>CM032664.1:61236236-61252443 GCA_019095985.1 Streblospio benedicti | reverse complement strand
ATTAAGGCGGTCAAGCAGGTTAACTAAACCACCGGATCGCCTTGGTTTTTAATATAATCTTAATATAATATTATAAGGAACACTTGAACTGAACAGGGGAGATGTTGTAGTTTGTACTCAATAATATTAGTTTACTTTATATTATGTGCCCTCTAATATTCGCTGTGTATAAAGTGTATATATGTTCAGACTCTGTATTGTGTATTATATGTTTGTACTGTATCGTTTTCATATGTATTTTAATGTACTGACAGACTTCGTAGAATAAAGACACAACAGGAATCGTACGTGTTTTACTTGGCGTTGCAGACCTTTCGCTGTGTCCTCAACAGGCGTGACCATCTCGGTCACGTGATACTATAGGCGGAGTAGGTTCCCTGCCTGGGTCGCTGTTGAGGTCTGGCCTTTCTCGGGTGGATGTTGGTGGCCACTCGAATTTTTCTCCTCGGGTTCTTCAGGAATACAAACAAAAACCGAGCAAATACATATAAGAGTAGCATATCTTATCGTCTTATCTTCTAAACCAGAAATTCCAGCCCCCTCCCCAGCCCCCAACCGTGCTAGGGTAGCATGGTTTAGACACTACTCTGGAAGAGTCCGACTCTACTGAGCAGGTACTACCTTTTCCAGCTATTTTATAAAGGTTCTCTGATACTTATATTGAGGGTCTAGATGGGTGCGGGTGGGCTGGGGGCATTTCTCACTTCATACTAAAAGGGCATCGGCACCCTCTACCCCTCTACATTGTGAATATTTAATACTACGTACGTTTACAATATGTAAGTAGATCTATGTATTTCCAAGTAGCTGGTTTTTATGCGCCGATGTCTCTGCGATTGTACGCTGGCGCATGGCGCGGCGTCTTGGCTCCCACGTAAGCCTATATCACGATACCTTCCAAACATTAGCATATTAAATAACTTTAATGGCATATGCAAATAATATATTTGATTTTTAGATCAGTTTTTTGTTGTTGCCCATTATCGATACGCGTTGTCGCACATTATTAACGATGCTTACCCTGTTGGCATAATGAACACATTGTAAATCTACGCCCATTAACCGTTCATGAGTTTTATTATACCTCCATTTCACCGTCGGCCGAGCACTTCAGCTTGGTGCAACTTACGGCCGATTCTAGAGTGCTAGATTGGTGCACCTAGAGCACCCAAAATTGCCCGAGTACTGACCTACTTTCCATTGGGGGTGGGGGTGAGGGGTAGCACTTGACTCACACTCGATTCACCCTTGTCTAAAACACCCCGGAAATCACCCCCACTCCGTGCCCTGATGTGTGGCGTAAGGTGAGTGTGAGGTAGAGATGAGCAGAGATGAGATAAGAGGCCCACTGCGAGCAGGGACAATTGCTCCAAAAGACCTAACAAATGTCCAGGCGATCCATCCGAGGGGTGAACATCCCTTAATAGGTGGATTCAATTGTATCTCATGGTTAGAAACTTGCTGATTGAGAGGCAATTGTTCCTGACGGTCTTCATTCATACCTCAATCGCCCCCACCCCTCCTTCTCACCGCTTCTTGTGTGTGGCTGACTTTAGCTGTGTCTCTACAGTGTATACCAAACTTCTATTCGCCTCATGCGGGATCGATTCTCGCCTTTGTCTCCAATTGACTTTGATCAAGACAAGTGAAAAGTAATGAAAACGATTGAACATTAACCGCACCATCTGGCCTCTACTCAGTCGATTTTAGGTGCAATGATGACTGCTTTTTACCACAAAGAAGTTGTGCATGTTTTGTATCTTGTCGAAGGTTGACGAAAGTGTAAGCAGACCTCATAATATTGTAGCAAACAGGCACATTGGGGACTCGAACTCATGACCTTCTGGTCACGAATCCATCTCCCTATCCCCTCATCCAGGGCGTTGGGTGATGATCAGAGGTTTATATCAAAGCACGTGTTGTGGAGGCCGATGTACACACCAACATTTGTGTGTGTGTGTGTGTGTGTGTGTGTGTGTGTGTGTGTGTGTGTGTGTGTGTGTGTGTGTGTGTGTGTGTGTGTGTGTGTGTGTGTGTGTGTGTGTGTGTGTGTGTGTGTGTGTGTGTGTGTGCGTGCACTGTGCACACGGGCACAACAGTCCAACATAGGCAGAAATTTCAACTTCCATAATATGCATAATATAATGCAGCTCATATAAACCCTCTCTATTGTTTTACTACAAAGAAGAGATGTGAATGTATGATTCCTAAATGTCTTTATATCTTGTTGAAGTTTGAAGAATGTGTCTAAATAGACCTCTAAATATTATGGCTAACCGACCCTGTGGGGACTCGAACTTACAACATTCTCGACCACAAGAAGGTCATGCTATCTGTGCTTATGTGGCCGAGTGGATATGGAGTTAGACTCGAAGCCAGAATGACAGCGGTTCAAATCCCACATGAAGACAGAATTTTGGGAGGTCTATAAGCATTTTCAAGGTGTGGAATCTCTCACAGACAGCTCGATAGACAGACAGACACATAGATACACAAACTCACCATTAGGATTACTGTATAATTCACGTACTAATACATGTACACAAACTACCATCCTTTCACTGAAGGCAGGAATGTTTAGTAATCTATTACAAGGCATAATCAAACAAACTGCTAATTGTATGCTTAATAGAAAATAATGCTTTTATCTAAAGTAAAGCCATTAAATTGAAACTGGCAGGAAATTGCCTAACCTCTATAATGACCCGTATTACATCATAGTGGTCATTGATTTAGACTACTGCTTAGTGTTCAGTTGACAAGCATTTAGCGATTTCCTGATCTAAATTGCTATCTGTAAGCGATATACTAGTATCTTATAACATGTTTTGATTTTTAAAAAAATCCAAACTAATCATGATTAGAATGGATATTTGTGATTGAACTAGACTAAACTAAACTGAAATTTTAAAGTTTGTTGATTAATGAGCCATAGCTTCATGACCAAGAGGTCGATAGTTCAAGCCCTCTTAGGTTGTTAGTTCATGAATTCTGGAATGATTTACTAAATTAACGGACTATGTAAAAACGTCAATCGTATCCTACGTTGAGAATCCGCTGATTGGGAGGCAATCGTTCCTAATAGTCTTCACCCGTCCTTCAACCGGCCTTTCTCGCCTGTTCTTGTGTTTAATTGGCCGATAAAATTTACCCAAATTTTCACATTTTGTCGGCCATCTTGAATTTCTCACTTAGTGCCGGGGTAAGAAAGGTCTACCCTTGTGATTTTATTGCCCAAACCTGTTCTGTACATGAACATGTAAATACATTCTCTGTACAAGATTTGCACAAGGAATCGACCCCAGCTGCTGGACTACGACTTTACCTGGGCCAGCATATACACAAGTTAAACTCACCTAATGTTGGTCTCGTCTTCACTTGTCCCTCTATAGTCTTTTCTCAGGCCGATATGTCAAGAGGAGTGAGAACGATTGAACATTAATCGTGCCATCTCTGCACACACACCCCACCCTACTCGACCAATCCCAAGAACGAAGATTCCAGTCAGTATTCTGAAAGGTGTCATTTTTTATTGAACATGCCCCTTTGAATTGATTAAATTTTAGAATATGAAGTGACCCTGATCATGGGAGCTCGAACTCATGACTGCATAGTTTTGAGAACAGACTCATACCATTATCCCAAGCTGCCATGTTTATATCTATACAACTTACTCATATTGTGGAGTGATGGATGCAGATGTCAAAGTGTGTGCGTGTGCGACTGTGCGTGCGTACATACGTTTCACACTATATTTCCACTTGGGCGTATGGCCGATCGTAGCCGAAGTACACAACGACCCGACTAGTATGGTCGAGTACGTGCGAGTATGGGCAGGCGAGTGGTCGAGGTTTTTCGTGAGAAAACGCAATCCTTCAGAAACGGGTCTATGTTAATGAGCGATGAAACGGGGGGGGGGGTTACATACAGCTGTTATAACTAGTTGTCAGTGTGTATCTGTGATAATGACAGTCCTTAGTACCTATTGTGCAACCAAAATAGTGACCTTTATCTGCAACTAAAAATTTAGCAGTTTACATTATCCATTATTATCTATAGAGTCACATGTACAACCTACGACCAGGCTGCTGCTGAATCGGTCTTAATCATATGGACGTTTGACATGTCAAACTATTACTACTGTATCCGTACTGCCTTAGGAAAAAATGGACTTTTCCCGCACCTTCACCGTACTATCTGCAGTCCATATAGCGGGAATGGAAAATAAAGTGGCAGACCGAGAATCTAGAACACATAACTTAGACACAGAATGGCGTTTGAAGGAAAAATGGTTTGATTGGATTGTGAAACAATTTGTGTTGGCAGAAGTAGATTTCTTTGCATCACGCATAAATAAGAGATTGAATATGTATGGAGCATTTAATTAAGACCAACTGTGGATTGCCTTCAAGTGGTCTCAATAAAGAGGATCTGCTTCTGCTTCTGGTGGTGGAATACTCTACACCCATCAACGTGCTGATGGTTATCGTGGAGGGACATGTACATCAGGTGTCATTTTAACATTAAGGCGATCTCTTTATGGGGGCTCATGTTGGTCTCTACATGTACGAAGGTTTAGAACTGCATGGCAATAGACTACAGTGATGGCCCTAATGTGTACCGCTCTAGTAGTGACTCTAGATGGCAAGGATATGGAGATACACAGTAATAATCGCAATTAGGGATTCATGTGGGTAGGGAAACGTGTCGTCATTACTGAGGTGTATCCACGAAAGCCTACAAGGACGTTCATAATTAGAATTGTTTTATTACGGGTTATCAACACGCAACAAACAGCAGCAGCAGCGGCGGCGGCGGCGGCAGCAGCAGCAGCAGCAGCAGCAGAAGCAGCAGGAGCAGAACCAGCTGCAGCAGCGACAACAACAGAAGCCGCAGCAGCATCAGCAACAGCAAACACAAACAAACAAACAAACAAACAAACAAACAAGGACTCACTGTCATTGCCCGTCCACGGCTGTTGCGGGCAGCACGTGACCTGGGTGTACGCGCCGCCGCCGTTGCAGTCCGCCAGCCGGCCGGACGCGCACAGCGCCGTCACGAAGTAGCCCGCCACGCACTGCACGTTCTCGCCGTGCCACCCGTTACTGGATTGGAGTAGAGAGGTTTTTTTTTACTAAATAATAAATACTCACCATCTAATCGCATATTTTCTCATTTGATATCAACAGGCTTTATAAAAAAAATGCATAGGTGAAAAAATTCGAGTATCTGCTCTCGAATAGTAGGCTATATCCAATTGACCGAACCCAGACACTACTGGAGAATGCAGAAGAAACTTCCATTATGAACACTTTAATAGAGAGACTACCTCTATAATAAGACAATTGTTTGCAGTCCTAAGCCTTTAGTAAAGTCACTGTCTGACAGTCTGAATATCAATCGCCTACAATTGGACAGGTTATTATATTCACCATTTATTGAAAATTACAGATAGATATTTAAATTCTGGGTATACATGCAGTGTGAACGCAGAATGAATGTCATGTCTTATGTTTATGATTTGATTTGGTAGAGGTGGTAATATAGAAACAGGATCCAGTGAATGTACTGTGTGCACCCTTGCACATTTTGCATACTTCAAGATGGCGTCCAAAATGGCGCCGACCGAACTTAAAGTCACTATTTGTAGACTCAAGTTCAGTAATCTTTCAAATATATTGTACTCGGAAACTTGTTAGTTAATTATGGTATAATGTAGTAATTGACCAACTTACCAGATTCTGACAGTTTCTGATCAGGGATGGGGTCAATTCCATTGGAATTGCGGATTTCAATTCAAATTCCAATTACAATTCGGAATTGGAATTGGAATTGAACATCTGAAAGAAATTTGGAATTGGAATTGACCTTAATGGGGTCAATTCCAGTCCATTCCACTTCAATTCCACCCAATTTCCATTTATGTTATTATTATTTCAACTTGATTTTTCATGTAGCCAACTCCTCACATCAAAGCAGTACACAGCCTTTGATGCTGATATTGTGTGATAGGTGTGATACATTTATGTATTGAATATCACAATATTATTAATAAGTTGGCGATATATGAGTATTTAAAATAAACATACACAATCATTTGACATGCATGTAGATATTACATTTTTACTAATACGGAATTGGAAATGATGTCAGAGGAATTGGAATTGGAATTGAACCCTGAAGGGACAAAGAATGGGGATTGTAATTAGAATTGACGAAACGGAATTGACCCCATCCCTGTTTCTGATAGAGAATGAAGAGACAAGTGCTGCTATGTAGATAAGAAGCCTCATAGACCAGAGTACTGATGATATGTAAACAACATAAATAAGAGCACTGATACATTTTATATCTGATATATTCTTGTATTCACCACTACAAAATCAAGTGCAAATATTCAAACAAAGGAACAAAAATGAAAGAAAACTATGATGACAAATAATGTGGAAAGCTTAAGTCAAATAATAATGTAATTAATTAATTTAACTTTGTATAATAAGATAAATATTGCCAACTAAACAGTTAACTCGACTATGATTTTAAAAATATCCCTTGACAACTGCAAGTTATTAGTTGTTTAAACTAAGATTTGCTTTACTTAGATCCATCCACATATTAATGAGATGCCTGTGCCAATCAGCAGTGAAATATTCAATGCAAATTAGAAATTTTCCCCTTCATAATTTAAGTATGTTCAAAAGCACTTACAGTGTATTACATCGCGTGTAGTCTATGCCCGGACCTGCACCAGCGAGGCAAAGAGGAGGAGGACACCAGCGAGGCAAGGAAGAAGACGTGTTGCTGCAGTGTCCGGCACTTGAGCTGCTCTCTCACTGAACCTGATTATTGACCGGATGTTTACTCCAAATCATTTACTCACTCGTCTGCAGCACACTTATTGACCCTTGATTTCTTATATGGTCAAGTGTATATACATACAGCAGAATCTCTCCATGTAAACCTCGCCCTTTTAGGAAACCTGTCTAATGTGAACATTCTTGTTTCTCCTAAGGGTGTCCATATAGGACAGGTCCGACTGTACTATGTACATGCATAATTGTCAAATGAGTCATTGACATGCTATTAAGATATATTTGCATTGGGAGCATATATCTTCGTGGCCATTACTGGTGGATTATAGGGTATATTTTTCATATATATTGTTGGACCCCAGGTGTATCATTTTGTAATATATTCTTACCCGTCTGGTATTTCTTCTTTTCCTTTTAAATAGTTGTCACCCTATATCTTGCCTTTATCAGGACCGAAGATTATTTGATTTGGTTAAATATTAGGACGTACATAAAAATATTTCATTGGGGTCCGCACAGACCCCACACCCGTAGATAACATAAAATGCAAAGTGCACTGAAGATAAATTTGATTGAAGTCATTTAATGAAGTAGTCAGCTCATATCTTGAAATTTATTTTACTTGGTTATACATAAGGACCAATACAAAAGCAATTTTATTGGGGTCCGCATGGACACCAGACAAGATGAGTACAGAGAACACAGGTTTGTTCGATGGTTTTCTCTATCAAAATGTGTACATGTGTGTATGATAAAAACTTAACTCTTTATGTGTTATTTTTATTTGACACAGTCATAATTATCATAAGAATGTATTTGCGTCACAGATAGATCATGAATTGAAACGAAAATGAGATGAAACGATTGGGGTCCACATGTACCCTTATCATACTGTTTAATTAACAAGGTGTTTTGGTTAACGTACTAATGAGAAATATATGTATAGACATAATAGATATAATAGATATAGACATTGCTTAGGTTGACTTACATTAAGTACTAGTATATATACTGTTTCACATTGACGTATTTTCGATTAGATGGTGTACAATTTTATAGACTGATTTAAAAAGAAGGTTTTTTTTTTGTTCACTTGCACAAAATATCAACCAGTTGATTATGTTATGGACAAAACGAGATGCATTTTAAATTGACCTGAAAAATCTCTTGGCGTTTTCTTTCACCATTTCCATTGCAAACTGTCTTTATTCGCCTTGTGTAAAAAAATTGTTACATCATGCTAGGTCTGGGCAACCTACTTTGGTTCGTATTTGAGTACATACTAGTCATATTGGAGTACTTGGAATCAGTTACACCATAGTTAATAGCTCAATATGCGTGCATGATATGCATTGTGAATTGTAAATGTGTTATAAGTACTGCAGTATCATGTATAAAATTTAAAAAAAAAAACCTCTGAAGTAGGATATCAAGTGGCAGCTAGTGCCCCACCCACCATTTCAGATCATAGCTTTCATTATCATTTTGTGCATGCGTTGCGGTTCGAGAAAATAGCGAATATGCACACTGGCTTGTGTACTTACCATACCCAACGTAACCCCTTCGTTCAAATATCACCCTAATACAAATATATAGACAAGAGCATGTCTTAACTTTATTTCTATCTTGACAAATTACACCGAAATTATGCACACACTTGCACTGTGTGTTCTATATTTGTTGGTATGGAATCGTTGATTAGTCTACGTTGAGTTGGCAGCAATAGGCGCCGTTAGAGGACTGGCCGGCGTTACAGTCTAACTTGCTACCACCCGAACACTGACCACGCATCACCTGACCATCAGAACAGTGAAGTTACATTAGTATATGCAGGTATTTTTTTAACGAAACTAATTTTTCTAATCTAGAAATTTCTTAGTCATGTAGTGGGAAAATACTAAAAAAAATCATTCATCAAAATATAAGAAATCTTTATTTTTATCCAATATTAACTTATAGCAATTATAAAAGTATATAATCGTGTATTTAAGTATTAATGGCATGATGGCTAGAATACCAAATTAGATTAATAATAGGCGAGTGAATCTAAACGTCTTGTTTCTTGAGCCATATTGTCATTGCTGACAGAAACAAATATATAAAAGACTAAATTTATATAAATAAAATGCCTCCGTGGCCTCACCGAGTACGAGCAAAATCTACATAGACACTATCCAGGTATTGAAAATTATACAATTTTGTTTTCATACTTCTCTCTCTCTCTCTCTCTCTCTCACGTCTTTTTAGCAAGCATATTTCTACCAACAAAGATGTAGCTGGTGACAGGTTTTATAACCCTAAGCTTCCATTTGACTATTTAAAGTGGAGGTTACAGAGACAACGGTTCAGCGGTGTAACCTTTTAACAGCTCGCTGCTTGGGATGATGGTATCATTCTGTTATCACAACATTGGGGTCGTGAGTTCGAGTCCTGCCAGGGCCACTTGATATAGTCAAATGGAAGCTTAGGGTTGTAAAACCTGTCTTCCGCTATATCTATTGTTGGTAGAAATATGATTTCTAAAAAGATGAGTGGGTGTGAGAGAGAGAAGTATGAATATGTATCTGCAAGAACTGGGAAACACATATATCTTATACAATAGTGGTACATTAGACATTAATAACCAAAATTACTTAATTTTATATTACTACATATAAAAACCTCACCCAATTTATTGGACAATCAACTATTTGCCCATAGCCTGCTCCATAAAACCATTGGCAGGTCGAGCTTATTTCCAAACCAGGGTCTGAAAAACATACATAATTATTTGTATATTACAGAGATGAATAAGAATTGTGGTTGTCAGTTGGTGATTTGAATTAGAAAGAGGAGATGGCAAGAATATTCGTTTGTGATTGTCTTATTCAAACACAAAGAGTAATATATTGATACATTGGATCTTTTTAGTACGAATCAATAGAGTTCTTATTTGCTAAACAATTGGGCGTTGATCGTGTGTTTTAGATTGCATCTCTCATTATGACTGTGTTCATAATCTTGTCAGTGGAAGTTTGTTTGCAGATCCAGGTATGGTGCGGCGGGGGGGGGGGCAAGGAGTCCAGCCCGTTCCCTCCAATGTGTGTGAAACCCATGAAATCAACATTTTCACCTTACAACCTACCTTCATCTACTAAGTATTTTGGGCTTACTAATAAATTTAGTGATGAAATATGTAATGATTTTGAGGTCAATATGGACGACGTTAATGCCCGAAATTGGTGAATATTTCCCTCGCACGCTCGCAAATGAGGACATTGAATTCATCAATATTGACCAAAAAATGACATATATTCATTACACCTCGATAATCCTTCACACAGTCTTTATTTTCTGTTTCAATTTTCTGTTAAAAAGGCTGGTACTACACAGAAACAGGTGCCCGGCTGGAATGAGGTGGTGAAAGAAGCCCATCAACTGGCTAGGGAGAGTTTATTATGGAGGTCTAGAAGTAATCCTCGCCAAGTTTTTTTTTACCCAATGAAAATTCATGGGCCTCAATTCAAACTTTCTTTAAGGAAATAAAAAAAATGATCGGACCAGTAGGGAAGCTGACTCTTTAGCAAAGCACCATCTAACTAAAGACTGCAGTTCATTTTGGAAGTTTATAAAAACATTATGGGTAATACAATATATCTGTACATGCTTCTGTTATCAATAGAGCTGCATGTCCGGAGGAAATTCACTCTATGTGGCACTATGAAACAATATTAAATTCCTCTCTTGATAAAAGCAGTGAAACATATGTTTCTCAAAACCTTATTAGTATTAATGAATCTGATACTTTTGAAAGGTCCGCCCGATATGAAATTTCAGCGGCAGTCAAAAGCTTAAAAATGTGGGAACACGTGGGCCTGACGGTCTCAGTGGGGAACACTTTAAATATTCTAGTAATAAGCTAATTTTTGCTGTTGGCTATTGTTTTTAACTGTATGATTATACATAGCTACGTGCCCCATGATTTAATGATTTCCCATATTATTTCGGTTTCAAAAGATAAAAAGGATGATATTAGCAGGACAACTATAGACCTATTTCTAAAAATAGTATAATGTCTAAGATTATTGAAATAGCACTCCTGTCAAAATATAGTGAATTCCTCGAATCACTTTCAATTGGTTCTAAAAACAAACTCTCTGCGGAAACTTATTTGTTGTAGTCAATTTGTAGCATCTAACATCAAATAAAACTGTTTGTGAAGGTCAATCGTGATATAAAGAATATATGTCATGGTTTATCGGCCAATATGCATGAATCAATACCCTCATTTGGTGAATATTCACCACAGTTGGGCATTGATTCGTGCATGTTGACTTCAAAACCATGACATATTTCTTCAATAGTTCTGACCAACAGCGAATCACGAAATGGGGGGGTCTCATTATACATGTATGTTGGATAGTATGAGTGTGCCATTTCTTGGTCGGGGGCATGTCGCCACTTCAACGTAAATAACAACTAAATCCAGACTAGATTGAGACTAGGTAAAGATGGTTAAGACATGCTGCAGACTTGGTGCCGATGTAATCTCAACCCAGTAGGCACCATCGTCTTCACCATGTCAGGATCTGATCCTAATCAAGTCTTCCTCAGGTAATCACCAAGGACCCCAATTCCATTTACGGCCATCTTCACCAGGTCTTAACCTAGTCGTAAACTCTTGCAACTGTGGAATCGGCAGCTTTTTATGTTGCCCCAAATTTGGATTTCGTCGTCACCTAGTCGTCGATACCCACGACTTTTTCAGGTCCCGACTAGGGGTTACCATACAGTACGCCCAATTCTAATTCGCCTTGACATTTAGGCCCTGTGGACTTTTCTGCCCCTCTTTCTTTCCCCCAACAAACCATTTTGCACCCATTTAGTTTCACAATTTCTATACATCTAATGAATTCCTCGGTGCTGGGTACCCCTATCTGCCCCCTCCTCCTCAATAAGGGTAGGTAAGCACCCGCGATCTCAACTCCATCATTTCTATTTAGCTTTGCTCCTTTGGCTCTGATGTTGATGGTCTCCGGGACTTTCCTATGTCAATCTGTTGGTTCTTTTCAGCACTGAACCAGCACTCTTAGAGGTTGTTTACTTCCAATTCCAAGTAAACAACCTTGTTTCTTTTGAAAGAAGATGGATTGATAGCCGTTGAAATATTAGAGGTATTTTTGATATCTAATATTCAGCTTGTAATTAGAAGAATCCATTAAATGGATATATAGTATCAAATACTTAGCTAATGAACCTGTTAAATAACGCCCAAATTTCACAATCTATAATTAATTTATAATAAAAGGTGCGAGGATTAGCGGTGCACATATGAACCACTAACACTCCATTGTTGCGTTCGTGTAAGCAACTCGGGTGTCCAGTTTTACAACTCAAATCTGGCGTTTCCAAGACGTCCACGGAGACCACTTCTGTCATCTAACTAGGGCAAGAAGATACTCTACGTTTGAGCTAGAGTAAAGGGTCTAGTCCTTAAAATATCAATGGTCGACCAAGACTTTGATACAGACTCTATATTTGGGTGCTTTATGTTAACCTTATTAAGTCTCTATAAAGTTAACAGGGTGACTATAGAATCTACACTTGTTCTATGAACAAGCATTCAAATAATGAGTACCATATAAAGATGTTGATAAATAGCTTTTCCAGAATTAGACCAGTATATATTTTTATATTGTTACCAAATTACCCTTCTTTTCAACTAATAACCTATTGGACATATAACTTATTCATAATCATGAGATTTACATGTCATAGAATGGAATGTGAACTTGTCAAATTTTTAATGCTAGCTTAAAGGGCCAATTTATCAAGCAAAAATCATTGGAAGAAAGTAAAATAAAATAAAAACATAATGCACTCATAGGAATTTGAAGTTGTAGATGCAAATTTAAAAGTTTGGAACACTTTTCATGGGCCAGCTCCTAACCACATTAAATTACTTAAGGGGACTGTATATTATATATTTTTTTTGACAAATTTTATTTTTGAAATTTTTTCAATATGGTCGGGGAAAAAAAAAGGTCATGATCTCGTAACGGTTAATCAGCAAACAAAATAAAAAAACGTGACAGTTTTTGGTTGGTTTTTGGTTGAAAAACTTGACAGTTTTTTGTTGATAGCGTAGCCAGACGAAGTGAATAAAAAATTAAACTACCTATCTTTCAAGTTTCATCTGTGGCTGTGCCAATTATGATTGGAAATGCATATCGTTTCACAAGAAACACTGATTATTCTACGTCCACATTTGATCAGTAGTTTCCTAATCGCCTATGTTGTAACCCGCAATAAAAGGTATAATTAGATGAGGCACGGGAGATGAATAATTTGAGTTTTCCAAAGAAAATATGACAACTTCGACATCACCATGACATTTGGTTGAGATTTGATGACACTACCACTTACTTTTTACACGGACTTAACGTTGCATTCACCATCACGGGACCTTCAACAGAAGTGACTTCTTCTGGTCTTTCTTGATGACGTCACATGGCGCTTCGTCTGACAGGTGGAATTCCCGTCAGACAGCAGATGAAGCCCCATGTGACGTCATCAAGAAAGACCAGAAGAAGTCACTTCTGTTGAAGGTCCCGTGATGGTGACTGCAACGTTAAGTCCGTGTAAAAAGTAAGTGGTAGTGTCATCAAATCTCAACCAAATGGATATTCCTACTACTAAAAACAGTCTTCATAAAGATATCACCATGACAGTTGCAAAAAATAAACAACACAAGCAATTACCCGTCACTTGATTGGTCAAAATCACATGTGCAGCTTTTACGCGCTAGTATGTGTTACAGATTCATAACAGTGCTTTCCATAACGAGATTCACTGCATGGTAGCGTCTATCACATGCGTTTTTACGGCGATTTAAGCCACGAATACCATGTCGACAAGCTAAAATGTTATGACTTTAGCACCTAGTGGAATCAGGTTCATATGTATATTTGAGTTGATTATTGGGGATGACTGGTCAATATCATTATGAAAAAACTTAATTTGTTGCGTCATTGGCCGATATCGATTGAATGAAAAAAAATGTAGATGCATGTCAGTTTTATTTTGGAGCACGGGATATGCTAATTCATCAGCGCATCCCTCAAACAAAGAATATAATTACAGTCCCCTAATCATATCAAATAAGATTTAATCAAACTCACTTTATCAGCAATTCCATTTAGGTCGCAGTATTGCAGGAGAAGTTTCATCTCATCTAAACCTTCCATTGCCCGCTTATTTTTTGATAACTTTTCATCTGATTTTAGGTTGTCAGTGAAATCTATTCCACCTAAAAGAAAAAAAAACAGCACATAAGACTTAACTTCAAAAATGCTAAAACGAGATACTATACAAATTACATCATTTAGAAGATGTTTCATAGTTTCTGGATTTAACATATTAATATACTAACATTTTGTTAGGAACACAGAAACTGTTTATTTACGTTGCTACGTTTCAAGGGCACATGCTCCCTTCGACCGACTTCTTGCGCAGGACCTTGTGCGCATCATAGATGGCGCTGTGTCACGTGGAATGGAATTTCCCACGTGACTGAGATTGATTCGACCACCAAGAATCGGAAGCACCAAGAATCAGGATTGGGACCATTTGACCACCAAGATCGTCAGCAGAGAGGATAACTGGTCAAGAAGGAAAACCCTGGAGGCCTTAGAAATATGGAAAAAGGAGCCCAAGCTGAACCTGAACATGGGAAAGGCTGTCCCTCCCATCCTGACCAAACTTCTCAGTCACGTGTGAAATTCTATTCCACGTGACACAGCGCCATCTATGATGCTCACAAGATCCTGCGCAAGAAGCCAGTTGAAACGTAGCAACGTAAATAAACAGTTTCTGTGTTCCTAACAAAATGTTATAGTGTATTAATATATACAAATTATCTTTAATATTTTATCACAAACTCGAGTTTACACAAAATTCCCTATCTAAATATATTGATAAACAACAAAAAATGGTGGACATAAATAATGCCAAGAGTAAGATGTTTTATGATATTCTTTTTTGTCAAAAATAATGGTAAAAAGTGAAAAATGGAGACTTTTTTATTCGCAGTTATTCAATTTTGAAAATAGAACAGAAACCTGGAAGCAAATTTATACTGAAAAATTAATAGATATCAAAATTCCAAAATTAAAAGAGTTCAACTTTAAAATCCTGAATAACATCCTTCCAGCTGGAAACTACCTTTAATAAAAAGTTTTAAAATATAAGTAAACATTGCATGGTATGTGTGGAAATAGAAAATTTAGAACACATGATATATAAATGGGAAAGAATAAAATCAATATGGGAAAAGGTATCTAATATTCTAAAATGTAATATTATTTTCAAACAAATTGTATCTGGATTTATCAACTATGATTCAAGTACAAAGTTGAAATGTTTAAATTATATAATTGAAATAATAGCATATTCAATTTTTAAGACAAATTCTATTTGTAAATTTAATGAAGAAAAGTATGAAGATAAAAATATACGACAAATTGTGAAAGAAAATCTTTTGTATTATAAACTAATGCTAGAAAACGTATAGCTTAATGTTTTAAAAATTAATTATATTGATAGATTATATTATGACTTATGATTTTTTGTATCTATATATCTAATATGTTTATATATATCTATCACATTTTTATTGATATTATCAAGTCATATGTAAACAATTGTATATATGTTATCAATAAAGTTTAACTATTAAAAAAAAAATTAAAAAAAAACAAACTGTTTGACAATGTTTTTTCTGAAAATTTTTCCATACGGTAGGAGAAAAAATGGTCTCGTAAACGTTAATCGGCAAACAAAATAAAAAAAACATGAGTTTTTTATTGAAAAATGTGAGGTTTTTTGTTGATAGGGTAGCCAGACAAAATACATAAAAAATTAAACCACCTATCTTTCAAGTTTCATCTGTGGCTGTGCCAAGTATGACTGGAAATGCATATCGTTTCACAAGAAACACTAATTATTCCATGTCCACAATTGATCAGTAGTTTCCCAGTCGCCTGTGTTGTAACCCACAATGAAAGATATAATTAGATGAGGCAAGGGAGATGAATAATTTAAGTTTTCCAAAGAAAATATGACAACTTCGACATTACCATGACAGGTGCCTTACCATGTGCAAAAAATAAAGAACACAAGCAAATACCCGCCAATGATTGGCCAAAATCACATGCACAGATTTTACGCGTTAGCTTGTGACAGATTCATAACAGTGCTTTCCATAACGAGGTTCACAATATGGTAGCGTCTATCACATTACGTCTTATGGCGATTTAAACCAAGAATACTATGTCAACAAGATAAAATGTTATGACTTTTGCACCTCGTGGAATCAGGTTCATATGTTTATTTGAGTTGTTTCATAACAAATCAAA
>CM032664.1:61181277-61230089 GCA_019095985.1 Streblospio benedicti | reverse complement strand
ATGTGGTTAGGAGCTGGCCTATGAAAAGTATCCCAAACTTTTAAATTTGCATCTACAACTACAGCACAAATTTTTATGAGTGCATTATGTTTTTATTATATTTTCTTTTCCTCCAATGATTTTTGCTTGATAAATTAGCCCTTTAAGCTAGCATTAAAAATTTGAGAAGTTCACATTATATTCTATGACATTTAAATCTCATGGTTATAAATAAGTTATATATCCAATAGGTTATTAGTTGAAAGGAAGGGTAATTTGGTAACCATATAAAAATATATACTGGTCTAATTCAGGATAAGCTATTAATCAACATTTTGAGGAAGTCTTTTAGTATTTGAATGCTTGTTCATAGAACAAGTGTAGATTCTATAGTCACCCTGTTAACTTAATAGAGACTTAATACGGTTTGCATAAAGCACCTTAATGTAGTGTCTACTGTATCAAAGTCTTGGTCGACCACTATTATTTTAACAGGGCTCAACACCAACTTTTTTTTTCGCGTACCGAGCAGGGCACGTGATGGTCCAAATCTATGTGCCCTGATCTCATTTTTATGTGCCCTGAAATTTTTTAGCTAAACAGCAGAGGGCAAAATAAAAAAATAATAAAAACAAAAAATAGTTCAACTATCAGATCAACATGAATAACAGAAAACTTCATTTATACATTGTATGTTTCACCACAAGGAATTCCAACATTGTGGATATGATGGTCAATGTTTGGCTAAAATATAATAGCTAGTACTTTTTTATGGTGTGCCCATCAGGGCACAGGAGTCTAAAATTTTATGTGCCCTGACTTAGTTTTTATGTACCCAGGACACCAGGGCACTAGCTAGCATTAAGCCCTGTTTTAAGCACTAGACCCTTTACTCTAGCTCAACGGTAGAGTATCTTCTTCCCTAGTTAGATGACACAAGTGTTTTCCGTGGACACCATGGAAACGCCAGATTTGAGTTGTAAAACTCGACACCCGAGTCGCTTACACGAACGCAACAATGGAGTGGAGTGTTTCATATGTGATCCACTAATCCTGGCACCTTTTATTATAGATTAATCATAGATTGCGAAATTGGGTCAAACGTTTTTCAGTCTATGCTATTTCATTTGTTATGAAATCAACATTTTTGAAGGGTTGTCGTGGTTTAATGACAATATACTATGCATTTATTTAGTAGTGTTATATCTGTTAATTTGATGCCCTTATTCGACCAGTGTGTAACAAGTGTATTTGTTGAATATATTTAGAACACTTAAGAAACACACATAATGTTTTGCTTACCACTTTTAACCAACACATCTAGTTCTAAATAAGCTAATCAAACCATTTCTATTTGATGATATATGATGGAGCCTTTTAGAAACGTTGTAACATTAAAAAACGTGATCTGCATTCATTTTCAACAAAGTGATATTCTAAAGTTCTCAATGAAAATATTGCAATTACTTTTTTTATATTTCAAGGATGGTTCTGTTTTTTCAGGTGGTATTTGACTTAAGTTTAGCTCGCGGGCTGGACTACTACACAGGCGTCATATATGAGGCTGTCCTACTTGGTAAATATATTTAATGCTCATGATTAGAAAGACACAGTGCAGGTCTGTCTATCTGGACCACTTTTGATCTTGATGATGGATCCTCCGATGATTGACCTCCGAATAAGACAGTGGTCAATAAAAACTATTTTGATAGGGCATCATCGTCGGCTTTCACGGGTTGATCATTCACACTTCCTTTACAAGTCCTTGATCATACTGCGTATATAGCCATGAGATATGACGATGATAGGGCATGAAATGGGCAAAAATACAAATATCTTACGTTTCTTGGAACATTTTGGCACCAAAAGTGATAAAGTCTCCACATGACTTCCATTATACGTCCAGGTGTCGTTCGTGGTAGCAGAGAGTCAGCTGAGTAGTGTATAACAGGACGTGTTTTGCTGCCATATTGAATTACACACAAGACCTGTCGGAATTTTCGGAATCGGTATTATCAGACCTGAACTGTACTTTTATTTGATGAATTATGATGCAAATGGTATAAGTTCATTATGCAAGTGAATATCTAGCTTTTTTACCTCAGATACTTTAGAGTTGTGCTGAGGTCATGTTTCAGTCAGCAAATGTAGATGACCTCTTTGGTCTTTCTATCATAGGCCGCACTGTCTCTGTATTGTACAGTAATCTGAATGTGATGTGATCAACAAGAACGTTTGGTCCCTCAAATTCGTGCTTATCTGATACAATGTGCTGGATGACATCATGGTACCATCTCATGATGACTAAATATAGCTGACCCAAGATTTGGTGCACAACTCGAAAGCTATGGAGTTAGAAAAGCTTCAAAAACTTGTTCAGAGTAAAGATAGTTACAATGGATCCTTGCAACTAGATAGAGTAAATATTGGTGGATCTCAGAGAATCGTGAAATGATATGATTAAGAAACCATCAAATAATTTTGGCTTTCAATGATTTTCTTTTTGACGTAGATTGCTATATGGAAATTTGAGCATTTAGCTGCTGTAAAAATAATCATAATATTCATTTTAAGTGTGAACATTTATACACCCCATGTAAGCACAATAGTGATCTTTTAATGTGCATTTTCAAACTGATGTTTCCCTGTTCAGCTTCTCCCGTGAGCCCCCAAGCAAAGGGTGATGAACCACAGGGTGTGGGCAGTGTGGCAGGTGGCGGCAGATATGATGAGCTGGTCGGAATGTTCGATGCCAAAAGTCGTAAGGTAACTGGCTTTTTTTAGACCATATTGTTAGATTTTATTGATTTAAATGGAGTATATCATACTGTATGTCAAGTGTTGTGATATACCGGTACATATTTTTTTTCCATACGTTTCGTTGTAATTTGATTGAAGCATATTCTTTTTTTATTTATGGTAAAACTAATGACCAATGTCTTCATCAGGTACCATGTGTCGGAGTATCAATTGGTGTCGAGCGAGTTTTTTCTATTCTTGAAGCTAAAGCGAATGTAGGACAGAGCAAAACGCGGACAACAGAAACAGAAGTTTACGTTGTCTCTGCACAGAAAAATCTTACTGAGGAGCGTATGAAAATTTGCTCAGAGCTATGGAATGGAGACATTAAGGTAATAGCAAAATTACTGACATTTATCAACACATTTAGTTACATTGTGAACAGAATAAATTTCGGTGAGTAATGTTTAGAGTAATTTTGTTCTCCATTTCACATCGCTAGACTGAAGCTCCATACAAGAAAAACCCCAAGCTCCTCACGCAGTTCCAGTACTGTGAGGAGATGCAAATCCCACTGGCTGTGGTCATCGGCGAGTCAGAAATACAAAATAAAGTGGTGAAAATTAGAAACATCGTATCGCGGGAGGAGGTACTTAATGCTTATTTTTTTTTTTTTATTTATTTTTTTTTTTTATTGAGCTCAAGAAAAATAAAAACAGATACATACATTACATACAATACAGTTACATACGTACAAGTTCACAATACTTAATGCTTATCATAATAGATCATAGCAATTTCGATGAGGCTAATTTTTTCTTGTACATTTAAAATGAATGACCGTATTTTATGAAATTGTTTGAAGTGAATGTTAATTTAAATGACTGTCATATGGTGTGATTTTTTTCTCCTGTTTTAATAGAGAGAAGTTTCAAGGGAGAAAATGGTTGAAGAAATTCAGGAAGAACTGAAAAAGCTAGCAACATCTCCATCTATGAATGGACATTGAGAAATTGTGTATTTTGATGTATATATTCTACTGTAGTTTGTTATATAGTCATTTCACGATGAGGTATCCACATTTAGCAACCTTTGGACATTGAAATGGAACATTAAAATATTAACATATTTATTTCTGTATGACCAAAGATTGTGTGTATTCAAATGAATCAAAACTGCAGTTTATGCACATTATTATCATTACTTGATTATTCATTATTAGACGTTGGTTTTGAAGACATTTTTTACTACTTGAACACATTTAAACCCATGCTTCTATCATGTCAGTTTTGTGCCATTTGATAGTATGAATCTTTTTTATGTAAATACATGGTGTAAATTGATTTTTTATATGGGATGTTCGATCATGAGAATTAAGTATTCTTTAAATGTTCTTCCATGTGCTTTTATCATCCCATTTTGTCTCATGTGAATGTTTGATTTTTTTTTTCTGTAAAATGTACTGGTATAATGCATTATGTTTTAATGTTGAAATCGTTCAAAGGAGCTCATATGATTTGAAATTTTGTGCAGTTGAAAAATATGTCATGAAAGTGACTTTCTGGACTGAAACTTTTTTTGTGTCAAGTTTGATACTTGCCATGTAAAGTATCGTTATTAATAGTGGTTGAATCTCATGAGTAAATTACAGTTGGACTGTATGCGTATTTATTGGTGTGCATGAAATACATACATATAAATGTTCCTCGATTGATATAAATTGTTTAGTAAGTGAATTTCATTTTTTTTAATTGGCAGCGGGTTAAGTATTTCTTTATTATTGTTGCAAAGAGGTTCATGTCATTAAATTGAAATTAAGTGTAGTCTTCAATGTATGAGGACTAAAATTTATTGTTAATAGTATATACTGGTGATGTTTTATAAAGCACTATCACACTTAATAAAAATATCCAAATATTTGTTAGGAAACCACTGCACATATTATTACGCGCAAGATTATTATCTAGTATTGTCATATTGAGAAGTATCTAATTGATACTAATTTGCTTTTACTTTTATCCTCACCATATCATTTAAATGGAATTGTGAATACTTACGTTTTGTGATCAGTAAATTCATGCAGATACAATGTAGTTGAAGAGGTACAGTAAATTGAATGATCAATGATGAAATGATGTTAATTTTCATGAAAATGAAAACAGTTTGTAATAATGTGTAATCAACTTTTTCTGTAACAAACATTTACCATAAATATGCATTTGAACATACAGTTTAGAATTCCTGTTTATATTCTATTATATAAACAATGACTGGAAAATGCCCCAAAGAAGAAAATAAAACTAATTTAATATTCATAATTATTTTGTTATCAGTATTATATTTCGATAACTACATGTATGTGTGAGTTTCATTTCTGTTTATCATTTTGTGTCCCAAAACTTTCTTTTATCTTTTGTAACTAAATCCATGTATCTGATCCTCATTCCGGGTCACTGCATTGAAAACGTTACTATTGTTCTGTCATAAATATCCCTTTTCCTGTAATGCGAATATCTTTACTGAAAACCGTCATTCATTTAAATGATTATTTATGAAAGAAAAAAATATATTTCATTTAAATGATTATCTATGAAAGAATAAAAAATCTATTTTAAAGTACTCAAAAATATTACTTCACCTATTTTCTTTGTTCAGTTGCCCAAAATGTTTAATTGTAATCCCATTGTCATTGTACAATATCTACAAATTTGCCGGGATAAAGAAAACATGTTGGTCAAAAATTCTTCCCACATGATTAAGTTGTGACCTGAGAGAATGGCTTGAATTATCCAAAAGCATATGTAGCTGTAGTTGATGGACGGTTTGCTTCACTTTGGTAGTTTGTAGTCGCGCATCAATGGGAGGTGGTCTTTAAAAGATTAATAGACTTCATTGTTTACAGAAATGAAAGATGCAAACTGCTAGTGATTAATAATATAACAAAAGGGCAAAAATAACGGAACCCATGGTCACAAACAGACTTTGAACACACCATTATTATGAGAATAGACATGATTAAGGTTCTCTCGCACTCGTTACTATTGCAAAATGTGTATATGCGTGTTGTTTGGCCCTTTGTGGTGGTGTATTTATACATTGTCAAAATCCAGATGCTTTTGAAATAAAACTACCCTCAAATCCTCGACGTGCTCATGTAGATAATATACATACGTTTAGGGTGTTACCATTTTAAATTGGGGTATTTAAACATATGCATTAAAAAGCGTTCTTTTTGTTGGTTAGTCTTTTTGTTTTAATTTTTTCCCCAATAGGGAGTCCTGTTTTATAATTGACAAAAGCAGCCCTTTCAAATCATATACGAATTAAAAAAACTAACTGGCTAAGGAAAAGAGGACATAGCTTTAATGGGTGAAGAGCATACGTATCGTGATTTGAAATGTTGACCATCATGCATTTATTTCTGACTTAATTCGATTACTGGATCTGTAGTGTCCCCAAATATAACCAAGTGTATCTCCACGATAAGTGTGTAAAAAAAACCTCGCCATGACAAGAAGATAATGCCACTTAATAGTTTGACAACACACGCACTTGGAAGGAGGCCAGATCTTGGTGCTTTTGAAATGACCATTGTTTATTTACATGGACTGGACTTGTCTTTGAACAAAAGCCAATAACTGTCTACGTTTACATGAAACATGTGCACGTGTCATCGATATACAAATATATGAGAAATAAACCCGTTCAATATAAGAATGTCGATTTCACCGTCATGTATGAGTTTTGTATGCCACACATAGGCAGATCCAGGTTCTTGGAAAGGGAGAGGGGCGCACTTAAGGAAAAGAGCGGGCGCACTCTCGGGATTTCATGAAAAACCCTATGAAATGATGAAGTATTTTGGTGGGGAAAGGAGGGGGGCGCCCCCTGCGCCCACTGGATCAGCCTATGCTACCGGGCACGAGGGATGGGCGACGATTTAGGATTAGTTTATGGTGACCCATCAAAACTAACAACACTTGCTGGTACAGACAAGCAGGCTGTGTTAATATCGTACAATTTGAAACCTCTCGCGTGTAATACAACACCGTTGACCCGGAAATGTACACCGATAATGGCCGTGTAACCACACAAAGTGAATTGCAGTACAAGTTTTATGTCAATTTAGAATACAGTGAGGCGCTGTTGTTTTTTAATGTTCTGGTGTTGGTTTGGTTGGGGAGTGGGGGGAGGCATTGAAGTTAGAAGAAAAACCTTTTAGATAACAAGTATATATGAAATGATATATAACACGTTTCATAGGCAGTTATGGGATATTTTTAAAGAAATGCTATTTCTAAAAGTTCAGTGGTGCACTAAACTAACCCAATTTAAACTACACTGCACGACGAAAATGTGTACGAAGGTTTATAGGTTTATGATTTGCCGTTACCATTACGAGCAGCTTATTACTGCTACAACTGCATGAACTTTACGGTTAATAGACTTCTCCATAGAAATATATAACCCTAAATTGTATTGGGCCAATATCATTGTGACATAAAATGGAGAAGTTAAAACTGCTTGACATGTCATTTAGTCGCCGGTTTAATGTACGTAAGACCGTTGATCTTCTACATGACATAACTTTTTATGTCAACGCCTACAGCTCAGTGCACTGGTGCACTTTCACCCTTTCTTATAGAGTTATCATTTTGTCACAAACTGGCAGAAACTATATATTTCTATCCTGGTTTTTGTTCAATGTGTTATTCATTTAAAAAAATAAGCAGTGCACAGCCCATGTCCATTTGCAGGCACATGGTAATGTGACCACGTGCGTACATTTGCGTTTTACATGTCACCGTCTGTTTTGTGGCTGTTCAATAAATATCAGTGAGTGTCACATGACATCAAAGCAAACAGCCAAATAGCATAACGGTGCATATCATTATCTCATTATTAGCTATAAAAGCTGCCAAACATGGGAACAGTTATGATAGTGATCAACACTTCATGCCGCTGTCTTGCTGTAGGATAAATCTATCTATTGTGAGGTGTATGTGATAAGTATGGACCCCCACCACGTAAGTCTTCGAAATATATTTGAAGTGTTATAATTGTGCAAAAAAATTCTAAAACACAGTTAGTATAAAGATACTCATTATGCCTTTTCCTAAAGAAATAACAGTCATGCATAACTTATTTAAGAAAAATCGGGACAATCAAATAATGAATTGACACAAGCAAACAGTTACGTACGACGTTGTTATTATTTTGCTCATGGGTTTACATACTTGTAGTATGCAGTGATCATTGTATATATGTAAATTATGTGTTTTAAAGATATACGAGGAAATGGTCGAATGAAATATTTAGCTGGGGTGTAGGTGTGGGTGGCAAAGACCCCACAGTATAACAACGATGTTCTTTCAGGTTTTGGCGAGGGATGCTAAGCGCGCTCACAGATGCAAGAGTTCTCCGCCTTTCAAGTTGCACACCAGAAACGCAACTAGCGGTACGGACCCGTCTACCAAGATTAAAACAACTATATCAGCAAAGTCGCCACTTTGCGCTCACCCACATAGCGTATCTAAATCGGCGGACCAATCGTTGAAAAGAGGACAGAAAAATACCGCCAAGAAATCAAAGACGAATGGGAAAGGGAAACTGGGGAAACGCAGGCCAAAGAGTGCCCCTGCAGCTGGAGTTTTAAACAAGAGCGCACATCTAAAACCACATACAACGAGTATCTATCCCTCGGCAGCTATTTTGGATTATGAGCCAGAAGTGGCAGCTTCAATAAGACGGTCAAATATGGCTGCTGCAATGGGCGTGTCTAACTACATGAAGTTCTATTTGGCTGAATTGGATGATCGTGTTCACAATGTGAACGACAATATCATAGACAATCGTGGCAATAGTAGTAATTGCATTAACACGTGGCATTCAGATAGCTATAGCAGTAGGACTAGAGAAGTGAAATGTCTTGATAATGTTCCCAGCCCTAGAATCTCGTCTGCAAGAACGTGGAAAACGAACACTAAAAGTACAGACTCTTATAGGCATCCGATTCATAGGAGCAGCAAAACTTGGACATTGCAAGAAAATAGATATGCTAACACTCCACCACATGTCAATCAAACACCAAAAACATTACAAACATCCGGATCAGAATGTAGTCCCCCCAATGACCAGATCAGAAAATGTCGATCTTCTGACGCAAGTGTCAGCACTCCCAGAACGGAAGCACGGAGAGCGGGTGCAATGTCCAATGTGGCCAGAATGGCTCTCGCCAAGAGTTACGAGGAAGTGATTCTGTCTTGCCTTAAGAAGAAATTCCCGCACTTAGTGCATTCTTTAAAAACAATCCAATTCTTCCACTCACAATGTGCCAGTGACCAGAAGTTTTCGAGGGAGGATCGCGACGTGTGTGACGTGCAGGTTCCGTTCAGGTCGCTCGATGCTATCAAGTATGAATACGGCAGTGGCGGGCACGAGTCCATTATGGCGTGCATCGATGACCTCAACCAATGGATAGAATCGTGCGAGTACACATTGGCAGGGACGCTGGCCGATTGACAAACGCATAACAGATCCACTTTCCCCACCCAAATACTTCATTTTCATAGTTTTTTAACGTCCGCCATCGATCACACGTACGAAACCCATGAAATGCCTAAAGTGCCCCCCTTTTCTAAAAACCTGGGTCTGTCATTGAAACGTACGAGGCGAGGGAAGTGGTATTTGTTGTCGCATTGTATGTGGATTACGGTGGAGTATCAAATGAAGACGGTGAGCACAGCACATTCCTCATCAACATACTGGTAGTAGACGTAGTGGGTATTTCACTGGTTGCCATCAACTTGACTGAACTGTGAACTATTCTAAATACGGATTTGCTATAAAGATATGTAATGCCCACACAGTGAACAAAACTATTATTCCAATGACATAGTAAAAAACATTTTAATATTGAGTGTAAATATAGAATATGACATGCTACTAGTATAGTAGAATTGATATTCAATATATGAACATGTGTAGGAATTTAGCAATGCTATCAGCCAAATGGACAGAGGGTTTGATAAAATGTGATTGTTATAATATCCCCCAGTCATATAAATGGACAAGCCTGCATTAATTTGTTTGTAGGATGTAATATCACGGTGCTTCAACCGTGTGTATGTGAAGTGCAAATGTATTCACGTTGTGCGTTACTGATTTTGTTGAACAATTTTGAAACATATTTATTTGTGTAAGAACAACGTCAATACATCAGGATCAAGTAGAAAATATATCATTCTAACACAATGCCTGCAAGCAAAACATTGTTTTGATGACAAAATACAGTATAGAAATTCTGTGGATGATAGTACATGCTAATACATGCTAAGCGTATTTGGCTTACAAATATCATGGGCAGATCCAGGGGGCATAGGGGACGCCCCCCCCCCTTTCCCACCAAAATACTTCATTTTCGTAGGGTTTTTGGCGTGTCCGCCATCGATCTCACATACGAAACCCATGACATCCCTTAAGTGCGCCCCCTTCCCTTTTCAAAAAACCTGAATCTGCCATTGAATTTTGTATTCGGTCCACGCACAGCAGCCATTTGGTACGTTGACCATTGATAGAAACAACTAATATTATATATGAACAGATAAACCGCTGTTCGAGTGGCCAGCCCGCATGAGTAAAGTTTTGGTTGTTGTTGTGGTGGTGATGAAACTGTGTTGTGCAGTGCTGTCACAGCGTTTTCACTATATTGCCGTGATGTTCATGTATTGCTGTTTACATATTGGTTTGTATATCAATAATCTGTAGTGAACAGTGAGCCAGTGAACTGTAGTCTGCATATGTATGTCTGAATGTGTCAGACGAGATTACCATTATGCATCATGCTGTCTGTATACAGTGCTTGTTCTTGCAGTCAGTCCATGTTATTAGATATTCACCTGAAAACACCCATTGCAAATAAACCTTATACGCCCAAGCTACATGTGTTAATTGCCGTTGTCAAAATGTTGTCTCTGCACACATAGCTGTCATCGTTTTGTCATTTTGTCGCCATTTTGTTGTTGTCACCACGTTGCCCGGTGTTGATCAATTGTGGCAGTGTTATCACTGTGTTGTCAAAGTCTCTGTGCCCACATCCATGTTCAAGTTACGACAGATAAGTTTGCGGAAGGCATGGCGGAACTTATGGTACTGCAGTGAGTAGATGAAGGGGTTGACGCAGCAGTTGAGGAACATCATCACCACACTGAAGTGGTAGTAAATGCTGCCGAATGCACTGCAAGCATAATACAAACGGTTAGCAATAGCAGTGTAGTTTAAAACACAAAACAAATTAAATTAACCTACAGGGGGTATCCAGGAAGGATAAACCGTGCCAGTCTCTTAGTCCAAGAACTTCGCACGAATGAATGGAGGCGCCATGTTTGTGTTGTTCTGAGTTTAGTGGTCACAATTAATTCCACGATTCCTAAATATCTACCCATATGGCTTTCCTTATATGGCCCTGTGTGGGGCAAACACGTCTAACAGTGGTGAAGCTTGGTTGGGAATTAATGGTGATGTAATGGCTATCAAAAGTAATAAAAAAGATCAAAAGTGCTATAAGGGACCGTTCAGTATTTGTGACAGGGTGTGGTAGGAGGATTTTAGGACGGGCCATGAACTTTTGTCACAATGTTTTGAGGGGGGCTATCAATCTTTTCACACACTTTTGAGTGGGGCTATTAATTTTTTCACAGAAAATTTACCCAATTTTTGAGATTCTGTACTAAAATTTACTGTTTTTTATATTATGGATATTTGTCAAATAGGATTTGTGTTAACTGACAATGATTGCGTTAATTGTTGGGGGGGGGGGTTCCACCAATTTTTTCACAGAGATTTGAGGGGGGCTATTAAAAGTGAATTTTGGAAAATCCTCCTACCCCACCCTGTCATAAATACTGAATGGTCCCTAAGAGAGCACAGCGTAGCTAGACCAATGTTAGTTTGCGATCAAGGCATTAAAGCAGACAAAAGTCTGATTTGATGTGTGAATCACCCTAAATCCATGTCCTTGGCATTGGTTTTCAAGTGTTTTCTAAAGTTTAACATGGCTAAAGTAAATATCTATTGACCATGAGTCAACATTAATATGGTAACACTGTGCTCTCCGAGCACTTTTAATCTACCATAACCATTATGCCAATTTGATGGTCATGTTTCAAACAGTGTTGAAACTATAGTGGGAAAATAGAATAAGAACTAATCGAAATGTCTCTCTGGAAGTTAAACTGTAATTAGCAAAGTGCCACGATCAAACACAGTTCATGTGCAGTAGACATGTAAGCTTTGTACTAAGTTTGAATACGTTCCGACAAGCATTAGCAAAGCTATTGCCGAAAATGTTAAAAATGGGCCAAGAATGGCCATATGAAAAGCACACTTTATTTGGCAAAGTGCATCAATACGAACCACTTGGATGTCGTAACATACGACATAGTTGTGTAACGTTTCAATGAAATCAGTTCATCGGTAAACGCCCAAGCTTGTACAGAGACATACATACATAAAAACACATACTCAAATCTGCAGACAGTACTGTTTTGTCCTATTAGGACTCATCAGTGCAGCTCAGAGTAATGAGGTTGGGACTGGTAGCAACAAAGAGTGTAAGCTCTCGAAGCATATTTAAGCCAGACCCCTGCATACTTGCCATGTACATAAAACACATACATAGCTCTAGTTACAAACGAACGAAACACAAGGCTTTGCCTCAGCAATTGAACCGACACAATAACGAAAATGCGGTCAAATGGACTGCCGTTCATGTATAACAGACCCACGACCGCCCGCTCACCTGTTTCCTAGCACGCCCACGTTGAAGAGCAGGAAGAACCACTGGTTCCACGAGTAGCACACGATGAAGCACGTGGTGACGAGCACCAGCGTCTTGAGGATGTTGCGGTGCGCGCGGCCGAGAACGTGTTGCGGCCGCGGCGGAGCCGGCGGCGGCGGCGGCTGTTTTTGTCGTCTGCCGATCAAACCTCCCGATACAGGCGCTCTTAAGTAGCCGCTTGATGCAGGCTGTTGTTGTTGTTGTTGTTGTTGTTGCTGCTGTTGTTGTTGTTGCTGCTGCTTCTGCTGCTGCTGCTTCTGCTGCTGCTGCTGCTGCTGCTGCTGCTGCTGCTGCTGCTGCTGCGTACGGCTGGTGTCAACATCAGAGAGTGTCGACTGTTCCACAACCAGGGCTAAAAAGAGCCGTGATGACACGAGTGCGCGTTGAGCATATTTTGAAGAGCAATATTCTAATATAGTAGCATAGGCAGATCCAGGTTTTTGGAAAAACGGGGGGGGGGCGCACGTAAGGAAGGGAGGGCGCACTTACGGGATTTTGTGAAAAACCCTATGAAAATGAAGTATTTCGGTGGGAAAAGGGAGGGGGTTGCCCCCTGGGCCCGCATGGATCTGCCTATAAGTACTGCACGTATGTAGTCTATTGAGTTCATTGACACTGTCGCTTATATAGGATGTGAAAAGTGCAGTTAATAACAGTCATAACACACTTAACTACAGATCTTGTGGAACAAAACAAGCGACACACCCATGGGGATTGTGCAGTCCGCCGCGGGACGCGCGCCCCTGTTGCTGTTGGTGACGACGGCGGCGGCGGCGGCGTGTCCGTTGGTGGGTTTGTGGGGCGTGGTGGCTCCCGCTATGGGCAGCGTGCCTCTGGCGGCGGCAGCGGCGCCATCCGTGGGGTTGATACGCTACACACCAGAACCAGAAATGATACGCATTTCAAAACAAACTTATCATTTCAATTGGACACACTAAATTTTCAATGATTTTGTTTGTAATGAGCACACTAAGAAGCGTGTGGCGAATAATAATAATGTTGCTGCCGTTGTGTTGTTGTTTCTGATAGTCTTTTGTTCAGTTTTCACATGTGAAAGAAACTCGTATTTTCTTCCTACTCCCTTACTTTTAGCTGATTGTATGACATCATCGTCAGTTATAGGAATCTCTTTTACCCTGCACATTTCTTGTTACAATATCTCCTTGTGGGTGAAGTTGTGCAGTTTAACTTGAAGAAATTTACTGTGTAATGCGTTGGGCACATCACGCTGAAAGGACAGTCTACTGCCTATCTACGGCAAAAAACGTATGGAGATCGTAAAGACCCCTGAGTGTTCAGTGCGACAAACGTAGGCTTTCTTAAGGCCGTACGGTGACCACAGAAGTTTGACTTCCGCTACTGCCCAACCATGTACGCAGTGGTCTGCCCGCCAGAAGGCAGTGAGTTGACCTTTTCTAAATGTCGTATGTATACAGCGGATTTCACCGCCCGTTGTCGGTACAGGTACAATACTGGCGCAGTGCGTTCAGTGTACCATGAAAGAGCGAATGCCGTGCGTAGCACGCAAAGTTGTAGGTGAGTAGGCCTACATCGCACGTTCGGTGTATGTTGAATTCACGGCCACCTCAATGAAATCATTTCCAGTTTTAGTGGCAACACCCATAGCACCTCACGGCAGCTTGCGTTTGGTAGACAAAAAAAAAATCCGCACCGATGGCTGCAGTGCATTTCAAATGAGGTTAAACCCATATTCTATTTCTGTAGGGCACAACCCATAGCCCGGCACAGCAGCCTAACTAAGTACTTCTAGAATTAAAGCCCTTCGACCTTTCCATTATCCCTGCCAAGATAACAGTTACTTAGCCTTCAAAATGAGGTTCAGAGACATGTCTTTTACTTACACAGGCTGTTGGGACAAGTTTTCCTTAAAAACACATTAGCTCTAGTTAACCAACAGTGGGAATGGATTTAGGTTTGAACTCGTGAACAGAAGGTCATGGGTTTGATTCCCGGTCGGGTATGGGACAATAAGCATTGTTTATATATACAGTTGCATCATGCTGGCTGCTCCCAGCTCCTGGATACGCACCAGTCACAAAATGCAATAGAAATATAAATATTCAGCAGCCTAATCACATTAATTTATTTTTGTTTTTACTTTAAAAAACCCTCTTCTATGCTAAGAGAAGTGCTGTTTCTGATCTTGTCTGATCTTAAATTCCTTAGCACTCATAGATCTGCACTTAACGGGCTTCAAACATTAAAATACAATGCGGTGTAAATACTTTCCAATTGTGTCTTTTTACTATTTTGTTCGCCATAAACAAAGCCAACTGACTCGGTGAACTTTTTGAAGATTTAATATGTGTATGAGAGAGAGCTCATTCACAATATCTTTGATTATATCACTTCAAAGCCGATGATGCAGTTGCCTTTGGTCATACTCACTCAAAAACTGTATCCATCTCTATGTCCATTAAAGCGAGGGGCACATTCCACCGCAAGGTGGGTCTACAGCCAGTCTACGACCAAAAACGCATAGCAAACGTGAGGATCCGTGCGTATGCAGTGCGGCAAACGTACGTTTTTTTTCAAGGCAGTACGGCATGCCAAACTTCTTCTACGACCACCCTACGTCATGGTCTGACCATAAGGAGGCAGTGCGGAGACCTTACGCTAATCGTGGCATAATCACAGTGGATTTAGACGCACGGTGTCGGTACAAATACAGCACTGGCGCCGTGCGTTCTCTGTACCATCCACGTAAGAAGGCCGCACTTTAATAAGCACACGGTGCGTATAACGTAAGTTGTACGCGAGTACAACGCACGTTTGATGCATGTTGAACTCACGGCCACCCCAATAAAAACATTCCCAGTGCCGACGCAGCCATAACGTACGGCGCCCGTGCGTATGTGCCCACAACTGTACTTTTCTTAATGCATGCGGAAAACGCCGTAGACGCCGCAGACCTCCAGACGCCTTGCGGCGAACACGCCCGCAAGGTGGAATGTGCCCCTCGCTTTAAGGTTGTAATTACATTCCAAATTCCTAGATGATATGGTCATGTTACGTTACGTTTTATTGTTATTGTATATTTTGAAACCAACACCATGCACTTAAACAAATTAAAACGGTCGGTTTACATCAAATTAACATTAACAACAACTTATACCGTGCATTATTTGCGTCATATTTCTATTAGTGCAACACGAAAAGATTTTGTGCTCCACTTTCACATATCAATATAAATGTAGTGTTCCCATTAATAGCCAGAAACATTTTAGATGCATAAATGTGTAAAAAAAATGGAAACACAAACACCTGTTCAAATCGTACGCACATGAAAATGAGGAGGATGCATAGCAATCATACAATAATACCAGTTGAACCCTGGTTGTTTGGGGTTTGACTACATCAATTATTCACAATGTTACTTGGAACGACAATACACTATTTTACGGACAAAATGTCTATGCATGTAATCTTCATAAATCTACATGTAGATGATTTTTTTAAAAAAAGTATTCAGCACGACTCTTGCATTACAATTATGTAATTGAATATATCCTGGGTTCGTCTTTAGATGTATACTAGTATACCGTTGAAGTGTTCGAACAACGTATTTTAGCAAATGAGATCTGTTCTCTGGCCTTCAGCGTCAACAACGATTCAATCCCATTTTTATATAACAGGTTTCAAGTAATGCGAGTTTGGAAAGTGGAAGCGTTATATGGCCAAGTGCTGCTGGTATGTTCTGCTTTTGCGTGGTTGGCGTTATTTTTGTAGTGCCAATGTAGAGTAGCAACTACCAACTTCATTGGAAGCTGCTGATTTTTCCCCAACTCATCGTTTCGGCTGCAAATCATTCTGTCAATGTTCAACCACACGGTTCATCACAATACTAAGGCCATACCCGCAAGGGACAACGGCGGCAGTGCAGACTTTTTGATAGTCCCCCCCCCCCCTGTCTGCATGTCTACTGCTTACAATACCGTACGACTTAGCGCACTGGCTTCGTACTGCATACTCAAGGATAGGCCACAGCTGGACTGGTTCAATAGCATATTTGACGTTTTAAATTTCCTGAACTGTCTCCATACTGCCTAAAACCATATTTTCGCCCCATGCGCTCCTTGAGTTTTTGCCGGTAGAGAGGCAGAACAGAGGCTGTACTGGCGGCTGTGCCCTGGGCTTCAGTCACAAACGGTTTTACGGCTTGGGAGATTTCGAGTCCACCACGAAATCTGCGTCATACATATACGCGCACAACATGCAGCGATCGCGTATGCCATTCGCACTAAAAGTACAGTGGAGGACGGGAGTGAGGAGCAGAGGACTAGGAAGGTACGTATATGTAACGTAAACAGGACGAAAACATGGTGATGTACACGGGCATAGAGTCCACTAGGAGAGACGTACGTTCATCCGTCGGCGGATGTTGGCGGCCATGAGGGTGTAGCAGACGGCCATGATGACCACAGGCACGAAGTACTGCAGACTGACGGCCATCAGCCCCGCCACCTGCAGCACACAGAGCGGCTAACTGGCTGCAGCACAACTTAGTAACATGATCATATCATTTTAGAGCAATTCTCTATTCACCAGTAGTAGTTTATGAACGGCTACCGACCCCCTCATAAACTACTTTCATCAAACTAATGCCTTTCACAGAATCATGTTTTACCTGGTTTTGCAGACGTTTCACTGTTAAACCGAGCTGAAACCTTGGTGAGTAGTCCTGAAGAGAAGGCTAAGGACGCACATGTTAAAAGAGTTTAGTCTGTGAATAGTTACGGAAGATGGGCCCGGGCCTTCTGCGTTACAACCAAGAAAGAGAAACCGAAGAACAAGTACTTCAGTACGACCCATGGCAGAAGTCAGTGAAATACTCAGTATATGGTCCGTATGTATTGGGTTAAGAGAAAATGTTCAAAGAAACTTTGGCAAATATGAGGTCAACAGCTATATAAAACGGTATAATACCCCCAAGTCATTGTTGGTAAAGCCAAAGGAAAATCACAAGAAAAAAAAGTGTGGTGTGGTTTACAAATTTGATTGTTTTGACTGTAGCGGCAGTTATGTCGGTGAGTCAGCACGAGCATTCAACACCAATTTCAGAGAACAACCGGATGGCAAACACCCTAATTCGGCGATTTGGCAGCATTTGTCAGAGACTAGACAAGCATTTACCCTGGAAGACGTGAGGATCCTGGCTAAAGAACCAAAGGACGTGATGAGGAGCATTCGAGTGGCCATCCACCTTCACCGGGAAAAGCCAGGCTTCTATCGCGACGTACGCAGGGAGATCTGCGCCAACATTCTCCTTCTTGCATCACGTGACCTACAAGATCGTGGGGTCGCGAACTGAGTAGCACTGTTGACTCTGTTGATGAGACAACAGTGAAACGTCTGTAGCCAGGTAAAACACGGTTCTGTGATAGGAATTAGTTCGATAATGTCAAAGCAGAACCAACTAGTAGCTCCCATCCAATGAATGCTATGTTTTGTAATTGATTAGATGTCAAGTGATATCTTTAACATGTGGGTTCTTGCATTGTGGCAGGGCTATTACTATAATAGAACATGGAACACAATGGATATTGCAGCCATGGGGTATCATACCTAGGTGCAGCTAGTACCCCTTGGTTTAGTCATAGCCATATTGACACGAATAAAAAATTACGCATTAACATACACCCTGCATACCAGTGAGTATAACAGTGAGCATAAACAACTATGCACATATAATATCCTTGATTTAATCCGCCATAGGCATGAGTGGTTCACTGACTTATAGATACTGGGAGAAGGTCGATCATAACATTTGGAGTTTTGAAGGCAAAAATAGCTGACATTGCGTCATCGTCATATCATCAAAAGTTAAAAGCCTTTCTTATGGACTCAGGGACAAAAATGTTATCCAACGATTACGATAAAGTAGTGGGGGAAAGCTTATTGCTTCATCATTCTAAGGCCGACGGTAATTTATTTAAGCTGCATTTGGAGCTTTGAAGGCAAAACTAGCTGACATTGTGTAATATCATCGAATCAAAATCCTGTTTATGCACTCAGGGACAAAAATATTATCCAACGGGTATGGTGATACAATATGAAAACAACTCCCATGAACTTAGGCCTATTAGATTTCATCAAAAGCAAAGACCAAAGGTAGAGTCATTTATTTAAACTCTGGGTAATTCATTATAAACAATATGAGTTACTTACATATATGTAATCTAATTTGAAAAAGGGCCAAAAGGTCGAAAATTCGGATACTTTTTGGACTATTTTTTAACTTTTAAACAGCTCTACAGAAAATAAGATAGATGTAATCTAAGATGAGTTATCTTGAAATCAGAACCACTACATGCTGCGTAAGTTTTTCTATTGCAAGCAAATGCTGTACTCAGATGCCAAACCTTGTGTCAATATACAAATCCCAATTATAGCATTTTCTCGCTAAGTAATTGCGCCATCCATGGCGACACCGCATGTTTGGTTTGCGCTCAGTCATCCGGCAGCAAACACGCAATCCTCGCGTATAACATACCATAACATATCATTCACGATAATGGGTCTCAGGTATATTTTCTCTTCAGTGTACATTATTGAGATTTAAATGTTAAGGGAGAAATCACAGAAATATTTTTGATTTTCTCCAAAACATGGTGCAACATAAATTGCCTACGGCACATTGTATGTAGCGTGCGTTAGCATCAGATCAGCTACACACATCAACAAGAAGTCAAATTTGTCATCATCAAATGGATACCCGAATTCCCTCATATATATAGTCATTATCATATAGACTTAAAGAGAAGTCAAACTTACCATCATAATGCATATGTCAACTGGATACCCAAATTCACTTATGACCAATATAATCATTATCAAATACACCCAGGTGCAGACATCACACACATAACACAACTGGCCATTACAATAGTGAGCCGTGCTCAGGCCCGCGTGCTCTTACAGTGACGGCGGCGGGGACGTACCAGGCTGGCGGTGGGGCTCGGCCAGAAGGCGAGCAGCGCGCACGTGCCGTCCTCCAGCAGCCGAGAGGTGGGCACGTCGTACGCCAGGTTGAACGCGGGGCCGCTGACACGGGAGGCAAATAACATTGCGAGTCATTATTATTTTTATATAGGGTGTGGCTGTTGAAGATAGTTGCTGAGTTGCATGTTTTACATGGGGTTTATTAAATGTTTGTGGAGCAGGAAACCGAATAAACAACTTCTACAAATTCAAACGCAACAGTTGTCTAATGTCTATTTGGATTCCATACAGAGGCGTGAAAAGAAAGTAACGCACGGACTGTCACGAGTGTTTGTGGAAAAGCAGTCCATATAGTTCAATCTGGTTATTAAAATCAACGTATTGTTTGTCTTGAACTCACCCCATTTGAAATTAACAAAATAATTAGCTCATTAAGACAAAGATGCACTAAGCGGCACCCCTTGATGAACATTGGGAATGAATTTTGCAGGTGGATCTCAGATTCTCTAACTGTTAAAAATTTACTAATTAGGTAGAAAAGATTTGTGACATATGGTATGCAGCAAAAAATTACTAATTAGGGAAGTTATTAATTATGTCCAGTGGATGGAAAGCGCTGGATAAGCGTCTATCCGTGGTGATCTTATACTGTCTGTGTTGGGGCGGTATGGGAGCGTTGATAATTGACGTCAACCTCATTTTGGCACTTTCTGACACCCCCTCCCCCTCGTCAACTTTCGTCAACTTCTTGACCCCCCCCCTTCCCCGTCAACTTGAGGACGCCCTGTCCACTATAGCGGTGATGTCAATTTCATGCCATCCTGACCCAAACCACAAACCCCTCAGTTAACCATCTAATCTAGCCAATATTTAAGATACATTGTATGCCTTATTGAAATTGAATCTCTGTGCACTTTTGTCATATTGTGTCAAACAGCAATTGCGTTTTATGGGTAATACATATGATAATGTGAATTATGACTAAATACTCCACCAAATACAAAGCATTTATTTCATCTCCATTCTTTATACTACAACCTTAAACATCAATCTAACTTTGATATCCTTAATGCATACCCCCCCCCCATTCCCGTCAACTTTTAAGGTGACATCTCCCCCCCCCCCCACGGTCAACTATCATCAACTTCTGCTGACACCCCCCCCCACCCCGGTTCAGGGTTGAGGTCAATTGAGAACGCTCCCTGTACGCACATGGTCCACACGGCTGCGAGGCAGGCTGCGGCGAGGCGCGGCGAAAAGTGGTTGTGGTGCCAAACGGGCCGCGCCACCTGCAGGTAGCGCTCCACCGTGAGTGCCACCAGGTTGTACGTGGATGACAGCAGCAGCGACCAGATGGGGATCTGACGCCCCCGAGAGGCGAGAGGAGTTCATTTGTAGTGTGAATCATATAATTCAATGGTATATTCACTTAAACAACTGCGAAAAAATTAGCATTAAAGGAACGATCATAAATAACGATACCGAGGGTTGGGGTTGGGGTTGGGGTTGGGGTAGGGGTGGGGGGTGGGGGTGGGCGTCCATGTTTTGGGGCTCGAAGAAAAAGTTAACCGACCCCCCATCAACATTTTAAAAAGTTGAGTGACACCCCCCCCCACACACACACTAAAGAAAAAGGCCTCTATATAGTCGGTGCATTGCTAAAAGAAAATATTTGAAAAAATATACCGTAGCGTGATGAATAAGTTCAGCGACCCCCCCCCCCAAAGGAATCAGAAAAGTTGGACAACCCCCCAAACTTTTTGGACGCCACCCCCCCCACACGGTATCATTATTTATGATCGTTCCCTATATCTCTTCCAAATGTTCAATAGCTGTTAAATTTGTGAAAATGTTGAATAGATTGTATTATTTCTAATTTATTGTAGTATTCAGAGTAGATTCAGAGTTTGGTCCTTCGAAGATCATACACTTTAAAAAGAATGTTTTATGAGTTTTTTTGTTTGTTCAAATACGTGTATTTGCCTTGTTTTCCTCACGTAGACTTATAAGATAGAGGATCAGTAGATGTGTTGTGATATTTTAGTAATTAAAAGTGTGAGACGTGTGGATTATGGTGAGGTTATTGCATGCATTAATTATATTGAACATACATTATGCTTGGAATCAAAGAAAAACATCTATTAAATCAGAAAGCTAGCTGATTGTATGTCATTAGCTCATGAAAAGTTGTAGTAGAGATCTTTCAGGTGCACCCAAAATAAATGCACTTGAGAGTGTAACATGCAAGCTGGTAGACCTTAACTGCTCACTAATCATTATCTTTTAATTGATGAAACCTGCTCATTAACACATCATTCATGTTGATTCATATATACTGTAACATTTGTGAATGAACTAATATCTACATAGCCTACTCGTTATGATGACTATTGCTTCTTGCTATACTGTAAACTTTAATATACACATTACAATCGATATCACTAAATAGCGTAACACATCAGAACGAAGTCATTCCTGTAACCTGTAAGGTGTAGCATGTTCTCTGTTGTCCTTGTTTCGTTTTTCTTTATTTAAATTCTGGTCTTTGATGTTCACGAATAAAACGGGTGTACAAAAATAGCATTGCCACCATAACAAAGACTTCTTTATGTGGCCATTTGGCGCTATATGTGGCTCTAATTAAGACAGAACCGCCGCACACCATCATGCAATTGCCGTAACAATAGCTCATATTGCAATTAGGTCGCGGGGCACATGTTTCACGTCTCAGACTTCACCATTTGCATTGACAGATCCAGGCTTTCGCTTTGTATTTATGTATTTTATTTATGCGCTTATCATTTACGATGTGAAAAATAATTGCAGCGGTAACTTAAAAATCAAAGTAGAAAATTGGAGTGTCTGATCCAGGGGGTGGGGCGCAGGGGGTGCACGCACCCTCTGTTTTCCCACCAAAATACTTCATTTTTTCATAGAGTTTTCCATGAAATCCCTTATCTGCGCCCCCGCCCCCCTTTTCCTTAAGTGTGCCCCCTCTTTCCTTAAGTGTCCCCCCCCTTTTCCTTAAGTGTACCCCCGTTTCCTTAAGTGTGCCCCCCCTTTTCCTTAAGTGTGCCCTCCCCTTTTCCTTAAGTGTGCCCTCCCCCTTTCCTTAAGTGTGCCCCCCCCCTTTTCCTTAAGTGTGCCCCCCCTTTCCTTAAGTGTGCCCCCCCTTTCCTTAAGTGTGCCCCCCCTTTTCCAAAAACCTGGATCTGCCTATGGAATGTCACTCACCTTGCCGAGCCACACCCTGCAGTACACGTCGCCAGCCAGCCCCTCCAGCTTGGCCTCACCCCGGCCAACGACGGAGGTGAGCAGCAGGAAGAGGGCAGTGAGCGCGTCCAGGCAGCTCTGGCTGATGATGAACATGTTGTGGAACTGCCGGCGGAGCGCGCGGCTGCTCACCAGCACGCTCGCCACCAGCACATTGCCGACCACGCCTGCAAGAACACGGCCGCCGGTTGGATCTGTGGCCTGAGGTCATAGGCAGATCCAGGGTGCGCACACACCCTCCAAAATACTTCATGCTCATTGGGGTTTTGCTATGGATTGCACGTACAAAAACCCATGAAATCCCTCAAGTGCGCCCCTATCCCCTTTCCAAAAAAACAGGATCTGCCTACTACGCATATCAGTAGATACAAAGGGTATTATGTGGTCATGTGGAAATGGAAGCTAATGGAAGCGGGAGTCTTAAGTACGTAATTTCTGAACACTCAAACTCCAGTTCTTAATCTATTAGCCACGCTGTGACTGCATTTCCCCTGAGTGGTCACGAGAACTTAATCCTGCAAGTACCGGTGAGCCCAGCAGGGAACAGCGGATGCGATAAATGGGTAGTTCCTCTAACGCACACGTACCCAGTACACGTGGTTGCTATTTTAACACTAGCAACACAATTATACCAAACATTGTGAACCTCTTTCAACCACCCCTCCCCAACGAACGTTGGCTGCAATAACAAGTGTGATAATGCATTAGCTCGCGTACACGGCCTAATTAAGGATATAAAGCTGATTTTTGGTTCATTGTTTAATGGGGTAATGGAGCTGACAGCTGAGTATATTAACAATTAACGGACACAATGGCCACTTCGTTTTCACAGCGACTGAACAGATGGGTATTTTCAGTGTTAAATGTAATTGCAAATGTGGCGGTTTATAGTCCTGATCCACGTCTTGCTCTCACGACTGCCACGGCGCAGTGTGCAACTCCTGAGGGATGAGTTCGCTCAACACCCACCACCAGACCCGACCGGGAATCGAACCCACGACCTGCAGGTCACGAGTCCAATTCCCTAACCACTCGGCCACAGAAGCACCCAGTCTGTAGAATTTTTTTTAAGTGGGTGAAAACCTTTTCGGGGTTCTAGGCTTACATGGTGAATCCTCTTTTAGAATTGACTTGCATCCCTTTGGATTTCTCTGGAATTTCCCCAGGGAAAACTTTTCCTAGATTATAACAAACCCCAGAAGTATAGCAAACTGATCGGGGTTTTTTTCCTTGGGGGGGGAAAAATTTTAAAATTTAAGGGGGGTTTCTATTCCAAATTTCGAAAAGAAAAAAAATTCCGTGTAGTAGCGTATGGGGGGGTTAGAAAAATTTTTCGTTTGGGCATACGAACTTTTCTATTTTCTTGTTGTTGGTGTTACTCCTTCCTTTTGGGATTAAATTTTACATCAGTGGAAAATTTTAAAAATTTTCCAAAAAAATGGACCTATCAAAAGTTTATGTTTTTGGCCCCAAAAATTCCTTTAAAAAAAATTTTTTCAAATTTTTATATTTCCCTTTTCAAAAAAAAAAATTTTTTAAAGGGGGGTTTAAAAATTTAAAAGTTGGAAACCCCCCCCCCAAATCGTAAAAAATTCTTTGTTTGGTCAATTTAAACCCGGGAGATTATTTAACAAAAGTAAGGTGTATCAAAAAATCCTTTTAGCCCAAAAGCCTTTCCCATGATTAAATTTTTCCCTTGTTTTAAAAAAATGTTATTATTTTTTAATAATTTTGAAATTTTTTTTTTTTTCCCTCCATGTTAAATCAAAAAAAATATTTTTTTAGAAAGCCACCAAGTGAGTTTTTTGTTGAAACAACGGATTTTTTGGGTTTTTTTTTTTTCCTTGTTAATTTATTCCTTTTCTTGAAAACCTTTGTCACTTTTACAGTGGTTAAAATTTTAAACAATTCCCCCAATTTTTAGTTTTTTTAAAGGGTCAAATTTTTGTAAAAAGGGTTTTCCCAAATTAAAGTTGGGGAAACGTGGGAGAAATTGGGAAATTCTGATTTTTTAAAATTGTTTGTAGTCATTCCTTTTCCTTTAATTCCCAAAAAAACCCCTTACTTCTAAAAAGCTTCTCGTAAGTTTTACATTCTCAAGTTTTATGAAACTTTCACAGATATTGGAAAAGATGTCTACTAATAGATGCATATAGATGAAACACATTCAAATACATTCACTGGGCTTGGAGATGAGCCTCAAATTCCTATTTTCTCATCCAGCTAGAAATAACGGTACGCCCTAAGCTCGATCCTTTACAATTAGCTGGGGGTGCGGGCGTGGGGTCAGAGGTCATTTCAATTTTTGAAACAAATAATTGGTCCTTGGATACATTAATGTGAATTTTGAAATGACTGTAACACTGATTCAGATACAGAGTTCAGACACACGCACGCGCACACACAAGCACGTCACCAGTAACAGCAGCATCCTTGAAGAAGAGGTCGACTCTCCAACAGTACCAATTATGGACTTACCAACTGTACCAATTAAGATGTAGACGCCCTTGATGATGTCATCACGGATGGTGATGTCCACGGAGCTCTGGCCGCTGCCGCCGGCAGCGAGCGCTCCTGCTGTTCCATTGGGCTGTGGCGCCGACGTGTTGAGGAGAGCCACCTCTACCGTGGTCGTATCCATTTAAAGTTCAAATACGGCCAAATGTTTCGCCCGACTACACCGTATAACGATTCTACTTAGCTATTTTCCTTCAATTGGGCTTAATATGCTCAGATTGAAAACTATTTATGCAGCTCATTTCTTTTTTCTATAAGCGCCGTAAAAAAAACTTCCCCCAATAGGTTGTTATTCAAGTCCACAACTCACCAACTCACCCATCTACCTGCAATGAACAAATTTTGTGCTGTATAATGAACCAAATCTAAACCAGAACTGCCTTATGCTCAGAAATGAGTAGTTGTGATGTGAAACATGACCAAGATATATAGACGACAAGACAGCAAACGTGCCCGTCCTCGTGCATGTGACTTTCACAAAGTGAGCGTCGCGTCCGTCCATATTCTGTGACGTGACGTCACGAATGCGCGGAGAATAGCGGAAACACACGAGCATTGCCGAATGCGGCGTGTATGCAGACGGCAACGAGTGGGTGGAACTGAATGCCGCCTCGCGCAAAAGATGTCGACGACGATTACTTAAGTAGGTCTACATGTCTGTCGTAGCAAGCGATCGCTAATAGGTTGCATCGTCAGCCAAAAGCAATGTCTTCAATATAACATTCTGTTTATTATGTGTCAGAGCAGTTTTACAACACCTGCGCCAAACGTAGATATATTGGAAATTGATTGACTAGACTATGAGTATTCACATGAGAGGATTCTTTCTCCAAGTCTATAGGGCTATATGACCTAGCACAGACTTGAAGAAAGAATCAACATCTACCCTATTATTTTCATCAATTTGTGTACTGATTGAAGCCAGCAATTATAGATGGGGATGAATGTTGATGCGTATGGGGCGGAAAGGTAGTAGTTTACACTTCTGCTGCCAGACAGTGAGCAATTTTTGTGTATTGCAATATATTGTAGGCCTACTCCAATATTGACCTCACATAGATAGGCCACGCGCCCTATTTATACTGAATGACAAGAGCTCGTGAGAAACACCACTATTCTATCACACGACGTAGTTCCAGCCCCTGTGAGCATCTATTAATGCTTTTTCATTGGATTGAGACAGTCCGCAATTATAGCTTTAAAACTCAAAACGTTCACTGATAAGCATGAGGATTTTCATACAGCCTTCATTTAATAGCAGACGTCGACCCCCCAACCCCCCTCATACTCTGATATTAATAACTAACAGTTGGCTTTTAGAGCCACGGCAAATATGTCACACTAAATTTGGATTGTGCTAATTGTTTTAAGGCAATAACTGACAGTAACTGCGGCACAGTAGCTAATGCTACAGGTTAGACTGTGAGCAAACACAAAAAAACTTGTAAGTAACTTTATGTTGTATAAAATCCAGCCCATTCTATAGTTCTATGACATACGACATCCAAATGACATCCAGGTGACATTTGTTAACTCCACCCTTACATTGCAATCCGCTCTGTCAAAGCTAGTCACCTGTGTGTCAGGTATTTCATATTCTATTTCAATTTCTCGCTATGTCTAAATGACGTGTGTTCACACAGAATGGCATCCTCAAGGTGACAAGAGATACAATTTACATGTTCATTCCAGACTGGTTATGGTTTGCTTAACAAATTGTGTAATCATCATGTACACCATCATATGATATTACACACGCCTTCTCAAATTATCATCAACTCAGGACATTCACAGCGATCGAGTGAATGAGGTGCCGGACAAGTTATCAAACCTATAGTACCCTTCTGATATTGCAAGTACAAAGTGAGTGGTTAATTAATATCTAAATATTACAGCTGCGTAGTTCGCTGCAGCTACAGACAGCTTTCACTGAATACTCACGGGAGAGTTGAGCGGGAACGTGATTGGGCCACAAGAGACATGATGTGGATGAAGATGCCTGACGGACAAAAATCTGATATTTTGCTTACTTGTACAGGGCAGTCAGTTGGGAAGATAAAGGCACTAAAACTCTAAAAGACAGTAACAAAAAGTGTTAATTTTAATCAGTCATGGGCGTCCTCGTTTTTTTTATCTATGTCATAATTAGTATAGTGGAAAACTCTTTTTTGTGAGAGTGAAAATTAGTGGAGAATCTTGTGCATTTGCAGCATCCTTTGCACTACGTCTTTAAAACCCACTCTGGGAAGCATACAGCCGTTTTATGGCCTCCAATACTGCAGACGAGTTCAGCTCAAGACCTTGTGACAACCAGTTGTAAATCTTATTTATTTGTCTCCAGCTGAATGTTTGATAAGTTAGTGTGCGTCTGTGATATAGCGTAAAGTCCCATGCTCAATAAAAGTATTTTCACTGGACACGTTGCTCAGTTGATGTGCCTGCAGTGATCTGCCTAGATCCATTTTTGAATATTCTGCATGCACTATAAGACTTGACAACCTCTCATAGAAGTATTAATGGACGTTTGTCTGTGTACATGTAATTTACTGTGTACATGTAATTTACAGTCTCTGTGATACGCATTATACGAGACGTCATCTGGCTACAGGAACTTTCCATGGATTATCAAAATGGTGCTGTTGGCTGTTTATTGGTAATTTATAACAACAATGCAAGATAGCATCTGCTATGTTGGCATCAATGGCGTTAAGTGGCGTCATGTTCTAGTTGTCAAACAGCTATTTTTGCAACGAATGACAACTTGGCGTGGTCTTGCGCGTTGCGAGTATGGGGTTGTACTAATTAAGGGGGCTTTCAGGACTGGTGGTGGTTCTGTAAGGATGCGGGAAAGTGATATGAGGACATGGGTAGGTATTTGAGGGGGAATGTAAAATAACTAATTTTTTATACATCTACCGAATATGCCTCTTTTCTATGTCCACGGAAAGCATTATGTTCTGATCTACAAAACATTAACATTTCCTTGCTCAACCGTTGAACAGTAAATGCCAACTCACCATTACCTTGGTTTGTGTTTACGTTTAAGCTTGTGTGCTGCGCATTTGAGTGACTACAGGTGAATTGCTCCATAAACTATAATCTTGGTCCAAAATTCTTAGCTTTGTCTCCAACTTTCGTGGTATAGGTTCTGAAAATCTCCTGGCTCTCGCTCTGTATCATCTTTGATGATTAGATCTAGAAAGGGGCTTATAGTCAACGAAAACCTTGGCATGATCATCAAGTAGGATAAGAACACATTTTTATTGCAGACTATTGTAGTAGTTCAGTTGGGAAGGTGATTGCACTAAGACACTAAAAGACAGTAAAAGAAAAAGTGTTCATCCATGCCTGTGTTTTCATAGGCCATTGCTAGTATGCTGGCTATCATGGACATGGAGCTGGAAGTAATCCCTGTCATATGCTACATCTTTTGTTGTATGCGAATCTATGTAACTGACGAAGGATGATACAGACAAAGAGAAATACAATCTGAACCGCATTCAAAATATGGTAGACATGACGGTCACTTAAAGAAGCACTCTGATAGATGATTTCCCACTGCATTTTGATGTCTGAATTTCATCGTCTGGCGGCATGCACATGTCCTCAATTTTACTTGTTCATGAAATTATCTGAAGCATATAAGCAATAACAAATTACATGTATTAATATCAGCATGTCCGCAAAAAGCATTTTGATCCATTGTAAAATAAAACAGAATTGACGAAATGCATGAACTACAGAGCATTATGTATAAGATGTATATTTTGAGATAAAATTGAATATTTTTATCATTATACCTGATCAATGTGGATTTCAATATTCGTAGATTGTTAAGTAGCGTAAGAATTAGTCATTATGAGCCATCACCTGTTTATTGTTATTAAAATCTATGTAGCTATGTGCTTCCTATGTAGGTTATGATACACAGAGTAATATTTAATATGACAGGTTTTGAATAGAATTCACAAAAGTTCAGCTGGCTCTTTTCAGAGTCCAATATAATGCTGTAACATCAAACATGGAGTTTTTATACCAACCTCTTGAAAGAGAGGTTGTTAATCTGAAATATCTAGTCTAATAGCTTTCTATTTTAAATAACTGGATCTACAATGTAGGTAGAATAGCTCTTTGTCAAGGAATGATGCCTTGGCATTGTCCTGTGTGTTGTAGGCACGGGGTTGTACAATGTGGCTTTCAAGACTGGTGGTGTTTCTGTCAGGATCCGGGGAAGTGATATGAAGACATTGGTAGTTATTGGTGGGGAAGGGGGTGGCGTAAAATACCTAACTTTTATACATTGATCCACTCTGTCTCTTTTCTATGTCCTTGGAAAGCATTATGTTCTGATTAACATAAACACTAACATTTCGTTACACAGCTTTTGTATGTTAAAAGCCAAGTCACCACTAACTTGGTTGGTGTCCATATTTCAGAGCCTGTGTTTAGAGTGACTACAGGTAATTCTCGAAATGGTCCAAATAAACTAAACAATATGTACATATGTACAGTTATTTGATAACAGACCATTGATATAACCAAGAACCTTATGTTGCTCTCAACTTTTCTAAGTATAGGGTTCTGAAAATCTGCTTGCTCTGTATCATCCTTGATACTTAGATCTAGAAGGGGCTTTTGTATAGTTTGAATTAAGTCATTATTACCTGGGGACTCTGTGCTTGCTAAACACAGGTAATTATCACTAATCAATTTTGGAAAGTAAAAAATTATCACCCATGCCCGTGTTTTCATAGGCCATTGCTAGTATGCTGGTAAAAGGCTAGCATAGACCCAGAGTTGGAAGTAATCCCTGTCGTATGCTACATCTGTTGTTTTATGCAAATCTATGTAACTGATGAAGGATGATACCGACAAAGAGAAAAAACAATTTGCACCGTATTCAAAATATGGTAGACATGACAGCCACTTAAAGAAGCAATCTACTAGATTTTGAGGTCTGAATTTCATCGTCTGGCGGCATCCACATGGCCCCAATTTTACTTGTTCATAAAAGTCCTCTGAAGCATATACGCAATAAAAAAAATTACATGTATTAATATCAGCATGTCCGCAAAAAGGATTTTGATAGTTGTTGTGTATTCACAATGTGCGACAAATCCATTGTAAAATAAAATAGAATTGACCAACCTGCACGAATTACAGTGCATTATGAATAGGATACATATTTTGAGATAATATTCAATATTTTTATCATCATACCTGATCAATGAGGATTTCAATATCCGTAGATTGTTATCTGGCATAAGAATTAGAGTCATTATGAGCCACCACCTGTTTATTGTTATTAAAATCTATGTAGCTATAGACTTTCTATGTAGGTTATGATGCACAGAGTAATATTTAATCTGACAGGTTTTGAATAGAATTCACAAAAGTTCAGCTGGCTCTTTTCAGAGTCCATTATAATGCTGTACCATAAAACATGGACTTTTTATACCAACCTCTTGAAAGAGAGGTTGTTAATATGAAATGTCTAGTGTAATAGCTGTCTAGTCTAAATATCTCCATCTTCAATGTAGGTAGCTGTTTGTCAAGGCATGACGCCTTGGCATTGTCTTGCGTGCTGTAGGCACGGGGTTGTAGAACGTGACTTTCAGGACTGGTGGTGTTTCTGTCAGGATCCGGGGAAGTGATTTAGTGAAGTAGTTATTGGTGGGGAAGGGGGTGGTGTAAAATAGCTAACTTTTATCCAACTGATCCACTATGTCCATGGAATGCATTATGTTCTGATTAACATAAACACTAACATTTTTACTCAGCATTTATATATTAAATGCCACGTCACCATTACCTTGGTGCGTGTCCACATTTCAGAGCTTGTGTTTAGAGTCACTGCAGGTAATTCTCGACATTGTCCAAATAAACTAAACAAAAATATGTACAGTTAATTGATAACTGACCATTGATATAACCGAATAACAAGAACCTTACGTTGGTCTCAACTTTTCTAAGTATAGCATTCTGAAACTCTGCTTGCTCAGTATCATTCATGATATTATGTAACGTTAAAGACGTGTCCCGTGTAGAGGAGAGTCACCCCTCTGTGCGTAAAAGAACTCACCTAGTTTGAAAACTATAGCTAGTGTAATCCCTCCACACACCCTTGGCTCAGTTGGTAACCTGCCAAAGAAACCCCTGTACCTTGTACATATATATCTTCAGAAGAAGTCACCTTCAAAAAAAGGGTTCGGTTAAAAAGTGTCTCGCATTCACGAATGAACCTTCGACAGGAGGCACCTTTGAAAAAAAGGTTCGGATGCAAGTCACAAGCTCAGTAGGTTACTTGCCAAAGAAACCCTTGTACCTTGTACATATATACCTTCGAAAGGAGGCACCTTCAAAAGAAGGGTTCGGATGCAAGTCACAAGAGCCGGGATTTACAACTACAGAACAGAACAGAACGTTTACATTATGTCCTTTTTACCTGGGGGCTTTGTACTTGCTAAACAAAATAATTATCACCAATGGATTTTACAATGTAAAAAAATACCACCCATGCTCGTGTTTTCATAGGCCATTGCTAGTTTGCTGGTAAAAGGCTAGCATAGCCCCAGAGTTGGAAGTAATCCCTGTCTTATGCTACATCTTTTGTTTTATACGGATCTATGTAATTGATGAAATATGAGCACTCTGATAGATATTTGCCTACTGCATTTTCATATCTGAATTACATCGTTTGGCGGCATCCTTAGGGCCACAATTTTACTTGTTCATGAAATTCATCTGAAGCATATACAAGATAACCAATTACATGTATTAGTATCAGCATGTCTTCAAAAAGTCTCGCAGTAGTTAATTGTTGTGTATTCACAATGTGTTACAGATCCAATGTAAAATAAAATTGACCAACACACAAATACATTGTGTATTATAGTGCATTATGAATAGGACAGATATTTTGCGACCATGTTCAATATTTTTGTCATAATACCTGATCAATGAGGATTTCAATATTCGTAGATTGTTATTTAGCGTAAGAACTAGAGTCATTATGAGCATACACCTATTTATTGTTATTAAAATCTATTTAGCTATGGACTTCCTATATAGGTTATGATGCACAGAGTAATATTTAATAGGACAGGTTTTGAATAGAATTCACAAAAGTTCAGCTGGCTCTTTTCAGAGTCCAATATAATGCTGTAACATCAAACATGCACTTTTTTTATACCAACCTCTTGAAAGAGAGGTTTTTAATCTGAAATATCTAGTACAATAGCTTTCTATTGTAAATATCTCCATCTTCAATGTAGGTAGTAATGCCTCAACATTCTGGTTTACCAGTTTAACATTTTAGTAACATACACTTTGTACGAGTACCTTGTGCTAGAGAAGTGAATTATCCAATTGAATCACAACACTGATTTTTTATCTTATCATTAACAGTTTTGAGCAAAATGACTATTGACTATGTCCATCTTCAGAATCTCACACTGTGATATAATTAATTAGAAACTTTGTAAATTGAAACCAGTTCATTACATAGACTGTAATTTCCAGCCACTCACACATGAATGCAGACGGTATCAATGTCTCAAATAATGCTCTCATTCTCAATGAAGGGGACAAGTAACGTTATTTTAGGTTTTTACTAAACTTTTTTTCAAACAAAAACTTCTAATACCGTCTTTTTAACTGACCATTTTCTATAACCGATAGATATAGCAAGAAGGTTTACAACCTTGGTCTTCCATTTTGTAAGTATATCATTCTGGCCCTCTGCTTGCTGGTTGTGAGACCATAATATTATGTATCATCCCAAGCAGCCTGTTTTTAAAAGGTTACACGGTGAAAAGAACTCTGTAACCCCCAGTTTGAAACTATTGGTCTGTTATCATCTCAAGGCTCAGTTCGGGTTCCAAAAGGAAACATGAGTACCTTGTAAAGGTCTCTTCTAGGACAGTCAAAAAAGGGTCCGAATAAAAGTGATATAGAATGAACTTGCATTTTAGGGGCCTCAGAAAAAGGTTAATTTTAGTCAAAGCTCTAGGTTCCAAGGTTAAACTGGTAAACCAAAATATTGAGGTATCTTTCTACCTATATTGTAAGTCATTGAGCCCTTTAGAATAGAAACAGAACAGATATTTCACGATTAAATACCTCTCTTTTCAAGAGGTTGGTATAAAGTGCATGTTTGATGTTACAGCATTATATTGGACTCTGAAAAATGAGCTCGTGTTTTGTAGGCCATTCTATTTGTTAAAAGGCTGCATAGCCCCAGAGTTAAATATCATCCACAGGAAGCCATACGCCTATAAAAATTGAAAATGAGGTCTGATAGATATTTGCTGAACAGTTTCATATTGAATTCTCTGTCAATCCTGACAAAAAATAATTTTATATTTGTTCAAAATATCTGTCTGAAGCATAATACAAGATAACCAATATCATGTTTTAGTATCAGCATGTTCAAAAAGTCTCGCAGTAGTTCGGCATTTAAGTCCCAAGCAGCCATGTTTTTAAAAGGTTACACGGCCTGTTGTCTTTGTAAATTTCAAGCTTAAATAAAATTTTCTCAACCCAAAAAGATAGGACAGTTTAGAAACCCCCTTCCCGAATAGTGTGATGGACATAAGAGTGCTTGCATTTTAGGGGGCTCAGGAATTTGTTAATTCACTACTCTAGCACAAGCTACTGATACAAAGGAAAAGTTAAGAAAAGGTTAAACTGGTAAACCAAAATATTGAGGTATCTTTCTACCTATATTGTAGATTGAGATATTTAGAATAGAAATACTAGATATTTCAGATTAAATACCTCTCTTTCAAGAGGTTGGTATAAAAAGTGCATGTTTGATGTTACAGCATTATATTGGACTCTGAAAAGAGCCAGCTGAACTTTTGTGAATTCTATTCGAAACCTGTCATATTAAATATTACTCTGGGCATCATAACCTACACAGGAAGTCCATAGGTGCATAGATTTTAATAAAAATAAACAGGTGTAGGCTCATAATGGCTCTAATTCTAACGCTAAATAACAGTCTACGAATATTGAAATTCTCCTTCACCAGGTATTATGACAAAAATATTGAATAGGGTCTCAAAATATCTGTCCTATTCATAATGCACTGTGATTTATACATGTTGGTCACTTGCAATATCAGATGTGTAGGTATTTAAGAAATGGGTGCCAGGGGCCAGGGAACGGCCTGGATTATTTATGCCCAACAAGTTTAAATGATGTAGGTGCTGTAAAAGGTGTTGTTTGAATTGATAGTAAAAGGCAGCCTCTGTCACCATCCTTGCATGATCTACGCCTCTTAAACCTTGTACCTCAGGTGGGATCACATATGGGTGCTGGCAGTTTTTAGGGGCTCAACAATTAGCTCATTCATATCTCTAGCACTAGATACTTGGACAAAGCGTAAGTTACTAAAATGTTAAACTGGTAAACCCAAATCTAAAGACGTTGCAGTATCTTTCTACCTACACTGTAGATTGAGATATTTTTAATAGAAAGCTACTATACCAGATATTTCAGATTAAAAACCTCTCTTTCAAGAGGTTGGTATAAAAAGTGCATGTTTGATGTTACAGCATTATATTGGACTCTGAAAAGAGCCAGCTGAACTTTTGTGAATTCTTTACAAAACCTGTCCTATTAAATATTACTCTGTGCATCATAACCTACATAGGAAGTCCACAACTAAATAGATTTTAATAACAATAATCAGTTGTAGGCTCATAATGACTCTAGTGCTAATGCTAAATAACAATCTACGAATATTGAAATCCTCATTGATCAGGTATTATGACAAAAATATTGAACATGGTCTCAAAATATCTGTCCCATTCATAATGCACTGTAATATACACAATGTATGTGCATGTTGGTCAATTTTATTTTACAGTGGATCTGTAACACATTGTGAATACACAAACACTATGGCGAGACTTTTTGAGGACATGCTGATACTAATACATGTAATTGGTTATACTGTATATGCTTCATATGAATTTCATGAGCAAGTAAAATTCGGATATAAAAATGCCGTGGGCAAGCATCAATCAGCGTGCTCATATTTCATCAGTTGCATAGATTCCTATAAAAACAATGGATGTAGCATAAGACAGGGATTACTTCCAACTCTGGCTCTATGCTAGCCTTTTACCGGATAATAAGAATCTCACACTGCGCATGTCAGTCCGAGTGACTTCCCATTGTCATAATGCAGTCGTACGCGTGTGAGAGTTGGTGGCCTCCCTCATCCCGGTTCATGATATCTTTGTTCACACTTAAGTGGATTGCTTCCTTGATGGTACTAGTCTTATAATCACTTTCCCTGTTTACGGTCACTGCTCTTTCCCACTCAATCTCATATATTTTGTTGATCGCGGTAATTGATTCTTTCCTGGTTGTAAGACGTGTTAAAGAAACTCTCTCTTCAGACATGTCTGATTACATTATGACAATGGGAAGTCGCTCAGACAAATTGCAAATCATTGTATTCTGTACTCCAAATCATACTACATATTGTGGGGCTGTGAAATATTATGGCTATTATAGTATATTGTAAGACATTTAAGATGAAACCAACAAGGCGAGATATCAGCCCGTCTGCAAGAATACATCTTACAGCAGCTAGATTTTTTAAAACTGTAACATGATATGATAACTGCGTAAATAAATGTACACACACTAGATTCTCCAAGTTTCATTCTTTGGAGATGGGACTGACACCAATAGAACGAGCTTAACGAGTATGTGCTGTTTGTTGTATCACACGTCTAAGTACAATGGCAAGTGGCCGAGAAAAAAGAATGTACTCGAGTAATACCTGACATAGGCAGATCCAGGGGGGGCGAAGCCCCCCCTTCCCCCGTTTTCCCACCAAAATACTTCATTTTCATAGGGTTTTCATGAAATCGCTAAGTGCGCCCCCGCACCCTTTTCCCCCAAAAACCTGGTTCTGCCATTGCCTGACCACTGGTCGACTCCGTACAAGACCCCACCGCAGGTCCAACGGGTGATTTTATCTGTTTTAGCCGGCTATCACTGTGACACAGTAGAAAAACAGTTTGAGACGGCCCCTGCTGTGTGCGACGTGTGTATGTAGATGTAAAATCAATGTTCATAAACAAGTTGTCGATATTCAAAGCATATTACTATCTACTGCTCGTACACTTTCACATAGATGTAGTTTCAATATATTGGCAAAACACAATGCAACGATGTGGGCGTGTAAAAATACAAATTGCCTGTGTACATATGTTTGATCATTTGACTTTACTACTATTGCACACAGTTCATGTTATGCACTCATGACTAGATGAAGCGAACGTATGAGATAAATCCGAATTTTGTTACGTTCTACAACGGTTTAGATTTCCTCCTTTCAAAAAAAGAGAGCATTTGCACTTTGCAATATCAGAGGTGGGGACGGGCAGGATTGGTCTTCACACAGTCAGCGTTCTAGAGAATATGTGAGAATAGTCACAGAAATGACTGAAACGGTGAATGTTATTTAAAAAAAAATCTGTATTGTGTACTTTGGGAATAATGCTATCTACCAGCACCCAGTAAAACTAGAACATGTTCGAGACCAATGGGCTATTTTTGTAATGTCTTCACTGTAAGCAATTCCATGAATATGACTCATTAAACTATGTCACATATAATGTTTCACTTAGCCTTAGAAGGAAAGCAACTTTAACTTTAATATCCAGCGTTTTTGTAACAGTACAATAGACGTATTTACTATTGAATTGTGTAAAATATTTGAACATACCAAGAGACTCTCAAACATTTGCAGGGACTATTTAAATGCTTATGATTCTACTACCCAAGCCCATAACACAGACTTTTGGTGTCGCCCCCTAGCGACAGGTGGTATTCATGCATGTTCGTAGCAGACGATTCTGCACTTTTTATTGCTACCACCAAAGCATAAATAGACGTCTGATATATTAAAGTTTATGCAAAATGGGTTTATTTAAGGGCATAATAATTACTTTTATTTTAGTATTATCAAAGGACACTTGCTTTTGTCAAGAGGTCAACATTAACAACTCATCAAATGGATTGGACAGTGATAAAGGATACACATTGACAAGTTCCTGTTCATTAAGATTGGTTGATGAATCAATTAGAGATAAACTCTATAGTTTGAAAGACTCAAATGCTAAACTCATTGGCTTTGTTCTAAAGATTGTTGGCTACAATGCAAGGTGCTTATCAATGCTGCAATTTTATTTGGATATAGACTCAAACCCTTTTAACATAAACCTGATATATATAGTTAACATTTGTAAAATTGAATAATTATGCTATAGCATTGCTAATAATACAATTTCTCAGTGTAAAGCTGAGAGTGCCAAGGTTGGAATCATGAAACTGATCAGTTTTATCGATCCTTTTTCATGTAACTGATTGAGTTTCCCAATATTGAAAAACTATAAACATTTATGTTTGTGAAACAAGGCATATTATGTAAGTGTGGAGGCCTATGTGTATTGTTAAAGTTATGCATGGTGTCCAATTGATCCTTGCTATGTGGTAAAAGGCGGTGAGTTTCATGATTCTATTAACTTTTAAGGGAATGGACTACTGGTCCAGAAGAAGCCTAAATGCAATTAATATTTTCTTCCCTTTTAAACATTAATTTCATGGACCAGAAAGCTGGCATTGCCATAAAAGGTTGGTAGAATCATGGATACCCTAGATGATAACATCGTTAATAACTAACAGAGTAAAGTGCAACTGACCACTGTCCATGTCTTGTAAACCATTTAGACCCCGTTCATATACTGACCATTACATGAAATATAATGTCCTCACTAGTTACTGTGTTCTGAGAATACTTCTACTCTTTTTACTGGGCTACTTCACACGTGTTATCATGCTGTTTTATAAACATTATTTAATAATGCACCAAATTCTGAATAGCATGATTATAAGATGTAAGTCAATTGAAGAAACCAGGTATTTTACTGGCTGCCCTGGCATTCTATATGGCGGTGTTTCCGCTACATGCACTATTGCTTCATATGCTTATTACATTACTTTTAATAAACATATTTGAAAGGAATTGATGGCCATCTCCGTGGCCTCTCGCATGCTACAAACGCAGACTTATGATTCAATGCTGATACCTTTGTATTTCATGATGTTTAAAAGGTAGTTTCCAGTTATCATGATGAAAATGAAAGAACTTGAAAGAATCGCAATATATTATTAGCATGTCGTTCAGCCAAAGTTCAGTATACACTGACCATTGTGGATACACTCTATCTATATTACATTCCCGCCGTTCTTTTATAGGAATGTTTATTGTAATAAGCAAACTAAACCTTAAATTTGTTATTTTCATCTTTCACAACACTAAAGATTTATTACCGTTTGACAGTTTTGACAGTTTTGTCTGCTTCGAAGACAAACTTAAGACGTTGAACAACATGGAAAGTTGAATTTCACCAGAGCTGCCAAAAGAGAGTCTGCAACAGAATTCAACAAAAGTGCCATCACAGATCACGTCAATAAAGAAAATCACAAGATTGATTGGAAGGGGGTGACAGTTCTAGACAGAGAGAGTGATGGTAGGACTAGAGCGATCAAGGAAGCTATCCACATCCGGATGCAAAGTCAGACCATGAACAGAGATGAGGGGGCCCACCAGCTTGCGAGAGTCTACGACCCATGCAGGCCAGTGCTTGCCGCAGGAAGGGACGGCGGCCGTAAACCATGATCTGACATGCGCAGTAGTGTTTTTGAAAATGTCTGCAGAAGCAGACGAAACTCAGAAACTGTCAAACGGTAATAAATCTTTATTAGTGTTGTGAAAGATGAAAGTATAAATTTAAACCTTAAAGTTCTTCCTTGTACCAAAGGTACATCAGGTACACATTACACCGAACTCATGTGCCTCCCGTCAAATTAAGTATAAACAATACATATTGCAGTGTTTTTGCCACATAAATTGCCCTATGATAATCACAAGAATGTAATGCGCAGTCACCAAAACCCACAAGCCTACTAATAAGGGTATACAACCACTTTCAAAATCGCCACTTCTCCTTTATCAAAATACCCAGGTAATCAACTTTTTCACGACAGCTTCCGGGATTATCAACGTCTCAACGTAGCCACTTCTTCAGCATAATTCACAACTAACGACATCATCTTGAGTTTTACTTGTACTTTTGAACCAATATTTTGAAGCTCCCTGAAGCTTTCGGCCATCTTCACATCTTCACATGGTCTTTTTTCCCACAGTGCACTAGTCATCACGAGATGTGAAGACGGCCGAAAGCTTCAGGGAGCTTCAAAATATTGGTTCAAAAGTACAAGTAAAACTCAAGATGATTGACAGAACTTTGAACAAATGAATATTCAACTCCCGTTGTGTGTTTCAGCGCCGACCCGCTGTCGCCGCCCGTACTGCCGGGGTCTGGCAGCTACGAGCCGGCGCGCTGGGTGCACGTGTACCACGCGCACGGGCGCGCGCTGCTCGCCCTGGGCTTCAACTACGACGTGCTGTCCCTCTCCATGCTCACGCACGGCGTGCACGACGGCGTGCAGGTGACGGGGGCGGGTCATTGGGTTGTTTTTAGGGGCTGGGGGTGGTGTGTGTGTGTGTGTGTGTGTGTGTGTGTGTGTGTGTGTGTGTGTGTGTGTGTGTGTGTGTGTGTGTGTGTGTGTGTGTGTGTGTGTGTGTGTGTGTGTGTGTGTGTGTGTGTGTGTGTGTGTGTGTGTGTGTGTGTGTGTGTGTGCGTGCGTGTGTGTGTGTGTGTGTGTGTGTGTGTAAGCGATAGTATTTTGTTAATAATAGCTTATTTCTGAAGTATAAGATTTCTTTTAAAAGTTCAGTTGAGAATGAAGAAAAGGTTTCACATCTATAATTCGTTTAAAAATCAAAACTATAGAGTGGTTGTGAAAATGTAAACTTTAACTTTGTGTTACTGGGAAAATATTTGACTATGCTTTAATCAAATAAGGTATGAAATAAACAATCAACTCGGCGCCACCTCATAGACACAATGAAATGGCCTGCCCCGACTAAGTAAAAACTGACACAACTAGAAAGATATAATCACTGAGATTTTAGAGAGATACTTGTAATGCTGAAGAAAACTTCATTTGAGCGTATAAAATGAAGCAAGATTTCAACTAATAATGTCTGAAACTTGACTAAGTGATATACTTTTCAAAACCAAATAACACTTCATTGCACTGTTTTCGTGCACTTGCAGGTGGAGTTGTCGGAGAGTACAGCTGGGTGTTTCGCACAGCTGGGTGAGGATGACAAGATTGCACTGCTGCAGCGGCTCATCATCAGCGACTTCCAGGTACTCCACTTGTGTCTTCTCAGGCTCATTGCACGATTTAATAAATTAGATCGCAGTGTCTTTGCACAAGTGTTGCACTTTGTCTATTGGAATGAGTGATGGGGATTTAATGCAAGCACGAGCAACACAATTACATAATATCACGTATCAAATATGCCAGCATCTGTACTCAGAACAATTGAAAATCATATAGAATTAAAAGCATATTTCTATAAATGCAAAATGCATATTTAAGACATAATTGTTGTTTTGGCCCTAGGAATTACACACTATTATTATCTTGGAAACACTTATATGTGTTTGTTGCCTTTTTGCAAAGTTCAAAATGTGAATACCCTACATGCTTTAAATAATTGAAGTGGTGATAATAGATGTCTTCCCTTTCGCGAAGATGTTTGGAATATATGCTGTGTGTATTAGTATATGATTCACACGAGACAGATTCGTGAAATAAACTACCGATCATATATTTGGTTTAAGTATAAAACTTTGTTATTTCTTATTTTACAGCCCCATTAACGTACCATTCACCGATGTTGTTGGACTAGTGTTAGAGGCCATATCAGTCCGGTCAAGTGATTTCAATATTTGGCCATAATAACATACAAGAAGCATAAAATGACCTATCAATGCATCGCCTATGTTTCTCAGAAATTTAATCCCAAGTAATCTTGATAGTGGTGAATAATGAATGGTCACTGTCCTTGTTAAAGTCCCCTCTGGCAACAGCAACTGATATATTTAACTGGGGTATGATTTGAATACTTACCGTCAATTAGAAATTCTCAGAACACATTTTTCCTGTAGGCATTCAAATAAAAAAAGATATTGTATTGATAATCAGTTTGATTGCCTATGGAAATTTTGCGTTATTTGTGACTTACAATTATCAATTATGTAGGAGTTTTTTTTTGCAACTTGTATGGTAACATATATGATATACAGTTGTTTTAAAAATGTTTTAATCCAATGTACGAAATATATATTCTATGATTAATTCTTGCACCCATCCACGGTAATGTTTTATGATATGAATGTGAGGATATTATCGAATATTCGTTTGATTAATTATGTTAATAGTTTGTAATATTTTGTTTTAATAGATTTCTCTACGTATTTAGTATACATCTTCATTGTCATTGTATAAGTACCATTGACACTGCTGACTTATGTGTAGATTTCGGTAAAATGATGCTCTCTTTCCAGGCACAGAGTCATGCCACACCGCTACCGCGTGGGGAGTATGTTTGTAACCAGGTGGGACTCAATATTGCTTCTTTGTACTCTACGTTACCTGCAAACAAGAATGGAGTGTTAAAATTTGAACTATCCTTAGATTGTGACCATCATATATCATCAATGTTACTTGAAATCAATTGACGAAATGATTAATCAATTATTAAAAAAGAGTAAATTTTGATATGTGTAATTATTTACCTTTGGCAGATGTTTTCAAAAAATGGTTGAAAATAATTTGTTACAAAAAGATGTGACACTTGGAACATTTTTGGCATGTTGTTTTAAAGTAACTTAAACTGTATGATATATTGTTATGCCATTTGGCGATGATATAGCCCCTATGTTATGCACGTAGCAGCAAACAGAATGCGCTGAGGGGAAACAATTCCTGGTCACATGGTGGCATTTTTTTAAACCGGTGATATTTATTTTTCATATTCCTGCTAATTCTGAGCAATTCGAGCAATTTCTGACACAAGAACATAAAACTTGGTAAATTCATGTTTCTATTCTCGAATATGGAACTGGGACTGTAGTTAGCAAAGTGCAAGAAGTATTTATTCTAATTGTTTGACATTGATCTTACATGTGACATGTAGCATGTACTGTAATAAAATTACAACATAGCACTTATAAAATGGAATCCATGTGAAATTACGAATTGAAATAATGGAGGCTACCGAGCTAAAGCAGCTTTGCACTGTTAAATATGTAATAAGGTGATGCATTATTTGCATAGGATCTAATGCCAAGCAACAGTAACTAATTCAGACATATGTATATCAATGAGCGGCCGGCCACCTTGGAGTTTTGCAGAAATCGAAAACATTCGGATTTACGGATATTCGCAAATATCCGTAAATCCGAATAATTGATAAATTTCCACAAAACTTTACCAAGGTTCAGCAGCAAACTTCTTGTTGGTCAGGTGGTGGAGCGGGGCGGTTCCAGTCACGGCGCCTTCTCGTGGCACTGCTGTTCAGCGCCCAGCCGCTGCGAGGACAGCACCTCCACCAACGTCTACATCGCCTCCATCTTCTCACTCATCGCGCTCATCAAGATCGCCTTCCTGCTGTTTGGACCACTGCTCTTCCAGGTGAATTGTACAATCTGTGGCTGGTTTTAGGCGCTCTGTGTCAAAATGATGGAGTGTGTTTGTTCAGAACACCCGTAGAGCTTTGTTTTGTTTTCATGGTGGAACATTAATTCTTATATACTTAAGACAGACAGTGCGATGCTTTTTATTTCATCCATCAGTGAATTCTCTTGGAAATGTGAAATGATTCATAACTCAATCCGTAATAGATATTTGAGGCTGTGTCAAGTTTGTTTTTTTCTTTCTGTATTATGATTACGTACTAGGATGTACTGGTATATACTGATAAGTCTGATATACACTAAAATAGAGTGTTTTTACCATAGTCTCATCTTCACTTGCAGAAGCTGCTCTCTAGTGACCCTGTAAGGACCACATGTTACCAGGTGCAGCTCAATCGAACAGAAGAAATCAAGGTCAACAAAGTCAAAGGTCCGTCTTTTGAAAAATATATGAGGTCAGCCCCATTCCTAGAGTACCCTGTCCATGTGCTTTATAATCGCCTCCAATCGTCCCCTTTCCCTCTGCAGATGAGACGTGCTCGCCGGGTCACTGTCAGCGAGGTCCGTGCCACTTCCACGAGCTGAGGGGCCTGCTGGCAGATAAGCCACATGATCAGGTCGTCAGTGTCCCTTACAATACCATTCACGTGTCCGTCGACCACAAGAAACTCATGTCTGAGAAGAGTGTGCCGGTGAGTAGATAATTATTAATTAAGGGTAGCACTGTTTTCGTAATTCATGAAATACATCTGAGTCTGCCTTCAAGAACTATAGAAAAATATCTGGCAATTTTCTATACCACACACCCTTGTGACAATGTACGTGACGAAAACGAACGCAAATAACACAGCTTAACACCAAAATGGGACCTAACAATTTGCAATGTTAATGCACCAGTATATTTTACAAACACATCCGCCACAATATTGTCTCATTGATTTGTATTTCATCAAATTCTAGTTAGTATAGGGATCCTTCACAAATGAACAAATGACGTTACCCGGCAGGAGTGCAGGGGGCAGTGGGGGGGGAGGGGGAGGTAGCAGCCAAAGTGACGAAAGTAGACAGTGAGGGGGTAGCACTTGGGTGATGTCATCTTTTGAAGAAAAAAAGGTTGTAGTTATCTAATAGTATTTGAACATACTTTCTGACACATTAAATGAGTTGTGATATATCTACTAGTTGAAATCACATTGCCATGTTTGCTTTATGTCCAAAATACATTGCACAATTATGTCTAAATTATGGACATATATATTCAAATGTATTAATACAACTGCACAGTTACCAGTTAAATCAATGTTACTTTAGGAAAATGTCATTGCGAAACCATTTCATGAAGGTGATGCTGGGGTGAGGCAAAGATGACGTCAACTTACCAGGAGGCACCTACAGCACCACCCCCACCCCCGTGCTGCAAGTTTGATTAGAGGTGATGTAGGGTTGGAAGGGGGTAAAAAGGCCAAAAAATCAGGTGACGTCATTTGTGAACGATCCCTTAGCCAATTGGTACACCCCCCCCCCCCCTGAAGCCTCCCCTCTCTCGGTGCTGCAGGTGGGGCTGCTGCGCTTCTTGTGGACGGAGGTGCTGCTGTGCCGGTTGCGGCGCCATCGCCCGCTCAACGGCTGCTGGGACTCGAGGCTGCTGTCTGGCACGAAATGGAAAGTGGGAAAGTCGCTTACATGGGGGAGACTGATCAGCTTCATTGGTGTGTCATCCACGTGTATTTGTTTAAGCTTGTTAGTATCTATCTAAAGATGAATATATAGTAGATTGATTAATCATATGGTACGTGCATTGTAGTGTTCAACGTTTTAGCAAAAAAACTTGAAATGCAACATGTGTTTAAATGTAAAATTAAGTTGTAATTTCTTGATTAATTGGTATTATTCTAATTAACATTTAGGCAAGTTACTGATGTTAATACTCATACCACTGCCTTACTACATCCGCGTCATCCTCTACCAGCATTATGAAGCCCCAGAAATCTCCCGGAGGATGGAGGCCATCAGGTACTGACCCAAACAGGGCTTCTGTATCATCTTTGCACACCAACACTTTGGTAATCACTCATCTACTCAGAAACACTGTACAGTGACATATCTGTAGTCTCTTATAGCCGATTAGCTCAAACATTGCATAATTTTGTTCTCCGCAACATACATTTATTGCTCTGTCTTGCCTTACAGGATCCTGGGTGTACAGCCCCCGCTGGACCATAACCTGTTCCAGTACATCTCACCCACCCACGGCGCCATGATGGTCGTCTACATCACTTACGTCGCAGCATTCATCATTCTTGGCCTGCTACAGTCACTGAACAAGGACAGGCTAGAGGATCTGGTCCTGCCACCAATAAAGGACATGGCACGCGTCCCTAAGGGGGAATGCCTGCAGCTCTTGCTGTCACACCTCGTCCTTCCATTCCAGCGCTTTGGGCTGTTTGTGGGCTTACTGGTTGGATTAGTGTACTGGACCATAATGATTCCCGTGTGTATCGTGGTGGTACTGGTGTACTCCATACCTACTCTTTATCTGTGTGGGCGTTACTTTATACGGACACCACCAGCCAAACATCGCAGGTACCAGTTAATGGATTCATTTGTTGTTTCCAGTCTAATTTTGACCCCATATCACCCCATTTGATTGCCATCGCAGTGTCCTCTAAGTTTTACATCAAATACGTGCATATTTACATACGTCAGATTTACTGATACTAAGCGTTAGAAGATGTTTGCCTTGATATTTACTTGTGTAAAAAAACAAGGAACACAATTTAGACTATAAATGGTAAGGTGTCTATACACTTTTACAAACTTTTTATTACCGAGTTTTACTATTATTTACACACTTGCATGATAAACTAAATGAGTAATTATGTTTTGACACAGCGGATTAGCTACTTAATTCCTATGGGGACTCACTTTCATACTCACTAAACCAAAATGAAGTAAAATTAACACTGCATATTATTGTGTTAAAGTTGTAGACAGTCATGTTTAATATCACAACGTGCAGATGCCCACTCATTTTAATCCGTCAATATGGAAAGTGGCATAATCTGGCCAATATTGTAGACTGAGCTGTGTAAAAAGTAATCAAGTCCAGTTAAAAACATTTTGTTTTCTGCAGTACACGTGTTAATATGCTTGTTTCAGAGCGGAGTATAGTAAACTAGGATCTGACACTCCTCAGTTTTTCCGCCTGAACCTTGATGACATCAACAAGCAGCCGGAGGATGATTGGTTGCAGAAAAGACCAAAGGTTGGTAGTTTTATTTGTCATTGATGAACGTTCATGTCTATTAATTGTTTCGCTTCACCAAAATAAATTTTGATGGCCATACAGAAAGCTGAAAGTGATTGATAAGATTGTTTTTAAACAGTGTGTATGTACGCACAACTACAATAATGCATGTACAGAATATGTAGCATTGATCATTGGACTTAACCATAGTATAAACTATAGGATGAGTGGCAGTACTTTACAGTCTCATTCATTCCCAGGGTACATTTTACAAATATATAGAACAAGTGCAGGGGTAGGTTTATAGGAAAGTGGGATGTCGGGGAGGGGGGGAGGGGGGGCGATGTCACTGTGTATGTGACAATCAGATGTTAAGATGCATCCTCGGGGGGGGGGGTCTCAGGCTATAATTGGGTACGGGTGTGCCATTTTGACTTTAGGAACAGTATCGATTAATATAGTACGATTTGCAAAAAGCATACCCAAAAATGTAGTAACATTCATTCAAAGTATACCCATGAATATCCTAAACCCAAATATCATCCATAACATACTACAGAAATACACAATGCACTCATGGTTCCCTTGCAATACAGTGGTTTGCATTGTGACTTAGCTTTTTGACTTCTCAGATTGGTGTATTTCATGATTAGAAATATCTGATAATGGAACGATCATAAATAATGATACCGGGGGGTGGGGGTGGGGGGTTGTCCATTTTTGGGGGCTCGAAAGAAAAAGTTAACCGACCCCCCCATCAACATTTTAAAAAGTTGAGTGACCTCCCCCACCCCCCTCACTAAAGTAAAAGTCCTCTGCATAGTCATTGCATTTTTGGACAATTGCTAAAAGAAAATATTTGAAAAAATATACAGTAGCATGATAAAAAATTTCAGCGACCCCCCAAAACGAATCAGAAAAGTTCAACGACCCCCCCCCCCACCATTTTGGATGACCTTCACGGTATCATTATTTATGATTGTTCTCTAAGGACCTATAAGATACTGAGCTACGATATGAGCGACGATATTTCTTCTGTAATGATGATATACTCAGAGTGATGAAACATGAAAATATGCAATAATATGCAACATTTCAATGTCAATGCCCTATGATATAGTTTTCCCCAGAGATAAGCCCAAAAAATTGTGGTCTTAAAAAACAAAACCCAGTAAAAAATTTAAAAAAAAAATTTCTTTTAAAATAAAAAGGGAAACCCCAAAGAAATGGTAAAAAACAAAAATTAAACCCCCAAAAATTTTTGGGAAACCCAATGGGGTATAAATTTAAAAAAAGGAAAAAAGGCCTTGGAAAAAATTTTTTTGGCCCCTTTAAACCCCCCAAAAAAAAAAATTTTAAAATAACCAAAAAAAAAAAAAAAGGGGTTTTTTCCGGGGGGAAAAAAAAACCCCCAAAAGGGGGGCCCGGGTTGGGAAAAAAAAAACCCCCCCTTTAAATTTCCCTTCCCCCCGGCGGGGGGGGGGTGGGGGTGGGGGGGTTTGTTTGGGGGTTTTGGGGGAACCCGGGGGGGGGGGGGCCCTTGGGGGGGAAAAGGGGGGTTTAACGGGGTTTCCTTGAAACCCCCAAACCCCCCCAAAAAAAAACCCCCAAACAAAAAAAAATTTTTTTCCCCCACCCCCCCCCCCCCCCCCAAAAAAAAAAAAAAATTTTTTTCCCTTGACATTTGATATTTATTTTATATGTACATGTACATTTTTTTTTTTCCCCCCCCCCTTTTTTCCCCCCCGGGGGGGGGGCCCCCCCTTTTTTTCCCTTTTACCCCCCCCCCTTAAAAAAGGCGACCTACATGGCCCCCCGGGGGGCTGGAAACCCCTTTTAAAACCCCTTTTTTTTTTTTTTTTTTTTTTTTTTTTTTTTTTTAAAAAAAAAATTTTTTTTAAAATTTTTTTTTTTTTTTAAATTTTTTTTTTTTTAAAAAATTTTTTTTGGTTTTTAAAAAAAAAAATTTTAAAAAAAAAAAAAAAAATTTTTTTTTTTCCCCGGGGGGCCCCCCCCCCCTTTTTTTTTTTTTTTTTTTTCCCCCCCCCCAAAAACCCCCAAAATTAAAAAAATTTTTTGGTTTTTTCCCCCCCCCGGTTTTAAAAAAAAAACCCCCCCCCTTTGGTTTAAGGAAAAACCCCCCTTCCAAAAAAAAAAATGAAATTTTAAATTTTTAAAAAGGAAAAAAATTTTTTAAAAAAATTTTTAAAAAATTTTAAATTTTTAAAAAAAAATGAAAAAAATTTTTTAAAAAAAAAAATTTTTTTAAAAAAAAAAAAAAATTTTTAAAATTTTAAAAAGGGGGTTTTTTCCCCCCCCCAAAAAAAATTTTTTTTTTTTTAAAATTTTTTTTTAATTTTTTAAAAAAACCCCTTTTTTTTCAATTTTTTTTTAAAAATTTTTTTAAAACCCCCCAATTTTGGGTTTTTTTTTTTTCCCCCCCCAAAAACCTTTTTTTTAAATTTTTTTTTTTAAAAAAGGGAAAAATTTTTTTGGGGAAAATTTTCCCCCAAAAAACCCCCAAAAAAAATTTTTTTTTTTTTTTAAAAAAAAATTTTTTTTAAAAACCCCCCAAAAAAAACCCCCCCCGGGGGGAATTTTTTTTAAAAAT
>CM032664.1:61129188-61181177 GCA_019095985.1 Streblospio benedicti | reverse complement strand
GGTTTTCGTGGTCTCTTCATACGCACAAAATGATTTTTACAATTTTGTTTGCATTTGGGTAGACTATGACATGGCGGGTAATTTCTCTGGTTACGTTACCTTATATCGACAAAATCTAACAGTTCACGCCAGGGGTGACTGCTTGTTTCAGATCTTTGGTAAGATCAAGGAGAACCTGAAGGGCAAGGTGAAAGATGTGGTGCGCTGTGGTGCCGGTGACCAGAAGGACACTGCCTTCCTGTAAGTCTTCGCCATTCGTGCGTGCTGAGACATGTTTGATCAGTTGATAACTAAGTACTAGTAGACTTAACTATTATTCATTTCCAATAATCCTGTTAAGGCAAAGATCGCCGTCATTTACCTTCACTTGTACAATACACGTGACAGATGGATGTAATTCATACATGTTACTATAAATAGTTTACTATAAGGTTTCTTACTTATCTACTTAAATCTTGGCGTTCTTTTGAAAACTTTACTATTCAGGACATAAAAGATAATACGGGTTGTAATTGAAATTCCAGATTGAATATACAGGTACTAGTAATTCTGCATTTCAAATATAGAAACTTAAGAAAAATATCTGCATGTGAAACTACACAACTAAATGAAGAAGCACAAGTAACAATATGGGCTTGTCTGCAGAATTGGCATGAAATACTTATATATTGTGTCTGTATGCCAGTCATATGCATTCACATATTTTCACAGGTACAACTTTGGACCAGAAGCTCCAGTAATGGACCAGTCATTCACAGATGATGTTGTGAACATCCTTGATGCGGATCCTGATGTTACTTATGCATCGAATGTCAAATGTTCCAAGCTTTTCTGGAACATTTACCACCTTGTGTTCTTCGTGAGTTCATTCAATTATAATCTCTCTTATACAACATACGTTAGAGTATGATCAAAAGTTTCCTTTTATTGCAGACATAACAGTCATTGTTATTAGTTGAAATGGTTAAAGCAGCATTAAGATAACTACTTCAGTAAATAAACCCCCATGTAGTATCCTGCATTTATTAAAATAAAGATAGCATTCTGCTTTTTTTTAATGAGATAAAAAAAGCACACTTTTCAATCATTTACAGTTGAGTCGCGATGACATCCCGCGGATCCCCAAGAAACTGTTCCGCCACCTCTGTGAGATTGAGGCACCGGGCTGCCCGGGACCTGAGTACCGCAGTCTGCTCAGGGCCACTCAGCAGCTCACTTACATGGTGACTTATATGTTGAATATTCATTTGTTCAAAGTTCTGTTAATCATCTTGAGTTATACTTGTACTTTTGAACTATATTTTTGAAGTTACCCGAAGCTTTCGGCCATCTTCACATGTGAAGATGGCCGAAAGCTTCAGGGAGCTTCAAAAATATAGTTCAAAAGTACAAGTATAACTCAAGATGATTACATGGTGACTTGTTCAATACCTTTGTGTTTTCTGAATTAAAAAAAAATAGAAATAAATCAATGTCTATTACTCACACAGTGACAGACCTTAAGTTTTCATAGCGACTTTCATTTCCAGATAGTCTTTATTGCGTTTGTGTTCCTTGTTGTGCGTGGCTTTGATGCTCGTGTGTCTTCAACCAACCAATTTTTGTTGACGATGGCTGGAGGTTTTATACCATTTGTCATCAGGTTAGTGCACAATTTACACAAATACCTGTTTTGAGTAACTCCATTAAATGGGATTGCATGTTCATCCCTATCCAACACACATCATAATTATTAATACCAAGAAACCTCCAAATCTAGAGCCATAGGTGACAAGAATGTGGAGTCAAGCTTATTGGTAGATTCGTGGATGCTCCAAGTGTGTTAGAAAAAATATAAATGTGCAATCTGAGGGAATGTAGAATCTGGGTGAATCATCCATTTAAATATGTGCAAACATTTGGGCTGGCATGAATGTTTATAGCGGAGTCAGAAGACTGTATAGAAAGCATTTCAAAGCTTGATTAGTTTAGGAGGATCAAACAGTATTGCTCATGATATAGTGACCCTGCCTTATGTCCCTTGTTAAGTTGTACCGTCAAAGACATGCTTTTTGACAGTAGAATTATTGATTATATTGTGACTTACATCTGGTCAATTCAGCTTTATTAGTGTGACAGCTGGTTTATATTTAGATTTTATCATATCAAACTGAAATTCATGCAACACCGTTATTGTATTAGTTTACGTGAAATGTCTTACATAAAAATTTACAATTCATTTTACCTCAGAGTTTCTAAATCACGTGATAGCCTCAGGTGATAACCCTATGGATCCTTCTTACGGTTGACTGTTGTGCATGTAGATTTGTGCTGAAACCCAAAGCTGCTGCCATCTACCTCAATACATACACCTTTGAGGGCAAATTCCATAACGTGCTCGAGGAATTCCACCAGGAGTGGTTGGTGACGGATCTGTCCATGTCCGGTGATGGGAGTAAGGCCAGCCAGCAAGCCAGCCACACCCACAGTGGCGCCAGGTACAGCTGGACATACTGCAAGTCTGGACCAAACTACCGTATACCACCATCCAAGTGCCCACCCTTGTGTAACAACCCTCCCCCCTCTTTTCCTTCAACGTCCTTAAGAATTATGTAGTAACTGCACTCTTGTATAACAGCCCGCCCCCCAGTTTGAGAACATTTCAATTTAACGTCCCTGGGCGCTTAGATGGTCGTATACGATAATTTACGTTCTAGCCATGACATATAGACCCCCTAGCTGATAACTATGGCCAAATCTAACCAAGACTAATCTACCATACAACCAGCAATACAATGAGACGGAAGTCGACATTCATGACCCATTGACTATAGCCATGCGAAAAAGACAAAGAGGTTGGTTATGCGGACAGATTTGACTGGTACATATCCCCCGGGATACATATACATTAATAAAGTAGGATATCATTTATCAAAATTGGTTAATCAAACAAGTACCAAATAATATTACTACTTTGCATACTTTTCTAAATATATCACACTATTACACTAATGTTGTGTTGATTTTTATTGCCAATTCAATTTAAAAAATGTGATAAATTATGCCAAATGTTTGATTGATATTCTTCAGGGCTTCCTTTTGAAACTTAGGATGTTGCCAAAAAGCCTGTTTTATTGGTGTGGTGCTCTAAAATATATAACACCACTGTATTTTCAAATTCAATTTAAAAAAATGGACCACGTTTTTTAGATCTTGCACCATATAATATATTCAATTAACACCAAAAAGTAACTAAAACCTAACATTTAGAAAATGATTTTTCAAAATATTATCAATAGTGATGAACGAAGAGAGGCAGGAGACGCAGAAGACATGGCCCACTTGGCGCTCATTGCTGGTGGTACGGCAGCCGCAGCCGCACAGGTGGGCCAGTTCTTGCAGGCAGTTTGACCCCCACATCAGTATTGAATAATGCTTGCTATTGAGATTGTCACGTCAACTGATGAATTACATGACCATTATGATTAAGATCACATTAAATCAGTTTACTGCTATACGCATACATGTTGATATGGTTTAGGCGCTCTTTACACACGACTCCACTAAACTGAACATACATACGCACAAAAGTGTGTGCTTTTTAAATATCAATAAATGGGTAAATATTTTTTCTTCAGGGTGTTACACAATCAGAACCTTCATCCGATGTTGAGGAGACTGTGGAAGAATCTATCATTGTGCCAGAATCTTCTGCAGTTGTCAGTTCTGCCAGACCTTCACAATCAGTGACAACCACAGACCACAGCGAATCGCCCAATTTTCATCGCTCACCCGTGAAAAAAGAATCCTCATTCATGGTCTCTGCTCCTGGTAACAATAAAGCAGAATCATCACCCGGAAGTTGCGTCGAACAAAAAAGAGCAATCATTGAAAAGCAGTCCAATTCACAGTTGCTACGCGGAGAGGATCTTACAGACGATCCAGAGTCACAGGGCTCGTTCGAAATGTCATTTGACAATGGAAGCGCTCACATTTCTCGGCGTGTACATCAGCCAATGGAGGGTCGGTCTATAAATGACCGGCCAGTACTTATGTACTCTGCTGGAGCCAAGGTAAAAAAAGTCAAAGATGAGGACACAAAGCCAGGCCCAGTCCTCCGGGATATAGAGGGACAGACGTGCTGGTTTTAAAGGTGTTCAATAATGTGTGTTAAACTATAGCTTGCACCCTAACTTGAGAACTTGGAGTGATTGATAAATCTCATTACACTTAATTTGTTGCTATAGGAAATGAAGGAAGTTATCTGCTAAGTGTTCAATGCATTTTAAGCAGTACGATATAGTACACTGCAGATAGAGGATGAATGGACATGGCTGAACTTGTGATCTTAATGTGAATTTCCAGTTGTCATTGCTAAAGATTTTCTTGTTATGTTGCTGGATCCACAAGTATTGATGTGGGTACTAATGGTAGTTATTTTCATGCAACTTGGTGGGTGTTTGGTATCATATATATGTCATGTATAAGGTGATATGGTTTGAAGAGCATCCAGCTTTTATGTCCAGAAACAAGAGCTAAGCCCAGGTAAAGAACACTGAAAATGAGACACACTTCAAAGTCAATAATTGGTTATGAATGAGATATCTTATCAGTAGCATATATTTCATATTTCGGATATGGTAAATGCACATCATGCTACCACTGTCCAAACCATGTTCGAATTAAATGGTGTAGAATGAATTGCCAAATTTGATTGAAACATCATAAAATGATGGAATATTTAGTAATCTAGGACTCTATTTGCAAGGCTTGTGACCCGTATAGTGGGGAACGGGTTGAGGGTTGTTCTCGTCAGTATATTTTCCGATTTGCCAGCATTAGCCATGCTTTTGGAAGGGCACAGTTAGCCAATTGTGTATGTTGTCCACTGAAATGTTCGTGTATTTTATCAATTTTGAACAACACAAACCCATTTATGCAGACAGTATGCATATCACAAGGCCATCTTTTTATTCTCTAGTATTTGTTATACTAGTACATGTATATACATCTACAGTGTTACTGACAATGTATTACTGGCTTGGTCATGGCTTCACCATCAACATTTACGTTTCTTTGTCACTTGACAAATCCTTTATTTAATAAGCGGCAAACAAAGAGTTTTACAATATGTGGCTGGCAAACAATTTTGCTATCACAACATATGCGAGGATTTATATATCCCAGACTGTACACAGTCCCCATCGATATTATTTCCACATACATGTATTACGCATGTAATGTACCCCTAACCAAATAATTATTCTTTAAAATTGTCTCCACTCCCGCTTGTAATCCCCATTACAGATCATATTTCTGAAGGACGGCTCAATTTGTCTTGTAAAAGCGGCAATGGAAACTGTTCAGTTATTGCTAAGGGTGGCCTTTACTATTAGGTTTAGGTGCATTACAAAACAAGTGTGAAGCTCAGAAAAGTTGCGAAGTGATAAGCGTCTATGTTAAGACTGTATATACCGCAAGCAGTTTTGTTTTCAGTGGTGTTATGATTTTGTTGAGTGAAGTGTCATAGTATGTGTTATACGTATTAAAGGTGGATAAAATGATTTTTAAACAAAGAACCCTTCGAAATGTGGATTTCTATCTGAAATAAACCCATGGTGATTTTCAAATGCAGGCTTTTATCCAGTATTTTACTGTAATTAGAATGTTATTTTGACAATTTAGCAATTTAAAGTGATTTTCTGAACAGTGTTACATATTATTTATGCATATTATTACAAACAGTAGACTGCTGCAATCACAAAAAAAGAATATATATAATGAACTAATTAACTTTATTCATAATAAACATATATACAAAGAAAAAGGTTCAATTTAAATACCAGTACAAGAGCAAGTCATTAAAAAATAGAAGTGTTTGTATATGCACTTCAATTGTTGAAACATTTTCACCAAACAGCATTTTAACTGCTTTATCAACCTATGTAAATTTGCAAATTCCATTTGTGATTTAGAGCTCCAGAGATCTGTCCTAACAATGTAAAATAAAACAAACCAAATGTACAGTTGTAATAATTATAAACCAAATAACTATATAAACGAAAAGTACAATTGAAATAACTAATCACCCAAATGTAAAATTTACGGAATTCCTCATTTGTGCTTCTTATAACCTTTAAGTACACCTAGCCTCAAGCATGCCTTTTTTATGTCATCAATATACACCAGTCATTGTACATGAAAAAATAGTAAACTTTATAGAAATTAAAAAACTTGCTACATTTCATGAAATCGGATTATCCTTACGAAATATATTACACACATTAAATAATTCTCATGTATCAAAATGTGGCAAATATGAACATGTCAAATCTTATCAAAAACACTACAAATTTCAATTAAAAAGTTTTTGTACACATCATACCCGAGTTTAAGCAAGTGTATCATGTTCACTCATTGCATTTCAAAATATGTAATTTATAGTGCCGCATTTAAACAGTAAATTATGAATAAATATGGTAAATGAATAAAAATCAGCTAAAAATAGCAAAAAATGAAATATTTTCCAACTTAGAAAATATAATATTTTAATACAAATGTACAATTTAATACAAGCTTTCCTATATAGCTACAAAAATTTCTTTTTAGAAGATCAGTAGTAATTTTTATAGTATCCACATTTTCAGGCCTGGTCAGACTGACTAAAAAAGGTGTAAACGCATGAACCACTCAAAATTATTAGTCATGGTGTTTTTTGCAATTTCAATGAACCACAAATATAATAAAAAAGCCATTATTGATATGCTTTTTTTATAGTGGTTTCTTAGTGCTTTCTGAGTACTCTTTCTGTAGTTTATGCATAATTCATGTTACTTGTCATCACATAAATAGTCAAAATTCTCAATGTGAATGCACATCATCAAATTTCATGCGTGGTTCATACTTGATTTTTAGGCAGTGCGACCATACCTTTAATGAAAAAATAGTGACACTTTAGGTGCAAATATTGTAGCAATATATGCAGAGCAGAGATATTTAAGCACATCAATACCTTGTGTATTTCACTAGAATTTCAAATGTTCGAACTTAAGTCACAATTTTAAAATTTTCAAGAAAAAATGAGTATAACAGTTTTCAAAAAATTTCTGCTTACAGTTACATCCAAATAATGAGTATCTTGTAGCAATATATTTGTGAATGTATATTTGGAGATTAATGCTGATCCATAATTCTTTTCATTTATAAGAATTCCATCACCCATTATCCATATTTTCAATGATAGTGTTAATTTAAAATTGTGTGCAAATAGTGCATCATATCAAATAAATCCTGTAAGCTGCCCATTTTTCAATGTCTAAGTTTAAGTCTATAAAAAAAAATGTTTGTATTTGTTTTGTTTTTTTCATTTTTATTTGCTTTTTGAGACTTCATTATTTGCTTTGTAAGGCTTCATCAATTTTAGGTTGTCTTTATCTCTTCCTCACTGCCTTCATCTCCTTTTAAGATATTTGCTTCCATAGTGGACAATACTAGATGAGAGAATGCATCACACCACACATCAAATGCACTGCTAACTGCTGAAAGGTTTGATGCAGTGCGACCTGGTGCCTGAAGCCCAAGGGTGTCCATAGGCTTCGCCGACTTATTCTGAAGAAGACTTTTGGCTGCAGCCATGGCCTGCTTTTCTTCTTCTGTATCTTGTACATCAATGATCAACTTGGGAACCCCACCACTAGGCCCTTGTTCAATTCCATCTATCTCTATTTCAAACGACTTCATATAACCAACAGCATCTGGCTTTTTATCATTGCTCACGTCAGTACCCATTTCTTCCATTTTTTTATGTTTTGCTAGATCAAAGCGGGTAACACGGAAAAGTTCTTCCACTTCATGTGATGCTTTTTTCAGTTCTGTATTCCACTCCTCTGCCAGTACCTTTTCTTCAGCAAGACCACCTCCAAGTTCTTGTGGAAGAACAGCTGCTGATACCATTGCTAAGAAGTCAGAGATGTCATTGTTGCCAATCAGTATCCTGGGTTTTTCAGTATCATTAAACTTTTTCTTGAGAAATACTCTGATTACTGCCAAGACTGCATAAAATACTAGCGGTGACTTGACTAAAACAATCTTTTTCAATCGCATTGGGAAACTTTCCTGAAGCATTGATACCAATATTATCAATTCTTCTTTTTTCAGCTTTTTGCATTGATCTGTAGTGAGGCCTTCTAGATCAACCACAAGAATTATGCCCATAATCTGTACAGACTCCTCTATTATGAGTCTTTCAAGCGTGCAAAGAACAACTTTCAAAATGGCATAAACATCATACTTTTCAATTCTCCACCGACCTGGCTTCAAATATAGGATCTTGCGGCCATTCTGTTCCGGAAGGGGAAGGACACTCACAATAAGGTCATCAAGAACATCTTTTAGCGACTCCAAGGTAAGGCCCTTGAATATATCTTCGTGTTCTGCTCTAAGCCTGTAATACTTGACATAAAGTTTGTACGCTTTTTCTAAATCCCATTTACGCGCCCTAAGAAAGCGGACCAAGAATGCTTCATCAGTGCGACCAGTCAAGGCAGAATTCATCAATATAAGTCTTCTTAATTTTTCGTGAGTAGGGATCGATTCTACCATATCAGTACCTGGCTTCGGCTCCGAGATCATTGTAGTACATTCACATTCATTCAGAACGTATTTCTCCTGCTGTACCCGATTGTTAGGGTCTAACGGACATTTCCCATACCTACATAAAGAATGCGGGCCTGAGGATGTTGAGGATGTCGACATGATGCAGCTTTTTGCACAAAAAGATTCAAAGTGACTCAAAGTTTTCGGTTGCTCGCGCGCAATGTTTTTTGTTTACTATTTTTCCTAGTAAAAGTCATTGTTAACGTATGCTATTAATTGAATGCACGTTGGACGTAACATTGAGACGTATAGTATCTAACGTCATACGCTACCATGTTAGCAGCCGTCCACTTACTTGTCCAACTAAATACCCTCTGTTCATGTGTTACTATATATCAAGCATTAAGTCCATACCAATCCTGGCTGTTATCACCACGAACAACTGTTGGTAAACGTACAAAAGAGAGACACGTAAACTGGAATCAACTGGTTTTATTTGGAAAAGAAGAGGCGTGTGTCGGTACTAATAATAGTTCGTTGGAAAAGAAGAAATCATACTTTCATGCAATAATATTGCCTATGCCTAGGCTATGGCGAATTTGGGTCGAATTTATCCATACATCAGTGAAATACACGTAGTAGATTGTAAAGTGTTTAGGATATTAGCCCCGACGGCTACGGGAGACAGATGTGAATAGCTGTTTGCTGCGGGCAATTAACCGACAGGTGTGTGAGTTATGCAGAATTCCACTTGGCTGACTAGATGACTGGTGCACGTGTTGATAGACAAAACCTGATGCGCCACAAGAACGAACCCTGTTAAAATAATTCATGTTACACCACGAACCCGGTTTTGTACTAGGGGTGATAAACCTCTCCGGGTTATCGGATACTTCTGGATCATGATAACAAATGAGATTTCATGAAAAAGAATGATAAATACTCGACCAGGGAATCATAATTCATAATTGAATAAAAGCAAAAGTTGTCTGGAAATCCAACCATTTTGCCCTTCAATTTCAAAACATTTATTTCACTAACCAGTTTTATCCAGATCTTTTCAGTACAGCCAGAAGGTCAATTGTATCGGGACAGTGGCTTGAACTCATGTTTTATAGTTGTATTCACATTCATTCAATATATATTTTATTTTGAGGTAAGTGCAAAAAAAGAGGGATCTTAAAAATATTGTCAAATTGAACTATTTTTAGTAAAGAATAAATGGTTGTTGAAATGATTTAAGTCATGCTTAAATATTTCTAGGAAAATAGAGGACCATTTGACGAACATGCTCGTGCGTTCATATTTCATATATTGAGGATATGGGGAGAGTTTCCCAGGTGTTAATGAATACAGCTCCTAGCAAAAAAAGAAAAAAAAGAAAAGGGACGAAAGTGATTCGTTATTACCTTTTTCAGTTAATAAGCATATTTAAAATCCAGTAGACTTGGTTCATAGCACTTGGTCTCATGATATTTTTGTTGTGTGTTCTTTTATGGCTGTGCAATAAGCAAGAAAGAGAATTTTGAAATTTGAAATTTTATTGCACATTGCACAGCCCCCCAAAAAAAAAAAATAAAAAAAATAAAATGAATCATAAATGACATTTAGTGCTTGAGATACTTTACAAGATATTCATACACAGTATATTATGTAACACAATTTAACCACATATCAAGGGTTACTTTGAGACAGTTCAAAATATGAAAATATCCTTGCAAATACTGCAAATTAGCTCTTTTATGTATTAGGATACAATTTTGCAAGATTCACCATCCTATTTACATGAAAAATAAAATTGTATACCCTATTTGAAGCAATTATACAGAAGTATGGGGGGGGGGGGGATATACAGATAATAGTACTGGTAGGTTGAAAATAATTATAATGATTTTGGACTGATAATTGACAACTATTGTATATTGAATTTAAAGCTGTACACTATTGCCACACAAAATTTCTTGTCATGCACTAAACAATTTCCAAACATATTCTTGAAGTGAGGCGTCCATCTTACTATGTGAGGGCAGTAAAAAAGGGGGATATAAGGGTTGCCAATCTCCCATCTCCCAAATTTTCTTGCCTCATCCTCCCAATATCCCAAAAATTTTCTTGCTTTTCTCCCATTTCCCACTTATTTCAGCCATCTCCCACTTTCACAGTGCCGACACTGATAACTGTAATGTACATTACGATTATCCAAGATGGCAGAAGGTAGGTTTCATCACTTTGAATTTTCTACAATATTTAAGTTTCTAATAAGTATTTAACAGTAATTATGGGGTAGTGCAGCGCTTTATCACATTGGGAATCTTAGGGATCATTGTGAACATACAATTGTGTTTAGTTTTGATTATATTTGACAAAATAATTTCGGTGATGATACGCGTAATGATTCTTTATCGATAACCATATTGTCAATCAGATTTACTTTTAAGATAACCGTAATAATTGTACTCGACATCCGACACAATGCTAGTAGTGTTTAAATTAATACATGTTTTAAGTATCTAAACTGCCTATATACATTTTAAATCTAATTGTGTTTTGTTATAAGCACTTAAAGATTATTTGTAAATAACGCACCGGGGATTAAATAAATGATATCAATATATCAAGTCTTCCACGTACACAACGGTGTAAACTTCTAACCAACCAACAACGTAGTGTCCGTGGTACCAGAATAAAATAAGTACACACAGGAAACTATCAGTGTGTCTCAATGAAGATTGGTGGCTGTCAGACTAGGGCTTTATATTGTTATATTCTATGGCAGTGGATATTTAGCTACTACTTTTTCACACGTCCTACTTGCTGAAAAGGTCATACAATGTATATTCTTTTCGGGGATGCTGTAGCAGTTTCAACTCCATGCAGCTATCAAAATATGACTTTTCAGCTAAGAAAATCAAGAGAAAACCGCATATTTATTTTTTAAAACTGTAAGCCTACGTTGGTGGGGGTGAAATATTTGTGATAGACTTAAACTTAATCTATAATATAATGTACAGGCTTCTGTACTTCTCCAGCTTTGATTTGGTCTACGGTACCGTATGGTTTGGAAAGGTTCACGTCAGGGGTGAATGGGTAGATAGGTGCTACTGAAGGTCCAAAATCATACCCCTTTTGTGAAACCAGTGAAACTATGAAAATGATACACCTAGTGAAACCACTGGATGAAAACAGTGGGGTATTATCCCAGGGACGTATTATTCTATGTGATACTGTAATGAAAACAAGAATTTCTACAACTTATATTTACATTTTATGCTTTTTATGGCTTTATAACGCAAAATCACATGAAACGAGAGCTAGATATTGAACCTCGAGATTGAACCTCCCTTAGTGAAACTGGCTGGAATGTTGAAAGCATGACCCCTAGTGAAACTGAGTGGTGGAAAAGGTGACCCATAGTGAAACTGAGTGGTGGAAAAGGTGACCCATAGTGAAACTGCGGGGTTGAAAAGGTGACCCATATCAGTGGCACATGCCGTATAGGGCGACTATGGAAGTACCCCCCGCCTCCCCCGAGAATCTTGAGCTGCACGCTTCACAGCAGCAGGCGTGTTCAGGTGGTAAGTTGCAGATGTGTTCAGGTGGTAAGTTGTCTTTTCCTCTATAGACCTTCGAGTTTTATATTATTGCTATGATTATACATTTATACAAATACTGTAAATGTATATTATCGAAATAAATTATTCTTATTCTTATTCTTATTCTTATTCTTATTCTTATATTGCATTTGCTAAAGCTGCCGTCCCACAGTCCTGAATCATTCGTGGCATTACAGCCATTGTAAAATGCACCATACATGTAGTGCCTCGTCACGGGCATGTGTTAAGAGGAAGAACCCCCATTAATTAACCCACCCATTTTGATACTATGTATGTACCATGGCATCATCCGAATCAATGAAATAAATGCAGTACTTTGAACCACATCATCCAGGTGACCACCAAGAAATAAGTGCTTACCTACAAAGTGGGTGCCATCATCTTCTGCATCTTCCCGTGTTGTTTCATTGTGCCTTTCATGCCGAACGTTGCCTCAACCCCCTTGTCAACATGGTTGGGTATTCTAGACATTTTATTCTTGTAATTTTGTGGCCTTATTTCCCACATCCCTTGATGTTTTTGGTGTTTTCCGCTCGTCCCACCTATTTTGCCTTTCCCAAAATCCCATCTTTTTTATACCCCCCACCCCCAACATGCAACTTCCTTATGCCCCCACCCCACACCCCCACAAACACACACACACACACGCACACACACACACACACACACACACACACACACACACACACACACACACACACACACACACACACACCAATCTATGTATCCATAGCACCAAATAATTTTAGTTTCACTTCATCTTAATTACAATTATCTTCATTTATGAAATATTCAAGTTAGCTAAAAACTTGTTGTATATTTGCACACCATTTTTCCACATATTTTATAGCTCTCAATAAAGTTCTTCTTTCCAGGGGGCAACCGCACGTTGAGAGCGATTGTAAAGAGCTCCTGCAAGAAAGTGTTTATGAGTCTGTGCAGGTTGAAAGAGAGTAAAGATACTGGTAACGTTGAACTCCAAATCCCTCACGCATCAACAAAGGGAGAGAAGTCCAAAACAGATGACCCGGAGATAACTGTCACCAAGGATGAATTGCCCAATACTTCAAGTAATGTATGTAGTACAAGAGAACGCCCGCAGCAGAGAATTCCAGTTTCATGAACACACACACACACACAAAAAAAAAAAAAAAAAAAAAAAAAAAAAGAAATGCTGCACAAAGAAGACTGTCTCCATTTCTGATGAAACAAAAGTGGCTCATTTGAAGCTTGTTCAACGCGAGGTTCAACAAGATCCTCAATTCTATAGGAAGATTGTTGGCAGGTTGCCACTGAGAGCAGCAGTATTAAAACGCATTTTAGTGCAGGAATTCCAACAGAGTTCTTAACTGTTGCACGACGTGGTTGGTTGACACACACAATGGGTTTGGCAATGGCAGATCCGGGTTTTTGGAAAAAATTGTGGCGTACTTCATGGATTTCATGGGTTCATATGCGTGATCGATAGCAGACACGTAAGAAAAACTATGAAAATGAAGTATTTTGGTGGGAAAGGGGAGGGGGGCGGCATGGATCTGCCTATGGTTTGGTCGAGACATGGTTTTGATAAGCATTATTTAGGAGAAACATATTTCAGAAATACATATGAAATACGTGCAACACGTACACAGTGTGAATAGTGGTATGTTTGACTTAGCATATTTCAAGTTCTAAACTCAAATGTCAATCAAAGAAGGATCTGGAGTCATCCTATCTATAGTTCTAGAATGCGAATTCTAGCATAGTATTTTTGACATGGATAATAACACTAAAATTAGTTTTTTAGTCATAATTCACAGTTCTGGCACTTGTCTGAAACGTGACAAAAACCGTGCAATAAATTACGTCACATTTGCAATGCAACAGAGGGCATATCTAACTACTATTTTTTTGTGGGTTTTTTTTACAAAAAATTGAAGCCAGTGTCTCAACCAACCGGAGTTTCAACCAGCCCTGCTCTCCCCTACATGCGTATTTGTAATAAACGTGTATGAAAACAAGCCAATGTTTGTGTTGCACTTCTCAACTTTGTGCATTGTGAGTCAAAAGTAAATAAAAACATACAATTTTTTACTTTGATAAAATTTTTAAAAAAAATCAAAAGGAATTTGAAAAAAAAGTCCTTTTTCAGTCTTGGTCGTAACACTCAAAACTTTTTTTACTTGGACGGACATGCAGTCCAGCCAGTTTGTTGCATAAAGTCGAGGCTCCATGGAGACTTTCGGCCAAGGCCCGAACAGGACTAGCTCCCGACTAACAAGACTAGAAAAGGACTAGAATCTGACAAGATCTGTCAAAGGGATCGCTCAGGTTAAGACAACGAAAATTTGACAGATATTAACCTGGTTTTCATGGAATGGAGGGGTTAAGTGTGAAACATATGCGAAACATGAAGGGTGAAATTTGAAGCATGATGTATGAACTGTGAAGTGTAAAATAACAGTAACAGTACCCCCTGTGCTGTTGTTCACAGATAAATCATTGGAGTATAGTAATTGTGAAGTGTGATGTCCATCTTGGTCTTGCCGGTTACACTTTAGGGCTGACTCATTATTTAAGCCGTGGGACGGTCGGAAAAAAACTGGGGGGGGGTGTGTGTGTCAGATGTTTGAATTCAAATGCTGTGGGAGGTCAGAAGTTTGAGTTTGAATGCTGGGGGGTCAGAAGTTTCAAAATGGAAGTTACTGACTAGTTTAAAATGGAAGAATATTGGTGTCAAAAACTATTCTGAATCTTGAAATTTTACTAGGGGGGACTAAATGTTAAATGTTATTTCTAGTTTTAAATTTACTGAAAGGGGCCATGGGAAGCATTTACTGTAAAACTAGAATATTTCGCGGCTATTAAATTTTGCGATTTTCATCTATCAATTATTTTGTGACTATTTAATATGGCAATTTTGGTCCATCCTAGACCTACTTTACATTGGCCATAAATGTTTACTGACTATTTAAGTTTGCATTTTTTGCACCTACCCACGAAATTTGCAAATTAAATTGTGCGCAAAGATTTCTAGTTTTACAGTATATTACTTATTAAAATTTTTGTAGAATGTCCTGATCTATTTTTTTTGGTATGTGATAAATCATTTGGTTATATAAAATATCTTGTAATTTTGTACCTAGTTTCATGTCAACTCTCAACACATGTAATTGAATTGCTAATATTTGCCAAAATGCTTTTGACAGAGGATTTTACTGATTGGATGGAATGTTTCTCTTAAAGTAACAAGTACCTTCCCCAAGAATTTGTACTGCTTAAAATTATATCAAAGCTAACTTGTCATGATATGAAAAGAAGGGTGCTATTAATTGAATTTTGAGCTTTTGATAATAGCTCATCGACTCTTATATTAGAGCAATTGTCTGAGCCACTGCAAGCAACTTATGAAATGGAATATGAAACTCTTTATCAAGATTGAATAATATTATGTTTAATTGTCTTTCGATACCACAAACTTTTATTTTCGGAAAATGCATTATAAATCTTTTACTTTTTTATTCAAAATAACAGATTAAAGATTAAATTGATTTCTCTAAATTCAATTAAATAGCACCAGTCCTTTCATATCATGACAAGTTAATATATACAGTTTGTATTGCATTTTGTTTATTGCATTTAATAAACCGGGGAAAAACTAGTTTCATTCATATACTGGTAGCTAAATATTTTTTGCAAATTTGTACAGCAGATATGACAGTACAATGCTATACTAATACATACACAGGGCATGTGGAAATGGGGGTGTCATATGCTAGGTAAGTTAAATATAGTGGGGGGGTCGGAAATTCATATTGCAGGCATATATTTCGATGCGGGGGAGTCATATGTTTGATTTGCGTACCCGTGGGGGAGTCATATGTTTGATTTACAAACCCGTGGGGGGGTCAGAAGTTAGAAACACAGATGTCTAAAAAAACTTCCGACCCCCCCACATCTTAAATAATGACTCAGCCCTAATGTAAATTGCAAATAGTTGGATTTGGATATTCCTACAAGTTAAATATCTTCTATAAAGAAAAAAAAACAACAACATTAAATGCATGGGGGTGAGTATGTATTTTCATACATATATGACCTTAAAGATTGTCTTTTCTATGTATTCAAGAACTACATATGACATACAAGACAGAAATGTACATTTTGTATATTATCATACTAACACAATCTTTGAAAGAAAAATACTGAATTACAACAATGTACAAATTTATATGCACAAAATGTACTAGCCACAGTGAAACCTGAACAGTAAAAGATTATTTTGAAATGTCTATTATATACAAAGTCTACAACTCTACATGGCATAAAAATACACAAATGATTTGAACATTAGATATCAGCAGTAACAACATCAAATTTGAGACAGAAAGAACAATAATCAAGTCCTCAAGATCCACCTCTCATTGGATTCATAAAATGTTTATTGAATTTATATATGTACACATTCACAGTGCATATGAAGCTTATTGAATATTAATTCTTATCTTCTGTTACTGTGGCAGTAGCAGATGTAGTAGATGAACTCTCAGAGGCATAATCTGAACTTGATTCTGATTCTGATTCGTCTTTTTCCTTGGTAATATTTTGCTTCTCTGTATGCTGACTTGGTGCCTGGCTATTGGCACCACTTTTCATGCTTTGACGACTACGTTCCACTTTTTCCTTCCATCTATCTCTGGCTAAGCGTGCAGCGCTACATTGATGGCATGAACATGTACTATTTACACTGACGATACTATTACTTCCGCTTGGTGTTCTAGCTGGAGTTCCACTAGGTGTTCTATGTGGTGTTCTGTATGGTGTTCTATGTGGTGTTCTATGTGGTGTTCTATGTGGCGTTCTATGTGGCGTTCCTTGATGGGATATATGTGGCGTCCCGCTATGTGCTCTTGAGACTGGTTGATTGATGGCACTGACAGCCTTACTGGCAAGACTAGCAGTTTTACTTGGTAATTTACTAGGGGCTTGAGTGATTTTATCTGTGATGGAGACACTGGACTCATCCTGGAATGGTAATTTATTTTGTGCTGGAGTTTCTTCATCGATTGTCACACTTGATTTGTTCTGTGGAGGTGTGTTCTTATCAGAAGCTTTATCAATCATCACACTTGATTTGTTCTCCAGAGGTTTGTTCTCATCGGAACCTTTATCAACCGGCACACTTGATTTGTTCTCCAGAGGTTTGTTCTCATCAGAAGCTTTATCGATTGTCACACTTGATTTGTTCTGCGGAGGTGTGTTTTTATTAGAACCTTTATCCATTGTCACACTTGATTTGTTCTGCAAAGGTTTGTTCTCATCAGAAGCTTTATCGATTGTCACACTTGATTTGTTCTGCGGAGGTGTGTTCTTATCAGAAGCTTTATTGATTGTCACACTTGATTTGCTCTGCGGAGGTGTGTTCTTATCAGAAGCTTTATCGATTGTTACACTTGATTTGTTCTCCAGAGGTTTGTTTTCATCAGAAGCTTTATCGATTGTCACACTTGATTTGTTCTGAGGTGTGTTCTCATCAGAACTTTTATCCATTGTCACACTTGATTTGTTCTTGAGAGGTTTGTTATCAGAATCTTTATCTTGCTCAGCAGTAATAGTTTGAGATGGTTTGCCAGAGGCATTTTCAGATTGCCCACTACTTGGATCATTGGACTTTTTTGATTGTTTTTCATCATTTTTATCGGGACGTATTTTGGATACTGAATTAAGGCTTAAGGAGGATGTCTTTATGTCATTTTCACTCTTATCTTTTACATTACTTCCATCATTTTTCAAAGAAACCTTAGATGCCTCAGCGTCTCCATTTGAGGATGACTTATCACCATTAGGAATGCTATTGCGCTGGTCTTCAAGGTTAGCTTTTGAATCAATAGATGTGTTTTCACCAATTTCATCTTCTATAATTTCATCTTCTATGTTGGGCTTTTCTTGCTTGCTCTCTGTTGATTCAATTTTAGACTTGGATGGTTCTTTATCATCTTTACTGTTTTTTTCTGTTTTACTGTCTTTACGTTCTTTACTTTTACGTCTAGATGCACTTGAGCTTGGACCTTTTTCTTCCCTCTTTTTCTTATTCTCGCTCTTTCTAGCACTTAAAGATTCGAGCTTTTCAGCAAGGACAAATGGATCAAGAGCATTTTGGCTTGCTGTCTTTGGTTGTGCCTGCATCGGCTGAGATCTTTCACTCTTTTCTGGCTGATCTTGTTTACTTTTTGCTTTTTTATCTTTATCCTTTCCTTTTCTCGGCATTTTGATTGGCTGATCATCATTCTCATTTTCAAGCTCTCTCTTTTCTTTATCCTTTCCTTTTCTCGGCATTTTGATTGGCTGATCAACATTTTCATTTTCAAGCTCTCTCTTTTCTTTTAATATATCTCTTGATTTTTCTTTCTTTTCTCTTTCTTGATATTTTTCTGGTTTTGTCTCTTCTTTTTCTGGCTTATTCTTTTCCCTGAGTTGATCTTTGGACTTTTCTTCCTTTTCTTTGGCTTTCTTTTTCTGTTCTTCCTTTTCTGGTTTTTTCGTTTCTCTGAGTCGATCTATGGATTTATCTTTTGGCTCTTTAACTTGCTCTTTAACTTCTTTATCTGATTCTTTTTTACCCTCAATTTGATCTTTACTGTCCTTTTCTTTTCTTTTCCCTTTCTTTTCTCTTTCTTTCAGTGGATCTCTGTTCGCATTTACTGGTTCTGCCTTTTCTGCTTTTAAAGGTTCTTTTCTTTCCTTTTCCCCTTTTTCTTCTTTTTTTCCTTTAGCTCTGTCTGTCTTATCTTTGGATTGTTCTTTAGTGACTTCTTTAGTATTCTTCTTACTTGGAATTTGCTCATTACTCCTACCATAGACATCAGTATTATCTTTAGTAGGATAATCTTTATTCTTTGCATTTGACTTAGATCTTTGGGGATTTGTGGCATCTTCTCCACTCTCTGAGCTCTTGAGTTTCTTATACCCTTCAGTAACACTTTTAATGCTATCTCTGACTTTGCCTATAGGGTCCATAGTCATGATGAAACTATCACTAGCCTTTTTCTTCTGCCGTTTGCCCTCAGGTCGTGGAGCATCATCTTGACCATCTGATGCTTGAGTGTTGAACCTTGAATAACTGCTGCTGTTCTCGTCGCGATACTTGTAGACAGCAACACCGATGATTGAGGCCATTGTGATTGCAACACCAACTACTGCACAGACAACAGCCCACACCATATTAGCGTCAGTCGTTTGTAGACTACCAAAACTTCCTTCTTGCTTAGCTGCAATGTATCACATATCAATTCTTAATTTTATAATATCAAGGATAGAAATATTTCATAGGCAAGTAACAATTGAAAATGAGTCAAACACAAGTAAATGTTTTCTTAGTAGTCTACATATCTCATTATTGTTGTTTCTACATGTACTTCGTAACTGCTGTTGAAAGGTTTGTCAAATAAAGGATATATTTGAATAAGGTTTTCTAAAATTTTTTGGCTAAGTAGAATAAAGCAGAAAACCTTAGAAAACGTTATTCAAAATTATCCTTTAAGAAAACCTTATTTTAGAAAACCTTATTCAAATCTATCCTTTATTTTACAAACCTTTTAACAGCAGTTATGACGAACATGTAGAAACAACAATAATGAGAGGACCTGCTGGAGTTCAATTACTGAATTTAGCTTACATCTATATATATGATGTTCTTTTTATTGAAAGTAGTTGAAAATAGTGATAAAAAATAAATTGTGCAAGATACATATGTTGGGGAGACAGGCAGGACCCTGAGCACCAGAGTCAAGGAACATTTGAACCCTAAACGCGTTCCAATGGCAATTGGGGATTATATCAAGGATACAAGGCACAAGATCAGCCCTAGTGACTTGAGAGTGGTAGCACGTGAGGAACTGGAGCTGCGCTGGAAGATCCATGAGGCCATTGAAATCAGAGTGCGCAAACCCCGGATGAACCGCAACACTGGCTACGACTTGCCCCCCGTGTACACAGCTCTGCTGTCACATGATCGCCAAATCTGTGGCGGTCATGTGACCCAGTGAGAGGATCTTTTCATTAGGCCTGACGAAGCTCTTTAGACAAGAGCGAAAGTCTTGTCAAAGATAAAATGACAAGTTCCAATAGGTAGCTATATAGTTAATTCAATATTTATATAATGGAACCCAATAGAAGCATACATTTGTGGTTGATAATAATTATTTTTGTTTTCTAAATGTTTAAACTGATTGATTTAACTTACCATTCTCTAAGAGTATCTTTTACTTTAATTTTATCAGCGTTTATGAAATTTGTGTCAAATAGACACTTATTTTTGAATTTCTAATTACTGTTACCCCATAAGCATTCATTAAACAGATCAGTTTTTGTTTGGATGATATTTGTTTTTTTGCTCTTACAGCAGCTAGTTATTACCTCTTGATAAAATAAAGGTATGGAATTCAGATACACAAATTCTTTACATGTAGTCGAGTCAAAATTCCTATATGGCAAAAGACATTTAGTAACTTTTCCAATATCATTGGGTAATACTGTCCATAATGCGTCATTACTATTGCTCTCCCCATTTGTTTCCGAAATTAACAAACTACCTGGACTAAATCTTTAAGTTATTTAAGAACTGTGGGGTTTCACTTTGATACAGAAGTCGGTATGAGTATGTTAACAAGTCTTTTATAGTATAGGTATAGTGTGTAGAAATTCAAAGCACACCTTAATTCCATTTATCTAATTCATAAAGATACCTTTTTATTTTAAATTGCATGTTTAAAATGCATCTTTGGCTCACACTTACTTAAAACTTATAGTAAGACTAATTTAAGACTGCTGGCTTTGCCCATAAATAGTCTTCGGACTAAGTATATTTATGTGATCATCTTTACACGTAGGCTAATAACTATATAGCGGCTTAGTGTCCAATTGATATACAAAAAAGGAATATCTTGAACGTGTTCATTGTGTTGGTAATGTTTATATAACAGTCATTTCTTTATTCACAACACGTAAAACTTACAAAAATAACATTAACAGTTTCATCAGCTTCTGCTGACATCATCAGATACGACCTTGAAGAAGAGAACACTACTCAACCCTAGTGACATTATGGACTTGTGTGAATTTATTCTCACGACCACATACTTTCAGTTTAGAGGGAGTATCTACCAACAGAAATTCGGTACAGCAATGGGAAGTCCAGTATCCCCCATAGTGGCCAACCTCTATATGGAATGGTTAGAGACCAAAGCCATAGCCACAGCCCCTATAACATGCAAGCCCAAACAGTGGAAGAGGTATGTTGATGACATTCTGGAGCAAATCAAGGTGGGTGAAACACGTAACCTCACAGACCATCTTAACACTGTTGATGATACAGGCAGTATCAAGTTCACACATGAGGAGGAAAGTGATGGCACGATTCCTTTTTTGTACACCCTTATAGTGTGTAAGCCAGACAGGACAGTGAAGTTATTAGTGTACAGGAAAAAAACACATACTGACCAGTATTTGCACTTTACTTCCCATCATCCACTACAACACAAGCTTGGAGTTATCCGTACCCTGTTTGACAGATGCGTGGACATTGTCTCTGAGGAAGAAGATAGGAGGAAAGAGGAACAGCACGTGGTTGAGGCCTTGAAACAGTGTGGCTACCCAGAATGGTCTTTCCGAAGAGTGAGGAAACAGTTGTCCAAGCTTGAAAGAAAGAGAGAGAAGAACAGAAGGAAAGAAGGTGAAAGATCCAGAGGACAGGTCATACTTCTATATGTGAAGGGTGTCAGGGAAGGGGTGTCTAGGATCTTAAACAAACATTCGGTTTCAACAGCAGTGAAGCCATTACAGACCCTTAGAAACATTCTAGTACACCCTAAGGATAAAGTAGACCCACTGGATAGGAGCGAAATAGTGTACAGGATACCTTGTAGGTCATGGGATACAGTGTACATTGGAGAGACGGGTAGAAAGTTGGGCACGAGAGTGAAAGAGCATGAAAAAGATGTGGATACCAACAGGAAGAAGGCATACACTAGATCTTCAAAGAAGGAATCTCTGACTGAAATAAACAAGAGTGCGATAACGGATCATGTCAACCAACATAATCATGACATAGATTGGGACAGTGTGTGTGTAATAGACAGAGAGAGCGATTGGAAGACGAGAACGATTAAGGAGGCGGTAAACATCCGCACCAACAGGCAGGTCATGAACCGGGACGAGGGGGCCCACCAGCTCTCGCGAGTATATGACCCACTTCTCGGCGGTGGCGGCAGCCGAGATGATTGACCACCTGTCATAAGCAGTCGGTCATTCTGATGATGTCAGCAGAAGCTGATGAAACTGTTAATGTTATTTTTGTAAGTTTTACGTGTTGTGAATAATGAAATGACTGTATATAAAAAAGGATATCACCGAGTATTATTGTATTTGGCTTTTATGACATAATTTCAGTTTTTGGCCCTAGAAGAGCACTAACATCATTTGACAAACTTACCATTAGATGCAGATGGCACATCATTCTTGGTGGAAATGTTGCAAGATACACCTCTATAACCATCCAGGCATTTACCATATGGACAAACTCCTGTTACAGAATCACAGGTGTTTCCATCACTGCAGAAACAAGTCTGCATGCATTCTTTGCCAAATGTCCCCCATGCCTTACATTCTGAATCAGAAAAATTTGCAATAATAAGCACAGAATAGTTTAAAAAACATTGCAAGAGCAACTATGATTATGATATGATTGCAAGTATCATGATGACAATTGTAGAAATACCTCCACTAACCAGTCAGCTTCATATTATACAGAATATTGTAAGCACTTTTTTACACATCAGTCCTGAACATTACACTGTATAAGCTTTCTTTATGATAATACTAGCTGTACCCAACTATGTTACTCTTTGCAGTGGTAAATATAGCATAAAACCCACAACCATGCTGTTGGACGTGTATTCTTACACTTTCCTCTCATTGGAAATTCAAGGAAATATGTTTATAAAAAAGTGAAACGAAACTGATAAAATTCCAATTTGTTACACATGATCAATTATGTATGCAGAACAGAAGAGCTACTTCCACGTTAAAAAATGTGGGTATTTGCCCAATGCCCATGTACCATTTATGCTTATGTCAAGTGCACAGGACCTTAGATTAAAATCTTCTCAATATGGGAGGCGGTGCTTACTCAGATGTGAGTCTCTGTAGAGGCCTCGGATCTCAAACATGGTCAGACCACCAAGATTCAGATATCAAAACTAAACTAAGTCTGCTTATTTTTATAGAAAATATTTTGTATTATAGACGTTAATCATGAATTTAGTATTTAACAATGGATACATGATCATTCATATGTCAAACAAAAATCAGCATAGAATCAATTATTCTATCTCTAATTAATCCACAATTAAAAGAAAGATGAGGCATGACATGCTGCTGATGATGCATAATGTGATGTGGGCAAAAATAGGAGACGAAACTATAAAATTAGACTTTAAAATGTTTCTGTGGAAGAGGCGCTTAACAAAATTTGCAGAAAAGGGTGGGCTATTCCCAAGGGGATGGTCGTATACATTGTGCAATATATTGACTTCATCATTTTGTTCCAAATATAGCATGTACATGTATGTCCTTATTCGCTATACATGTATTTATGGACAAGGATCCAGAATCCTTTGTCTTATAAAACAAATTACCTTTTGAACAACCTGAAATCATCATCAGGTGATAGAAAAAGAATACAAAAATATAAGTGGTTTTTGCCTTACCAAATTTCTTCTCACATTTTTGTCCACTCCATCTGGGAGTACATTTACATTCAAAACCATCTTTAACATTGGTACAGGTCCCGCCATTTAGGCATGGCTTAGCATCACAGTATGGCACTACAGAAGAACATTTAGCGATGACTAAGTGTGATATTCAAATTCATTTATGTCACAAATACAAGATCTTTAATAACAAGGCTTGACGTTAGCTAATGCGCTGGTGTCCTGGGCACATAAAATCTAGGCCAGGGCACATCAAATCTTTTTGGTAAACCGAGATTTCATCTTATATAAGTTTAACAATAGTTTTTAGTCAAGGATAACACTCAGTTCACACACTAAGCTTTCAATGGCATCCGCCATCTTGATCACAGTGGTTGACGTCATTCGTCGTCACTGGGACCTCGGGAGATTCCCGGGTTCCCTCCATCTGGAACAATGTCCTCACCCGAGAGGGGGAGGGGGGCGCGCAACCCAGGAATCTCCCGAGGTCCCAGTGACGACGAATGACGTCAACCACTGTGATCAAGATGGCGGATGCCATTGAAAGCTTAGTGTGTGAACTGAGTGTTATCCTTGACTAAAAACTATTGTGAAACTTATATATGTTATATCCAGGATAAATGAATTTCCATCAAAAGAGATTTCATCTTCCCTGGACAATATGGGTAATGGTATGTTTTAGTGGTGAGATTACCCTATATGCATGCACAAGACTTAGTGGTGTCTTTGTCTGCGTTAGTGAATTCTTTTAATTATCCCATTTTACAATCTGCCAGAGATATCCTGTCATACTCAAGCACCAAGGTCTAACACCTCACAATTACAACACCCTTTTTTTTTTTTTTTTTTTTTTTTAATTGACACATTTTAAAAAGGTCATTTGTTGAGGAGTTGATTTTACCTTGGAATAAAGCTACAATTACCTTCAAAAATATTATTCTAAAATATTTTCCATTTTCACCGAAAAAGAGAGAAAAGAAATAAAAATGAAATTATTTTGTTTGCAATTCTTCTTTTATTTCTGTGAAAGGTATGTGCAAAAAACTTTGTTGCATTGTGAGTACTTAGATTAAAAAACAAATTAGAGGTTGTGATAGAATGCATAGTGGATGAAAAACAATATTTAAAGTAGGAAAGGAAAACCTATTTTTTGTTTTAGCCTAGGGCCTAGTTAAAGATAACTTTGTTTTATACAATATACTGAAAATGAATACTTTTTACCAAGTTTGATTTCTTAAAATAACATTTTATGTGATTTTGTGTAGCGATCCACATTATCGCTATATATCTACACTGCTTGATGTTGTGTGTTGATGAAAAAGAAATGATTAGACATAGATAGGTAATCATCTTATTATTCATTCCTGTTTCATGCCATGTGTCATGTTATACAGTGCTGAATGCTGGGCCCTACAGAAAGAGGATCGCTCACGTTTGGATCGAAATGACAAGGTGATGATCCGTTGGATCTGTGGCGTGAAAGTCAATGATAATGTCAGCTCAGCTTAACTGCATGAAAGAGTGGGGATTCCTGACTTCTTATGGAGTCTGTGTAAAGGCTGAACAGATTGCTCTGGGCTGGTCAAGTGCACAAGAGCAGTGCCTGGATAAACTAATGGGAGGAGATAGAGATTGCTGCTGAGGATTGCTGGTAACAAACCAAGAGTAAGATTTACAGTACTGATCGAGTAAAAAGGAGCCCTTTTTTCTTTGGAACTCCAAATGAATTGGCAAAAGTATGATAAAGTATGAGGAAGTATGAAAAAGTAACAGAAAGTAACAGAAAGTAAAACGTATTCTTGCTGAAAGATTCGGTGGCGTCTCAGAACATAATCATTTCCCCAAAAGTTCTCTGCTCAGTCACATCTGTTGTATGTTTTTTCCATAATTGTTTGGTAATTTTTAAAAGAATTCACTGGAAACAGATTTTTTTTGTAACTCTTTGCCGCCTTGGCTCAAATATAAAAGATGGTTCGAGTTCGCTTGTCGCTATTGGTGGTGGGTGTTACTACATGTATACATGACATAAAATGATTAATAAAAATCATAACTAATGGATAATCTTAAGATAGAGAGAAAACACATCATTTATTTTACAATTTTATGGCTAAAACAGAGAGATTTTGCACATCTAGGGATTGAAGGTGGGTGGTCATTCTAGTAAGTACATGTAAGTGTTGTTAAAGTTCAAATATGTTCTTGCACTGTGCAACCTCTCTATTAAGACTTCCCCTGGGACCGGTCTCAAGTGGTCCTAATAGAGAGGTGCTCTCAATATTGAGGTTCACCATATTTGACAGATCAATTTTCTCATGTATGTATTTTAGCATGTAATAGCAGTGTTTATATTAGGTGGAATTTGTGTCATTAATATGTGTTATTAAGAAAAAGCATAAAATTGCAAGGTACATTTATATTTATGCATCAAGTGGCAGCTCTTTACGTTTCGGTTTATACATTTTGATTTAATTCTTTATATAAACTCGAAGAGGTTTATCTACTAGACATGAGCTACATGTATATACAAAGAATGAAAAAAAGTTTAGTTCTGGGCTTTTATAAAGCACTGTCTCTTTTGTTCTTCATCAATAAAATTTAGAAAAGCATCGCACAAAATACCCTAATAATCATCAGTGTCTGATACATGAAAAACTATATAAGACTTCAAACACAAAATATACAGAATTTCAAAGTAAATTAGTCATGTAAGATAGTCTATGATTAGATATTTAACCCCTTGGAGATTTCTGCATGTCAAAAAAATTCACATATCAATGTAAATTGTGTGGCAAATACGCCGGGTATTGATATTATTTTGATATTATTTCACTATCATTTGGAAGATTTCTTTTACGCATTGGAAATCCATTTTATTCTCAACCCTTTATAAAAATAATATTCAGAATATGGTTCTACATAATATCACCTATGTGGATTTGAGTTCAAAGAATCTCATGTATACTCTTCAAAAGTTGGCATTTGAATGTGTTAAAATGCCTGTTTTGGTTGGATTCCATTGCTCAATGCATCGATAAAATGCTTACTATCAATGTGTTAATAATATAACGGGTTGTGTACTTACACTTTATTTGGCAATTTTGTCCTGAATAATTATCTTTGCAGGAACATGCATAAGTGCCCCCTGATTTGGGGATACATATACCTCCATTTACACAAGGCCATTCTGAACATTTGTCTGAAAGCAAAGATTGCTTTCCTTAAGATACATACAGGGGTGTAACTTTTGCTTTGCTTTTGCTGTTCCATTCCAACATCCTTGATGATGTGCGAACTTCAAATGTTTTACAGTAGACCTCAAAGCCAATTTACTGGCAGTGCCCAAGGCATTGGCACCAGAAAAAAATGTTTTCCCTAAATAAATACAAATTTTCTCGATACAGTTTTTGTTCACCTATAACATACTAAAAGGTTATATTGGAGATAAAAGTCTCTTTGGATGTTGGGCACAAATTAACGAGGTTCGGAAGGGTCCCTAAAAGATGTATCCCATGTACATTGTAGTAGAGTCAATTCCAGTCACTTAGTTTGAAAACAATAGCTAACATACCCCCCCCCCCCACCACCACCACCACCACCACCTCCCATGTGGATATTCTCTGCTCCAATTATAAAAAATTGATGGCTGAAGAGTACACAAAGAAGCAAACAAACTTGAGCATTGCCAATGACTTTAATGTCCACTTGGGGGTGGTCATTATTTGTCGACGGAGCTTGGTAGCAATTCTAGGAAGGGGGGTTACAAGATCAAAGTATCCTCTGATGGAGTGGGGGGTCATAGCATGCAACTACCAATGATAGGGGTGTCATAAAATCATATCACAACAGACATTGCTTCCTTTGCATTTGATTTCTAAAAAAGTTCTGAGGAAGCATGCCACCAAACCCTCCAAGCAAGTGTGCTCCCTATTTCTGATGTCAAACTCCATCAAAGTATTAAAATTACACAAAATTACAACTATTGGCATGAGGAGCTCAGGGCGGTATGGCACAAAATTGATACTTCAATGGGAATAGGGGCGGAATCATAATGTTGTCATCTATTGCTGGTAAGGCCCATTACAATGAATAAAGAAGATTGGAAAAAAAAAACAAAAAAAAACTTAAGGCAAGCAATGGAAGATGGTAGGTGATGTGAGGCACATATGGACACAAAAAAGAGTAATATTGCTGAAGTTGAGGCATTGGTCGAGAGATTAAGGATCCATTGTTGTAATAATGATGATAGTTACTTCAATGACAATGACGAAGATAATGATGATGATTGGATTGAAAAGGAAACCACCTACTGAATAAATTGGCATCTAAATATCTTTCTATACCACTCGAAGGAGTTTATAGAGAAAAAGTTTTGAATAGTAATTAGAAATATTGCTGTAAGAAAGGCACCCATCTTGAATTATGGTGGCTATCTGGAAATTTGGTCAGCACAAAATGTATCGAAAATTTTCGATTGGTATCTATTACATTATGTGCAAAGTTTCATGATTCTACAGTAGATGACATAGAATCTAGTTATTTATCAAAATGTTCATCTCATACAAGGGTAGCTGGAATATCTGCACGTGGACGTTACCATGGAAACAGGCAATTAAGAATTTTTATTGAATCTGAGGTATGTTCGCACCAGATATTTTGAGTACATGCATATTTTCCACAGGCCTGAGCACCTACTGAACAAAATGAGATAGGATGTAGCTTGCTTTCTCTATTGTCGGTTGAGGTCTATCTTCACAATAGCCAAGTAGCCGCTAGTCTACTTCATTCTCTACATGAAGAAGGGCTGTACATGCATAGTATCATTTTAATGATTTAGTATGTTTGGAAATATCATATATCTATTTTGGGTTTATCAATAATTCCTTTCATTGGTAGAGTTCATGACCATTCTGTTATTGTTACTCTGTGCTATAGCAACCACTTTGTCAATGATTCACTGTGTATCATTTATTTTGCCAAGTCTTTCTAAACAAACACCAAAGTATCATATACATGAGAAAACCCTTAAATATCAAATACATGTAAACACACATACCAGGGTTTTGTCGCTCACGCCTTTCTTTGGATACTTCAACGCAAAATTCTCCAGCATAATGAGGTGGACATTCACAGAAGAGTAGTAAAACCCCTTTAATTTCTTTGACTTTGCAGGTCCCACCATTTTGACAAGGAGAGCTATGGCAGAGATCTTCGGCTACAAAATATCATTGCAAGTACATTAACGTCAGAATAACAGCAGGATAACAAATAAGTACTTAGTCTTATAGACCACAACGTTACTTATCCTACATGTATGTATGAGTTATAAATATAACGACATGTATATATGTAAATGTGTGGTTTATGATCTTAAATCCCTGCCACACAGAATCAGATGACTAAATTCACACCAGCTAATTGGCATCCTTGTCACTCTTTATCTCAATACCCCGGGGAGCATGTATACATTCAGCCATACAGCACATTGCAACAATAGTGCTTAAGTACTTATTACTCACATTAGCAGGGTGTCAACCACCTTTCATGCATTTCTGAATTGGCAATGTCTCATTTGTCAGTATCTTACAAATTGTAAGTCGAGTATGGGAGGCGTGTATGTGTGTCCAGTTACATTACATGTAGAAGAGTAATTCTCATTCTGTCCATTGTGCATAAAGTAGAAAAAAGCTACAATCTATTTAGATAAACCCAGCACCAGCTTAAGCTGCTATAGGCAGCTTGATAGGGGCTACTGTTTTTCAATTTGCATTAGCCTGTTAAAAGTTTTGAAGAAAACTACTCCAAACTTTCTGATCCCTCCAAGAATGAACCTTAGATGAGACAGGACATTTTTGGTGATAATACGGCCTCTAGTCACATGTAATATAGACAATTCTCTTCACCGTTTACATTTTTAAAACTGGCGTGTACATTTTGGTACATTGAGTGTCGGAGGGTAAATACGTCTAAGATTAGGTAAAATGCGTGAACATCAACTCAGGAAAAAAGTCTGTGTCAACCATAGGCCCCAGCATCGTTAGAAGGTGGTTGGGGCATATTATAATATCTACTGGTAGATTAATGAAAAATAAAAATATGGAAATTCGGTAAAAATATTTTATTTGTGATTACAAAGGAATGTGCCTGCTTATTTCAATAGTGTGAAGTGATAAAGTATGCGTCAAACATGAATCCAGTGAAAAACGGATGTCCTGGCTCCCATTGTTTTTGAATGGTTATTTAACCTGTATAATATTATATAAGCAAGAATGGTGTTTGTATATATAGGATTCCTATATATAGTATGTATATCCCCCACCCCCTCATCTAACAATGCTGGGGCCCGTGGTATCAACCATATAATTTTTTTATTATGAAAAATCAGTGTGATAAAAAGCTTTTTTTCACAACAGAACTAGTTCAAAACAAATTTCATTGGATCTCTAGAAGCAACTGTCATAAATGTATACAATTATCAAATGGAAGATGAAAATAAAAGATGTCTATAGCAATCTTGAAATATACATAATCAAAAAATATACATATAATAGTGAACTACCCAATTTCGTGTATTCATGCCGTTGGTATCAGCCATAATTGCTGGCAATCCAATGAAAAATCATAAAAAAGCAGTTTAAAATTTTGATGGATGTTCAAATTTGCTGGGACTATCTAATGAGTACCCTTCTAGTGTTATTTTTCATTTACCTATACGCGTGCGGCTGTGTGGGTTAGCGTGAGGACACAAATTTGTTAGTGTAGTCTAGTCTTTGAAGTGAAATTGCTTGCTTAGAAGTCTGGTGACACCCTGATTTTTCTTAATATAATGCACATGTTAAATGGATAGTACTGAAGACTGTGTGATATTTTCATGAAAAAAACAATGATCTGAGCAGAATACAAGCCTGGTGATGTCTACTGCCCAGGGGGGTAGCCAGACTTTTTAAAAAGGTACACACAAATTACACCGAGAGGAGCAAAGAGCGGGCAGCGCGACATTTGCGACATGTGTCTCAATACGCGTCGCGTTTATATGACATCAGTATCATTAACTTCCCTCTTATCATTATTATATTGTTGATAGAATATTTTTTTTATAATATGCAGATAATCAAAAAGTATTAGGAATAAGTTGAGATATTTTATCAGCTCATTTTATTTTTAGTGTACAGTATGTTTTTACATTTAACACAACTAAATTGGAGAGTCTATTATCGTTCACAGTGTTCCTAAGATAGGTTTTTAGTCTCCTTGAGCAGTGTACTAAATGACCTCTCATATGTTGCAGTCGACACAGGCATTGTCCCCAAAACATTTATGGGTGCTCTTAAGTCCTCACGCAAGTATCTTAAAACAATAACTCTCCTTACCTCAACACTGAATTACTTACATGTTACTTACACGTAATTGTTGTCAAAACATTGGTTAACACGTAGAGCAACTTCAAGGACGCCACCTTCTTTAGTTAACATAATTACTTATTAGAACTTATTAGAACTGTAACTGTTCCAAGTGTGAGAACAACACTCTAAGTTAGTAAGTAGCAGCATAGTAACCCATAACTTACAGCTGACTTACTGAAAGGCTGGTCAAAACATTGGTTAGACCATCTTCAAAGCAACTTCAAAGCAATCTATTGACCTTCTGAGGTAATTATCTATAAGGTCAGGCTGGTCAGCCTTCACCCTTAAAGTGTTGGATACAAATGTACCTGCACTTGGGTTACACCATGTATACGGAATGGACGATTGGAGTGACTTTTTACAATTTAAAAAAATTATACCTATTACCAGAAAAAGGTAGGTCCCAAAAAAATTAGCGTGGTTTTTCAAAAAGGTACGCACGTGCGTACTGTGCGAATACTAATGCTACCTTCCTGCTCCTGCCACCAACTGGTTTGGTGGACTGAGGCCCTCGCTTAAGTGTGTTATCATTAGTGATATGCTTTCTTATTGCTCATGTGGCGATGACTATCCATTGTAATCCGAAGAGACGCTTAAAGTCTGCTAACCCCAACTGCTCCTCATCTGCTCTCAGTATATAGCAGATGCTTGGCAGCCGCTTAACAGAGCCTCCACACAACTTCGGCTTATACCCGACAAAAACTATGCATACTCTCCTGAAGTTTTGAGCAACCCAAAACATTCGAAGTGTATTACAGCAGAAAAAATCAATAATCTTCCTAGAAATGTTTCGCGGCGGACTGACAGCAGCCTTTCAGCAGAGCAAACACGGTCAATGAATGTCACGTTAGTCAATTTGTTGGCGTATGGCATTTTTCAGCATTTTCATCCTTTCTGCATCGGCTTTCACTACTCCATCCTTCTACTGGTGGGACATAGTCTTAAGAGCAAAGTAAGGCACTGAATAGTAATCAATAATTAATTTGTAGCAAATCAGAAACCCTAATGTTTATACAAATGAAAGTAAGAAAAAGTTACCTGGTGCAATCCTTTTGGATATAGTATTCGACTGGGCATTAGCATTCTTATAAGCCTGGTATTTTTTAATGTTATCAACTATACCCTGGACTTTAGACATCATGTCATCTGTTATTTTCTTGGCTTTTTCTACATTCATTTTTGCAGCAGCCTTGTCTTTTGCCTGTTTGTAATTTTTAATGGCTTTCTTCATAATGTGCCATGCTCTTCTCTTTTTTTCTGTTATTTGGTTCATTTCGTTGAGAAGAACCTGATCTGAAAAAGAAAATTAAGAACTATATGTGGGTTCATGTGTAATGTATGTGATCCACATAGCCATGATCAAATACAGTTAGATTGGGTGGCCATGATGTAAACTTTTGCCTTTATTTTCTCAAAATAGGCAGTCTTGCTTCAGTTTTTTTTCAATTTTCAGTGTTTATTCTAGGCAAATTTACCTGCATCAATGGAGTTGATCTTCTTTTGAAAGTGGCTTTGAAAAGATTCTTAATTATTTGAATAAAGGAAGGTGAATATCAAGGGATTACAATAATTCTACCACAAAATGTTTTGTCCCCCTTGTTCTCTACATTAAGCTCCTTCAAAATCCATCACCCAAAATCACTGGCACATATTGTGTACTTTGTAACTGCCCAATCTAATTGGAAATTACAGCAATGTTTACAAGAGAGCACTTAAAGAGGAAGTAAATCTTGGTGTCTCATTTGAAATTAATTACAGCCTTAAGTGAAATCAGTATGGAATATTTGCAACATTTAAACCCAGATTAACAGTTTAAGATCAAAATATGCCCAATAGATCAAACAAGTATCATAAACAAATGATGATAGCTACTTTTTCGGGTGTTAATATAACCATTTGAACAAAAAAGACACCACATATTTTATTTCACTCTGCCCAGAGCACTTCACCTAAACCTACATGTAAGTGACTCATAGAAGAGAAACAGGCGACTATAAAATCATCTCAGCATTTATTTTCCTAGAAATTAATCCTCTTGGTGCCGTGGTAACTATAGTTGCCCACTAATAATACCCTTTCGGTGTCATGGCACATTTCATATGATACAAAAATAAATCAATTTAAATTTGTGTGAGATATTCATATGCAAATAGCCTACTCTTATTTTTTGTTTCATGGTCTGGTGTGTCAACAGCAACAGCTTTACCTTAACATTTCGAAGTATTTTTTTGAGGAACGAAGCGGCATACAATGATAACATTCCAATTGTATATGTGTTAATATTTACGCACCAAAAACGTATTCTCTACTTCACAATTCAGCCTTGAAAAAATCTTATAAATTTCCACGCGCAAAACCATGGCTTGTTATACATTGTACATCATTGAAACCAACTCGCAGCCATCTTTGCTTTGAAACTTCAATAGAAATAATAATCAGGTTCTCCACAGTGTTATAAGGGTAAAGATTATCAGCCTCGGCTATTCGGCGGGAAGAAAGGGCTATAAGAACGTAGGACGTGGGAAAAAATAAGTTGAAAAACTTATGTGGGTGAGAAGGGAAGAAAGCCTGGATGGTTTTCAAGGAAGCCGGATGTGTAAGAAAAAGGTTGAAAAATCATGGGTATATGAAAAAAGGCAAAAAAGTGATGTAGGAAATACAACCAAACAAGTCAGCGTTGGAATTTCTTCACTGCTTATAACCCGTGGCAAAGTGGATAATGCAGCAAATCATAAAGCAAATGGTATGCATATGCCACTTAAGTGATTTACAAGTTCGACTCACAATCAGGTTTTTGAGTAATTGAATCTTTCAAAATTTTTTGAAAGCAGTTATAAAGTTTTCAAGTTGACATTTAAGTAACAATAGTTGGACAATATATATCCATAAGAAATTACTGTGACAAAGTAGAAACCACTCATAATTGTAAATCTTATCTAATCAAAATATTGTTTATCTAATCAAATCACATGAGCAGAAGTATGTTATCTATGGAGAGCTTTGACAATCTGACCCAAGCTCATTAGCACAATATCATCTTGTTATCTAATCTTATTGAGAAATCTAAGCAGGACTCTGCATACACAGTTACAGTATAATATTTTGATAATCATAACATTGAAAATACATACTATTATCTGGATTTATATATATTTCACACATCTTGCCAGTAGATTTTTCATTACAGACGCAAAGTGATTCTCCATTATCATCTTCTATACACGTGCCACTTCCACAGTTCCGCCTACTGCATGGGGCCTCCTCTACATCCATATAAATTGCAAATCATATATGTGTATTGCAGTGAAGACAATCTTTAGTACAATTTAGGCATGTATTGATCAATGATTATAATATTAACCATTGCCAAAACCAAACTGCCATAGATACCTAAATGACTTTCACATCTTATAGATTATGAAACAAAAGTATGACACAAAATACTCTGCAAATGGGCTTACCTTCACAGTGTTCTCCCATATATTGAAATCTACAATAGCATGCATAAACATCAGATGCAAAAGAATAGCAGAGGCCACCATTCTGACATGGGCTAGAAGAACAGAGGTCAATATCAGCAACCGCGTCTGTAATAAAAATAAAAATAAATTGTACTGGGTTGTGATTGGAATTCCTGCTCAAGCGTCATGAACTTGAAGAGGATTTTGTTGTGCGGCAAGTACATTGTACCTGATCCGTCCATGCAAAAACAAGTGATCAGGAATTCCAGGCTTACTAGGCAGTAAAAGCAGGAAACATTGCAGGTGTTGTCAAGCATACATACCTGTTGATTTTATTCCAAGTGTGATAACTTTTTAAAGTATATGACATATATGATTATAGTGTACTACTGGGCTAGCGCTAGGCACATCTCGGGTTTAGCCAATTGGCTAAACAACAAAAATCTTTTTTAGCCAAATGACATTTTTTAGCCAATTGGCTAAACCAATTAAATTATTCTATCGCCAATTGAATTTCTTTTTAGCCAATTGAAAACCAATGTAAAATGTAAATAAATTAACATGGTAATAATAACACAGACATCATTACTTTTAGTTACTTTGACACTATTTGTAGTTTGAATATTTTAATGTATTTAATTTTCAAGCGCGCCAGTGAGAACAATGAAGGTTTCATCCACATTGGAATAGTACTACAATACTAGTTTCCTGTAACTCCATATTAGTTGATATATGGACAAGCATTTTATATTTAGTAGAATAGATCACTGGGTTGGTATTAAGTGTAGGAAAATATTCTTATTACATATGATCTACACGACACTGTCAATTGTTGCCGGATATATTACTTTTAGACTATTTCAAAACTTTAGGAAAAGACCCCAGGATTCTTCTGGTCACTGCCTTGCATCAACCCATGAAGTACATTGGCTAATAATTGATTCAAACTTTTGATAACACATATACACTATATTTATATTGATACCCTAAATAGTAACACATTATTGTAATAGCCTGCACAACTCTGGCCATTTGATTTGGGTGGTGAGCATCTATGTATCAAAAATGGATTATAAGTGGATTAGAACAGAACTCATAAATGTGGTTTCTGAATCCATGTCTATTGTTCTCAATAATTCAATTTGATATGATCCAATCACTAGAGATTTATCATATTGACTCTTCTCACAGACATCACTCTAACATTTGCTTTTTCCAGTCAGGTAAATTGGTAAAAAGATTCTCATTTAAGATATTCTAGACATTTGTGAAGTTGGTCCAGTGGTTAGGCGACTCTGAAAATAAGTTATACAAATCTGTGTAATAATTAGAAAACATTGGTTTGAATCATGGCTGTGACACACTGTCGCTAACAAGTGGGGTTTCGCGATCATTCGTGGTACAATTGCAATGGATAATTTGCGAATAATTCATGCGTTCAGAATTGACCTCCAATAACTGCGATTGCCGCAAATAACCACTATTGTAATGAAGGAATCGCTGTTAAGTGGTGTGAAACTGCGATTTCTTGAGTTTGGGGTAACACTTATTCGCACTTTGTACTGAACGTATCTTACAGATGAGTTGCGTATTTTACATATGTTTTACATATGCGCAATCTGCAACAAAGTTTTGAGAATTTCAAAAGCATTTGGTCCTTGTGCCATTGTTGACAAATAGACCGGACTAGATGTATTTCATCAATTCTAACTTAAGATTCGCTTAATTATACTGTCATTGAGAAAAAGCCATTTTAATCCTGATCCAGAAAATGGATGTTTACTCTCTGCTATGTTCAGAAAATAAATAAATGATAAATCAAAGAACATCAACATCAGTTAATTTTGATCCTTGACATACCCCTCATGTATTTTTGTTTACGTACGTTTTATGTATGAGGATATGTCTGGAATGTACCTACAATCTATTTCTATGGAAGAGATCCTCAAATGTAAATAAATCATGCAAAAGTAAAACTGGAGTTCCAGATTAAATTTGAATGGGTTTGATGCCTTAAATATGTTTATTCCATGTTGTCTTAGAAGATACAGTTGTTATTTGTTATAACAAAAACATTAATTGCATTAGACTTGTAAGATCACTAGTTTATGAGTTTGCATGTTAAACTTTGACCCTTCTATCTGGCACGATGGCATCATTTTTCTTGATTCTTCAAAGTGCAGGAAAATTTAAGGATTTTAAATCACTGTTTTCTGTATTTTAGACATGTACAAATGATTTTACACTAGCAATACAATCTTTTGGACACATTGGTTGATAAAAAGATAACTTGGTTCCCTCCCCATATAGCTGTTGTGTATCGGACTCATCTGCAGTGCAAATCAGACTCGCCTTTTCTGATACATCACTGCAGATTCGTCCGATACGCAACAGCTATATGGGGAGGCATGGCTGCCAACCCCTAAATAGCCATTTCTATACTCAGGATGCCCAAAATTAGTATTTTAGGGGTATTCCGTGGTGGAACGGCAAATGGTATACAAAAATACTGGGTGTAAAAAGAAATACATACGCGCAGAACTGATATGTATGTATTTCTGGTGTGATGTAACAAATATTCAGGGCTTTTAACACCAATCACAAGCATACATATCTATGTTGGGCTGCAGTTCCTGTGCTTTTACCTCTTACAGCATGATATCTAATACATGCATCTAGTATGCAAAATCCATCACATAAGTAAATAACATTTACTTTTCATTCATAAAGTTTACAATACAGATAAAGCAACTTACCAGGTCCACTTCGTCTTGTTGGTGAATTTGAATGCAAATTGGAAGTGAGCCCATTTTCATTTGAATTCCCTGTCAGAAGGTTAAAAAGAGTGAGTTATCAAAAAATGCTTGAAAACTTTATGAATCTCAGAAGCTTGATCCAGGAAAGAGTCATGCAATAATAATTGCTGTGAGTTGTGAACTGGCTACAACTGTTAGATGCAAGACTGCTTGGGACACAGATTGTGGGCTCCTCCCAGTACTCACCAACATGCATATTCTTTTGTCACAGAGAGCCATAGTAAATAAGTCATGATTTTATAGATGCATAGTGTGAAACTCAATGATGATCCCTGCTAGTAAATAACAGTCATGATTTTATAGATGCATAGTGTGAAACTCAATGATGATCTCTGCTAAGGGATCGTTCACAAATTACTGGTACGTCAGTTATACTCGGGGGGTTATGGATGTCTGACGAAAGCTGATTGGGGGGTTGGGGGGGTTCTGCACTGGCTAACGTCAGCTTTCAGCTTTCATCCCAGTTTTAAAGACTATTGAGATATTATACCAGTTAGAGATATTTCAGATCATTCTTAACTATAATTTAACATGTATAATTTCCTCTAAAACAGATTTATGAAAAATACCAGTTAATATTGGTTAAATAGTACCAAAGAAAGAATATAAAGAATATATTTTGTATTTATAAAACACATCCTCAGCTAATAATGAAAAATTGATATACACTATAGTACCAGTTTATGTTGCATATAATATGCATTTAATTAAAATTATGCATTAAAGAGATAAAATTCCAGTAAGACGTTTAACATGAGAAGATTGATATAACTTTGGGAAAAGTGAAAGACTGATATAATTTGTGAAAAGTAAGAAGTGAAAGGATTTGGAAAGAATACTGGATCTTCTGGCTATGATGAAGTAGAAGAGCCTGCATTTTTGAAGGCCCTGCATGAAATATCTATTGCATAGGTACCATGAGATTTAACTTTAAAATTGAAGACCAAATTAAATTCTACCAGCCCGCCAGCCCATCCACTGGTCAGTCCATCTATTCATGTCCATGTCACCATACTCATTTAATTATTGTGTAGTTTATGCTATCTGCACAGAATGGGAGAAATATAAAAATTAAAAAGTAACCGTGGCCAAGGAGTGATAGGAGTCATAATTTGCATATCTGGTCTGAGATTTGTGATGGGTTTGTGCTGCATATTAGTGCCTCATGGAAAGCAAAAAATCGCTCAGAAACCTTTCTAAAAAGAAAAGAAAAAAGTCAAAATGTAAGAATATCAGATCTCATCAAGAAAAATACATCGTGTGTATCTACACATGATCGAAGGGTGGACAGAATGTTTCAAAACTTGAGGGAAAGGCATGTTAGAGTATCAAATTTGTACAGGTTTCTTTTGAAAATTCGATATTCTTTCAAAGTCAAGATTTTGAACGATGTTCGAGCTATCCAAATAAAAGCAATCAGCTAAGGGGTTACTAGAAAGTTTAGCATCATACTACCCATTACAGCATTCATAACATTTGAGCTAAATTTGTTTCATTATTAAAGCTAAAAAAAATACCCAATTTCACATATACTCACATTCAGCTAGTATGGGACAGAGGGTAAATTAGTTTCAAAATGGGTGAATATACATACCATCATTAATTTGACAGAATTCCCCAGAAAACTTTGGCAGACAAGTACATATTACATAAATGCTAGTTTCTATTATCTTGATGCTGCATGTGCCATTATTTTGACATGGGTGGCTTTGACAAACATTGGTAACTGCAATGAAATATTGAGATTCTTATGATTATCATTTCCAAGAGCACTTTGAACAAATATGCATAATTTACATTAATATGAATAAAAATTTGTGAAGAATACAGAACAGTAAAGTTTGTCAATTAATTCAGCCAACTTTCGAAAATATATCATCATGCATGAAATGGGTCTATTACATACATTGGCATCTATTACAAGGTTCAAAATATTAAGTGCTATTAACAAATAATATGTGTGGAAAATAATGCAAAAATTGTGAGCAAAATCTGTTTGATTGTTGATTTAAATGTATGTACTTACTAGAGCGCAATCTGTCAACACTGTCCACCTGTGTTAGAGATTTTGCTGTCGCTGTGGAGGTAAGTGTTGAACTGGTCATTGATGTGGTAGTAGATTTCAATGCTGGACCCTCTGTATTACCAATGCTATCAATTGCTGCAACGCTTTCACTTACAATTTCTTCACTGGCTTTTTGAAAATCTGTATGGATAGCTCTTTCACTGAATGTTGGAATAGCTGTACTGGTAATGTATTCATTGATTGCTGGCATGTCTGTACTAGCAGATCTTTCAATCAATTCTGGCACAGCTGTTCTGGCGATGGCTTCATTAATTTTTGCTAATTTGTTGCCCACATCTTCTTGAGAATCTCTTATTACTGACTTTTCTTTACCAATAGTTCCTTCATTGATTCCTGGTACAACTTTACTAGCAGTTTCTTGAATAATGGAGGATATGTTTTCACTGCCAGCTACTTTGGCTGACATGTCTTCACCAGCAGTTTGTTCATTGACTTCTTGAAAGTCGCCACTGGTAACTCTTTGATCTGATGCTGACATATCTCCACTTGAACGTCTTATTGCTTGCATGCTTTTATTGGTAGGTGCTTCATCAATTTCCATTATATTCTTAATGGGAGTTTCTTTTATAATTTCTGTCATGTCTTCTCTAATTTCACGAGCTGTTTCTTCATTAACAGCTGGCATATCTTGTCTGACTATTCTTTCCTTGGATTCTGATGTTGGCATGCCACCACTGGCTGGCAAATCTTGTCTGACAATTCTTTCATTTAATTCTGGCGTTTGTGCAGTTACAGGATTTTCATCAACGGTTGGCATATCTGTACTACTAGATCTTTCAATCAATCCTGGTATGGCTATGGCTTCATTGCTTTTTATTGATTTGTCTCCCACATTTTCCCGAGAATCTCTTATTACTGACTTTTCTTCACTAATAGTTTGTTCATTGCTTGCTGGCACATCTTCATTGGCAGTTTCTTGACTAATTGGGGATATGTCGTCACTGCCCGCTACTTTGGCTGACATGTCTTCACCAGCAGTTTGTTCATTGACTTCTTGAAAGTCACCACTGGCAACTTTTTGATCTGATGCTGACATATCTACACTTGAACGTCTTATTGCTTGCATGCTTTTATTAGTAGGTGCTTGATCAAGTTTTGTCATATCTTTAATAGCAGTTTCTTTTATAATTTCTGGCATCTCTTCTCTAATTTCACCAGCTGTTTCTTCATTAAGTGCTGGCATATCTTGTCTGACTATTCTTTCCTTGGATTCTGATGTTGGCATGCCACCACTGGCTGGCAAATCTTGTCTGACAATCCTTTCATTGAATTCTGGCATTAGTGTAGTTACAGGATTTTCATTGAGGGTTGGCATATCTGAACTACTAGATGTTTCAATTAACCCTGGTATAGCTATGGCTTCATTGCTTTTTATTGATTTGTCGCCTACATATTCCCGAGAATCTCTTATTATTGACTTTTCTTCACTAATAGTTCGTTCATTGTTTGCTGACACATCTTTATTGGCAGTTTCTTGACTAATTGGGGATACATGTATGTCTTTACTGCCCGCTACTTTGGCCGACATGTCCTCACCAGCAATTTGTTCATTGACTTCTTGAAAGTCGCCACTGGCAACTCTTTGATCTGATGCTGACATATCTACACTTGAATGTCTTATTGCTTGCATGCTTTTATTAGTAGGTGCTTGGTCATTTTTTGTCATATTTTGAATAGCAGTTTCTTTTATAATTTCTGGCATGTCTTCTCTAATTTCACCAGCTGTCTCTTCATTAACTACTGGCATATCTTGTGTTGGCATGTCGGCACTGGCAGTTTTCTCAATGAATGCAGGCATATCTGTATTAGCAATTTCCTCTTTTATGTCTGAATTGTTTCTGTTCACAGTCTGGCCATCAATTGCTGTCTTTTCTGCATTGAAAGGTCTTTCTTCAATTTCTGGGATGTCTTCACTGACAGTTCCTTTAATTGTTGGCATAAAATCACTGGAACCTTCTACATCCACTTTTGAGATGTCTTTACTGGCCGTTACTTCATAGACAGGTGGAATATCTTCTCTGACAATTCTTTCATTAAATTCTGGTTTACTTGTACTTGCATTGTATTTTTCAAATGTTGGAATATACGTACTGGCAGATTTTTCATTGAATACTGGCATTTCTGTACTGGTGGTGCGTTTATCTATTGTTGGAATATCTTTATTAGCCAATCTTTCATTAAATGGTGTGTTGCCACTGGCAGTTCTCTCAATGAATGAAGGGATATCACTAGCTGTTTCTTCATCAACTGCTGCCATATCTTGTCTGACTATTCTTTCCTTGAATTCTGACATTGGCATGTCGCCACTGGTAGTTCTCTCAATGAATGCAGGCATATCTGTATTAGAAATTTCCTTTTTAATTTCTGAAATGTTTTTGTTCCCAGTCTGGCCATCAATTGATGGCTTTTCTGCATTGAAAGGTCTTTCTTTGATTTCTGGGATGTCTTCACTGACAGTTCCTTTAATTGTTGGCACAACATCACTGGAACTTTCTACATCCACTTTTGAGATTTCTTTACTGGCTGTTACTTCAGGGACAATTTCCTCTTTAATTTCTGGATTTTCTCTGTTCACAATTTGGTCATCTATAGGTGGTACATCTTCGTTGAAAGTTCCTTCTTTACTTGCTGACATTTCATTATTAAAAGTATCCTTATCAGTTCTTGGGATGTCTTCCTTGGTAGTTCCTTTGATTACTGACATATCACTGGTAGTTTCTGCATGCGTCCTTGGCATATCTTTACTGGCAGTTTGGTCATTGATAGCTGACCTTTCTTCACTGGCATCTTTGTGATTAATTGCTGATGACAATTCACTAGCTGTTTGTACTGACATGTCTCCATTGGAACTTGGTTTTGCTGAAATATCTTCATGGGAACTATCTTTATCATTTGTCACTGTATCTTTGTTGATAGTTTCTTCATTTATTGCAGTTATGTTTTCCACAGCATTTCTGTCATAGAATTCTGCAAGTAGTTGTATCTTATCATAATTAGTGGAAACATTTATTTCAAAGCTTACATTCACATGCAAATTGCTCAGGCGATAAGGTAACGTCAAATCAAGTCACACGGGCAATGTTTCTATTCACATTAGAAGTGATATCATTATCGATTTCACAATGCGATGGATTGATGAAGCGAAAAGGTGTTACGAGATATTTTAGATCACATGTTAGAATTAGGCTGTTCACGGATAAACAATGAAGCAACACAGCTTCTTGAATGCTAAGATCACCTGCACTACGAAGTGATGTCGCTTATTTGAATATTTGTTAGAAAGTGAACACTCCTATAGAAATGTAGGTGACCTAAAAGATCTCATCCACCCTTCCCTACATCATAAGGCATATTGCTAGTGGTATAGCTTACATGTGAATGTAAGCTAAAGGAATGAAAGAAAACTGATTTCATGTAGCTGACATATACAATGCTTGATACAATGCAACTTATTTGTTCAACAACAATAAATACACTAGAAAAATGCCCCAAAATAGTTTAGTTTCTGGTCCAGTGGTCCAAGAATCTATGGCATCACTGACAAAATTACTATCATAGTTTTTAAACAACTACTCTTTTAAAAGCTAAAAAAAAGTCCATATGAGCTTTTAAGTGGAACTTTTGTTGTAAGCTTTTATATGAATGTCGTGAGCAGGTAAATACATTGAAATCTCAATTCAGCAGGAAATATTATGAACATAACACTATCAAAAGTCTTAATTCTAATTCAAGATCGCCTTGATATAACACATCTTGACACAACAAGCTATCATCTATCATTTGTTCCTCTCTGATGTGCAAAATTATTTACCTTCACAATACTTTCCTGTAGTTCCACCAGCACAGTTGCAGACATAAAATTCTGCTATAGTGTAGCAGGTGCCATTATTTTTGCATGAGTTAGTTGAACAAAGGTCAACAAAATCGGCAGCATCTGGAAAATATAAATAACTACAACAGTACTCTTTGGGGTACAAAGTGCCACCACATTTGAGTATTTACCATATATACTGAAAAGCTTTCTTTCAAACACATTGGCACTGAACATCTGTAAACTATTAGCAAATTAATGTCAACAATTAATTCTATTGGAATTGCAGTTTTGACCTACTAAAAAAACGGTATCTGACTCTATCCAGTGACATTACTGTGAAGTCTTTGCATGTAACATCTAGCAATAACTTGGTATTTTATCTGAATATTCATCTGTGCATTGCATTTTTATATGTAAACAAATATGGCGGCATTTCGATGACCAGTTTTCAGTTCGGCATCATTGGTTTACTTGAGTCACTTATCATGATGGCGTGGCTGGAGTATTGTGATTCCTTTCATGAGACAAAACGCACACTCTGTCTCGATCAGTGCACTGCACTGGTTTGGACTCATAGCGGCACTCCCAATATCGCAGCTGACCGTCGCAGGTTCATGCCGACTTTTGGCCAAGACCAGAAAAGAAATAGCTCCCTACTAACTAGATAAGGACTAGAACTCGACAAGGTCCCACGAAGATCTTGATCAGGTCAAGACCTCAAATATTTGACAGGTCTTAACCTGGTTTTCATCCAGGTTAGGACACTGGAATAGAGGGGATTAGAGAATTCCATAAAAGTGATACAATTTTATTTAAATACGTTCTTATCATGGGTGACATTAGAGAATTTTTGCTATACCTACTACTATGAGAATGTGACACAAGCTTGAAATCATAGAAATGAATGTAGATTAACCAGCGCATTCGCCATGGACAGAGTGTGAAAACATTACCCTTATGAGGATTATTGTCTTACTTCAAGTCCAGTGTTTCTCATTCTGTCCATTATTTTTATTTATTTTTTTTTTTGCTTCTGTGACTGAATGGATAGGGAGTGGTACCTACACGTGATATAGGTACAGCTCAGCCGAGTGAATGCTGTGGTGACACCTGTGGTTCGCCTTACCTGAGGCATATGTCAATCAGATAAACTTGTGTAAACTTGTGTACTCGGTGATATCACTTACCAATAATTGTGGGCAACGCTATGAGGAATAAATGATCATGTTCTTAGCAATAACTGTAAATGTGACCAACACTATGAAGAAAAACTGTTATTTGTTTTAATTCAGAACAATCGTACCTCCGACCACCACAAATGCTAATATGTGGTACAGTAGTATTTGCTGTATGCAGCCAGTGTTGGGAGTTGAGAAAGGTAAATATTGAGTGCCAAAGATGCCTATGACCTGATGTAAATGAGTCAACTGAGCAGGACTCCTGAATAGTAGATCACTATGACCACTTACAAAATATTGATTGATATTACATTTACGTTTTACTTGTGAAGTTGTACGTGGGTTAAAAGGTCCGTTCTCCTGAGTGAATTTGGGATTGCAGGAATTCATGTCGAAGTCTGTCTGTGACTGTGCCTGTGCCATACTAGTCAGGACTTAAACCGCACTGGCCACAGTGCTGTCAGTGCCAATGGAGAAAAATAAAGACGCCAGAATGGATAGATTTCTTCTGTAAACCTGACAATATCACTGTATCCAGGAGGCCTGGCAGGGCTATTTCTCTTTTCTTAAAAAAAATTAAAAGAATCTTTTTAAAATCGAGATCTAGACTAGCTAGAGAGTCTACATAACTTAAAGTTTTTGTCTTCAAATATTGCCCCTGTGAACTTACCGTGGGGTCTTTCGCCGATGGGAACTGTCCGAACACAGTACCATAAGATGCAGGAATAAGAAGCCAATATTAGCAATTTCATGACATTAAATTATCGTACATTTAGTAAAGAAACGTTTGATAGTAAACAGTATCACACATACTACTGAGGCTGCTTTCAAACTTATAGTGAACATATTATTTTCTTAGAATCGCTGTACGTCAAATAGAAATTTACGTCACAACTATATACGTCTAGCGTCTTCATATCAACAACGTGAAAGTTTACACCCCCATTTTACTGCCGGCCGAGGACTGCAGATTGTTAGTGTAACCAAATGTCAAGTTGGTGGGAGTAACACATGTCCAGTTACCCCCACCAGATGGGAGTAACTGGACATTTTTTTATTTATTAAATTAGTCATATGATTTTCATGAAATATACAGGAGTATTCATTAATATCGGACGGCCCGACCGGTGAGCGCACTACGTCAGGCCAGAGTACGTAAGACGTTTCATATACTTGTGCTGGTGACGTGTGTCGTATGACGCTACAGAGTACTAAATTTTAGTGTCACGTTTACCAAGCTTAATGTGTAAGTACTATATTTGCCATTGTTTTTTTTTATATTCTTCTCTGAGTGATATGTTTTTGCATGCACATGGTGTTGCAGTTGAGTGCATTTAGACGGCACTGTTACTCACATCGAATTTTGATCCGGCCTGGTGATGGGTGTTACCTCAGCCCTAGAACAACATGACATGAGTTGCACATCATTAGTACTAATATTAAAAAAATTAGATCTAGGTGGCACATACTGTCATACAGTTAGACTAGATCTAGATTTTAAGTCACGTTAAAAACATCACATGCATCAGCATCGGCGTACTGGGGTTACTAAATGTCATTCGAATATTCCTATTGGAATCTGTATGTATTTAGCAGTACTGCTAAAAGTTAAATGCCGATGCTGATGTATGTGATGTGTTTTTTTTTAATGTCTGTGATGTTGTTTTTCTTTCTTTCTAGCATGAACCGACCGGTCATTCTGGTGCTGTCTTTTGCCACCATCATAGCTACTTGTGAGTCACGTGTTCCTGGTGGTTGTCATTCATCTAGTCTGGTTTGTTGCGTCGCTTCAGCTGCTGAAGCAAAGCTTGTGTTTGTTTCGTTTTAAACCAACCAACCAGCCAACCAACTAAATAAGCTAGGTTCAATACTGTTCGAAACATGACCATCAAATTGGCATAATGGTTACTTATTAGATTAGAAGTGCTCAGAGAGCACAATATTATTATAATGTCGACTCATGGGCATAAGAAATATTTACAATCGCAATGTTTATAAAGTTCAGATTTAGGGTGAATCACACATATAGTATCAGTGACCGAGCAGAGCAATTGCTTTTCCAGACATACTGAGACCTATGAGGCTATGTCATGGGCTAACTGTCAATCAATTGAGACTGATGACATCAAAGTGACGATTGTTTCAGGCTCGGGTCTCAAGTGCAATGAGTGTGAAGACTGTGGAGACTCGCTGGGCAAGATCGTATCGGGCTGCCGCTTTTGTGAGAAGCTCGTGATTAACGGTATAGCAACAATTTTTTTATACTTTTTACAGCATTTCAACGTGCACGGTGAAAATTAATAGGATTTTTTTTCTTTCTAATAATACCGTAGTTTCTTGAGTACACTCCTTTATGGCTTCTGACTTCACATCAAACTTCTAGAGCAATTCCATCAACGTTACCTTAGAAAAATATGCAAAGTGTCTTGGACTGACAGAATGGCAAATACTGATGTGTTAGATCTCTGTGGTATATCCAGTGTTGAAGCCATGATTACGCATGCTCAATTACACTGGGCCGGACATGTAGTGCGCATGGGCCCAGAAAGAATTCCGAAGGCCCTTATGTTCGGTGAGCTGTCATCAGGAAAAAGATCACGAGGAGGACAGCGGAAAAGTTACAAGGATGTGCTTCATGCAACCCTAAAAAGCTACGACATTGCCCCTCAATCCTTTGAGACCACTGCCATGGACCGCAGTCTGTGGCGTAGTAGATGCAGTGAGGGTTGCAGACTGTTCGAGGAAGAAAGAACTGCAAGATTAACTGAAAGACGAAGGCTCTACCATGCTGCTGCTTCAAGCGCTCCACAAGTTGGAGGCTCACCATTTGTCTGTGGAGATTCTCATCAGACCTGCGCTTCACGCATTGGCCTGATCAGTCATCGCAGACACAAACATGAGACACATAGGTGCATGAAACAAGACATTCATCGGATCGATGAGTCAATCCATCATCATCATCATCAGTTTCTTGACTAGCCGCCCCAACCCTTATTAATTTAAAACATGCCATTAGCCTGGCGCTTATTTAAGACAGGCGGTAGTTCAAGGCCGGCGCTTATCAAAGAGAATGCCGCCGGCCGATTTCATAAAAAAACATGAGTCTGTTTTTCTGCTACTTGCTTTGTTATTATTCGTCCAATTTCCATAGTTAATATATCATTTTAGCGCTGAGACCATCGTGGATATGACTATCTATACCATTATATATAAATATTTATATAATTACCAAAAAGAAATAATGTGTATTACATTAAGAGTGGGATCACACATTAACCCCTGTAATTAGACACTTGGAAGCAAGTTTTTATTTTATGTTACTCATGTGATGTTCAGTGGCTTCCTCGTGTGTGTCCTAACTTAAGTTGATCAAATCATTTTAGTCAATAAACGCCTCCTTCCGCTAATTTTCTCGTTGTTCTTGTTCAGCCGCCGGGTCACGGCTGAACAAGAACAATTGTGATAAGTAATTGTGATAATATAGCCTCTACAATCAAGACAATCAAGAAACTACAATCCAATATTTAAAAAAATCGCAATCAATATGCAAAAAAAATCCACGCACAATTATATATGAATAGAATTATTCACCTGCAAATTGGAGATGCTTAAAATTTGGGAAAGGGGGGGGGGGGACCTAATTCAATTACAGTAAATTTGTGACAGATGCATTATGGGTCGTAAGTAATTAGTTTGTTTCAATAATTTATGTTATAGAAATATATCTATGAGCTATGTTTTCTTACACCGACTGATGCCGTCGCCTCAGGTCGAGTGAAGCGCGGCTGTGTTCCCGAGAGCTGGGATCCGTCCGGGGGCTGGAGAAAGCCAGAGTGCAGGTCCGCGGCTAGAGCAGTCATAGGCAGATCCAGGTTTTCGGAAAAGTGTGGGCGCACTTACGGGATTTCATGAAAAACCCTATGAAAATGAATTATTTTGGTGGGGAAAAGGGGGGCGCGCGCCCTCCGCCCCCCTGGATCTGCCTATGGCAGTACTAGTTCTTGTGTAGTGGGGATTATATTAGTTTATTTCATTCATGCTTCATTCAAAAAGAGTCCTTTTTATTTATTAATTACACTGTTTCGACCTCTTGGTCATCATTTAATATTATAAGGACCAAGAAGTTGAAACACAATGTAATTTAATACTAAAAGATTTTTGCCTCTTTTTTGCCTTATCTTCAAAACTTTGAACTGCTATAAAGGAAATAAAATGAATATAATTAAAAAAATGAGACATGAAGCTGTATACCAAATCTCACGTATTACATATATGATTCTGATGAAAACCTAGGTTGAAACCTCTCAAGGTACTTTCAATATTTGGCTCGAGAGGACTGTAAAGAACCTTTGATAATTATGTCAAATCGAGCAGATGAATATTCAACATATATAATTCTGGTTGAACACTCCTCGCCCGTCTTTTTGCTGATGATTGTAATATTATCTCACTGAGTGTCACGCTATTGGTATGTGAATACCATGCAATGAACGAACTTCCAAATGATTTAGAGTGTCAATGTAATTTAGTAAATAACTTATCTATATAAATTTATTTTAGTGTATAATGTGTAATTGTATGTCTGTATTGTCGGTTTTAAAAGCTCTTTAGAGCTTATGTTATTTGTTATAATGTACCGACTTTTAAATGAATATCACTTGACTTGACTTGCAATAAACCCTGTACAGTAAAGGATGCTGACTTGGTATGTTGCAGAACCCTACAGAGCGGCACCGTGGAATGCAGCTGTGACAACGCCAACTACTGCAACAGGGCGGCAGGTGGGGTCAGGGGTCATAGGTCATGGGGGTTCAGAGGTCAAGTGGGGTCAGAGGTCATTCATAGGCAGATCCAGGTTTTCGGAAAGGGGGGGGGGGCGCACTTACGGGATTTCATGAAAAAACCTATGAAAATGAAGTATTTTGGTGGGAAAAGGGGGGCGTCTCCCTGGATCTGCCTATGTGGTCACGACTCACATGATGCTCGTCCCGTCTCACACATAATTACAATTTACATGTAGTGTGTAATCATAGTTTGGTTACAGGCTTTGGTTTATGTAGAACATAGATTTCACTTTTTGATTACTGTAATACTAAAAATGTTTGTGCACAATTTAATTTCCAGCAAAATCATCGCAAAATTAAATAGTCACAAAATAATTTATAAATGAAAACAGCAAAATTTAATCGCCATGAAATATTCTGAATATGTTGAAATAATGAAAGCTTTAGTGAGCCGATAAAACTAGATGTGCATCCCGCGTCCGGTATTGATTGTTTTTTTCAGAAGGATGAAAGTAATTAAAACATGTGCATCACATGGCACTTAAAAATTATATTTAGGTTATAATCATTATGGTTATAGGCTTTGATATATGTAGAAAATAATGCTCACTTTAAGTGGTATGTCAAAAAGTGTTGTGTAAACCTATTTTGGTTGCTTTAAATTAGTAAAATATCCTTTTCTTTTATATGTCAGAACCTATTGTATTGGCTGTAAGGATCCTTTTTTTAACAACATGCAAATCCTAGGGCTCATTGTTACCAATTTTTAGATTAATCACTGGAAAGTCTCAAAGGCTGAAAATTCATTTCCATTTGCCTGAAAGCGGGCCTTTTAAGAGTAAAATGAAGAAGAAAAAAAAATAAAGGAATTTTATAGTATGAATTATGAATCATAATCATTGATGCATTGACTTCTGGTTGTGATTTCTAGCTTTTTGTTCTGTTGCACAGGAACCGTTGCCATATCCATGGGGACCATGCTAGCAGGGATACTAGCTGCCAAGATGTTTTAGACTGAAAGTACTGAAGGCATTCACCAAGATGCCAGGCGCTACCAATGGTTTTGTGTCCTGAGACTTCACCCGTGATGGAAAATCTAAATGTAACATTAGTGCAAAGCACAATAAAAGATATTGACGAATTTATTGCTGTGTTGAGTTGACTTTTTGCACATAACCTACCTCTACCTTTTTCTAAAAAAAAATCACTTTTGCATAGAAATAAAGATAATTGCTGTCATAATAGATGGACATGTTGTGCCATCGAGCATGAGATAATTAACAGTTCTTGCTAGCTTATCTGCAGTTGCTAGTATCCAAGAATGGTCAGATGAGATATGTCGTTGCTTCCTACGGCCGTGCATTACTATGGTTATATTCTTCTTTAATGCAGTCACAATTTTTATACAAAGATCTAAATGAAAAATGCACATGCAACTTTTGAAACAACTTAAGATTAACTATTGCTCTATGGCAAGTATCTTCATCAGATTTTTTAAAATTAATAAATAAAATTTTAATATTGAAAAAAATTGATGCATTATTTTTTCTATTAACTTTCGACCCATAAGTAAAGTATTCTGAAATGTTAAAATAGACTGAATGTTTGTGTTGGTCACTAACTCCGTTAATTTAGAACATTTTATTGAAATTTCATAATAAATTTACAAGTTGTTTAATCGAAGCCAAACATAAAACTGAACTTCTGACACTCTACCTCGAAAATACTGCATGCACAATACATGACAGTCTCATGTGATGCTATCTGCAGGACACATATATAAACAGCGAATATAATGCACAAATATGTTAAAATTAAACCCAATTACTAAATATTTCAGAACATACTCCCACTTTGCATGTGATAATAACATGCAATAACGAAATATGAATAACACACTTTAGTAACACAAATTTTATAAACTTCTTAGCTATATCATTGAACAATTAAATTTCTTAAATCTTACGTGACTAATTGCTAGATCTCTTAACTTCAATTATATTACAATACTCATATATATATACTCATACAATACTCATGTATATCATAATCAATAAATTCACAGTTCAATCGTACATAACTCCACAAAATTATCAAATTTCTCGTCCTTGCTGGCCTAGCACTGCAAACTGTTTCATCTTCTTTCACTATATGGTCTCTTACTCCCTCGATTTGCACAGATTTCTCCTCAGATACTTCACACGAAGATGTTTTAAACTCAGTCTTACAACCACATCTTCCCAATAGTCTTTATGACAACATTTTCCACAGATCACTCCCACTATTCTTCCCACCAGGATCCCATGCAATCCCGAAAACATTTATACATTGAATGGAAATTTTGGACTTGTGGAAAAGTGAATCAACCTCAATGTTATCTGTTATTCCGGTTGACTTTAAATCCCCAAACGACTCCACTACAATATCAGGAATACCAAACAGATTCAACAAAATCACCGCTGAAACAGCTTGAGCTCCCAATTGCGCATATATAGCACTGCGACCAAACTATCCC
>CM032664.1:61085668-61121025 GCA_019095985.1 Streblospio benedicti | reverse complement strand
TGGTAATGATCGAAAAGAAGATCACCCAGAGAGAAAACAATCAACTAAAATATGAATATAAAACGGATTTAGATGAAAAGATGAAACACATAGAAACACTCAACAAAGAGCTAAAGTTGAAGGAGAATTACATCCAGTCGTTGACGTTGGTAGTACCCATTAAGCTTGTATTCGCTCCACCTAAAATCAATAAAGTGGCAGAAATAGAAGCAGCTGGAAATGCATACCTTGGTTTTGGTGGTGGGTGTGTCATTGTAGAAAGTGGGAATGATTTGGTCAAGTGGTCAGTAGATTGTGATCCTACACCTCACATCAAAAAGGTGTTGGGTGCAAAACGTCCGCTGGATTTTGACAGTTATAAGTGTATCCTTGACAACGGGTGCATTGTGATGAGATATTATCACAGGTTGACTTATGTGTACTCAGAAGACCTGAACCGAAAACTCAGGCAGCATGAAGGTGATTTTGGTGTATTGCGTGGAGCTATAGGAGATAAAGTGCTATATTGTAAGGAAGACAAACGTGGCAAATACAAGCTCCATCTCTATAACATAAAGATAAACACAAGCTGGTTCTCAGCGAGCAGCAGCCACGAGCTGGTCACCACCCTTCTCATAGAGGTCAGTGACGATTGGGGTGTCTCTTTGTGCGGCCATCACTCCGGATACATCGCCGTTGTGGACCATTCCGGTAAAACCCTGGACATCTACAGCAGCCCGTCCCAGCACATCCGCCGCGTTCAGCTGCCATTTGCCCCGTGGCACCATAATGCGGTGACCAGCGTGGCTGACATCATTGTCATTGCTGATTGCGGCAGTTTGCATCTCTACAACTGGGCGGGAACTCGACTGGTTGAGGTGACCCGCCAACAGCTGGATATCAGAGACATGTGGATATATGGTATTGGCCGTGCTGGCGACAGGTTCCTGCTTGCTGCGGGGGAAAGAGGGAATGTGTCCAAGTTATATGTGTTTGATGTTTGTCCTGATGCTTAATGTCACACATCAAATAAACATACGGCAAATTCCTTAAAAATATACTGGCTTATATCATATTCCTTTTACTTTGGGTGCCGACGAATCACAATTCATGTAACATAAGTTGACAATTTGTGTAACATAAGTTGAGGAAATCAGTGGATGATAATTTTGTTTATAGATCACAAAGGTTGGAGTGCAATTAGTGTTTAAAAGGCAACTATGTGGATATTGTCTTGATTCAGGTGGTTCTAAAGATATAATTCCAAAAGCGGACATTAGACGTTTGAACATACCTGTAGTCTACATACTTTATGGTGTATTGAACACCTGCGTATGTTCTGTCTATGTATCAATTGTAAATATAAATGCGAATCTAAATGTTGTGGTTTATAGTCGTGATCCAAGCCTTTTTCTCACAACTTTACGTTTCACACCAGGTCATTTGCACACTTATTAATTAATTGATCAATTATTACATACTTGCAATGGCAGCACACTCACACAAACCCTCATTCACTCTTTAATGACCTTTACACTGTGCAGAAGCGACTGTTACCCTCCTCACGAAGAAGACTATACCAAAATAAAAATAAAATTAAATAACAAAACATTTTTCTCACTGAAACACAAACACAAACACAATACGATTTAATGCTTGATTTGGCTGTTTGAGGAGTTATTTTGACCCTGACTGATGTGGGTAAATTTAATAAGTGGTGAGGGTAACAGATCTAAGATACTAATATTTCAACCAATAATTCATGCTTCATTAAGATTTTTTTCAAATTGTTTACAGTCAAAATTAAATTGAAGCAAGTCAGGGACGTTTTGTCATTGCAGATCAAGACTTCATCAATTTTATTGTCGCTAGAAGATTTTACTTTGACGTTATCTGTGAACAGGTTTTCCACGGGATTGCTAGATGCCACTCTGCTACCTATTCACCAAGCTACTTAAAACAAGAACTCGGCCATCCAGACAAACTCAAACGCTGTCATTCCATCTGAGGGTGTTAATGATCCTGTCCTAGTAAATGAGAAAGAACTATGAATACTTACTCCCATCAGTTACTGCCCAATATATTTATATGAATCACAGAAATTTGACCAGGAGATCTCCTTTGTAAAATCGCCACTGATGGAAGTACTGGTTTATTTTCAATAAACTGTAGGAGTGGAATCTCATTCCGGCCAATGTAGTGGGGCCCCGTCAATCAGCTTTGAGGGCTGTCTTTGCAGGCGAGTTGAACTTAGCAACACAGCTGTTGCAATGCTTTTTTTCAGCTGGTATCAAATAGAACTAGAACACATATCTGGCTTGTTTAGAAGACATCAATGGTGATGCCTTTATGAGTTCACATTTTCTAATCTTATGTGTACATATAATGGGCCCCAGAATCATTTGAGGGTGTGTGTGTTGCTTACACATATTTTTGAGTCACATTTAGGAATTATTGGCATTTTAATTCAATATTCTTTTAATCTTCACTCATCTTATCTGCATATAGTGACCACCTGACTTATGTAATTTGAGTCCTTTTAAACTTATTCAAATTCTATACCATATTCATTTACATGTACCCTGTTGTTCATTCTATTGTTGAATTTACCGGTACTTTGTCATATATGGAAAATATTACAATGATTTATAAACACTATTTTATACAAACTACAAGTATAATATTTGACAGCCACAGAGACCATGGGACCTAGGGAATCCGTCCTAGGCTTGATTTATGCTCTAATTCTTTTGTAAATACTGTAAAAACAATAACGTTTCGTGGCCATTGAATTTTGCGATTTTCATCTATAAATTTTTTTGTGACTGTTTATTTTTTTTGTGATTTTGGTCCATCCTGCACCTACATTACATAGGCTGTTAATGTTTGTTGAATATTTAAGTTTAAGCTTTTCCACCTACCCACGAAATTCGCAAATCAAATTGTGCACAAACATTTCTAGTTTTACAGTACTTTAACACATATTATTGAATAAGCTGACACAATCCTATGCAATTCCAAATTAAATATCTTCACCAATATACCATATCTTCATTCTACTGTGAGTTCATCAAAAAAAATGATTGGCTTGATTAAGATTGTATTTATAAAACTAGTTAAGTTTGCATTACCATAAAGATTGTGTCAGACTATGTTTAGTATTTGTAAAGGTGACTGAGAGGGTCTGTATATCATCTATTAATATGCTACTAGTATTGAAGAAATATGTCATGGTTTTGTGAAACACCATGTATGAATGCCTGCCCAAAAATGTAGTGAATATTGCCCGAGGTTGCGAGGGCAATATTCACTACATGAGGGCATGCATTCATACATGGTGACCGGATAAAAACCGTGATATATATTCATTATGTCCTTATAGACGCAATCAAATATGTCAAGTTCCAAAGAGACCAGCTCTATCTGCTACAGATCCTTGTAAAACAGAAATATTATGAAATGTCTTTCTTTCCCAGCACTGTCCTACACTGAAATAGGCTCCTCAGAATCCTACTTGCCGCTGTACTGGAAGCCTCGAGGCATTTAAGTCAGGAGTTGTTAGTATTGAACATCACATGCCACAGTAGGATGAATTATAGCTGTTTTTATCTATTTTAGGTTTTTAAGTTTTTGACCCTAGACCTATGTCTAAAATCACCCTTGCCATTGGCTTCTGATTTATCAGTTTAATTCTAAATTTAATTTTAACTTTAATTTTATTTATTTACAAAGACCATATGTGTCATAATTGACAGAGGACTTTGGAACCTGAAATAACTAAAAGAACTCATGTTAACTCTCAGATCTTTTTGCTCCATGTGTTCCTTCCAGGCTTTCAACGTAGCAATACATACACTCATCATTGTCAACATCGTAAAGCAGCTCCCAGGGTATACCAGAATGGAACTCATGAGATAAGGCCTCCAACACAATGATAAGTAGCAGAAGGCTGAGTACAAAGCCCTGATGCACACCAACGTCCACTCCAAATGCCTTTTTTGTTACCCAAGAATAAGAATGAGCATTTATAATAAAGAAATTAAATACTAGTATAATAAATATTTTTACAGCATCTACTTACCATCATCTAATTGAAGTTCTGTTGGATAAAGAGAATTTACTCAACATGCTACCATTTGCTGTTCGTTTACCCCATCTTGTTTTTGGTCATTTTATGTCATACTGTAAGTTATGTTTTGAGTGTGCTTGAAAAAAGGTCTAACAAGAAGTTTAGTTAACATTCGATTGGTGTACTAAACTTCTTTAAAGATCTTTTAGGCAACAGTTGTCAGTCAAATGTTGGACAATTAGTGTCCTGCCCAAGATATCCTCTTGATGTGTTTTCGTTTTTATAGATGTTTTATAGATGTTCAACTTTGTATTTATGACCAGTTGTGAATGTTGAAAAATTTTTTATGATAATTACTATGCTATTATATTGTAGAAGCCCGGTAACTGCAGAATATAAAGTAGGTTATAATAATAAGTTGCACTGCAGTAGGATTTAAGTTCCCCAATGTTACACACACCTGTAAGGTTGTTTTGTATACTATGGCCACTTTTAGGAATAGGGACTCAGTACACTACCACCTGTACTGAGAAAGCCATTAGGGCTTGAGACTGTGACAAGGCTGCTTTGGACAGCATAGGTAGGGCTGACAACCTATTCTCCTGTGGAGGATATGCCCCCCATTGAACCATCTACGAGGCTTAGCCAGTGGCTACCTCAGCACACATGGTCTCTTTCTGAGTGGACCTTGTGACCTGCGTAGCGTGCCTAGCAAGGAGCTGTCATGTGTGTCAGCACTGGTGCAATGTCCTTCTGCGGGAGGCCTTTCGTGAGGCCAGAGTCTGCACACCACCCACACGACAAGTGGCTTTAATCACGGGTGTGAGGTGTACGTGTCCATCATAACAGCACAACGAGGAGGAGGACGACTCAGGGCAGTCGGAGGCAGGAGGTTGCTCCATTCATCCCGTCCTGTTGGCGGTGTGCACACGGCAGAGCGAGTAGAAGGATTCACTTTGTTCACAGTAGATCCTAAGAAAGCATCTAGTCTTGACCAGATACATTGTAAGCAAATTGGCCTGTTTATTAATTGTGATTTATTGATAAAAAACAGTTGAGTATTATTTGTAATTTTTAATTGATATGATTATAGTAAGGGAATGATCATAAATAATGATACCGGGGGTTCGTCCAAAAAGGTGGGGGGTTCGTCCAACATTTTTTTTATTTTTTAGGGGGTCGCAAACTTTTTTATCATGCTACGGTATATTTTTTCAAAACATTTCTTTTAGCAATTGTCTATTAATGCAATAACTATGTATAGGACTTTTGCTTTAGCTGATTGAGGGGGGGTTCACTCAACTTTTTAAAATGTTGATGGGCTGGGTAGGTTAATTTTTTCTTCGACCCCCAAAAAATGAACGACCCCCGGTATCGTTATCTATGATCGTTCCCTAACTGTAAGATGGACAAATATTGTTGTATTTGTGTTGTGAGTTTTATCAATTGATTATAACTCTATTTATTTACGATGGTCTATGTTACGCGGTTCGATTGATAGTGCACCTCGTAAAGCTGTGTATACTTGTGTCCAGTGATATGACATGTTGTTAGCCTCAGTATATGTAGATCAAGGTGAAACGTACTTAATCATAAAGCATGTATGTAAGTCACGTTCTGTGATCATATGGTTCAAGGTGAACATGCAGACAAGCATGTCAGCATGTCTGGTATCTGTATATATAACCACCACGCACCAGTAACAATGCGTCTAGTACTATTGTCACTATGTCCGAGGTATAGAGTACACGGCAGTTTCATTATGATAGGCTGATGTAGCTATTGTCTGTTATATGTATATATATATGTATGTATGTGATTGATGTATGAATGAAGAATATAAGTGAACAATAAAGACATTGGAAGTTAAAGGGTAGTCATTACTCCGCAGTATACACAGTCTCACAAGTTACCCAGGAACACAACGTTTAACAGTCTATTTAAAACCATACATAATTTCAAAACACACATTAAATGTTTGTTGAAAGTTTTACACATCTTTGATTTGTTAAATGTATCATCTCTGAGATTTATCACAAGAGGTTGAGGATGATCACAAGTTTCTAGTAGATCTGGTGTTATTTGGGTTTGACTCATCATATTACACCTTGAGTGTGAAAATCTTGCCTCCTCCCGCATAGAAGAAAGCTGCTGTGCTCTATTCACTTACATAGGTTATCATACTCTGCAGAAATTTATGCAGTTTATTGTTGAGCATCCCCATAACCAAATGTACTTGTGTTACTTACGTTTAAATCACTTAGCATTGCTTGAAACGTGATTTTGGCTATTCATGGATGCATTTGTTTTAGACAGGCCACTTTTAATATCTAAACATGTTTTTTACACTATGAACACTATCTATTTGATTTTCCTGGTCCTGGTAATGTTAAGCTAAAATTTCTCTCCAGTTTGCTGAGTTGGCAAATATTTATCTTCTACACCAAATAAAAATGAGTATTAACTGTCCACAGTCAATGAGAAAATGAACCAAATAAGAATAAAACATAGCTATTATTTTTAGTCAAAGGCTTTATTATATGAATATATTTTGTGTCATTGGCACATCCTCAGCATAAATGAATCAATTATTACATATAATAAAATAAAACAGTGAAAAGAATTTTCCTATATGCTTCTTGGTTTTGATTTGATTATTTCATATGAAATTTGTTTATTCAATTAATTTTAAGATAAAATATGAAATCCACACCTTATATAAACAATACAATGATTACTCTAAGTTTCTCCATGAAAAGATAAAGAAATTCAACAAGAAATAAGATATTCTTGGTTACATGACTTCCATGTTTACAAAATCGTGACAGAGCACGTGTTTTTTTTTCTTACGGCGCATCTTTAAATTTAATAGACAGTCAACAGGTGCGCCGGTTACGTAGAACGTAAAACGGCGGTCGCCGGCCTTGCAAAGAAATGCATACAGTCAGAACGCACGTCATGCGTGCAAGGGCGTTCAGAGAAATGCGGTGTGCGTTATTGTTTGAACGGTTGACGTTTGAAAGAACACGTCAAGGGCACTGTGATAGTTTAGTTTAGTTTAGTTTATTATAAATTCGGCCATTTGTTTAGCCAACATGGTAAACCATTACAAAATATTTAAAACATAAAATATAGTATGTAATACAATAACACATTATATACAAGTTGAATAAAAATGACCATATAACATATAATTAGTAATGACAGTACATGATAATTATTATTGACAATTATTGAATTTTAATGTCCCTTGATATGAGATGACTGCGACGTTGATGTAAATGATAGCACATATCTCGACTTATGTGCATGATTTTATCTAGAATGCAAGAAGTACCATAGTGGTTTGTGGGATCTAGAATAAGTTTGATTGTCTCTTCATTTCCAACTGGCAAGTGAATGTGATTGTTTAATAGTAATAAAAATAGCTTTTCTAAATACACTTTTCTAATTTCTTCTGTTACAGAACATTCCAGAATAAAATGAGACATTGATTCATGTCCATGGCATAGTGGACATGGGGTGTCAAATGAACTACCTGATGTGATTTACGCTGGTCGCTCTGTATTCTAGGAAACCTATTGTAAACACAAGCCAGAACAAGCCAGATATTTCATTGACGGTCTGAATAATCTGGTCATTTTAGTATATACGTGTACTGTTAGTATGTGTATAATGCGTCTAACAAAATAGATGGTTATAAAAATGCCATGGGATCATTCAAATCACCTGGATATGCAACCCAATTGACGTCATCAGGACGAGAAGATTCGAATCGGCAGTCTGCCTGTAGACTATTAGTGTATATTCATGTGCGATTTGAAACTTGGCTTATTTATGATAATCTGTTCATCAACTGCATTATATATTATAAACATTGCGTATTTGTGACATTGGTTGATAAATAAAGAACGCAGTTCCCTCCCCGTATGACTGTTGTGTATCGGACTCATCTGCGAGCGCATCAGACTCGCCTAAAGGCTCGTCTGATACGCCCGCAGATTCGTCCGATACATAACAGTCATCACTCCTACTGCCAGTGTCATATGGGGAGGGAACCATGTTCTCTCTATATACATGTCGTGTTTTTAACATGTAATTTATACTTATTCGTGTGTTTGTGCTTTCCACGTGAGCATTTCGGCAGTTTGTGTGGCAAAGCCAAAGGTTGAGGTAAGACATTTATACACATGTTCACTGGTGGTAGTACGTTTGCGCCACCAGTGTATTACACTGGCAGATCCAGGGTTTCAGAAAGGGGGCGGTAACTGAGAAATTCTATAATATCGAAACTCGCTAATGTGTAGTGATGCTAAAACTTAATACAAAAATAAAGAGATGTTCATTTATTCATTGACTCGAATATAAAATGAAATTTCAACTAAAATCATATACACATACTAACTGATGAATTGTGTTGATCAGTTTGAAGAAAAAAATCTTAGATATCAGGTTTGGTGAAGTCTATTCACTATAAACAGCCTGTCTAACAACACAATGACTATGAAGCCTGCATATGCTGGAAAATAAGATGCCATCTATCTACTAGAAAAATAAATTGTATTCATCAGTTGGAGAAAAAATCCTAAATTACATAAACTTAAAGCCTATAAGTTTAATGTAAAGCTATAAAATCTACAATAACTACAATATACAAGCCTTATAAAAATTTTGATGCGATTGATCAGATAAAAAAACTAGATCAAAAGTGTTCAAAGAACACTGCGTCACTAGAACGACGGTGACTTATGGGTAATTAAGATATATACGGAAATAATGTATACTTTACAATCAAGAAATTTATGAATTTGAGGAGAAAGCATCAGAATGAATCAGAATCAATATATCCATCAAAAAGAAATTTGTGTTACCATACAATAGTACGGAATAACAAGATGATAATCAATATCAGTTTCAAATCAAATTATCAATTTTGCTGCTTGGTTGGAATATTGATTTTTTCTTGCTAAGTGCATTAAATATCATTAAAAATGTCATAAAAGCGCTTCTAGAAAGCAAAATTTAATAAAAATCGCATCACTTTGGTGTCGACTCAAGCCTCATAGTTGTGTAAAGTTTGAATGAAATGGGTTCATCAGTATGCCCGCTAGCTTGTTCGGAGACACATACATACATACATGTACATACATACATACATACATACATACATACATACATACATACATACATGCATACATACATACATACATACATACATACATACATACATACATACATACATACATACATACATACATACATACATACATACATACATACATACATACATACATACATACATACATACATACATACATACATACATACATACATACATACATACATACATACATACATACATACATACATACATACATAGTTAGTTAGTTACAAACAAACGAAACACAATGCTTGCTTCAGCAGCTGAGCTGAAGCGACGCAACAATGCGATCCAATAGAACACTAAGTAAAAATCAGATCTAAAAAAAGCAATACAAGGCAATTCAAACTGAAAAACACGTGACGTTCATGTGACGTTCATGTGATGCATCTTAAAGTGGTGTGCGACCTAACTCATCCTGGGCGTCGATGTTGGCGCCTTCTCTGACCAACATCTCTATGATCATTAAAGGCTGCAGTTTGCACCACTTGTCAGTTGCATTAAAAGGCTGCAAAGCCACTTCTGAAGAGGATGCCATTTGTGGAGTTTCATCCTGGGCGTTGATGTTGGCACCTCCTTGACCAACATCTCAGTTGCACTATAATAACAACGTGTAGAGGAGTTTGTTTCCACTTGTCAGTGACATTAACATCAGCACCTTTTCTAATCAACATTTCGGCCACTTGGAGAAGACCTTCCTCCTGATGCCATATGTAGTGGAGTCTCACCATCCTCATCCTGGGCGTTGATGTTGGCACCTCCTGTGACCAACATCTCAGCTACAGCACTATGATCATTACCGACTGCAACGTGTAGAGGAGTTTGTTTCCACTTGCCAGTGACATTAACATCAGCACCTTTTCTTATCAACATTTCGGCCACTTGAAGAAGACCTTCTCGTAATGCCGTATGTAGTGGAGTCTCACCAGCCTCATCCTGGGCGTTGATGTTGGCGCCTTCTGTGACCAACATTTCAACTAGATCAGCACTTTCAGCCCAATGATCATTACCGGCTGCATAGTGTAGAGGAGTGTGTTTCCAGTTGTCAGTGACATTAACATCAGCACCTTTTGTAACCAACATTTCCGCCATTTGGGGGTGAACTTGATGAGATGCACTGTGCAGTGGTGTGCGACCTAACTCATCCTGGGCGTAGATGGTGGCGCCTTCTGTGATCAACATCTCAGCTACAGCACATGTGCAATGATCACTATCTGCTGCATAAAGTAGAGGAGTTTCTTGCAACTTATTAGTTGCATTAACATTAGCACCTTTTCTAACTAACATTTCCGCCACTTGGAGGTGACCATAATGAGATGCCAAGTGTAGCGGAGTCTCGCCCTTCTGATTCTGTGTGTTGACGTCGGCACCTTCTGTGACCAGCATCTCGGCTATATAAAGTTGACCGTCAACCACTGCATCATGTAGAGTATACTTCTTCATGGAAACAATATCCACTACTCTTCTCACCATGTTATTTATAACCTGAAAGTGACCACCATAATTGAATGATATGCATAGATAAGCACTTGCTTAAGACCAAACCCATCATCCCAGTAAACACGCATGTATTGGCCCAGTATTGATCCATTACTGTTAGTTTAATAGGGCCAACTATGGCAACCAGTGCTGGGCCATTTAAACTTTGCACACCGGCTGAGAATTGGGCCAGTAAAGGCATTCTGTGTACTGGTCCAGCAATGTACGAGTCGGTCCAGTAATCATGGTAATGGTCCTGTAAAAGCACACTGTAATGGTGTGGTACAGGGCCAGCAATGCACTAGTATGGCATGATGACTGGAGTGGACAATCACACATTAGTATATTTCATTATTGCACACAATTTCATACAATCATTTCATATGTCATATGATATTTTATAATTACCTTATTGGGTGTTATCATTAATTAATCATCCATCTCTGCCTATTCATTAATGATTATCAAGAAACTTTTATACTACCCCCAAGATTCCATTTAAAAGTTGCAATTTGCAATTTGAAAGCATAAGCCATTTTCTAAATAATCTATTCTATAATAGAACCTATCACCCTTGCTGTTGTTGTACCAACAAATTGTGTGAATATCACCCCAGCACTGTGAAATTGATTTATCAATGTCACATAACTAAGAACTAAGTCTAAGAACTAAGTCTAAAGAACTAAGTGATGTGCCACTAGTTTTACTGGGTGGTGAATATCTACCATACACTATTATACAAACAGACCCAAACAATGTATACAATTTTTAAAATTTTAACAGTGACCTCACCTTTTAAAATTACATTGTGATACAGACTGTTAATGGGCCAACACTGGACCAGTACTATCATACTTCACATTTGGAAGCATATGCCACTTTCTAAATAATCTATTTTATAATAGAACATGTTTTATCAACTAATTGAATTTGATTCATATTAAAGAAATCATACTCCACACAACTCCCCTAAGTACATCTTAGATTGACTCTAATATGCTGGAGTCTAGATATCTGAGCCTTAACCGGCTTTCTCACGTATGCAGTCTTTATCAGTTTTGTATACAGCTACATACCATGTGCTCGCTTGTTCGGTAGTTCACAATTGGACAACATTTTGGACTGTCTTACAGTTATCTAGTTTGTTCATAGTATGTTCATAGTTTTGAACAAGCAGATGATAAGCTATGTTTATAATCATAATCAACTAGTTTTTCCATTATTCCTTTCTTAAATTGATGTAATTGCCCACTAATTATTTACTGTCATTAATAGAATCAAACATCTGTGTATGCTGTGAGGTTTTAATCCAGTTTATTATTGTGACATTTCCATACATTAGATGCTTTTATGTATCTACTCATATTATGGCCCGGCTCCATGGGTTGTCATCTTAGCTTTTCAATATAACAACTAGAATAACAAATAGGTAAAGGCAACAAAACAATAAATACATACAAGCATAAAATCATACAATATGCAGATTATATCAACAACTGAAAAGTTTCTGCTTATCTCTCTCAACTCCCTGGGGAGCATACAGCAATCACATCATTTGCTGTTGTTGTGCACAGATGCTAATCACTCACATTAGCTTTCACTCGCCTCACCTGTCCCTATTAAACTTGTAGGTACCACGGAGCAGTGTGCAACCAACTGTTTAGTGAGGAGTTTGCTCAACACTCACCACCAAACCTGACTGTGAATTGAAACATCGTCCTTCTGTACACAAGTCCAACTCACTAACCACTCAGCCACAAAAGCAGAAGCTCCTCCTTCTCTGCACAGCCCACCCCCTCTTTCCCTTCCATCATGCATCCCTCCCCCAACCCAATTATAAAATACAATAAAAGCTCCTACCCTCTCCTCATTTCCCAACCCCTCAACCATCCTCCATTGTCAGCACACATTAAACGTTCGTGTGATGCAAGTGGCCCCCTCAAGTGCCCAACTCATTCAATAAGAATTTCTTGTATTAAACAACCCAAATGAAAAGGCCATCATGCAATTAAGGCTACCTACAGCCCTGTCTTCGGCTTCTTCAAAAAATCGATCTTAAACCTAAATTGCTTTTATTACAAGTCATACCCGACATGTGCTTTCGTTGAGACCAACCACCGGCAAAACGTCCGAACACCACCGGCAAATAACACCGGCAAAACGTCCACTGCCACTGGCTAATCGTCCACAGTGGCAAAACGCCCAGTCCACGAATATCTACCATACACAATTATACAGACGAACAATGTTTATAATTTTTGAAATTTCACAAAATCGTGTCAAATAAGTAAAAAGAGTATATTATAATATAGCTAAAACTTACTTCGACCATTTTTTAACTTTGATAAAATATCTGCCTTGTTTATGTTATGTGAAGATTTACGAGAATACAAAGCGACTAGCGTAAATCACAGTACTAGTGCGTTTGACGTTTTATTGCGTGTTCATTAAGACGTCAACCCTAACATTAACGTTGTACGGGATTAGACACTTATGGAAATGATTTTCTACGTCCGCCGTAAAATAATCCCTCTTTTTAGGAGTGCAATAAATGCAATTTTTCAAAGTAAAAGCCTCTCACATAAAAGTATTAATCTAATCATGTTCATATTGCACATGCATATATTTCAATTGCTCCTCTTTGCGACACGCTTGTTTGTTTTTGCCATAGTAATCATTTCATATGAATAAATCAAGACCCAAAGACGGACCTCTAGTTCTCATAATCCGTCACATACAGTGCTGTAACTTCTGTCTTCAGTGTCTTTTTCCCATGAAATTTACAGATCACAAAGATTTTATCCATCCAAACAACATCTGTAAATATGGTTATATGACACGACCTGGTTTGGAAATAGGATGGCTAAACACACGACGTCCTTGTAAAAAAACACTCTTTTAACTTTGCAGCAGATTTCAAACGTTCCAAGTCTATAAGTTCTGTTTTTGGCTAGAAATTCGAAATCTGCAACTTCTCACCGTTCAAACCATGTACTATAGTACACATTTGGTAGTACATAAAAAACCACCTGCAATCTTTATTTCTTAGAAGTACTCTCTGACCCTGACCCCATTTTTTATACGTCTAGAGACGTATGGAAAGAGGTCATCATCTAAATGTAGGACACTTAAGTTAGCCTTGTCATAAGGCTTCCACATTTTGGCATCATTCTTGTTTTCAATGAATATTTGACAAACTTTGATACACGTCATGAAATTCGGCAACACGTACAATTTTAAATCTGTTCACAGTTTGTTTTAATATGTGAGCTTGCACATAACATATATGGTAGATCTATGTGTTTATGAGTTAAAGGCCTAAAACAATCAGCCTTTTACAAGGATAAGTAAGCAAGTAAAGCTTTTTATTAATCACTATTCGTGAAACTTGTCATGGGAGGTACGTACAGTTGAAAAATAACAAGTAACTATAACAATACATAACATTTAAGTAACAATAAATAACAATACAGACTAGACAATACAAATACAAATACGGACGGATACAGTTGATAATACTGACAAGAAAGTTATATACATTTGTACCTTCATACAATGCAATACATGAAAAGGAACTTATGTGGAGAGATTGCGATAACGAATTGCGGAGAGAACGAAAGAGTTTTTGTACCTATTGGTTCTTGATGGAATTGAACGTAATCTTCTACCCGAAGGCAGATATGAAAATTTGTAATGTAATGGGTGGTTGTTATTTTCCATTATCTTCTTCAATTTAGAGTCAAGGCAATTAATATAAAGATCGGACAGGTTAGTTGTTATACATCCTAATTTTTTGGCACACGATACAATTTTGTTTAATTTCTTTATGTCAGCTGAAGTACATAGTTTATACCAGTTGGATAGACAAAAAGTAAAGTTTGATTGAATAATACATCTATAGAACGTCGATAAAGTATTCCTACTTAATTTGAGTGACCTCAATTTTCTGACAAAATACATTTTCTTATTTAATTTTTTAAAAAGTGTATCCACATTGGGTGAACCAGACAGTTTGTCATCAATAATATTACCAAGATATTTATAGGTCTTGACTATTTCCACTTGCTGATTTTTTATACGGAGAGGATTAATATTAGTTTTAGCACCACAGTTCCTAAAGTCAATAACCATTTCTTTAGTTTTAGAAACATTTAAATTTAGATGATTGTCATCACACCAATTACAAAAAAACGATCAACTTCCATTCTATATTTAACATCATCATCACATTTTAGCAAACCAATTATTACAGTGTCATCGGCATATTTGATAATTACAATGGAACCAGATGAACTTGTGCAGTCAGTCATTGTAAATGGTAGAGAAAAGCACTCAGTACACAGCCCTGAGGTGCTCCAGTATTGATAACAAGAATATCAGATTTAACACCATTGAATTTCACATATTGAATACGGTTGGTAAGAAAATTATGTATCCACAAAACTATGTTAGAATTTAATTTTTAAGTTTTTCCATTAATATATGAGGTTGAATATTTAAAAAGGCACTACTGAAAACGCTACCTTTATACTTTTTTGTGTTTAGGACATTTTTTCATTGCCATATCAAATACACTGTGTGAATATATCATTTGCAAAACCTAAACTATAAGTATGAGTTTATAAAAATGATAGAATATTTTTCAAGTAAGCAGCATAATTATCTTTCATAAAATGTGTCAAATTATATTATAGGATTATATAAAAGGGAGTGTTCATTACAATTAAGCAAGGGAGGTTGTGATGGGCAGACACACACAAGACGTCAAGGCTGTTTTCTATACTACAATTTTCAATCAATCAACAATCAATCAAATCTTAGATTTGTTTCGAAAGGTCCCAATTATTTCTTCAAGTTGAGTGTGGCCTGGCTGCCCAGTCTACTTCTCATCCGTCTCCTTCAGAAATCTATTATTTGAATCTGGATTCATAATGCATGTATATAGGTACAAACACACCAGCCGATATCTCAAATAGCAAGTTTTGAAAACGTATAGCTATTGAGCCCTTGATATTCAGGGTGTAACCACTGAGCTATTGAGGACCACTGTAAATTGCAATCGATATACAAAAATGCAAAATTACATTATTGTAAGAAGTAGTGAAACATGCTATGTTGTTCCCCATGTAAAAGTCATGGGAGTAATTCATTTATGTTTAATGGAGCAAAAATATGGAATAATTTACCCAAAGTTATTAAATGTACAGAAACTAAAGATGATTTTAAAAACAAATGCAAACGATACCTATTTATGAAGATGCAGGATAAAGTGATTTTGTGATGTAGCACTAGGATAATTATCTGTGATCTAATTTCTTAATCAATTTATTTAGTTATCTAAATTGAAATTGTGATTTTGTGATGTAGTACTGGGATGTTAATCTGCGATCTAATTTCTTAATTAATTAATTTATTTATTAGCATAACATGATAACTTGCCATCATTGTATCATGTGATCAAACCAGTGCCACTATGGAAATAAGCTATTGGCTTCTACCAAAGGCTTTTAGTGCTGTCTGTTTTGTAGCATGTATACATTTAATATTTTTTTTTTCTCTGAATTTGTGATGAAATGCATTCCCATGGGAGTAAAAACCAAGAATCTGCAAGATCAAGATACCATTCAACAGCCGCCTTCTGCAACTGCAACCACATGAGCAATTTAGACAGTCATCAATGTGAGTTGCATTTTCTGAAAAATAGGTATATTGGTGGATACCATTTTCAAAATGTCTATGGCACGTTTGTCCCATTTTCTGACCCAGACCCCCCCCCCCCCACCCCGAGTCGTGCACTCTAGAATCGACCGTAAGTTATGTGCCGTGGGCTTGGCTGGCGGTGAAATGGGACTACAAAATTTTACGTTGCTTCCTATAGATTATAGTACTTTCATATAAACGTGAAGATGCTAGACTATATATCATATATATGATACTAAAAGTATTCTTCGTGAAGGTTCATTACAAATAACAATGCCGCGTCTAAGGATATAACTATAGAGCATTTGCATTATACATGTATATAAGTAATCGTGTGTATTTGCTGCACAGTTTCCGATATGATCGCTTATGTGTGGAACGGGTTTAAAGATATACCGTAACACTAGAAATGTTTGTGCACAATTCTATTTGCGAATTTCGTGGGTAGATCTAGGTGCAAAAACGCAAACTTAAATAGTCAGCAAACATTAATAGTCTATGTAAAGTGGGTGCAGGATGGACCAAAATCGCAAAATTAAATAGGTAGTCACTAAATAATTCATAGATAAAAATCGCTAAATTTAATAGTAAAAAAATATTAGTTTTACAGTAACTAGGGATTCCTAAGATCAATAGCTGATTATGTTAAACACTGATTTAAATGATTGGGTTTAGTACACAACACACTGATGCGAAGACGTCACATCTGGTTGGAAGAAGCTGGCGAGTGTCCATGCTGATAACTAATGGGTTTTAATCATAGTTCTGAATAAAAAGTAATCTGTTTTTATCACATTTTCCTCGTTTAAACATGGTTGTAAACATATTTTTGTATTCATTCATAGGAATCATTGGGATTTGTATCATGGTGATGGTTTTAATCTTCACCTATGTATATATATTTACCTGCATACATGTATAGTGACCACCTGAGCTATGTAATCAGTCCTTTTGAGCCTATTTATATTCTATACCATATTCATCTACACTATTCATTCTGTTGTTAATATCTTTGTTATTAAAGGAAAATCAGATACATATCTGTAAAATTCGTACAATTGAGATATTTTTACCAACATACACATATTGTTTATTGCACCCTAGTGAGCCCATATTGATATCGAAGGCCTTGTCTTAAATCATCACCTAATCTTTTTATAATATATCGTACATTTATGATTACAAAATATGACTATATTCAGTCAGCATTCAAATAGAAAGAATAATTTGAGTTGTTTAACCACAAGTCTATATGACACTGTTCACAAATTGATTCTTGACAATATTTTATGAGTAAACAAGAAAAAGAGTAGAGCCATAAATAGATATATCTACTCGTCAGTCTATACATCGCAATAAAAGTGATCATGCATGTACCATTTCTTTTTGGGTTGCAATATCTATCCCCAATTATCTCTATCATCGACTAGGAAAAAGTCCGGACTTTGAAATCCTTGCGATGTCATCGTGTCTTTCCTTTGTAGATTTGGTGTGGTATTACAACTGATGTCTGTTGGGCTCTCCCCCTGGAAGTGAAACTTGGTAAAATAGAAATAAATCCTACAATTTTCATACACCATACTACACACAGTTGCCTATCCTATCTATAAATTGGACAAGGTCACATTGTGTACTTATAATCCCTAATTGTTTGTATCTGAATGGGGCAAAATGAGTAAATATTTTGCTCATAAACGAGTTGTTGTTACCTTTGTAGACCTTACCCAACTGGATTTCAATTTCTATTAGTCTGGTTGGTTTTAGTGTAACAGTAGTACTTAAATTCCATGTACACTAGTCGCTTCTTTTAGTGGAATAATAAAGTACAATGGATATAAAATCATTGTAAGTTATAACTGAACAACCATTAGCTGAGGACATAATACTTTTGTTTGTTGAAGGAGTTGTACTTTTATGAACCGTACCGTATTAGTGGAATCTCCCAAACCACTAGTGCTGTTCACATCATTGTCGGACACAGTTTTGCTTGGATCCTGCTTGGCATTGTGACGACAGTAGGACACACAGAGAATGGTAACGACAATAGAGCCGCCCATCGCAGCCAGAACAATGCCAATATACTCAGTCTCGGGGACTACCGTATCTGGAATGTAAATGTAAATGTGGTGTTTTATAGTCCTGATCCCAGTCTGGCTCTCATGACTTTACAATTTACACCAGGCCATTGACACACTTATTGATCAGCATTTGATCAGTTCTCGTAACTTGCATTGGCAGCACATTCAGCGCACAATCACTCATCACTCTTTCACAATCAAATGTACCCATTTCACTCACCTGCTAAGTTTTTCAAAACCCACCACCAATCAAATGTACCTATTTCTGGTCATGGTCCCATTCGGCCACGGAATGCCATGGAAAGTACAAGTTAGCAATAGTAGGGTTGGATGACTTTTTTTTCTTTCTAAATACAGGTGTACATGTATTGACTACTAACTCATCACAAAAACAAATATCCACATTTGCTGATGCCCTAGCGTGACTTTTGAATTATCAGTATACTGGAATGCATTGTTATTAAATGGCCGGATATACACTTTACCAAATTAGCACATCAGGTCAGCTAGTATTGCAGGTTACTATCATTGATGTGCTGCACTAATTCTTATATTTGTATTTGCAAATTAACACGTGGCTGAAAGAACTGTGTTTAAACCATGGCATCGACATTTAGTTGACATTTGTTTCTTGACGACAACATATAGAAAGATTTTGATCCCCAAAGAACTGAAATGAAGACATAAAGGCTATTTTAATACACATAAGTATTATTTTTTTCTTGTCTGAATCTACACATTGCATGTTATGTTTGAGCACTAAACGTCCTTACTTTATCCATAAATATGTTTAAGATTTGCCATTGCGTACTTATGTGCAACAATTGCTATTTTAAATTTGAAATTACACAACATTTTACACAATTAGATACATTGAATTTGCTTTATACAGAGACTCCCGTCAGCTTCACGGACAGTCTTTCGAGCAAAGTTAGTGGATTTGTTTTACTGAACGAAAAGGTGCTGTTACTTTTTCAACTGATGTGAAATGCTTTCGCGAAACATTATATCATATACATTAACATACTTTTCATGCTAGGACAGTGCATCTTTAGAGTGAGCCAAAATAGGTGTTGCCACACAGGCACGTCTCCATGGTTGAATAGTTGATTCCCCACAAGTTGTCTCCACTGTTATATATATACATATAATACAAGACAGAGGAGACATCAAGCAGTTGGAAAGTCTCGTTTAATTATGGAATGTCCCAGTCTTGGACTTGCTTCCTACTGTGGACAAAATAATTCACTAAGTTTTGAAAACAATAGCCAGTGTGATTCCACCATCCTTAAATCCATGAGTCTTTTTTAAGTTGGTTATCGTTAGTTGCCTCAGGTGGCATAACTCTTGGAAAGCCACCAGCAAATAAATTATGAACGCAGAGCATGTATACACAAAGTAAAAAAAAAAGAAAAAGAAAAAAAGAAGAAGAAGAAGAAGAAGAAGAAGAAGAAGAAGAAGAAGAAGAAGAAGAAGAAGAAGAAGAAGAAGAAGAAGAAGAAGAAGAAGAAGAAGAAGAAGAAGAAGAAGAAGAAGAAGCAAAATGAATATATGAATATTGACGAATGCCAGGTCAAAATAACACCAAACTTCAACCATCATTATGCCAGGCAGCTTCTACACTCACATAGAGCTATCTTCTTATCGCATGCAGCACCGGTCCAGCCACGCTCACAGCCAGCCCTGCATGTGCCATTGACTGGGTCGTTGTCGCAGCCCTTGCCGTTAGCACACCAGCAGATCTTGTCACACATCAGCCCAAATTTACGAAACGGGCATGCTGAAGAAATATAGTTTTTTTTTAAACAGGCTGGTCAGATTTACATTGTATAAGTATTACAGCATTCTAGTGCCAAAGGTTACATGAGAAGTAAATATGTACATGTGCTTAGGTAAAGTACAGCAAATTTGCAAGAACAGAGAGCTACTACAATTGTTGGGTCAAAAATGATTCATCCATTTGACATTAAAGCTATGAAGTCACTATAGAACAATTCTATTTTTACTGAACGCTTTATCATTAAGTCACTAGAACAACTTTTAACTTTACCGAATGCTTGTTTTTAGACATTTAATTTTTTAACTTTATTTTTTATATATTCTATTTTTGTTGTATTTTTGTTGTATATTTGCATCGTGTTTTATATTTGGCACTGTCATAGGGTTGACACTACAGGCGATTCGCCTACGTCATACCCTTTGACCCATTGGAATTGATTACTAAAAATTTACGTTGTATGGATCAAGGAGTCAATAAAAATATGTTCAAACTAACATTAAAGATTTTGCTTCTTAATATACTTGATAATTACACGTATAATGGCACAAGTATATGATTGCAAGTTGCAAAAGTGTAATGGCAAATGGTAAGAAATTAAAATCTGAATATCAAAATTTGTTAGCTTGAGGTGAGTCATTTATTTAGGGAAATGCCATTGGATTCCATACATGGTTTTGGAAAAAAACATGAAAAAATTATATTACAGCATGATGTCAAATACATGCATCTAGTATGCAAAATTTCTCATATAAGTATAAAATATTTACTTTTCAATGATAGAATTTACAATACAGATAAAGCTACTTACCATGTCCACCTGTTGGCGAATTAGAATGTACATTGGTAGTGAGCCCATTTTCATTTGAAATCTCTACTGGGAGAAGCTTGAAAAGCTCGGAAACTGGAGCTGAAGCAAAGAGTCACACAATGATCATTGCTGTGAGTTGTGAACTGGCTACAAGTGTTAGATGCAAGATTGCTTGGGACACAGATTGTGGGCTCCTCCCAGTACTCACCAGCATGCATTTTCTTTTGTCACAGAGAGCCATAGTTAACAGCAGTCATGATTCAATAGATATTTAGTGTGAAATCCAATGATGAGGTCCGCTAAGGCAACATTCTCGAGAAATTGGATATTACAGACAGTCACCAATGATTTGCCCCAAAAGACCAAGTGAGATGGCCAAGTCATGTAGAGAGCAGATCTGGCTGGCTCAGTGAAGTGAAAAAAACCACACAAAAAAACTTGACATATTGAGAGTGAAAGGCAAGCGAAAACCAAATCAGATTCCGCCAGTTAGTCCATCATACACTGTATACATAGACTTATTGTGTGGTTTTATTCTATCTACACAGAATGGGAGGTACACATAGAAAGATTTTAAAAAAACATGACGATGGAGTGATGGGAGTCATAATTTGCATATCTGGTCTGAAATTTGTGATGGGTCTGTGCTACAATTGACTGCCTTGTGAAAAGCAAAAATCGCTCAGAAACTCAAACGTTGAGGGAAACGTATGTTAAAGTTTTCTTAAACGTAAACTTTGTGAAATTTTATGTTCTTTCAAAGTCAAGAATTGAAATGATGTTGTTGGAGCTACACTTAGGGAGCACAAATAAATTACTTCCCAGAGGGGGTCGGCCATTCGGTGGGGGTGGGGGGGTTGCTCAGTTTTACATAGTGTCCAGGGGGGGTCATTCAATTTTAAATGTTACAAAAGGGGAGTCACTCAATTTTATGTCTGACACATTGAGATTTTACGCACTTTTGCCGCGAAAACTGCCAGTATTTCAACAGGAATGATGTAACAATATATATGTTTCATACCAAAACCAATTTATTCTTTTTAATGCAAGAATACATGCTAATCACTATCTGAATCAGAAGCCTATTCAACTACTTTGCATAACATTCAATCAACAAAATATATATGGTCCCACTGCTGTAGAGGACACTTTTATTGTGCAATTAGGTAGGGGTGGGGTGGGGGTCACTCAATTTATAAGTTTTTTCAAGGGGGGGGGGGGTCACTCAGTTTTTCATTTTCAAAAATGGGGGGTCACTGAACTTTTCAAAGTTGGTTAAACCAAATGGCCGACCCCCCCGGGAAGTAATTTATGTGCGCTACCTTAGGATATGATTCCAGCCTTGTGAACAGCGGCGGAAAATAAATGCCCATCAAAATTATTCATTGTACAATATCCAAACGATAGAAATCAGCTAGGCTCATTTAAGTGGTTACGAGAAAGTTTACCATCACACTGACTATCCATTACAGCATTCATAAAATGTCAGTTAAATTTGTTTCGTTAAGCTAAAAACTTACTTAATTCCACACATACTCTCATTCAGAGAGTATGGGACACAGGTAAATTAGTTTCAAAATGGGTGAATATACATACCATCATTAATTTGACAGAGTTCTCCTGAAAACTTTGGCAGACAAGTACATATTACGTAAATGCTGGTTTCTATTTTCTTGACGCTGCACGTGCCATTATTTTGACATGGGTTGCTTTGACAAGCATTGGAAACTGCAATAAGAAATCCCTACGATTATCATTTCCAAGAGCACTTAAATGAAGATGCATAATTCACATTAATATGAATGAAATTCATGAAGAATACAGAACTGTAAAGTGTGTCAATTATAAACCCCCCTTTGAAAATGTATCATCATGCCTGAAACGGGTCTATTACATACATCAGCATCTATTACAATATTTATACATTACTAGTACGTTTTACACATTGAACTTACTTATATGCACATTGTACTTACTAGAGCTCAAACTGTCAACATTATTCTCTTGTGTTATCATAGATTGTGCTGTTGCTGTGGAGGTAAGTGTTGGACTGATCATGGTTGTGGAAGTAGATTTCAATGCTGGAACCTCTGTATTACCAATGCTATCCATTGATGTGAAGCTTTCACTTACAATTTCTTCACTGGTTTTTTGAAAATCTGAATCGATAGCTTTTTCACTGAATATTGGTATAGTTGCACTGGTTATATATTCATTGATTTCTGGCATATCTGTACTAGCAGATCTTTCAATCAATTCTGGCACAACTGTTCTGTCAATGGCTTCATTGACTTTTGCTGATTTGTTGTCCCCATCTTCCCCAGTTTCAGAATCTCTTATTACTGACATTTTTTCACTCATAGTTCCTTCATTGATTGTTGGCACAACTTTACTGGCAGTTTCTTGAATAATTGGGAAAATGTCTTCACTGCCCGCTACTTTGGCTGACATGTCTTCACCAGCAGTTTGTTCATTGACTTCTTGATAGTCCCCACTGGCAGCTCTTTGATCTGATGCTGACATATCTACACGTGAACTTCTTATTGCTTGCATGCTTTTATTGGTAGGTGCTTCATCAATTTCCATTATATCTTTACTGGCAGTTTCTTGAATAATTGTGAAAATGTTTTCACTGCCCGCTACTTTGGCTAACATGTCCTCACCAGCAGTTTGTTCATTGACTTCTTGAAAGTCCCCACTTGCAGCTCTTTGATCTAATGCTGACATATCTTCATTTGAATGTCCTATTGCTTTCATGCCTTTATTGGTAAGTGCTTTATAAATTTTCATTATGTCTTTAATGTTAGTTTCTTTTATGATTTCTAGCATTTCTTCTCTAATTTCAGCAGCTGTTTCTTCATCGACTGCTGGCAACTCTTGTCCGACATTTCTTTCTCTGAATTCTGACATGTCTGTATCAACAGTGAATTTATCAACCGTTGTGATATCTGTTTTTCTTGATCTTTCATTGAATGCGGGTATCTCTGTTCTTACAGTATGTGTTTCTACTGTTGGCACATATCCAATAGCTAATCTTTCATCTGACATGTCTGTATTTACAGAGCCGACTGGTGGCATTCGTGTACTGGCAGAGAGTTCAGTGACTCCTAGTTTGTTGGTACTGATAGTTCTTCCATTAAATTCTTGTACACTTGTACTTGCAGTGTATTCTTCAACTGTTGGAATATATGTACTGTCAGATCTTTCATTGACTGTTGGCATGTCGCCACTGGTAGTTCTCTCAATGAATGCAGGCATATCTGTATTAGCAATTTCCTCTTTTATTTCTGAATTGTTTCTGTTCACAGTCTGCTCATCAATTGCTGGCTTTTCTGCATTGAAAGATCTTTCTTCAATTTCTGGGATGTCTTCACTGACAGTTCCTTTAATTGTTGGCACAAAATCACCAGAGCTTTCTACATCCACTTTAGAGATTTCTTTACCGGCTGTTTCTTCATAAACCGGTGGCATATTTTCTGTGACCGTTCTTTCATTAAATTCTGGTTCACTTGTACTTACAGTGTATTCATCAATTTTGGGAGTACCTGTACTGGCATATATTTCACTCACTACTGGCATTTCTTTAAGGATAGTTTGTTTATCGATTGTTGGCATCTCTGTATAAACCAATCTTTCATTGACAACTGGTGCGTCTGTACTAACAATTCTCTCATTGAAGGCAAGCATATCTGCATTGACAAGTTCCTCATTTATTTGTGGATTTTCTTTGTTCACAGCTGTATCACTTATAGGTGGTACATCTTTGTTCAAAGCTACTTGCTTAATTGCTGACATTTCAATATTAAAAGTTTCCTTATCAATCCTTGTGTTGTCTTCCCTGATAGTTCCGTTGATTACTGGCATATCACTGGTAGTTTCTTCATGCACCCTTGGCATACCTTTATTGACAGTTTTGTCATTGATAGCTGACATTTCTTCACTGGCAATTGCTGATGAAAATTCACTAGCTGTTTGTACGGGCATGCCTTCACTGGAACTTTGTATTGCTGAAATATCTTCTCCAGAACCATCTTTATCATTTTCCACTGTGTCGTTGTTGATAGTTTCCTCATAAATTGTGGTTATGTTTTCCATGGCATTTCTGTCATAGAATTCTGCAAATAGTTATATCTTATCATAATTTGAGGGAAACATTTACTTCAAAGCTTACATATTCATATGCATAGGTGATAAAGTGATCGCACACGGGCATTAGCAGTGATATTATTATTTATGTCGCTAGCAATGGACTGATGAAGCGTCAGGGTTTCAAAAGATATTTTAGATCAAATTCGTTTGAAATAGACTGTTCACGCATAAACACATCTCCTTGAATGCAAAGATCACCTGCACTACAAAGCCATATTGCATATTTGTTAGCATGTGAACACTCCTATGGAAATGTCTGTGACCTACATGCAAAAGATCTCATCCCCTCTTCGCTACATCATTAGCCATGTGGTATAGCTTACATGTGAATGTAAGCTGCTTACATGTGAATGGCATGCAGCTAAAGAATAAAAGTAAACAGATTTTATGTATCTCATATACGCCATGCTTGATAAATGTAATGTATTGTTGAACAACAATCATAATACACTAGATAAATACCCACAAATAGTGTAGTTTCTGGTTCAGGGCTCCAAGAATCGTTGGCTGAACTAACAAAATTACTGTTATGGTTTTAAAACAGCTGCAGTTAAGGTTTTAAAAAAAGTCCATATGAGCTTTTAAGTGGAACTTTTGTTGTAAGCTTTTATATAAATACATTGAAATCTCAATTCAGCGGGAAACATGAACATACCCATATCAAAAGTCTGAAATCTAATTCAAGATCGCCTTGACACAACACATGATCTTGCCACAACAAGCTAACATTGGTTTTTCTATGATGTGAAATTGTTTACCTTCACAATACGTTCCAGTAGTTCCGTCAACACAGTTGCAAACATAAGATTCTGCTATAGTGTAGCAGGTGCCATTATTTTTGCATGAGTTAGTTGAACAAAGGTCAACAAAATCAGCAGCATCTGAAAAAATTATAAATAACAAGAATAGTGCTCTTTGCATTTACATTCAGTTTTCAAGGGGAAATTATTGAAAGGTAGGTTAGTCTTGTGTTTGTTTGTGATGTGTTCAAACTTATTAATGTCCTTATAACATAGAGGTCACAAAACCATGGATGGGCTGTGTACTAGGAAGATACTAGTCAGATGGTGTAATAGTTATCTTAAATAAATTTATTACGTAATCCCAAAAAAGAAAATTAAAAAAAAGTGGTACAGGATAACTAATATACAACAATGAGGTTAACAATATAGGATCTAGAGACAAATTTTTGCTATGAAATTTCAACATTGAAATCAGTATGCTGTTCAAAACAACATTGTTTATTGACTTGGACCAGCCTGGGTCAGTGTGATTTTGAATAGTTGTGATAAATTATAGAAATCATATATGTGCATAGATTTTAATCTAGAATGCCACTAATTGTACCAAAAAGAAAAGCAATTTCAATTTAATTTTTTGTGACCGTTTGTACTCGTTTTGCAGAATATTGTCAGGGAAAGTAACATTTCAGGGCAACTTTTTAGTTTATGAAAAGGTAAAATGGATCTATATAAAAATGTTTTAATAGAGAGAGTTGGAGAAAAAAAATCAAATTATCAGGGCATTAGTAGGAGACATCGGGACAGTCAGAATCAAAGATGCCTTTGTCCAGCACCGCTGGGCCACAGGGGCAATTTATAGACTAAAATATAAGCAAAACACAAAGGAACTCATCTCCGAAGTATGTAATACGACGAACTTCCTCGTATTACATACTTCGGGGGTGAGCTCCTTGGTGTTTTGCTTATATTTTAGTCTATAAATTGCCCCTGTGCGCTGGGCTGGTATTATTAATATTTATGCAGTGAATTTATGATTTTATGGCCATAAATATATTTGACACTGTCCTTTTAAAAGCTTTCCACAAGTGAAGTTATAAATATAACATGTGTTTAAGGACCTGAGCTCCTGAATCGGACCTGACTACTGAGCCTAGGCTAGGCCTAGGGCTAGGCTGGGGAGTGACCAAGTGTGAATGTGGGATTGTGGGAGTTCATGTCGATGAGTAGTCTACGTGCAATTATATGGATATACCCACAGCGCTGTCAATGACAATTTATAGACAAATATAAGACGTCAGAAAGGATAGGTTCATTCTGCAATCTGTATCCAGGCTTGTATTTTTTTTTATTCTTCAAATTGCTAGTGGACTTACCGTGTGACCTTTTGCCAATTGGTAATGTCCATACGCATTCCCATAAGATGCAGCAATAAGATGCCAATATTAGCAATTTCATGACATTAAACTACCGTACATTTATTTAGTGAAGATCTAATAACACAGTATCACACACATCACATGGGACATACTAGTATGTACTGTGGTCCTCGTTATAGTACTATACATTGGTTAGCGCGCACGACCAACAAATATAGGATTTGCCTGCGTCGTAAGTTCTGGCCCCGGTCTCGGCAGAGTGCAGACTTCGTGTCGCCAAAGACAGAATTACGTCGCGCGTCTGCCACTGTACTGCCGATCTTTGCACAGTGTGTCGCCACTGTACAGTAGACGGTGGGGACACCAAACAGGGAGCTGCTCAGTGGCTGCCTCAAACATAACTACTATGTCATGTGTACAACAAATTCTGTAAAAGCCAATAAATAAACCTTACCTTTACCTTTACTTTTACTGACTTTACTGCCTGAGGCTGTTTTCAAACTTCTCTAGATCTAGTGACCATATTATTTTCATAGAACAGCTGTATGGATTAGAAATTTACGTCACAAATACTAGTATATTTAAAATTTCCCGGCAAACTTGCCTGTCACCAGTATCTGTATGGATTCTGACTGTGGCATTGATAAATATAAGTGACACCTTTAGCAATAAATCAACCAGGAAACTGTTTTTGATTGGCTGCATTAAGATTGGTTTTCAATATGGACTATATTTTATTTGATTAAATTTGATTTATTTCATTATTATGGCATGGTATAACAAACATTATAACACTCAGACACTCTATCTGACATAATCTGTGACACGCCCCTAAATCCTTCTGAATAATACTTCCAGGTCAGTAATACGTATTTGTACTTAATACCTCGGCTTTAGGGTTTAGAAGGGTCACAGATTCTATTTTCGGGATCATTTTAATGATTTTACCTTATCTTGACCTTAAAACCAAGATGGCTGCCAATTACGACATGAAAAAATGATTTTATGTTTTATTTTTGAGCCTACATCAATGTGTGATACCTGGGCCTTGGGGTTTAGAGGGGTCACGTTTCCATTTTCAGCTTCATTTTAATTATTTGACCTTATCTTGTCCTTCAAATCAAAGATGGTTGCCATTGATGCCAAGTTTCTTTAAATTAATATGTATTTGACAGGATTCTTTCAGCAAGACTAATAATACATAAGTCAGGTACATTAGACCATTTGGCCATTCAGAGAACAAAAAGCTCTGTCATTCCAACTGGGAATGTTAATGATCCTGTGTTATATGACTTGACTTGACTAGTTTCAATGGTAGGGACTGTGTGTAGGCATTTTCATCCTTCCAGAGGTTAAAAAAGATACTTTACTTTGTGACATGCGTGGCTAAGTTATGTATTTACATATTCTGACATTGTGGTGCATGGAGGGAGGACAAGATTTTCCAGTGGTCATTAAGTCTGCTCTTAAAGGCGTTTACTGATGGGGCCTTGACACCTGGGTCAGGTAAACTGTTCCAGATTGAGATCACAGACTGCGAGAAGTTTCCTCTGATGTTAGCCGGAATCTGTCTTTGTGGAGCTTCAGAGAGTTACCCCACAAGTCGATTTCTAAGAGTATGATGGTTGCCTGTTGGACATCACAGAAGCTGTGGAGGTATTTGAATACCTGGATCTTGTCACCTCTCTTGTGTTGATGCTCTACTTCAGAATATTTAGTCTTTCAGGGTTGGGTTTGTTGTACAGGTGGTATAGAAGGTTTGTGGCTCTGCCCTGTACGTCTTCAATATCACTGCACAGTATCTTCAGGTGTGGTTGCCAGACGCAGGGTCCATATTCCAGGATGGGTCTCACCAGACTCTAATACAGCTGGATAAAGGTTTTCTTCGTCAGATAGTCAAAGGACTTGCGGATGACTCCAACGATGCAATCTGCCTTTGATATTGCCTGCGCTACGTGGTCTTTGAATGCTAGCCTGTTGTCTATCACCACTCCAAGATCCTTGTCTGGTTCATTGAGACGTGCAGGTCCTAATGGCCTTCGTCAGTGTCGCTTCTCAGATACAGCTTTGTATCTTGGCAGGTCATTAATGAGCAGGACGAACATTATCAGCCCAACAACAAACCCTTGTAGACACCGCTACTCACATGCACCTTGTGTGATTGGGTGCCATTGATGACGACGTTCTGTTGTCTGATTGTGAAGAAATTTTTCTGCCACTTGAGGACTTTGCCTCTGATGTTGAAAGCATGTATTTTTGCCAGGAGACAACGGTGTGGGACAGATTCACACACCATTTGATAGTCCATGTATTCGATCTCCACACTGCCGCCATCATCCAGATACTTGTCCAGTTATCCATAACCTCAGGCAGTTATGTGATACACAACCGACCTGGCAAGAGCCCATGTTGTCCTTTCTGATCAAAATTGCTATGTTGTTGCTTTGCAGGTGTTTCATCATTTGATCTCGCACCAACTTCTCCATGACTTTACATAGGATGCATGTAAGACTCACTGGCCAATAGTTGCTTGCTGTCGTTTTACTGCCCTTCTTTTGAATTGGCGTAACCAGTGCACTCTTCCACTTAGCTGGGAGTTGTGCTGGATCAAGAGAAAGCCGAAGCAAGTGGGTGAAGGGCTCCTCAATTTCCTCTTCTGTCTGTGACAAGACACATGTGGGCGTGCTGTCTGGGCCTGATGTCTTCCCAGTGTAGTGTTTAGTTGCTTCCTGACCATTTCAATGGTGATGGTTTGTAAGTTCTTCTGTGAAGTCATGCTCTGGTGGGCGGGGGGAAGGGGGCCACCATCCTCTCCCGTGAAGATGCTTTAAACGAACTGGTGACATATAAATAATTTGTCACACGAGATCGCTTACCACCTACAGTATCATCCAGTAAATATCATTCTTGGAGGGCCTACTACCAAGTATTAGTTTGGATGGAAAATAACCATGATGATCCTTCTAAATGGGAGTAGGAAAGCAAATGACATTACTGCCCTAAAATGAATGATATGGCTGCAACACAGTGTGTGATTAATGTCATACCCTTCAATTCCACAACCCATTGTCATTCGAAGAAATTTAAAAGCTGTCAGTTGTACAATCTGGCATGTACATTAGCAGGTAGCAACTGTCACAATCAAAACAGCAATGATTTGGAAGATGTAAAGGAAGAAACATAGACACTGGAGGTTTCCAATTAAGACCCTATATTCTTTAGCCACTCAATGTAGGAGGCTTATGGCTTTCCCCCAGGGAAATCATATTTGAATATTATCTGTTATATATTTATAAATGTATATGTATCTGTATGTATCTGTTGTATGTAAGATTCTTTGGTTTAGAATAAATTTTGTTACTGTAATAATCTTTGGACATAACTCTCCCATGACTAAAGTTATGAAGCTGACATTCATTACCATTCAAATTATGTTTACCAGTATATATGTTATCATATTTCAATTCTAAATGGAATCACCGTGGATTTATGATTTAAGATCAGGTTAAATCAGTAAAATGACACAGTGCAGTTACAATCCGTAACCCTGAAAAGCTAAAAAAATACATGTATTACACACTGACGGTGACTCATTAGTCCACGAGGGACTAAAATTGCTTAGAAATAAAATACATAAAATGTTCACGATAAAGTAGTAGCAATCCTGAATTTGAAGATAAGGTCAAATAATTGAAATGATGCTGAAAATGGAATCAGTGACACCTTTAAACCCTAAAGCCCAGGTATTACACATTGATGTAGGTTCAAAAGTAAAATATCTAACTATACATGGTAAGTGGCAGCCATCTTGGATTTGAAGGTCAAGATAAGGTCAAATCAATAAAGTATTACTGGAAATGGAATCAGTGACCCTGTTAACCATAAAATTCCATGTATTACACATCCATGTAGCTTAGAAAATAAAAAACATATTTTTTTACGATATGCCCGGCGTTCATTTTGAAAAACGTCTAAAAACTGTTTCGGATTGGGTGATTTTGGTAGACTTTTTTTCTGGGATAGAGAGGCATGATATCTATTGAATAAAATCATAAAACAATTTCTTGCAATTTTACCGACAAAAAAAGTAGAATGACTCTACGACTACAGTCTCTTCAAAACATGGTCTACAACGTCTGCGGTAATTCACTGGACCGGGCTGTATGTTGCAAGCCGCTCGAACAGGTTGTGGGCTTGATCAGCACGTTCCACAGACCTAAATAAGGGCCTCAAGTTAGTTTTGGAATACATATACCCGGAACCATTTTCTTGCAGTTGGGTATGCTTGTGAATGCATTGCAGCTGTCGGTCGCACCTCAAATCCAGAATATTGCCTCTAGCTGGCTCTTGTGTTCGTTGTTTTTGCCACGAAAAATTGGCTGTATTCCGAACAAATCTATCATCATGGACGCGATGGCCCATATATCACACGGTTTTTCCGGGTAACGCTTGTTTTGCAGGATCTCGGGGCAGTAGTAGCCTTTGGAGGGAACCAACCGCACTTCAAAAAGATTCGCAATCGATTGCTCCCGCTCGACCATGACAATGCCTGAATGCCCCTGACAGCGTCTAAAATCCACTCTTGGGGGTATTCTTTTCCTGTCTGTGTGTGTGTGGGGGGGGGGAGGGGGGGCAATGGCATGGGGAACTATGATGAGCGCGTTTCCGGGTTCCAATGTGAGCAATGATGAATGGGTCGTGACGTGTTCCAATGACCAATGATGAATTGGGTCAATATGCAAGACAATGACCTGGTATTAAAATGTTGAGTCATTTATCTCATAGACTTCTTGATCACGACTATAAATGGACAGTTACAAAAACCACATGTGAGTACATTTATCTCATAGACATAAATCAAAACCGAGTAAAAATGAGTGAATTCAATATATGACCATAGTCTTCATACCTTCTTGTTGTACAGAATTCAGTCTCATACCCAATGATAGCGAATAAGGACAGTTTAAAAAAAAACACTGTTTTATGTAAAATGGTATGTGTGAAAATGAGTTTTAGTGTCAACATAATTTTAGTTACAAAATTGTGACTATAGTAATATTGGGGAATTGAAAAATTCTAACATATTACTTCAAAGCAAATAATCAGAATTATTTTTGCAACATTCAAGTTATATATATATATATATAAATATATATATTATAAATCATGAATCAGAATTGAATGGCATTTTATGTGCATAAGTTAAAAAAGTTACAATATATATATGTTATATATATATATGGAAAATGGTATGGTGTGAAAACATGGGTTTTAGTGTATATATATATATTTTATATATATAGATATATATGTATCATATATATATATATATATATATATATATACTAATTTAAAAAGAGTTAAGGGCTGGTTCTGAAATTCTATCAGGTTTTACATTCAAGTAAAAACCATGATTTATGTGGGGAAATACATCCTATTTTTCCAAAATGTTCCACCCCCCACAACCAAAATTTATCTGACGAGGGATAGTACTCTGGATACTATTTCCACCAATTTATAATCTATGATGACATGGTTTTTGAAATTGTATGCACATTTTATTTTTTTAACTGATTGTGACATCAATGTTTTATATAAATTGAACTTAAACGTTGAAATTGACTAATAAGTCAACTCCACCACCAAAACTGGGAATTAATTTAACAAAATTCCATATATAGAGCTTCATGGACTAGTAGCAGAAGAAAAGATCTATAAGAAGAAAGCGATAAAACAAGTGACATGACACAAACCATACGACAGTGTATTGTTCTGTCCACCCACACCTGACAGCAAAGGAATTAAGACTCGTAGCTGAAAGGTGTAGAAGTACAGGTGGGGTAAATGTCAAAATAATTAAGAGGGCAGGAACAACACTGATGTCCCTCCTTCCTGGCATCCAAGAAGATAAGAAGCGCGAAAAGAATGACTGCATAGTGCATATAAATGGAGGGAAGGGAGATTGCAGAAAGGAAAATGTGGTGTGTGCGGGACAATGTTGCTAATGCAGTAGGAATGTCGTTTCCAGTGTGTACATAGGGGAAACCAGTCATAGCACATATTTCAGAGGCAGACAGCACTTAAAGTCAATCCAGCAACCATTGTAAAATAGTCACAATGCATTTTACAAACATTTGATTGAACACCATCCGAACCAACCATTGAGAGTTTACCGTCAACGTTGTTCAGAGCTTTTTAAAACTCCCTTAGAGAGACAAGTAGAAGCAGAAGGTGTGAAAATAATAAACACGAAATCAGATATTCAAATGAACTCCAAACTTGACCATTTTCAACCACCAACAGGCAGAGTAACAATAAACAATCAATTACAATAGCAATGTTGAATGTACTGTATTACCTGTAGATTATTAATAAACAAGTTCATTAGCTATGTATTTGATAATATATAATAAATGAGTTCTTTTAAGCTATAGCTGAATATTGGATATTAAAAATAGTCTAATATTTCGATGACTGACAGTCCGTCTTTTTCAAAGAAATGATGTCATTTTCTTGGAAGAAAATAACTTCGAAGGAGTGATTGTTCAGTGCTGGGTCCCCCTCCTCCCTCAATAAGGGTAGGTAAGCATCTGGTATCTCTACTCGTCATTTCTATTCAACTTTGCTCCTTTGGTTCTAATGTTAATGGCCTCCAGGACTTTTCTATGTCACTCTCTTGATTATTTTTCAATGATTTTGATGTTTTGCATAAGCGGTTGAATGAATGGAACATGTCCTGTTTTTTTCCTGATGTTGGCTGAGGGCTGATTTTTTATATTTCTTTACTACTGACTTCTCATGTTCTTCTACTCTCCCTCCTAGCAAAATAATTGAATACAAATTTTATAAGAAACAAGTTAGTCATTGTCATATCTTACTGCTATATACGCAGTTATGGCAACACTGAATATATGTAGATTATTATATTGTATTATATTATATGTCAATTCTACTCTCACGACCCCAAGGTTGTAAGCTGGGGGTTACAGAGACATCGGTTCATCCGAGTAACCTTTTAACAGCCCGCTGCTTGGGATGATGGTATCATTCTGGTCTCACAACCTTGGGGTCGTGAGTTCGAGTCCCGTCAGGGCCACTTGATATAGTAAAATGGAAGATGTCTCTTCAGCTATGTCAATACAGTGGCAGGAGCTTGCTTGACAGAAAAGTGAGAGTAGAATTGAATTCACAAGCAAGAATTGGGAAAAAATATATACAATTATTCATATAATCACAGACCTTAACACGGCTGAAACATTAGACCTCCCAAAAAATTTCCGTCCTCAGGTGGGATTCGAACCCCGGACCTCTGGGTTGAGATGATAATTGACCAAGTATGTAAGCTGGGAGTTACAGAGACATCGGTTCGTCCAAGTAACCTTTTAACAGCCCGCTGCTTGGGATGATGGTATCATTCTGGTCTCACAACCTTGGGGTCGTGAGTTCGAGTCCCGTCAGGGCCACTTGATATAGTAAAATGGAAGATGTCTCTTCAGCTATGTCAATACAGTGGCAGGAGCTTGCTTGACAGAAAAGTGAGAGTAGAATTGAATTCACAAGCAAGAATCGGGAAAAAAATATACAATTATTCATATATATTATATGTAGATTATTACATTGTCATTTGGTTTTTAGTTTATGATTGAAAAGGATTCTTGAGAATCGAGAATATTTTGCAAATTAATAAAATAAATTATTAAAATTAATGTAGAATTGTGTTTAGAAAGCGTGTGAACTATAACAGCAACAAAGACATTTAAATAGAATGAATATGCATAACAGTAGCAAAATAATTGAATACACATTTGATAAGAAACAAATTAGTTATTGTCATATCACGGCTACATCGATTTACGCAGTTATTGCAACACTGAATATGTGCAGTGTAAAAGAAATTCCCTTAAATGATCAGTCAAAAATATATGTGTTCTGTGAATTCTTGGATCAATAAACGATCTTTTTTCATTGGACGTGTATGGAAAATAAAACTCATATATCTCACATTTAATATTCATTACGCTTATAAAAAAATACG
>CM032664.1:61067182-61085568 GCA_019095985.1 Streblospio benedicti | reverse complement strand
TCTTTCACATTTATATATCATGTGTTCTAAATTTTCTATTTAGGCACATACCATACAATATTTACTTATATTTTCAAACTTTGAAAGGTAGTTTCCAATTGGAAGGATGTTATTCAGGATTTTAAAGTTGAACTCTTTTAATTTTGGAATTTTGATATCTATTAATTTTTCAGTATAAATTTGCTTGCAGGTTTCTGTTCTATTTTCAAAATTGAATAACTGCGAATACAAAGTCTCCATTTTTCCTTTAACATTATTTTTTTTACAAAAGAATATCATAAAACACCTTACTCTTGGCATTATTAATGTCCACCATATTTGTTGTTTATTGATATGTAATAGATTGGTGTTTTCTTTACCTTAAAACTGTTTACTAAGCTTAAATTCTTCAGTCTTTTGAAGAGACCAATTATGGATTTATTTTTCATTTCAATGTATACATTTTATTTGTTGGTGAAGCAGTCAAATTGTTCTACATCATTCAACAAATTTAAATCGTCATTTACAAAGTCCTGTACGTACATGTAGAATCTACCATCTTCAATAATTTCTTTTAAATATAAACATGTATTCCCAATTTTAAAGTACATGTTTCCCGATACGGGTAGTTTTAAAATTTCACTATCTTTTAGAAGATTATACCCTTTAATTGTTTTCATTCTATTAAAAGATGAAATTATATTCCTGTAAAATAGTGGAATATAATTTATTATGGGAAAAGATTTCTCATTTGTAAAATTAGTTTGAAATATATACCATTTATCCATATTGATTTTAGAAATATACATGGAAAAGAGATCTTGTCATTTTCCTATAATATTATATCTTTAGAAATACCTGTTATTGGTTCTATTTTCATTGATTTGACTCTTTCAATTACTTCACGCCATAACATACGAACATTTAAATTCCCATTATATCCTCCCAAATTTTGAAAGGTATTATTTTACCATAACTGGATATTGAATCTTTTATTGTCCAATTACCAAAATTAAGTAGCCCCTTGCTGTATACGTAATAATTATTTATTTTCATACTTTCATTATAGAAAATGAATTGGTCTGCCATGACAGACGTATCTGTACTATTTTTATAAAGCCCAGACTGCACCAGTAAAACTTCATCAAACTCTTTCCGACAAGATGTTTCGTCGGGCAACGTCTTTGTGGTGTAGACGAGCTTAAAACCAAGATTCCACAAAAATCCTTCTCGTCTCAAGCCGTTGTGAATATTTGGCATGTCAAGTCTTGGTCTTATGAAGTTTGAAGTAGTTTGATATAGTTGTGTTGGTGTGGTTTCAAAGATGAGATGGGCAGTCAGGGCATTATCTAACCAATCATAGAGTAGCATTCAGTACACAGATCTAAAATGACACTGTATATGCAAGGCAACCTATTTCGGTTACAAGTTGACAAAGAAAACGATAGATCAAAGAGATGCCATCACTTGGTGGTCAGCTCCTGTCTAAGTAGTTAGGCTGGGAAAGGGATCGTTCACAAATGACGTCACCCAGCAGTTGGGGGGGGGGGGGGTAGTAAAAGATGACAAAAAGTTACAAGGGGTGAGGTGTCTACCACTTGGGTGATGTCACCTTTTGGAAAAGAAGTTGTAGTTATTTAATAGTATTTTAAATTGCTCTCTGACATGTTAAGTGAGTTGTGATATATCTACTAGTTGAAATCACATTGCCATATTTGCTTTATTGTATTGAAACAGTCGCCATTAAGTATGTATTTTTACAACGGTACAGTTTAATCAGTGCTACTTGAACGAAATGTAATCGGGAAACCATGGAGGGAAGGCTGAGGCAAAGATGACGTCAACTTGCCAGGGGCGGAGTGCTGCAAAGTTGACGAAAGGTGACAAGGGGAGGGGGTAAAAAGGGGCCAAAAATCAGGTGACGTCATTTGTGAACGATACCGTACATGTACTCGCCTTGCATTATTGTTTACAGAGTCACCGGCCACTTGATTGTTTGTCTGCTTTTAGTATTTAAGTATTGTCTGAACGGGTTGGTTGAGGATGTCGCCACCAATAGCCATTAATAGACCCAGTTCCTCTTTAAAATTTACGTGTGAACCATATGAACTATATGTACTTTATGTGAACATAAATGTATTTGTACATTGTAGTACTACCATGTTTGTACTTATTGCATATAATCATTGTATCATGTATGCTGAGGATGTGTCCATATCATGAAATATATTCATGAAATTCTTTATCTTTTTCTTTGATTTAAAATAATGTCTCCATATGTACCCAAACAGGTTGATGGGTTAACTAAGCACTATTTTCAAACTGTTGTGTTTGGCCAAACATTTCCCTGGCGAGTTAGTATGTTAAAAGTAATTAATAATTGTTAGGATTATCAATATCATGAAAATGTCTTCATTGCCATTTTACATTCCTGCTGACTGGGTCTTTAAAGGTCCATGTTCACTTATCTACTTATCAAAGAACGTTTGAAGGTTCGTTCGTTAAAGTGTCCCAAAGGTTCGAAGCCAAACACCAACCAAATGCCCCATCACTAGTGGAGCTTGCGCCCGAATCTACAATCGAGTCTGTATTTCCAGTCGATAGAAGCGCGAATGACAGCACTAGAAGATGAGACCAGGGCGCGATTGACAGCACTAGAAGATAAGATGAGAGGTATGACTTAGAGTGAAATACAATTAATATTAAAAATTGTTAGATCCGGCGTCAATTACGACATTGAAAATAAGGTACATTTTCAGCTTCCGTCTCAGTGCCTTTACAAATACTGTATGCTTATGCTTTGACATTTTGTTTTTTTGTTTCAATTACCATTATGACATTTTAGAAGGATCAATTGCAATTATGGAAGAAAGTAACTACAACTACATTGATTATAATCACAACCAGTATTCGCGCAACCAAACACAACAGGTGGATGTATACTGCCAGATATTTCATCAATTACTCACTCACTCACTCACTCACTCTCACTCACTCACTCATTCACTCACCCGCCCAACCACTAATCTGCACACCCATCCAACCGCACACCCATCTGGGGTTCATAAGTTCTGAACAGGATGTGATTTGAAGAAAACCATCTCACGCTTTCCACTGCTGGGAGTTTTTAGAAGTCCCCTAATGGATCTCACTCCCCTCAACAGGTACTTTACCGACGTGCAGGGCGAGATTGGCTTGGACCGTGAGGCGCCAATCCACCAACACCAACGTTCCGTCTGGATCAAAGGTCCATTACAACTCCCAAGTCACCAATGAAGGAGGTGGCTGGGATCGAAGAATAAGTAATCCAAGTTCATAATGGAACGCCATTTCAAAATATCACCTTTTAATGCAAGGTATACTTTTAATCATCATGATGATTACGAAATTCATAACTGAGCATACAAAGTGTAACAACAATGATTTCGACACTGAGTTCCTGCGTAGTTTACTCTAGGAAAGCAGAGTAGATAACTTCTTTTACAACTATACTGTTGAAATCAATTTAATGCAGCATCCTGCTTAATTATGAGTCTTTATTTGAAGAATACCCAGTTAACTTATAGTTTCCCATATTCTTAGTTAAGATCGGAGGCAGGCCTACGCCTTCTATGTAATGGCAATGCACCAAAGGAAATCCGAGATGGAACCTGCCGATGACCATTTACAAAGGTGAGACTTCCATATCAGTATTCTATAATTTTATAACATTTTACAGAATCTTACATAGGAATATGTCAAGCGTTTACAAAGTATACAAGAAAATAAAATATTTTCCAAAACCTAATCCACCCAGTTCTATTCTTATCATAAGAGAAAAAGCCTTTATATGATAAAAAGTTTTATTGGTTCAGGTTTCATTTATGTTAAAGATGTAGATGTTGGATGACAATGGCAATTAAAGATGAAAATTTTGGACCGTTGTACATATTTAACTTGGAACTTATCAATTATTAAAACCTTAAATAGATACCGATTCTCTAATGAAACATGATTCTGTAGAAAAAAAGATTTATTATATAATAAAGCCACAAGTAAAACACATTGTGATCTTTGATTTGGGCAAAAATGTTCAAACTCTAATGCTCTTGATAAATGGATAGAAAATTTGATGGTCATCTGTTACAAATCTTGCTCTAGGGCAAAGATATTAATCCATGAGGCACATGAGTCTCCGCATATGACCAAATCGTGTTCAAGACAATTGATGCCCATATTTATTCAAACTGAATGCATCGCTGTGAACCTCACACCGTGCTCTATGTGTTTCAGGCTTCCACCTCTCGCTCCAGCATCCAGGTCGCAGCTGCTGACTTGAAACACCGTGCCTTCAGACCTGGCACCAGACGGAACCACGCGTGCCAATTCAACCTCTACTGCAACTTCTGTGATTTCTACAATCTCCAACCTATCAACCCCACAGTTGATACCGTGTGTACTTATATAGCGTTTCTAGCAACAAAACTCAAGCCCTTCAAATCAGTGAATAACTACATAGGAGCAGTCCGCCTCCTCCACAAGTACCTCGGCGAGCCTGCCCCCGCCCTGGATGCGTTTGACACCCAGCTCACGCTGCGGGCGGAAAAAACTCACCTCGAGGCACGCGCCAACACAAAAAGCTTCCAATATCGCCACACCTTCTGACTGAAATGTGCGCTATATGTGACACGCTGGACTCCTGCAGGGCAGAGCAATCAATGCGCCTTTGGCGTACTTCAGCTTCCTGCGCCAATCCAACCTCGCCCCACCCTCACCTAATGAATTCGATGCCACGCGCCACATGTGCAGGGGCGATGTGATCATCTCACAAAAGGGACCATGCACATCCTCGTGAAGTGGGCCAAAAACATGCAAACAATGGATAAACCCCTGCTGCTACAGATCCCGACCCCTCAATCCAGCAGTGGACCCAGCACTGGCCTTCAAACGCATGGTGGCTGACACCCCGACACGCCATCCCAACCACCCCTGCTCCAGCTGCCCGCACCCGACGGGTACCGCATCATCACAGTCCGCGACCTCCGGCTGGCATTGAGCGTACTCCTCACAGAGTGCGACAAAGGACGCGCCTCTTCTCGCTGCATAGCCTACGCCGAGGCGGCAGAACGGCGCTGTTCCAGCAGGGGAGCCGACCCCATAGACATTCAGCGCCACGGGGCTGGCGCTCGAGTGCATTCTATGAATACGTGCGCCCCACTTCTTCCACGGTCACAGCGGCCTTGGCCGTTGGCGCTCAAGGTCGCCCCTCACCTGTGCCGCAGTCCCTCCAGACTGCGATGATAGTGACTGACAATGTGACCTCAACAGCTTGGCAGCTCGCCAAACTGACTGCAGTCACCCCAAGCTCAGCACTGGCTGACGCCATGGCACGAATGACTTGCAAGTTGGAGTGTTAAAACTGATCGTTTGTTGTGTAACTTCCTTAATGTGTATAAAACCAGATTCAGGATATCTATCTTGCCCCTCCTCTCCTCCCCTACTACTTCTTCCCATCTCCTACGTCCTCCTCCCCTGCGGTTTGGCAACTCTCACTACACCACATTTTGGCATCTCTCACCTTACCTAGATTATTGTAGAATCAAATCAACTACCATTAAAATATGTTGCCAAACCCGCGAGTTCTTGTTTCACTACCTCACCAAACACACGTAGACTCAGAATAATGTGGGTTAAATTTTACCGCAATTTGCTGGCAAATTTCAAACTCTCATCGCGAATGTCCCCTGCCCTTATCCAATGGATAAAAAAATCAAACCACGCACCAAAATAGATATCCGATTCTCTAATCCGCCCGCGCGCGCGAAAAATTTCCTGCCCACCCGTTCATGACCCCTGTACCTGAAAGTATAAAGTATTAGATAAAATAAGCGTAGAAGTAACATGTATGCATATAATAAACCAAAATTTCCCATTATTGTAGAACATATTATGTTGATTTTGTAACAGGCCGGTATTATTTAATTTTTAAAACCTACTGTAGTAATATTTACTGTTGTCAGTTATGGGCATCTTATAGTAAAAGTAGTTATAAGAAAGTATACGTTGCATACAACAATGTTTTTAGAGCTCTTTTTAAACTAGATAGAAGATGTAGTGTTTCTCAGAACTTTTTAAATAAGAATATTGATTGTTTTAACATACTTATGAGAAAAGCAATATACAGATTTAGAAGTCGCTTATTTCAAAGTAAAAATAGTCTAGTCAAAGCATGTTTATCTTTTCAATTTTTATTTACAGCAGTAATATTGGCTGTAAATGGTATAAACTCCTGTTTTAAGGAACATTTGTGATAATGTTATTCATCTGTATATATTGTATCTATTTTTGATTAATTCTATGGACTTGTTTCCGAAATAAATATACTTATACTTATACTTATACTTATTGCGTATTCGGATTACCACACAACCGTCCGTTGTGTTATCGTGTTCTGTGGCGGTCAAAGTGAGAAAAATGCATAAACCGCAAACTTTTTTTAGGGTGCGCTTATCAATTTTTGTTTTTTGCTGAAATTTGTTTTTGTAAGTGCACTGTGCGCTTAAAAGAACGAATACGGCAATGATTATTTTCAATGGAAATATTTATATAGCTTTAGATTAGAAATCAATTTGAAATATCAATAGCTGAATTCAATTATGAATAAGTCCATTCAATACTATCAACAAAAGCAAATCTTTGTAAATGTGTGTGTGTGGGGGGGGGAGGGCAAAAGTGACAGTCTTACATGCATGTACTAAAATGAGGTGCAAGACACTATCCACCTTTTATATGACTGTTAGCATTTACATATTCCTTTGATTTCTGAAGTTATTTCTGCTAAAATTGAGACGCATCATATAATATGTTATAATGAGCTTTTGGCTACAAATAATGACATTATTTCATTTATATGTCATCAGTTACGTATGCATACATCTATTTCTTGAAAATGAGAAAGCACATTGTATATTTACGTTTTGATCAACATCTGATTAACATATTTAACCCTCACTCTACTGTTCCAAATTTTCCTTAATGCTAACTCAACACTTCCATATTTTTCTAATTTTGACATCAAAACCATTCGACTTCTTGCACCCGTGAATGTCCCTTCCACATATTTTCTTACGTCACTAAACTGACTAAACAGTTCAAACCATTCCTAATTTTGAAACAATAACTATAAAACTTTCTTGTATAATATTGAAATATATTGTCACAAACACCTAATACTTTTCACTCTAATGTGGTATTCTAACCCATAGATGGGACCCAGGTGGTGAATGCCTATTCAACGGATTACAACAGCAGCTCCCAAATGGCCGTTCTGAAGCTGGCTGTGGGAGACAAGGTCTATGTGGCCCCTGTTGGCGCGAGTTGTGACCTGTATGGGACCCCCTACTATTACAACAGCTTTTCAGGATTTAAAATAGCATAAAGGTTAACATTGTCGAAATATTCACTGCAGAATAAAGTGAATGACAGTTGGATGTGTTTGTTCTTATGTTGCAATCCTCAGTAAATAACAATAAAAACACACACAAGGTTTGTCTACTGGTCTTCAAAAGCTTCACTAATTATCTCTTGATGATTCTCAGCTTTTCCTATGGTACAAGAGTTAAACATGACTAATACACTGTGTTTTCAGTGCAAATATCATCTGTCTAAAAACAGCTAGCTACTCGGAAATATTTACTTTCAACTACTAACTTTCAACACCAACTAACTAGCCAAAATACACTGGAACTCTCATTTAGTGAATAAACTAACACTTAGAGCTTTACATACCCCTGGCGTTATTTTGACTTTAAAAATTGAATATACATTAGTAAATTGAGACCAATTATTCTCACACAAAAAAATTGGTAAAATAGTATACATATTTTCAAAAGTTTTTTTTAATTCCATCAGAATATTTCTGGATAAAAATCTAATGCATCTGTCAAAACAATTTCTTTTCATGCCATTACTTCATTGGAAACTATGTATGACGGACATTTTAAGTTGTATGTCATTGTGTTATTCTTATTTGTATCAGATTTTATCTAATTATGATAGTGATTTGAATCATGAATATTATAACATAGCGTACCGATCTCACAATTTGGCCATGCAAACAATTTATGTGTTTTAAACATTTTAGCAAAGAATTTTTTTTCATTGGTCGTCATGTAAATATTTACAATGAATTTTATTATTATCACAATGAGAACTAGATCAAAAGTGTTCAAAGAACACTGCGTCGCTAGAACGACGTTGACTTATGGGCAATTAAGATATATACTGAAATGATGTATACTTTACAATCAAGAAATGAATAATTTGAGGAGAAAACATCAGAATGAATGAGAATCAATATACCCAGGTAAAAGATATTTGATGCACCACGCCGTAACCCGGGGTCCGTATGATGCCCCGGGGTGCCGTGAAATGCAAACCCCGGCATGTCGTAATGCCCCGTTTCTCCCGTGATATTTCCGAATATCGGTCGTTGCTAAAAAGCAGACCACCAAAAGAATGACGGCGATGTGCATTTTCGTTTTGTCACAATGTACTAGGTTGGAAATCAAGTTTTAATAAATTAAGAATAAATAAGATGTTTCTATTGTGACAAAACTTAAACATTTTACTTATGAATATTAACAAAATTTGATACCACAGCAGCCTACCAGTCATCACGGTATGCCGGGGTGTTGATGTTGAAAAAAAAAATAATTAATTAGCTCAAAAATGCATTTTTTATTATTTTCACGGGCCGGGGTATCACGGTAACCCGGGTTACGGCGTGGTGCATCATTTGTGTTGCAATACAATAGTACTGTTTGAATAACAGATACTAATCAATATCAGTTTCAAACCCAATAATCAATATTTGCTGCTTGGGTTGGAATATGGATTTTTCTTGGTGCCTTAATTGCATTGAATATCAATAAGAATATCATGAATGGGCTTCTAGAAACCACAGTATAATTGGCAGATTGCCCAAAATCGAATCACTTTGGTGTCGGCTCAAACCTCATAGTTGTGTAAAGTTTGAACGAAATCGGTTCATCGGTACGCCCGCTAGCTTGTCCGGAGACATACATAGTTAGTTAGTTAGTTAGTTAGTTAGTTAGTTAGTTAGTTAGTTAGTTACATAGTTAGTTACAAACGAACCAAACACAATGCTTGCTTCAGCAGCTGAGCTGAAGCGACGCAATAATTTCAATGAGCTAAAGAGTAAAAATTCCACTTCCAAATGTGTGCAGAATCTTTTAATTGGAAATAATAAATTCTCATTGTGGTAATTAGGAAATAAATGAAACAAAAAACTTTAGTTTTTTTTTTTTTTTTTTGTTTTTTTTTTTTTTTTTGGGGGGGGGGTTTCTGTTTGCACTTCCATATTGTGACAGACATTATTAATACATAATTTTGCTAGATTATTCAAATGAATTTTTACCACGTTTAAACAAAGTTGTTTAATGATTTAGATTTTAGTAAATTGTTAAAATTAAGATTCTCGAAAATAAATTAGAAAAATATTGTCGACAAGATATTTTCAGTTTATTTCCAGATTTTTCATCAAAGATTATGTGAAAATGATTTTGTCAGTCTCTTTCAAATATTTGTATTTATGCAGTCAACTTTTATGTTATAAGTTATGATGTGATCTTTTGTGACTCTAATCTTAAATAAAATGAATAAATAAACAAATTAAGTAAAATGTTCAATATTTATTGATTGACTCATACGTACTTATTATCTTTACATTATTAATCTCTATAGATATATTATTACATGCGCGCTTTTAAGAGCAAATAACATACATAATGATCATGCAAAACTATGATAGCAGAAAGAGAACATAAAATGAATGAATAATGGCGCAAGGTTAAATATTGAAAAGTGAATGATAATTGAGCTGTGTCATTTAATGAAATAATTGGTAATGTGATAATTTAGGTTGTTTACGAAAATTTATTAAGATTTCACTCCTAGTCCATTCTCCACTCAGTACTCTGTAGTAAGTTTGAGAAACACACACACACTAGATAAAAAATGCATTTTAGTAAACAAAAAATCTTATAACACATGCATTTTAATGAACGATATGTTGTACTAAGTAGCTGTAGTCGAAGAATCTGTTTGCCATCAGGTTTATACTGAATTGTAACACTGAACATAAAACTTCAAAATAAGATGGATCTAAAACATTGTTTTTCTCTCAAGTGTTAGACCTAATTTTTACATAACAGATATTTGCATATTTTTCATTTCTTGAGGGCACATGAAATGTTGAAGAAAAGTTTTCCCATGTCATATCCGAAAACCAAACATTTTGCGATTTTTCGGTTTTCCATAGAAATGGAAATTCAAAGTATGTTTCAGTCAGATTTTCAAACACATGATTGATATTTTGCATGTCTTCAGAATTAAAAGGACGTTTTACTTTGCCAAAATTATCCATATATGATAAACTAGATGAGTTGACTTTTCCTAGATATATTGCACACCCAGTTTTTAAACTTAAATTGTCTCCCATTTTCGGAGAATAATTATCATCCACTATAGCATGTTCAAAGCCTAGCCTCTGTGCCTCCAGCACTCTTTTTACACTTCTTTGATGATCGTCAAAGAAAACTAATGATTGATTGATTGATTTATTTATTATAGTGACATTGTATATACATTACATTTACAGAGGAAATTTTTTAATTCAAATTATACCCAGCCCTTCTAGGGCTTATAAGTCACCTTAAATACATTATATATATTAAATCTATATATATCATAAATATAAATATATGGCATATATATTAAACATTTCAATTTCTTCTATATAAAACATTTTGACGGATTCCCCATGCAGTGACAACAAAATTAGATACATCTTTCCAAAAAATTTTCATAAGGAATACACATTTTCTTTCTACATCTAAATTAACAAAATCCTTATCAAAATCAGCTGCCTTCTTAAATAATGAATACCGAATATTTACATATAAAGGGCAAGTACATAGAAAGTGCACTTCGTCTTCAACCATATCCATCTGACATAGCTCACATATTCTTTGCGCTACAGGTAAATTTCTGAATCTACCAGTCTCTATTTTAAGAGGTAAAATGCCGTGCCTAAATTGGGTAAACAGAGATCTCGCTCTCTTAGACATTAAAAATTTTACATATGGCTCTGTGTTAATATTGTCTTTGAATGTGACGTAAGTTCGAAGTTTAGGTTTGACTATTACTTGCGATTTCCATTTCTCTAACATAATGCTTTCCAGTTTAGGGTTTATAGTTTCCAGATCACATGCACTTTTTTCTTCAAATGCATCAATACCAAGTTCATTGAAAAGACATTTCATCTCTTTGCACCAATTTTGCTTACAAATTTGATAATCCCATTCAAATATTTTTCTTGTTAATCTATTCTCTCCCATATTAACTAGCCTATTCCATAATCTTATCCGACATATACATCTACTTAGTTTTGGACTAATCCAACCTACATCACCAGTCAATGCTAGATTAGGTGAAAACTTGTGCACTCCTAAATAATACCTGATAGCTCTATAATGAACATTATCAATACAACTACCAGATATATGACCCCAAACACCAAATTGTAACACTGAACATAAAACTTCAAAATAAGATGAATAGAAAACATTGTTTTTTCTCTCAAGTGTTAGACCTAATTTTTACATAACAGATATTTCCATATTTTTCATCTCTTGTGGGCACATGAAATGTTGAAGAAAAGTTTTCCCATGTCATATCCGAAAACCAAACATTTTGCGATTTTTCAGTTTTCCATAGAAATGGAAATTCAAAGTATGTTTCAGTCAGATTTTCAAACACATGATTGATATTTTGCATGTCTTCAGAATTAAAAGGACGTTTTACTTTGCCAAAATTATCCATATATGATAAATTAGATGAGTTGACTTTTCCTAGATGTATTGCACACCCAGTTTTTAAACTTAAATTGTCTCCCATTTTCGGGGCATAATTATCATCCACTATAGCATGTTCAAAGCCTAACCTCTTTGCCTCCAGCACTCTTTTTACACTACTTTGATGATCGTCAAAGAAAACTAGTGTTTTTCTTAAATCTATATTTGTTGATGTCCAATTCACTTGAGAAAAATCTTTGAATTTCTTGCCTAGAAAATATAGCGTATCATGCCGTTTATCCGTATAAGCTTTTCCACCATTCCCATTTGGATCAAGTAGGATGAGTTGTGCTTCTGGTGCAGCTTCCCTCAACATCCAGGTCCCTAGTCCTAAGTGGATACCACTCTCAATAATGTGCCTGGGCTTCAGCCAGCGTACAAGTGTCCACAAGGCAAATTGGTGTGCCAGTCCAGTGCCCCAGATGTTATTCCCGGGTTTATTCCTATACACATCCATAAACGCTGCAAACTCTTCCTTAATGTAATTTTCATCAAATGGAGGGTGAGCACCTTTGTTGCAAATACCATTCTCATCATAATACACGCCATTTCTGATTTGAGCTGTGCTTATCCCTTTAAAACCAACGCCTGTGTTAAGTTTTATATTCTGATTCTGATTTCTGAGCACTGATTCATTTTTTCTTAATAACCAGACTAACATGACAGCCCACACTAAAATTGCAAAAATGGTTCTATATGTGAACTTCATATTTTCCAATTTTTAATCTTTCAGTGAATTGTTATGAACTAGAAAAAAACATTTCAATTTTGCATTATCAGTCACGTGCACACTGAGTCATGACCAATGAATGATCTCCTTGCGAATGACAGGGCTAATTTGACCATAGCCTCGGTCAACCCAGTCCGTTTCAAGTGATCAGCCTCTTCAATGATCTTTAATCGTTCTTTTCTTGTGTCAGCAAGTCTTATACACACAATTTCACAATTTAAACTGAGAGCATATAATCCGTCTTACAAGTAAATGGTGTCACGCAGTAACACGTATATTTGTCTGGAAAGCTTGGCCATAAGTTTACTTGCCCCGCAGACACATGCTATATACGTGGTATGTAGCTATTGTAACAGTGTAAAAGAGATCCCCGTGGAGGCCTAGAGGTCATATCTTTCATATTTATGAAAACATTTGAACACAAAAAGATTTAGCCCCAGGCATTTACTTTTCTGCTTCCAACACTTGAAATGGTCAGCGACACGTGGCACGAGTACCACTGTGGCACAGGTGATAATAATTGCAATGTACTACACTTCCCTAAGGGGGTTGCTTCGCTAAAAGCTATCAAAGTTTTGACTTTAGAATTTACAAAAGAAGCAGTTCAAAGTGTTTTTATTGTATTGTTTAGGAAAGCTCTAGGCTTAAAACCGTGTTGCCGACTGTGATAACTTATTAGTTAGAAATATGTATACATAGTGTATTTTATAATTTCAATTCTAGTCATCAATATGTTTTGGGTTTTCACTTGTACAATTATTTACTTAATTAGACTATTATTAATAATTATTTGTTCTATTTTTTGTATTTACTATGTATGGAATTTATTTTTATCCTATGAATCCACCATCACACGCATGAGATGGAACAACGTTGCCAAAGTGCACTTTTTACAAGTAAACAGGATGCTGCACATAAACTATTTGTTACAATCCCTTGGTGCAAAGAACGTGACATTACCTGCGGAGAAAATTAGCCAAATCAAACAAAGCACCTGACGTTTATGGGGTAGTGGATGAGCAAATAAAGAAGGCTTTTTAAGCCAGTACGGTGTACAAATCACTGAAATTCCTTGTCAAGCATTTGCTTGTCACGGGAAACGTTACAGAAACGTAAAAACTATGTTGTGTCTGTCCACGGTGTCCAGTCCCCAAGAAAGGAATACCCCCAGAGGAAACAAATAGCCCCCACGAGATAACCATCACATCAATTGTAAAGTTGTAGAGCTTCAATCAGCATCGCTAACAAAGGAGATCCTGAAATCAAGTCAAAGCAAATACCATTTCAGCTTCACAGAAGGTGGTCCCCACACGTATACTGCTCTGCTCCTAACAGAGGTCCGATTCAAAAGATAATAACACCCAACTCTTAGCTACAATGGATTCATCAAAAGCGTTGGCAGATGACATCATACTATCCTCCACAGCACCTTTCAGCATGCAGGCCAGCCTAAACATAGCTGCCTGAGACGCTTCTAACAATAGATATCTTTATAATGTGGATTGAATTAACTTGGTAATTATAAGGCATTTCAGATGCGCATGCTTCCTGTAAACTCACCGCTTCTACTATCACTGACCATTCCTGTCAATCACTAGCTTGACCACTGAATGACCCACTGACTGACCGCTTAACATACGCCAGTTAGCAGCAGGCTCCACCCCCGCACCATGCCGGCTGTGGCTGCTTTTCCTGCGCCCGTCAGTTACACCGCCGTCGTCATAGTGACCATACTAAAAATCTTTCCCACCTCACTCCCGCCATGAATGCCATGCCGTTTCATGTCTCCCCTGCTTCCTGTCCCACGCATTCATCACCAGATTCGACCCTGTCCTAATCACTTGACCATTACGCTAACCACTCATCCCGCTGACCACTCCTTGACCATGGTTACGGTTAACTGTTCCCAGATGGCTCCTCCTATCAACGTCACCCATTAACATGAATGGGCCTCTAATCAGAGGCTGCATCACTTCCTATCGGTCACTTAGTGACCACCGTTTTATACTATTAGTGGATTTATCAGCAGGTGTTTACAGACGTGCCTCAAATGAACTCGCACTATAAGTTAAACAGGGGCCGTTATTTACACATTACTACCATTCAAATTAAATTTTATACCCTTGTTTGTTGTATTATATACACAGTTTAAACTATCATTTTGTGCTTGTTTTATTAGCTTAAATTGAAAGCCTTTCGGACCTACTTTACATATGGTGGAAAGTTTTACCAGCAGATCCATGGAGCGGCTATGGGGTCGCCAGTTTCCATGATAGTGTGTGATGCGATGATGGAGGACATAGAACAAAAGGCAATTGAAACAGCGCCTCACCCTCCCCACTGGTGGTATCGATATGTGGATGACACTCACACGAAGCTAGACTCTGAGTATGCCCAAGAATTCCCGGACCATCTAAACACACTGGACCCTGACATAAAGTTCACCACTGAAGGAGAGGAAAACGGTGAGCTTGCCTTCCTGGATACGTCCACATCGAAGAAAGAGGATGGTGGTCTCAAACTTAAGATCCACCGTAAGCCGACACACACCTACCAATACCTCCAATTTGACTCCAACCATCCCTTGGAGCATAAACTCAGTGTAGTATGCACTCTCCATCATAGAGCCTTTTTGCATCTGAGGCTATTTTGAACAGAAAAATAACCTTAAAACTCACCTATTAATGCTCACTTTCATTCAGGATTTGACCGAGAAACAACCCCCCCCCCTAAAAACATTGGAGGCAGTTGCCTCCTATGGCTCATATGTAGCTACTAGCTATGGCCCTGCTGTAGCATTATCATGTGTGACATTATGTCTGATTCTCCAAAACGGAAAGACGTCAAAAAGACATTTTTTCGTTTTGCAGAATCAAAATGCAATCTGTAAACGTGTGGGTCATTGTGTTAAGATTTAATAAAATTGTGAAAATTGTTTATATTTGTCTCTAATTGTGTATGGTAGATATTCACAATACCATTTCTTTATTAAACAACAGCAATGATGATTGTTTCTATTACAAAATAAATAATCTAAAAAGTGGGTTATGCTTTCTAATAGCAAACTGTAACTTTTAAATGGGATCTTTTGGCTAGTATATAAGGAGGTTGACAAGCTTAAAGTTATAAGCTGCAATGAATGAAGATGTAGACATTATTTCATAATGATGGAACCATTTTCAAAACTATCATGATTATGTAAGGCATTCACTTGAGCCATATATGATACAATCACTAGCCCATATGGGATTTGCCGTTCTTGCAGCTAAAAAACGTTTTACGTTACACGTAATAGCGCGTATATGGTGGACCGAGGAAGCTCACTTGGTGGACCGAGGGAGCTTGCCTTAATGGACCGAGGAAGCTTGCCTTAATGGACCGAGGGAGCTCATAATTACATGGACCAACGAAGCTCGTGGACCGAGGAAGCCCGGAGCCGTGTCGATCCCCTGCACAACATTTTTTAGACATTCAACCTGTTTTTCTTTTAGTTCATATGCAATTTCACAAGTCTTTTTCGCAGTTTTTAAACTGTCTAAAAACAAATCATCCATTATGATATTTATTATTTAGAGCTATTATGAAAGAGAGAGGTTATTAACGAAATATTCTATAAACGCTAAGATTGTATTAGATATAGACCCTTAATAAGAACAATGCAGTACTTGTGTTGACGGAAATGAGAGTACAGTTGTACTGTCTACTGTCTACATGTGCACATGTTGACAACTAGTAACGTACAACGTTACTCTGTAAGTAAACACAGCCATGTGCCGAATTTGCCGTCGTGCACGTAACACGCTACCACACTGCAAGTCAGTCGAACGCAGTAGTGTGAGTCTGGTGGCTCGAGACTAATTTGACCAATGAACGTTTAGCCCTTTGCAGACCGCCATCTTTAAAACTGCTGCCAGGCAGTATTCTTAAAGCAGTACCGTCAGAGATAGTTTAACGAGATACGCAACACGTTCATATCTGCGTTCCCGGCAGGTGCGAGCAGGTGCCCGAGATCAGGGGGGCTAGGTCTTTTTTTGAAATAAATAGTTTGTTTCTGCATATGTCCCAAAAAAATAGTTTGTTTGTATATGTGTCCAGAAAAAAATAATTTGTTTGTATATGTGTCCAGACTTATAGATATAGTTTATAAGACCAACATGAAGAAAAAAAGTTTGTTGTTCAATGAACACGAAAAAAAAAAGTTTGTTTTTGTAAGGTCTCTGAAAAAAATAGTTTGTTAGCAGGTAAAAAAACCTAGCCCCCCCTGATTTTCGTCTGGATCGCCCCTTAGCCATAGTCTATGGGTATCGCCGAACGGTGATTGTCAAACACATGGCGATGCATGTGATTCATGTTCAAAATAAACTATTTAGTTAAAACAATTACCCAGATTTATATATACGAGTGGAATTGCATATTACTGCAGATTATTTCCATCAGAATTATACATTGATACGACAACCGTGTGTTGATGTTTTTTGGTCAAATGATCTATAGTATAACAGAGTTGAGATTAGTCACTTGTCACTTGCATGCTTGTAATTTGCAGAGGTTTACTGACAACTAAAAAATTATCATAGACACATAAGACACTTAAAATTTGATGCAGATTCTTATTTCTACACTTTCAGTTCATACTTTACATTTGGAAAGAAATGTCCATTGATCCCATCACATAGTCGTAATGTTCTTTGATGTGCTGTCAAATCCACTACGATTGTGTTGACCATTTTGACTAGCAACGTTTGATCATCGAATGTCCTGCTATTTCATAATAATTGGTATGGTTAGAAACGCACACTTCTGTAGATTACATACATAGTAATAAAATATTTTTGGTACAGGTATGGATGAGATACTGACATATTTATTACCGAACCAGCGTTTGACAATGACAGCCATACGGTGAAAAACGTGATTAGGGAAGAAAAAGTGTCCGAACATTTTGCTTAGTATTTCAGCACTTGCCATGGCTAGAAACATTTAATTAATACATATGTAATCTACAGAAGTATGCGTTTCCAACCATATCAATTATAAAAATTTAGTAGCATATTTTACTACTAAACTTTGAAGGTAAAATGTGCATTATATCGAAGTGGATTTGACAAGCTGATTAGTCTATACCTACAATAAATGTTATCTTGCTGAGTTTCTATCAAGACAATATTATTTATCTCATGAAAACAAGAAACTACTCACTGTTGTTTATACATATGTGTACTATTTTATAATTTAATGTATCATATAAAGTCATATAATAAGTTTTTTGGTCATCTTCATTTCATTCACCTATGAATACTTAGTCACTTCAACCATCCCGACGTCGCACCTGCTCGCACCTGTTCAGTATTTTACGTCCACTGTAGGAAACATAGGACGTTACCTCTCTTGGTAATGCTCTTTGGTACCGTGCCGGCAACCGTGTAGGCTTGCCGGTGCGTTCTGCTGTCAAATTACAAATATTGTGATTGTTAAACTAAATCATTAAAATGGACATCCGATAATCTATCATTTAAAATGGATAACTAACTACACATCATCACCTAAAAGTCGTGTTCTTCCATCTTCATTCTTGGATCTGACCGGGGACCTAAACATGGGGTGCTGGGAAATGTCACAGACCCCAAGCGCATCCCAACAATCAGATCAAGCACTTCTGCCAGTTGGATAATACTACTATTGCTCTGTGGTGACATAGAGACTAACCCAGGGCCCACTGACACTGCATTCCCATGTGAGTATGCCAACTTCATGTAAATTGG
>CM032664.1:61018291-61060918 GCA_019095985.1 Streblospio benedicti | reverse complement strand
TTGAAATCAGTGTACCTATATCTAAATTCATGCCAAGTGGCAAAAACTTGTCACAAAGTTTAAGGTTTTTATGATTTCGTCCTCCTCTATAGCGGTGTAGACTGTGCTTAACAAAAATGAGTAAAGACCATTTGAGGTTATTCTGCCTCCATGGGAAAATATGTTAACTTACCGACCACAAAACGTTGGTTTTGGCAACTGTTTCCTTGCCATTGTTCTGTACACACACAATCAAACCCATTTGATATTGGGTTAACACTGCAAACGCCTCCATTCTCACATGGTGATGAATGACAAGGGCTGCTTACTGCTTTTAGTGCTTGGGGTTTGCCTAAAACAAATATCTTATCATTGATATGTTTGAAAGCAAACTGAGTGAACTACTTAATTAAGATTGCATGTATAATGTATACATACATATAATGAAACATTTGTCAATAAAAACATTCTATCTATCTACATCACTATCTGCATGTGGAGTAGTGAATTATTTCCAACAAGTACAGTTATTAGATTATGCTGCACTTTTCCAATGTTTATAATATGCAAGTGCAAAATGTAGGGTAACAAAATTAGTAAAGACCATTTGAGGTTATTCTGCCTCCATGGGAAAATACGTTAACTTACCGATCATAAAACGTTTGTTTTGGCACCTGTTTCCTTGCCATTGTTCAGTACACATACAATCAACCATACCACTAATATCAAGAAATGTGCACGTGCCACCATTTTGACATTCATCAGCATTTAAACATGGATTCTCCACTTCACAGATTGGCCCTTCATATGGTACAGGACAGTCGCATTTGTACTCATTTGAAGTTGCATGGAGACTGCAATTGCCTTCATGTATGCATGGTGACGAATCACAAGGATTGTGGCTCATTACTTTTAGTGCAGCAGCATCTGGCAGAGTTAAATAACAATCAGTTTTTTATGAAGAGAAACATAGGATATATTGTAGACACTTGATTGTTGTGAATATTAGAATTACGAGGGATTATGGAGACAATACAAAGATATATATATATATATATATACTCATATATATATACTCATATGTACTAATATGTACTCATATTGATCTGTCTGGTGCTTATGTTGAGTACATGTTGAGTACATATATATATATATATATATATATATATATATATATATATATATATATATATATATATATATATATATATATATATATCGCAGGTCGTAGATACAAATGTAAAATTAATGTACCTATGTCACAGTTTGCACCACTGTAGCCACCGGGACATTCACATACGTAGCTGTTGATGCTGTCTGTGCAGTTCCCTCCGTTCTCACAGGGAGACGAATCACATTCGTCTAGCTCTACAAATGTTACCATCCATTAGGGATATTAATATCAGAGAAATTAAGGGTCACGTGGAGGAGTACTTATTCATTCGCACACAAGCATTGATGATAATAAATAGTATGTGGAATTGTTAGATACGAATGTTTCATATGTCATATGTGTGATTCATTATTTGGTAAAGACCCTCTGCATCATGATAATGTGATGTGTAAAAACACATGTGTGATCTACCATACAATTGATCTGTCTGGTGCTTATGTTGAGTACACGATAAATAAATTATAGTCACTTCCACTTTAAAAAAAATGCCAGCTTTATACATTGCAAGGTAATTCACATTTAAGCTTTTTTATTTTCCCAGGAAAGAAATATTGTCACGAAAAATTGCTACCAATTTGACAGTATGTTCCTGCATATCCATTGGCACAGACACATTCAGACCCAGAACTATGATCCTCACATATTCCTCCATTATGACAGAGTACAGAACTGCAGTCTACAGCTGAAATTAGATTAAGCTCATTAGCAGTAAACTTTTCGATACATTATACCAAAGCATCATTGCGTTGTTGCATTTTTACTAAATACCCGCGACTAAATCACTGCAATCTAATTACGTTACAAGTGTAAAATTAATGTACCTATGTCACAGTTTGCACCACTGTAGCCACCGGGACATTCACATAAGTAGCTGTTGATGCTGTCTGTGCAGTTCCCTCCGTTCTCACAGGGAGACGAATCACATTCGTCTAGCTCTACAAATGTGACAATCCATTAAGGACATCAATATTAAGAGAATTACAGGGGACGAGAAGCTAGGGGTACTCATTCATGCAGACACTAATGTTGATGCTAATAAGTTGTATTGTAACTTAGTAACTGTACACCTAAAAGTGTGTACTAAAACAAACAAAAACAACAACAACATAGCAGCATACCAATTTCACAATGTCTTCCCCCATATCCAATGACACACATACATTCATAATCAGTGTCGAAGAGAGTGCAAATTCCTCCATTTTCACAATGTAAAGTGCGACAGTCTAAGGCTATAAGCAAAACGGTGATGTACATTCTTATAAAAAAAAGAAGTTAAAGCAAAAGCATGGCAAATATGAATTTCTACAAATGCAGTATAGATAAGTTCATAAATAAATAGCTATTTTTGTTGTCTTGCAGCTTAATTGGCATGAATGAGAGGTTTCAAATTTAGCATCTGTGTGAGTGAAAAATGAACATCTAAACAAACCTATGTCACAGTTTGCACCACTGTAGCCACCGGGACATTCACATACATAGCTGTTGATGCTGTCTGTGCAGTTCCCTCCGTTCTCACAGGGAGACGAATCACATTCGTCTAGCTCTACAAATGTTACAATCCATTAAGGATATTAACATCAGAGAAATCAAGGGGCACGTGGAGGGGTACTTATTCATTTGCACACAAGCATTGATGATAATAAATAGTATGTGGAATTGTTAAATACGAATGTTTCATATGTCATATGTGTGATTCATTATTTGGTAAAGACCCTCTGCATCATGATAATGTGATGTGTAAAAACACATATGTGATCTACCATACAATTGATCTGTCTGGTGCTTATGTTGAGTATAGTACACCATAAATAAATTATAGTCACTTCCATTTCTAAAAAAATTCCAGCTTTATCCATTGCAAGGTAATTCACATTTAAGCTTTTTTTATTTTCCCGGGAAAGGAATATTATCACGAAAAATTGCTACCAATTTGACAGTATATTCCTGCATATCCATTGGCACAGACACATTCAGACCCAGAACTATGATCCTCACATATTCCTCCATTATGACAGAGTACAGAACTGCAGTCTACAGCTGAAATTAGATTAAGCTCATTAGCAGTAAACTTTTCGATACATTATACCAAAGCATCATTGCGTTGTTGCATTTTTACTAAATACCCGCGACTAAATCACTGCAATCTAATTAAGTTACAAGTGTAAAATAATGTACCTATGTCACAGTTTGCACCACTGTAGCCACCGGGACATTCACATAAGTAGCTGTTGATGCTGTCTGTGCAGTTCCCTCCGTTCTCACAGGGAGACGAATCACATTCGTCTAGCTCTACAAATGTTACAATCCATTAAGGATATTAATTTCAGAAAATCTATATTGTGATACAAATAATATATTTGTAAAAGTACAGTAAAACACATCAATATTTGTTAATTTTCGCCTGGTGTGTTCATCTAATAAGTGCCAAATCTTGAATAATTCATCTACCAACCAATTTACACAATTTCAAATTTTCGAATTTAGACACCCCAATGGCTGTGCTGGACAAATAAAAATTCATGGTTTACTAGGAGCACAACATGTTCACAGTGGTTTTTGTTTGTCTTTACAGTACACTTTGAAGTAATAGTTTATGTACTCATTTCATGCACGTCCATTAGGTGAAGAAAATCTTTCTTAAAACAAAAGTAGTTCAACATAAAAGTTGGCAGCAGTTAATATCCTATTACTAGTATAGACCTTCTATCATAGATTCACATAAGATATTTCATCTTGCCAAATAAAACAGCATTTGTAGGCAAAACAAGACTTTATATCGTCAACCATTGAAAAAATATGCGAGGGCCTGGCCTCTAATTTTGATGTATGTACCTATCTCACAGTCTGTTCCATTGTATCCAGAAGTACAGTCGCATGTATAGCCATCAGCAATATCTCTGCAAATTCCTCCATGTTGACAGGGAGAGGCATTGCATTCGTCAACTGTACCATAGATGTTAACATAAGAATGTTTTGACATTAACACATTATCACCATGCAGAAGCGAGTAGGGTGGCGACCGTTACCCTCTTCATGAATACAATTATATTCTTCTCTCTCTCTTCTATGGCAAGCAAGCCCCTACCCACTATATTGACATAGCTTGAAGACACATCTTCCATTTGACTATATCAAGTGGCCCAGATGGGACTCGAACTCACGACCCCAAGGTTGTGAGACCAGAATGATACCATCATCCCAAGCAGGGGGCTGTTAAAAGGCTACTCGGACGAACCAATGTCTCTGTAGCCCCAGCCTACATACTTGGTCAATTATCATCTCAACCCGGAGGTCGTGAGTTTGAATGCCACCTATGGACGGAAATTTTGGGAGCTCTAATTTCTTCGCATTTCACTGCTAGTGGAGTTTTCTAATGTGTTTTTCCCAAGTTTGCTTGTGGATATAATTATATTCTTCCCTCTTTCTTCTATGACAAGCAAGCCCCTAACCACTATATTGACATAGCTTGAAGACACATCTTCCATTTGACTATATCAAGTGGCCCAGACGGGACTCGAACTCACGACCCCAAGGTTGTGAGACCAGAATGATACCATCATCCCAAGCAGCGGGCTGTTAAAAGGCTATTCGGACAAACCGATGTCTCGGTAGCCCCCAGCCTACATACTTGGTCAATTATTCCGTCCATAGATGGGATTTAAACCCACGACCTCCGGGTTGAGATGATAATTGACCAAGTATGTAGGCTGGGGGCTACAGAGACATCGGTTCGTCCGAGTAGCCTTTTAACAGCCCGCTGCTTGGGATGATGGTATCATTCTGGTCTCACAACCTTGGGGTCGTGAGTTCGAGTCCCGTCTGGTCCACTTGATATAGTCAAATGGAAGACGTGTCTTCAAGCTATGTCAATATAGTGGGTAGGGGCTTGCTTGCCATAGAAGAGAGAGAGAAGAATATAATTGTATCCACAAGCAAACTTGGGAAAAACACATTAGAAAACTCTTCATGAATAAAACTCAGCCAAAATGTAAACGATTTTGATATAAAAGTTTTTTTGTTTGTTTTTTTCGACTGAAACGTGACCTATTGGTTCAAATCTCAGTGCCGAGAGTCATAGATAATCTATACCAAGACTAAAACTCAAGATGGTTTAATGCTTAATTTGGCTGTTTGAAGATTCTATTTAACCCCGTCTGATGTAGGTAAATATTACTTTGAAAAATCAGCAAAAGCCACCCGCATCTGAGGCACACATAATGTACTCTGAGTATCAGATGTCAAGCAAAATGACATCTGTAATGTTTTGCCTGAGATTGGATTAACATAATTTATGTGATCTGTTCAAAATACTGCAACCTGATTGGTTGAACCCGCCACACCCATCTGATACATAGCTGTGATTGGTCAATTGACCTCATTTATATTCATCACCAGCCAGTGATGATAATAGATTAACAGCCTGTAATTGGTCAGAACTTTTATTGAAAATAGCTATGTGTCAGAGGTCTCTTCAGGACATTTGATACTCAGAGTGACAAAATGTTCCTCAGAACATTAATTTGACGCACAAATCTCACAGTAAGTTGTATTCAGACAAAGTATATCGAAATCGAATATCCCACATAACTAATTCTTGCATAAAATTGTGTCAATCCTCGAATAAAGTAAAACCATAATACTGTTCTGGGCCATAGCCAGGATTGCAAATGATTGGAGGCAAATATGTTGGTCAAGGATGCAGTCAAAATGCTTTTGGGGAATGCTCCCTAAAGAAAATTTTGCAATTTAGGCCTCTTTTCATAGCAATGAGGCAATTCAAAAAACAACAAACCAAAATAAAAAAAAAATATATATATATATATCTTAAAACTCGATTTCAATCAGGGTTTTGTCAAAAATACGCCCCCCCCTTAACATGTAGGCAGTTGCCTCCCTTTCCTCATATGCAGCTACGCCTGTTTGTGCTAATCGTCTGCCATGCTAGTTTTTTTTTCGAGAGGTGGGTAAAGGTCGCCACTCGCCAACCGCCTCATCTCTACACAGTGATAAGAGAGCAGGTGGGGGTGGCTATAGTCTGGGGGGGGGGGGGGGCAGAAATGACCCAGATTGTGATGACGTCATTTGTCAACAATACTTTACGTTATCATTTATGTGTTTAATTTAACCATAAACTGTTCGAAACAGTGTCACACTGACTCTGTTCCGAATGGCTGTCTATGAAAAATATCATGCTATGCGAAGTAAATAACTGCTACTGATCTCCAACATAATTGTGGTGTAAAGTCAAAATAAACTCACAACTTACTTGCCATGCACATCCGGCAGAAAAAAGATAAAAGAAGAAGACTGACAACACCAGAACGGGAACTATTCATTCTGAAAGCACTAGAAAATAAAGCATATTACAGTATCACACCTTTAAAATTTCCCATTTTATCTCAAAATACAAAATGGTATTACATGTAGTTCATAGAATGTATTCCTTTAGTATGAATAACAGGACTAAATCTGTGAAATATAACTTTTTGACACTTAATTCTAATATTTTCGGAACGTCTCCATTTCCATCATTGGACGCTTCTGGATTTATTGCAAAAAATGTTAATGTTATCTATCAAATATACTATTAAGTGCATGTGAGATCTAACAGTTTATCATTAAACTATATCATAACTTACGTGATCAAAATTCCAAAAGCGTTAGTCCCACAAACGACACACACTTATTGCATCTGTTGTGTGTATCCTACAGTAAATGTAACAAACTTTCCCAACTGTCATAAATGAGTGATTAAGATATAAACATGCATATTATTATTGTTATCATTATTGATCAACATTGCTTAAGAGCTAATGCGTAAACGTATGACGTTATACTAAATTAACGTACCGAATTCATAAACGTACGACGTTATGCTAAATTAACGTACCGAATTCATAAACGTACGACGTTATGCTAAACAACGTACCGGTAAGACGAAACTACGTTTCATTACAAGCCCCCAATCCTGCAATCCACCGTGAGCAAACTTGAATGAAGACAGGACAAGCGCTCCTAGATTTAACGCATTGATCTTATCCGTCTTGAACTCAAACCTCTAGAGGATAGGAGGAAGAATCTAAGACTCATATTTATGTACAAGGTGGTGGAAAGGATGAGACTGGCTAATTTGTGAATTATTTAGCCAGATCTAGATCCAGTGCCGGCTATCCCAACACCTGATTTCCTGGTTCCAGCCAAGTCAGGACGTCGACGTATAAAGGCTAAATCATTTAATGAATACAGCTGTTCAAACATTGTTGAGCGTTCCGTACGCATCAATAGCAAACCGTTCGTGCCCCCAAGTGCTTGGACGCCTCAGTATAAGATCCCATTCTTTGTACGAACAGTTATTGACTGAAACTCTCTCCCAGAGGAGATAATCCAGTCTGAGAACGTCGAGCAGTTCAAATCTCCAATTGACTGTCCGCGCATGCAGCAGTAGAGAGCACTTCCCCGCTGCCATCGCGCCTGTGTTCAGGACCTCAAGCAGCGTTATATATACAGATACAGATACCGGAAAAGAGCTGGGGAATCACAGCATACTGGCATTTATCATTAAAAAAATAGTCAAATGGATTCTGTGAGTCTGAACATATGGGATGCTATTAAATATGTGAGTTCACACCCAACCGAAGTGGATGGGGCCGTCAAGAAGTGGCGGATGTAGATCTATGTGAAGGACAAGGTCGTTTTTGGTTACAATATGAATAAAAATTACACCAAGTACAACTTATATTAATTGGCAAGCAATTTAGGATGCAGGGTTATAAGACATTCTTATAGATTCATAAGAGTTTAGCAGTCCACTCATGAGAAATATTCAGTTGAATTAAGCAAAAAACTTTCACTGGAAATGATATATGCATAGAATTAATTTGTTTTCAACTTTTAACGAATTTACAACAATATCCTTTGAATTACGTGATTTTCAAAATTTCAATAAATTATGCCAGTTTGAAGTTTAGAAAAATGATTATATAGATGCTCAATGTGTCTCAACCGTTTAATAAAAACAGAGATAATATTTCTAATTCATAGTCCTTAAAATCAACCATTCATGGAATATATACAGCATTCAAGTCCAGCAGATTAGGCCCCGGGTTCACATGCCCGATCATAGCTCCAGATCTTCCAAAAGACGCCCGATTTGTCATTTTTGCTCCTTGTTTTAATACATAATACTTGACATGTAGGATCAAGAATGGTTTCTCAATTATCAAACTTTTATTTTTTGTATCTTATCATTCAAATCTGCAGCTAATGAAGGGAAACAGTAGACTTATTTTGATTTACTTGTTGGACGGTAATAACCACACTATCATTTAGCAGTAATATTTATTCAAATAAAAAGCAATTGCTATATATAACAATTTTTATACATCAAGAATATAAGTAAACCATAGGAGACTTTATAAGCGCGCAAATGCATTTATATTTAAAACAACCATCATAGAGTTTTATAGAATCAAGAATTGCTAGCAGCGCGAATAAATACAAACATAGTCAATACAAAAGGTACGTGTAAAATATAGGCGTTGTTTTATTTTCTCACTTTTTTTCAACAATACATTGTAATTCGTTTGTTAATTTGATATCCAGACATCTTATCTTCAAAATTGACGGTCTGCAAGTATGTTCAGCAGCAATTTAAGTGACAATTATTTTCCAAAACAAGCTAGCCCCCCCCCCCCTCCCCACCCCCCCTGATAATCAAAATGATCTGGCCCCAAGAACTTAATGTACGTTATTACTACTACTATTGTACATTATTGTAAAGAAAGTGGGCCGGGGGCACACAATGCATCCTGTCAGGTTACAATGTGCCCGACGCGAATTCAGTGATATACTAGTATAGTGACTAAGACTGCAAGGCTACTTAGGCTATATCTAGTATAATAGGCACCAAAAGTAGGTGTAGGCGCAATATGATATAGACAGACTGTGAACACGTCTATCCCTCGTAGGAAAGGTTGGTGCAGCGGGTTAGCGCGCCTGTCCGACACATAATGACTGGTCTGGTGTTAGCTGGAGACAGTGGGTTCGAGTCCACGGCCTTTGAAATCTTTCGAGTCTCTATCACTGACTTTCGTTTCATTATTGCTATTCTTAATCTGAACGATTCTCACGTAATTTGCAAACTGATTTCTTCTGCTCATCTTCACAAATGTTCCCCCACCCAGCAGGGTACACCTATTCAGTCTTTAACTTCTTTGAGAAGCACAATCGAAATAAGCAATATAAAAGTAATTTAAATACATACACAGAAGCAAACAATCCAATCAAAATTATACCTATAATGTCTAGCATAAACACTTGATAAAGGGGCATCTTATAGCTGTGTGACCTCAAATGACCCGACCCAAACTCCATTACATGCTCCAGCCAATAAGCAACTGTTTCTGAGGTGGACATGGGATACTTCTTCATGATTCTAGATGCTTTTACAATGTTTTCTTTATAACTGGAATTCTGCTTTATCTCTCTTATGGCAGCTACTATGTCTTCGGTGGTAGCATATTGCAGTCCTCCTTGTATGTTGATGCCATACCCGTGGGCGGCCATTCTGAAGCTGTTATGACCCTGCTCTGCATGAACTGCCAGTCCCACCATCGGTACTCCATGGTACAAGGCTTCATACTGTCCATTGTTGCCGCAATGGGTCAAAAACATCTTCACCTTGGGATGTCCAAGGAGGTCATTTTGGGGTAAGTGATCAAATGTATGAATGTTGTCGTGCATTTGATATTCACTCCTACCAACTCAACTAGCTTTCCAAATTACAGTATCTTCAAACTGGTTGAAAACCGCGACTAATCGAGTGGCAAGTTCAGTTGGAATAGTTCTGAAATTGTCTCCTAATGCCACCAAGATAAAACCTTCACTTCCATCCACTATGCTTTTGAATTCCTTTCCCAACGGTTTTGCTGGTTTTCCTGTGATTCCAGGTGTATATATTACGTTTGGCCAAGCTGGCATTGGAAATTCCAGCAAGTGATCTCTCGTCACAAAGAAGAGTTCGGACTCCATTTTAAGAGCTTCCCATGACGAATACTGGGGAGCGAATTTCAACAGCAGGTTCTTGTCATTCCGTCCATCTAATGGAATGTAAATCATTAACGCAAGATACAAGATCAAGTTCATCAATCTTTCTGCCAATGACATATTATCCATGAAATGGAACGGTGCTAAAGGAATGGCATTAGTCATCGAGGACACGGATGGTAAAGCTGGCAGGCCCATTTCCCAGGGGTGACTGAAACTGAACATATGCACGTACGGGATCCCTAGAATCTTCGGAATTATGAAATTACACATACTCAAAACAAATGCACCAACCACGGCAATGTCAAACTTCAGTTGACGGAGAGTCGCCATGAGCTCATTGTCGTCCACCACAGATTCGCAGTCATTCATCACTCTTTGTGACATCAAGTTGTATTTTGCAAAGATCTTGTTTGACTCCCAAATAAACCCTAATATGCTTTCAATTGAGCGAGTGTTCTTCTGGGTGAAGATAAGAGGCACTATTCCGGTATTCCGTACTCTTTCTATGTGTTCAAATGTGTGTCCAAGAGTTATATAAACCTCGTGGCCGCGATTTATCAGCTCCGTACTTCCCTCCACCTGCTCGAACACGTGACTGTTGGCTTGAGAAGGCAACAGCAAGATTCGTTTGCCACCCACCAGAGGGAACACGCATACGAGCATTGTGATAATCCTTGCATATGGTAATAGGCAGCACATTTTGTTTGTGGTTTATTTCTGAAAATTGTATTCCATACGCACTTAACAGGTTTTGTTCTATGCGCAAATAGCACAACTACTTCAAAAACGTACATTAAAATAGTTCACAATATTGAAGACTTTATATCTACGCTGAATATCAAATATGAATGAAATTTCCATCTTCAAATATTTACCGGTATATCACATTCCCAGCAAACAAAATAACGTATTCACAACGTGTGTATAACGTATTAGGTTGACTAAATGACTAACATGCAATAACGTTAGGCTGTGGCTATTTGTCCAGTGTGCCGGAAAACTATTCATAAGTCTATTCGTCCTGCGACAACTTCGGGCAAACGAGGAGGAGTCTCGGAAATTTCCCCACCATGTATGCAGTGGTAAAAGACGTTGGCTCCACCGCCGATTTGCCAAGCTTAGCCAGCCAAGTTCGCGACCTAGGGCTGTGACTGAAATGATTCTGTGGGCTCCATCAAGCTGCTCGCCTCTGTATATTTTCCAACAAGTCAACTTCTTCCTTGACGGATGGGTCCCAAATAGACCCACAATATTTTAAAGAGGATCTAACAATCGTCACATACGCTGTCTCTCATAGCCTATAAGAGGAACCCTGGATATTTCTGCGCAGAAAACCCAAACGTTGATTGGGCTTCCACTGGGAAGACCGTGCACCATAGTTGTTTGACAATGTGACACCTAGATACATCACCTCACCGACAGAACTAATGATATCACAGCCTAAGGTATAGAAACAAACAGGTTTCCTAAGTTCTCGGGTGGGTGTGGAGGGTATTGGCTCTAATGTCAATAAGAATAAGTCGGTTAGCCTGGCAGGAGCCTACAGAAGAGATTATCAGAACACATGGACAAGACCTGCCATGTCTCATTAATCCAGATCCACATGCTGAACGCTGGACACATGCTTCTAGACCTGAACATTAAAGTTATTGGTAGAAAAGACAAGTGGTCAAGATAAGGGAAGCTATCAAGATCCACTAACAAAGACTGAAGATGAACGTGAACCAGAGCTAATCCTTTATACTTAGGCTATATCAACAAATTGTTGAATGAATGTTATATTAACAACACCCCCACGATAGTCAAACAGAAACAATGCTTCAGTTTTCTTTTATTTCTTAACACTATCAGTTCCATCATATACTGTGGGCTCGATTGCATTGTGGTTATTTCATAATTGGTTAATTGGTGACATTAATTGGTTCGAGAAGTGAACATAACGTATTGAACGTTTGCGAACCAGCCAACGACATAGTGAAAGCGTAATGTTGGATGTTTATAACAATAATGCACAATCAATCGCATACGTTGTGAAGACATAGCGTGCTATGTGGGTGCGACTTTTTGCAAGAGTCACTCTTGCTTCTGTGGACACGTCAAACTAGATCTGGAAATGTGTCAAACTCCCATTGATAACTATCTAGGGTAAAAAAATGATTATACTGTATTAACCCACCTATAAGCAAAACATATTTCATGATAAAGAAAGGACACTAGTCCTAACAATGTGACCGTTAGATTGGTAACAAGCTGGGGACTTAATAATAATAATAATGCACCTCGTATATGGACCATTGTGGTCTATAAGAAATACGTGTCGACTGATTACTAGTCCATACAAAATTAGGAGCAAGAGGCCACTATTTTTGACTTACAAACCAAATCTGAGTAATCCAGCACAAACCATGTTATCGGTAGAGATTTAACAAGGTGGGTATAACAAATAGCCATAATGCTCACAAAAGAAAGGTCATTTTGGTCCATATGAAATAAGCACAGAACGGTCACCATTTACATGGACTTAATGAACTTCATAAAGCTACCCATTGGAATTACAACTGATAAACCAAATTTGAGCATCCCAAGTCAAATGATGCGTCGTGTATAGAAATAATGGTCCAAAGGAGACCCAAATACGGACAGTTTGGTCCGTGTAAAGTAGGCTCCAAGAAGTCAGCCAATTTTTACTGAATTTGAACATCCTTGTTTAAACGATGTAACTTGTAAAGGGGTAAAAGTAAGAAATGGACCAAATAACGGTCTAAATTGGATCCAAATATGGAGCATTGTGGTCGATATGACACGCAACGATCATTCACCGTCGGTAACAATATTGAGAACTCAAGTTATAATGTTTGTTATTTGTTGATTGGTAACACGCCAGGGACCGTTTATAGCCATAATGGACAAAAGTGTGTGTTGTTATGATCCATATGAAATGTGTTCAGAATTGTCACTATTTCGAAATTAAAAATCCACTTGGACCACCGTAGCTTTAACAGCGTGACCTGTATACTGGTAACAAGCCGGGGACTAAATGATAGTCATAATTCACCCATATATGGACCATTGTAGTCCATGAAAAATATGTGGCCACTGATTGCTATTTCTAAATTTACAACTGTATTTGAGTACTTTAGCAATGATAAACTTTCAAGGAATCTAAATATATAAAATTGCAAGCAGCGTCAATAAATACAAAAATAGTCAGTGCAACAAGGTATGTGTATTCATGAATGTAGACATTTACTTACAAAGAAGAAAGAATTGGACCAAAAACCGGTATTCATGTTTGCCGTTTAGCTTTCGTTTCCACTCCGATTGTCAAGCTTTTTATCAGAAAGTCTATTGACACTTTTTTGGTCTCTATAAAAACCTGCTTTTGTCACTTCTCAGCAAGAATACTGCTGTTGTCTTGGTATTCAGACATTTTATTTTGAACGTCACAATCTACAAGTTTTGGCACAACTTTAAGTGAGAATGTTCCTCCAAAAATATCGAAGTGACCTAGCCTTAAGAACTACATTACATTATTGCTATTGGTAATCTGAAAATATCTTACACCATTGGCAAAATGCTTTCATTTTTGATTCTTCACAAATGTTACCCAATAGTGGATGAGTTTCAATGGTAGATCTAACACGTGCGCATGAATAAATGATAAGGAGTCATTTTTCGAATTCGAGACATGACATTCGCTCGAGTTTGGACTTAATCTGTGAATATACACAGTAAACATATAAAAAACTCTACATGGGTTAAAAGTGACACAGCGACACGGTCGTTATTTGAACCCCCTTTACCTTTTACCTGTCGAAGGAATACTTTGAAAATCTGGATCGTTGGAAATGAGACCCACGCACATTTCATCTATCTGGATAGCATATCAAAAAGTGATGATTAAAGAATATCTGTAAACAGGGCACTTATTTTCGGATCCCGTCTAGGGCCAGGAACATGTATAGTCTACATTTAGGCCTAGTGAACATAATCTGCCTGAAAGTAAAAACATAAAAGAGAAGAAGATATAGGCGACTGTGCTTTGGATTATTGTCAAGAAAGTGGCTCGGACACAATGCATCCTGATAGATTGACAAAGTGCCCAACAAACGAAGTCAGTGGAAAGCATGTCGATTAAGGCTGGCACGAAGCTAAATATAGCGACAGGTGTCCGACAGTGTAGTTGCGCAACGCAGCATATAGGCGAAGTTGAAGTGTGATTCCTTCGTCAAGGGAGGTTGGTTTAGTGGTCTGCACACCCGACTATGACATATAAGACCGGTCTGGTTCATAGCCGGGAGGTCGTGAGTTCGATTCCACGATCTTCCAAATTACCTTTACAAGCAACACTGACTTTCGTTTCATTATATATATTGCATTTTTTATGATACATGTAAGTGATTATAGAGGTTGCAGAGGTTCTACCACGGCAAGTTAATGAATATTCTTCATTGTTTTGCGTTGTTTTTTTGTTTTTATTTTGTTGCTGTTGTTTTGAGGGACGTGTCACGGTGTCCACGTTTAAAATGTATCTGTGTCCCTTTTTCGATATGATATCCAAACAGTAGAAATATGTCTGTGTGGTGTATCATATTCATAATTAAAGAATTTCAAATGTGTCATTTTTACTGGGAAAAGTGGCGAAAAACGTCCGTCTCACCATGTCCCTTTCACCCCAAGTAGAGAACTAGAATCACTTGCGCCATAGATTCATAAGTACAATTATTACATGATGACTGTCAGTGTTCTTCACCGTCTTGACAGTCAGTAAAATCTATAACGCAAACGAGAAGGGCGCCATGTACATGTATAAATTTAGTTACTTGTATTTGTATTTAATATTATGCGACTTAATCAAACGTGAGTAGATTGATTATCAAGTACATTTTGAATACTTACTCCAATATGTTTTCATATAGATATTTGACCAAATCAGAATTTCCTCAGTCCAAACGCATTGGTGCACCATAATCAATGTAACGTACCAATATCCTCTTTCTCATTATGATTACATTAAAAAGTTCAATTAAGACTACGTCTCTATTGAGACCACCTCTATAATAAGACCCCTTTTCACGGTCCCAAACCTTCTTAAAGCTACCAAAAATAACCTCTGTATAGAGAACACCTCTTTATTTGGGATCACCTAACACTGGTCACAAAGGTGATCTTAATAGAGAGGCTCTACTGTAGCTCCTGATGAGCTACAGGATCTTTACTAACGTTCGAACCGAACTTGTCACTTAGCAGTTGTTTGTTTCATTCCTTGCTTTATGACCATCATCCCTGTCTCTAGACTGTTGGGTGAAGTGAACATCTTCACTGACACACGGAGGAAGGATATTGGAGCACATGACCTGACGTTCAATGCATTTGGACGGAGTGTACCGCCAAACTATACTTTTGACTCGATTGGGGGGATGGGGGATGGGGTGTGTGTCTAAATTAGAAAACATCATTAAAAATCCAATTTTTCTTCCGAAGAGAATTTGATTTTTAGTTGCTTATGACTGGTAAATCATATGCATGTGACCACCGTCCCAGAGATCTGACATACATTGATGAGCCTACTCCCTGAAATCTCCTCTAATCCAGACTAGTTTTAAAACCGTATTAATATTTTGTATTCGGGAAATAATGAATTGAAATTTTTATAGATTTGGAGGTCTGAATCCTGTACATTTTGTGTAGTGGTCTCAGCCCTGCAGTAGCTTTACCGCAACTAACCCGACTAAACTAAACCATGTCACTTGTATCCTGGACAATATAGTGGAGGATAGGTCACCCAAATCATCAAGCTCATCCATGTTGTATTGGTTCAAGGCAGTGATAGCAGATATATCTCCTTTCATGGATATGAGGTGGTATCGCACCCTGAGAGAGCATGCATGGCAAGAAGTCCTTGACACTTGTCACCAAGCTTAGTAACAGTCTTCTGATTGAAAGCATACTGCCATCGCGATCCCACTTCTCCATCTGCACCTCTGCAGTGACTTAATTTCCATACCCAGTACACTACTAGTACAAGGATATTAGTATCATCTCTGGTAATACGGATTGTTGCTGCAACATTTTCTGTAGCCTCGAGCATGTACGAGACCAATTTGAAATCAGTCTCATCATTTTTTTATTAAAAATTTAAAAGGTCTCACCATGAGTGATCTCTACATCCTCTCTGGTCATCATATGGATATCTTGCCCAAGGTTTATAAGTAGAGAGCAGTTGGCATAGCTTTATCTTATTTGCTAGGTTTTTCATGGCACAAGCTCTGCCTACAACTGGTGTTATGTGGTCAAAGACATAATATTCAGTAGAACCTTCACTACCTCGCCTCTGCCGCTCATGGTCTTTTGCGCTGAAACCACCATACCTATCAAACAGGATAAATGTCTCTGCTCCCACATACGTGGTTCCAATCCTTGCTCGCATGCTTTCCACAATGTCACCAATATGGCCTGTACCAGGTACTGGCCACACAATGCGGTAGAGAAGTTGGCTGCCATCTATCAGCACAATATCATGATCGTATGCAGCTGGGGGAGATGCAATGCCAAGTCGCTTTACCAGCACTGACTTGCTGCTTTTTCTAAAACACCCAAACGCATCCACAAGTGATGGTGGCACAGCACAGAGCTCATGTTAGAACACCATTTTGAAATCAGGCTCTCAATGGTGCACGACAATCAGAAGCCGAAAAAATATTGACTCCGCATGTCTTAGACTTCCTTCCCTTGAACAAACGCTGGGCTTTTCATTTGCTTCAAGGTTTCAACCTTCTCTCAATCGTTTCATGACTCCATTTGGATATTTCTTCCGGAACTCTTCAGACTGCTCAAGCCCGATTGCTAGTGCATCTTGACCATTTACCCCTTCTGGAGCACATCGTGTATTTATGATGCTGTCTAGTCTGTCAGATTCAGCCAGCAGTGGATGTGAATGTTTCTTCAGTTTATTCAACAGTTATGTGCGGTTATTTGCATCCATATTCATTTTTTTCAGACCTTCTTTTTGTGTTGAGTTTTTGTCTGGGTTTCATTGGTTTCAAGTTCTTGATCAATGTCCATCTCATCTGTTCCTTGGTCTGGTGTATACATGTTGTCTACTGTGACTAAGAGATGCGAGCCTATACCGAATGAATTCACCCGTACAGCAACTCGCGCAGGGTTTATAAATATGCACTTCACACCAGCACAGCACACCCTTCCCTTCCAGTATGTAGGTCTGTTCATCGAATTGGTCTGAAACTGATGTTGCCCCATCTGCGTGTTTTGACATGTGATTGCCCTCCATCAAATCTTTCTTGGCTTCAGATGGTAGTTGCATGAATTCATTGACACAATGGGATATGTATCTTGCATATTGGTAAGCGGCGGGGCATGGGTCACGTTTGGATGGTGATAAAGAGAACATTGTGGTGTAATTTAAAAGCTCTCTGATTGCGCTATGGGCTTGCTGTGACGGTGACGAAGAAGGGATGTGAGGGCGTCGCTGCGGATGGTAGCCATCGAATTCATCGTGGAATCGATTAGAATCCACTGATGTCTACATTCATTTTATGGCTACCATTTTTCCGAGGTTGATTACAATTTACATTTCCGTAACTTGTGACCGGTCACAGTTAATGGGTACTTATAGGCCTATTTCACGGTCTAACATTTGGGTCAGTTTAGAGGCAAAACAAACGCAGACCTAACCGTCACACAAGGGGACCAAGTTAGAAGTCTAATTTAAATAGTTGACCCACATAAGTGTCCACTTGATTTATATTTAGACCCATCAGAAGAAAAATACGAGGATCTTACTTGCAAGGATGCAGAAATCTTCTCAGACACTTATAGAAGTGAAAACCAGCCCCAGCCCTTTATAATAGACAACATTGGCTGCTTGTTTCCCAAACTATTGGGTGTGACTACCAATTTAATTCATTACCAATTTTATTGACCTTCTTTGTTATTTTCGTACACATATTGAGTGTCAGCATTTGAATCATGACACAGATTACTATCGTGTAGTTCCTTTCGGATAATAATCTACACTATTATGAGAAATTCTTAGAAAAGCCATGTGTGGCGAACACGATTGTTCATCCACATGTTTTAACATAGGTGTATTCAATTTACATAGATTGGTCAACACTCTAAAATCACATCTGCGATTAGAAAAGGTCACGGGGGGGGGGTAGCACACGTGTATGTGGCCAGTACGCACGTACGCACCTTTTTGAAAAATCGCCATGATTTGGGGGGACCTACCTTTTCTAGTAAGATGTAAAGTTTTTCAAAATATGATAAACGTAAAAGTAGTAATAATAGTATATTGCATGGACATGCTTTGTTGCTGCAACAAGTTAAAGTTGATGACCCTGCTTGTTTTCATCAATAATTTCATAGTAATAATGATGATAAGAATAGAAATGTAATTTGAAGGAAATTGAGACAATTGCGATGCTTCGCGAATGTCGCGATGTCCAGGCTTGAGGCGGCATGGTGCAATGTGTGCGTACCTTTTTAGAAAGCCTGGCTACCTCCCTGGACAAGGTGTCAATGAACGGTGGCCACAATGCTACGACGGGATTCGGCTTGAAGGTTCAGGACTGTCTGACCAAGGCTTATCATATCTGAAGTTTGAGATCGTCCGTATACAGACTCCATTACACCGTAGTAAGCACAGGTCACTAATTTCCATACACAGTGACATGAATTCTGCGAACTGGATATCCTTGAAAGTCACAGTTAACTGGCAACAGATAAAGGGCAGTAGTAACTTGATATTTATATGTAGTAACTAGATATTTATATGAACATTTCCCCTGTTTATTTAAAACATATTTACAGAGCAATTGGCTGCATTGCATTATTAACATTGTAACATTGTACAAAAGAAAGTGAAAGTGACCAATAGTATTCCTTCTTAAAACCAAAGATGACTCATTACACTGGACTTTACACCTAGTATTGCAACAAGATGGATAATAAACGTATACACATGTGTATCTAACTCCAACATGTATGAGCTTAGTGGGGAAATCTATTTAGATTTTAGCGTCTACCAATGAAGGACAAATTGCAGTTTAAATATTCAACGTGTCGGATGTGGAAGACGAAAAAAAAATATTAAAGAACTAACTTTCAATACTTGACGTCAAGCATTCATAAATTTATACATCAAGGAAAAGTAGATGAAGAAAACAGTTATGAATGGCCAAGGCGGCAAATGTATGTAGATTGACAAAATGATTACGTTTTTACCTGGCCGACTATTGTTGTAGTTTGAAAACATTGTGTTATGTTTCTTCATGGCTTGTTTTAATGAGATGCTTTAGTAGCAGGAAACTGCGGACACATCTATTGAAGGAGGGATGTAAGGGGGCGAATACATGGCAATAACCAGTACAGAGCAGACAGCACGTGGAGTAGTGATATTTAATTAGTGCACTAAGTGCAGTATATAGAAGGATAGTTCCGTTGTAGTCTCCCAAGGAATGGCTATAGGCAGGGTGATGAGGATATTATACAAGTTGTGGTTTCCCCTGTATTGTTGTTTTAAACTAGGATTATAAGTATTTGATTTTTATCGAATGCGATCGTTTTATGGATAACGGTTTTGACTGGCATTTTGGAATCTACATATGTTTGGTTAGTGAAATCGCTATAATTCAACTGACAGGCGTTTAGAATGTTTGGTTATAGTGGCCTATAATATAGCAAGCATGCGCCTAAAATACTAGTGATGACTAAGTTTATTTTGATGGATAGGTGTTACCGGTATGTAATATCTCTGACAATGATATATCAATTGAAAATAATCTAATAATAGCATTTATTTCTAATTCAAATATGCCTCAAATGAATTAAGATAAATCCTATTCTGATATAAGCGTTTTCCATATCTACAGGCAATATGCATAGATACATGACATATTTCTATACTTAAAAGCATCTTATTATGTGTCATGCATATGGTTGTGTAAAATCTTGTTATAAAAATGATGACAGCAATCACCTTTTAAATTTGTAACTGAAATCTAACAGAATATGTAACTGCTCCCATTCTGACAGGTCAGATCGATATTATGAGATCTTCATGCAGCTTTCGTTAACGCATATTAGGTGATATAGGTTAAAATTCTTACAACCGACCTTCCACTGTACATGGGAAATAGTGTCATGCTATGAGTATAATCCAAGGCGACGATCATCATCACCACCACCACCACCACCACCCCCACCACCACCACCCTATGATGAGGTCACATAGACATTCAGCAATAAGGCATACATGCTACGATCCCCAATACCAACCACCAGCTTGAATGAACTATCCCTATACAACAGGCTATGATGAGGTTACGTTAACCAGTCTAGGATTTGTGTTGAGTGTAAATTTGCCTATGTGGGGTTTCCAAACCCTCATATAGGTAGCACCATGTAAACGTCCATGTCTATGACTAGTATAGAGGCATTTTTCATGTAAGATTCATTGTGCATAACTATCAGGCAATAGAGCATATAGCTTTTGTTTGGACTCAAACCCCAGAACCATTACTGCGTTGGTACATGCCTAGGTTCTGGTTCTGGGCTCGGGTCCTAGCAGTGTTTATGCCAATAGAGTTGGAGAAAGAATCCTCAATACCGATACTTTCTGCCCAGACCATTACATTTTATGTAGTATAGGACTCCAAATCAGGTACCATACCAGTGGTCTGTGATGGGATACGTGCTATAATCCCACTTGTCCCACTTGAAGTCATAAGTCTAATGACTACATATTATATAATAATATATTCAAGTAAAAAAACATATTTTCAAACAAGTCCATTAACTACCATATATACCTAAACTATAAACCAAGTTGACCACCACCACCACCACACCAGCATTACAATGAGATTACATAGAACTCACTGAGCCGCCCATTGCGTCTAGACTGAGTGCAATTGAGCTGAGTGGAGCGACTCATTGTGATGCAACACGCGGCAGCGGGGCCCTCAAGGCGTCATTAACCCACAAGGCTGAAGAGGAGCAGGAGGAGAGAGAGGCTGATATCTCTAACGGGGCTGTAATCATTGCAGAAGCTTCTTCTCCTAACCGGTATCAGAAAAGCTTTCAAATTGTGGATATTTAGATGTTGACAGTTGTCAGTTGGTCAGTCTACGTGTTGGTTTAATTTAACACTGAACAAAAAAAGAAGTGGTTGCATGTTATGGATACAGTAGCTCGTGAATATATTGTTGTTTAAAGTGGTGAAATGATAGTGGGTGTTGCGTAGTATGGATAGATGTGCTGTTAAAAAAGGCCCTGTGTTTGTAGATTAGGATGGTCGGCGATGGTGGTGACTCGCGAGCAGCCCAGGAATCTCTCCATGCGTCCACGGGATGCCCCCCGAGGCGGAGCTCCGTAAGCTGCGTGACCAGCGGTCATCGCCGCCATGTGGTGACCGGACGATGACCACACAGCCCGCATGGCGGCGGCTGCTGCTTCTTCTACCCCACCGTGGGAGAACTGGCGGCTTCCAGACAACGTGCACCCACCCCACCCCCGCCAAGGGGTGGAATCCCTGGGGTACAACTGAATATGAGAAGGTTCCCACCCTATATGGATACGGTCACTCAGTGGATGGAATCCAGAATTTTGAGGCAGCCCCTACTGCCAACAGTGACTTGGAATCTTTGCCTATCTGGGCTGAAGATGACTTTACGGATGAGGTGGCTCCTACCTCAACAAACTACAGATTTCCTTTCTTCGTAACAAGGATCGTCGAGGTTGCAAAGACGATTCATGTCACTCGATGCATCCCTCGTGCAAAGCAATGCCCAAGCCCGAGGTCTCAAAACCATTGTGATGAGGACATAGTGACGTCTCTGAACTCTAGAGCAAGGCCCAGACAAAAGAGTCAGCGGAATCATTTGGGTGTCGCGAGAACACCATCCATCTTCCTGATGATGATGTGCCTAGTGTGTTCAGCGATAGGAGTGAGTGGCATAAGCCACGGGCGCATTGTGCAAGAACCCTACGCCCAGGCGACCAAGAACAACCGGGGGCCAAGCGATATTGGTAACAACCACGGCAGACCGCACCCGTCTGCTGCCGCCGCCTCCACTGCCCCGTCAGGCATGGCTTCGGTCAGCATGTTCGGTGAGAACAACAAGGGAGGTGATGCGTTCGATCCTCGGCGCCATAAGGGGGTGGTACTGCGTGAGGAGGACCTCACTCTGGGGGAGTTTGTGCCGAGTGGCAACGATGTGGTGCTGCAGCCTGGAGGAGGCCACGAGGAAGAGGACGACGCGCTCAAGAAGGAGCACTTCTTGGTGAGAGCAGCTTTTTGTTTATTTATAGTTATCTTGTCAGAGTGGAGGAAAACAATTTAAAAGCAGGGGTAGAGAACCAGTACCCACCATCTCAGAAATAGAAAATAGAAAAAAATATGTGTTTTTAGTGCATTTTCGTGAGGTTTCTGTATGAAGTCCATGTTATCCACCGTGTGTTCCTGTCTTCTTTTCCAAAAACCTGGAAAGTTGCTAGTGGTATTGTTATCTTCTGTAAACATGCTGGTAAAACGTAGATCCTAATTGAAGCACAAGAAGTGATGCTACTTGACAATCTACAATCCTTATCTATCCTGTGTACTTGAAAACTCTGTTTTCTGTCTCAATTTGCGTCATAGTCGCAAAAAATGTCCAATTTTGTAGACATAATAGTTCTGTCATGCACCTGTATATTTGAATACAGTATATGAATGACTTAGGACGAAAATAGGGTCAAATAACTGACGGAACGGTCATGGGCAGACATATAATTATCATGAAGTTTGTAAAAAAGTAAAAAAATAAAAAATAGAAAAAAACTACTACGTGACAACACTATACAAAGCGGAAAGTAGTTCACTTTCGTGGAGATCCATCCACATGTATGTCGGATGGCAACTTCTTTGAACAATGCTGATTTGAACAGGCATATTAGAAGTATAAAGAAGAAAAAACATGCCAAATTATAATTAACACATTAACATCAACATATTGTCAAATTATATCATTGTTGATTACCTTGTCAATGCTTTACTTAAATACTGGTTAAGCTTGCATCCCGCAATCCCAAATACCGAAGCCGAACCAATCATGATAATATGGCCATTATCAATTGGCTACTTATCTAATCACAGATGTGTTTTTTGAAAAGTTTAGCTCCTCCGTTCCTCCAGATATTTCTCGTGTCTACCACACAGTAAAATTATGAGGTGAATATTCGTGACTGTTTGACTGGGGCTTTATAAAGCCATTATGGTATGCACCAGCAGCGGTGGTTGTAGTCATTCACGCATACATGCGGCTTATCTTGATGAACTTTAGCTTAATACACTTTGTCATAATACACGGAATATATCAGCAGATTATCATCGATTAGTTACTTGTGTAGCACATAGAAAGACTATATTTAGCCAAGGGAAAAGAAGAACAAAAAGACACTTCGCATGCAACCTGACGTATGTAAATATAAAATGATCACATTTGATGTATTTTTTTAATTTATTTTATACATATCTAATGAATGAGTATTGTGTGTTACCATAGGTCGACCATTAATATAACATAAGTTGCAGTGTTTTTTAAGTCCATTCATTTGCTCATGATACATGGTGTATTTTAAAATTATTGCATACCTTAGAAGAGTGAGAAGAAGAAATGCTGCTGACCTTTTCTCTAAGTACTGACAAACCTGCTTGGCAGACGCGTTAATTTGTGCCTCGTGGTTCACGTGTGTGTAGAATTATACCGCGTCTACGGATGAACGCAAAAAACTGTTCACAAATACACGCAATATGCGTTTTGGCATAAGAAGCTCAGGTGCAAGAGCACCAGATAAAGCAGCAGTCAGACTCTCACGAATTCGGATCCCCGCAAATTTACAGGATGGTATTATCATAATCCTGTAAGAATCGGGATTTGGGGATTATCACTTCCACAAACAACAACGACTATACCAGTACAGATCATTCGGTTTGAATTATCAGCAATGTGTGACGCCTAATCAGCCTGGTGGTGGGGGTGGGGGGAGTACTACAGTGTATGTAATTCTCAATTCAAAATTCGCAATAGCGATTCGGGGATGATCAATTGCGACTGTCTGACTAGGACTGCGGTTGTATCATACTGTATAGAATATAGTATCCTTGGGTTTTATCACAAACCCTTCCTCTTCTTGGTGTTTTAATCCTGTCGTCTCATGAATACTTGATCAGCAGACATTCTGCTGTCCAATTCAATTATTCAGCCGACCTGTACAAAGTGTTCATCTAGGCTGCTGCCTCATTGCAGGGCTGGTGTTGTCAACACTGTGGTAAGTTATAGGTCATGCCAGTGTGTTGCTCCCGGGTGCTTCCAAAACATCAGACATTCACGGTGACAACAGTATAATCATTAACACGTGAACACTTTAATAAGTCAGCTTGTTAAGAGAATGAGCAGAATGACAAAAAATAATAATTTGGATGCATCCAGTTTATCTTCAATGCAATATGGCAATTGAGGAAGGTTGATGGCTCATTATATTTGGACCAGCAGTAAGAGAATTATTGTCTGCTATTATTTTTGTTACATCTGGAAGCAACACACTGGTATGGCCTATTGGAGGATTGTTACTGTCAACACAATGTCAAGTTAGGAGAAATGCTGAATGAACTACAGAGGAACCTGTTTTATATGGGTTATTCTTTAATAAAAATTCTGCAAGCACGATTTGTTCTTAAAGTTAACAGTATAACCTCCAATTAAAACCACCTCTATGAGGAGAACAAGTACTTTATAAGAAGACTATTTTCCGTGATCCAAAGTCTTCAGTAAAACACCAATATTGAGGCCATCTCTAAATTGAAAACATTAGAGACTATAGACCATCTTGTGGTCTTGATATATAGGTTCTACTGCACCTCTGAACTGTGACGTTGGCTTGCCTAACATTAGTGGTATATCATGACTGATACACTACATATATCTTACATGTCTTAGCACATTTCCTACGCAATACATGTTCCCACGCCCGAACCCCAACACCCATGCCATTCCGTGGCCACCCAAGCCGTCGCCTAACGAATGGTCAGTGTGTTTAGTCTGTGATAATCAATTTACCTCTCACTCCGTCATAGCCACTGGGATTATCTTTAATCCTGTGCCAAATGCTTTCTCAGTAAGTTCCTATTTTCTGCTGTGAGTTTCAATATATTAGCAGATTAAAGGCAACCCGGCGAACGATTCATGGCCTTCCACTAATAGTGTTTGTAAACAGGCTGCGTGGAAATCATGAACTGGATGTTTGAGTTGCATCTTTATATATGACTATTTTGCGCTTATTGAAATGGCAGCCAAGAAAGCTGATGATGAGTTAAACGTCCCTGCGTATGTAGTTTACCTCCTTGCTCTAGAACGTATCTATCTGGATATTGCATATAGAAAATCTTTAACCACATTATGAAAATACACCAGTTGGTTAATATCTCTAATACTGGATATCTCGAACATTTACTGTCACCCCTTCAGATTCGAGATAAGGAGTTTCTTCTGTATATGTCTCAGTAGTCATATTAAAGTCCAGTGGATTTTATAATCAGCTAATTCAATGTCAATGCATGCAAATACTATAATTGCAAATCATACGTAATAATTATAATACATTTAGCTTTGCTTGCCAATGTTTCATCATGATAATATCATACCCTTCATGAATAATTATACCCTACAGTCTGTTTGTGGGTGCAATCCAGTGCACTTGAGAATCTCACTATATTTATAGAGTAACAAGGATGCCAATGGCCTGGTTTAGGTGAATAGACCATGCAGGAACACCGCCCAGTGGCCATTTACTTTTTGACGGGGCTGTACACGCTAAAACCTCACAAGTTAACTGTTCTTGTTTTTGGATTTAAAAACTGACTGGTACATTTCTAAACCTGTCTAATCCCACAAGAATCCATACGAGAAAAAAGCAGGTCCATTGTACGTTTATGCAAATTAAGAGCTAATTCCTAAAAGCCCTCACGGATCAGTATCTATTAGAGATGATAATCCCCGGAGCCTTTGCCTAGAGATGGAGATGTTCAGCAGACATGAATCTCTGGCTATAACCCAGACATTGACCGCTAAAGCCGCAGTCTCACAGAGCCAGCTACACCATTTGTGGAAGCAGACACTGTGTTGATACAATATAACCTCCATTTAAGACCCCCTCTATATAGAGACCACTTCCAGCGTAAGACAATTTTACGTAGGCCCAAAGCTGCATAAAAGAAAGTGGCTTCTGTGAACCTGTGTAAGGAGAGCACCTTTTCATTACGACCACTGGGTAGTGAGTACGGACACACACACACACACACACACACACACACACACACACACACACAGACGCTTTATTTAAAGGCGCACTGTATTGTACATGTTTAATGACACCTTGCACCATGGTTTTGATGCAGACTCGAGTTTTGTCCAGCATCTAGTATATTCTATGGGACTGTTGATTATCGGAGATCAGCATAGGCGTGTGTGAGACCGGGGCTGATGAAAGTAGCATGCAACTTTAGGAAATTACTGTCCCTAAATTGGGTTTGGCCTGGCGTGTAATGTCTACATGAAAGCTTGATTGCACTGGACAGCATAGTGGACAGCATTGCGGTCATCTATGTAAGAGCGGACGTGTTCTTGTTTGTTGTTTATGCACCCTTTTCCACGCAGGTGCCATGTTGAAATGAAAACGAGACATGCAGCGTTTGGGATTGCAGAAAGTTGATGACAAGGAAGCAGGTTGTATCTATGTTTGGGACAAGTACAGAGTATTTAATCGTTTGACAAACAACTTTATCTGATTATATTGATTCTTCAATGAGACTAGTGATGAGTATCATAACGCACATGCACATGCCGGGATGATACAAAATATGAATTTGAAAAGAACACCTCACAGTGGGTATCCCAGCCTGTGTGAAGTGTGAGAAATATACAAATACTATACTACCAAAATCCAGTAAACATTATCAAAAAAGTGGCATGTGGTTGATGGGGACTCCACGCAAATAAAAAGCACGATCTCTCCTGTATTTAGGTGGCATCACTCTAGCAGTATATAATTTATGGACGAATACATTATGTATGTTTTCTTTGTCTATCTCATCTATGCAGATACGAAATATTGACCAAAACCTCGTCACGTCTATTTGCATGGGTCTGTTTTGATACCTGGACAATTGTGCACATCACATTTAAACTATGTAGTCCTGATATTATCGGTTCATATCTACAGAAATAGTTAACAGAGAGCTCTGAATGTCCTTTTCATGTGAAAAGGAACTCATGCACGTTGTGTATTATGAAACACAATGCTATGCTGTTTGTGAACTTCATTCTTTTTCAGGTATCAATTTCTTTATTTCTTCTACTTTGTAAAATCTTTGTTGCATCTTCCTACGCTCAACTTTTATTTTCAAACCACATTCGCACGAAAAACGTAATAGAGTTCATGTGAAAACATAAGAAAAAGTATAAGTGTAGTAAGTGTGTGCTGATAGTACGGTGTGAACTGTGAGTTGATACAGTGGAATTTTGTTACATCGATATTGGTTGTCTCGATTTTCCTATTATCACGATATTAGTTTTATTGCCGTTTAACCACAATATGAACATGTATCAATTGGTTAACTCTGTACATTCTCTACATCTTGATCATTTTATTGGTATCCCTACATATTTGAGGCAGTTCAATTCTACGGTAAACTCACATTTTCATTTTCATTCTCATCTACTCATCCGCACCTCTTCAGCAAAATGGGTGAATGAATATGTTCAAAACTTCAATGTCCATTTCCACTTTCTCTCAACCAAGCATTGCCACTACATTTCTCTCCTGGGCTCCAGCCAACCTCAAGTGGCTGATTAACGTTACAACAATGTTAGACATACAACTGGTAAGACATTACACGACTCTGGGCAATTTGGTCTAGTTGTTCCACTTTTGTTTTGTGTGGTTATGTATGTATTCATAGTGTTTTAGACCATGACTAGCAATACCAGCAGTATTCATTCTAATATTGTTTAAGCTAAGGTCAGACAGTCCCGAATATTCATATCAAACCGAAGAAATAATTACTTCTCCTACGTGTACATGTTAACTTGCCAGCCTCTCCATCAATGGACACGTGATTTTGACGTGTAGTTCACTTGTACTCACAAAGTGCCCAGATGTTAGCAAAAGTTGTTTTTCCAGCTTCCATAGCACCAATAGTTATACCCGTCATATACCTGGCACCGCATAGTAAAAGAACTATTTACAAACACACTATAGTATAAAAGCACCCTATGACAGGTATACACAATTTTTAAATATCAATGCAGTGTTTAAGTAGGTCTACTAACACCACATAGTGGAAAGCAGTTTAAATTTGTCTATTCAGTCACTTAACTCTTGACCTCACACTGGTTCCCCGCCCTGATGGCTAGCACAATATAGTGCTGCAGCAGGGCCTCAAAAAGTCCCTATTTGATGAAAGTACAGCAGAACATCTCTATTAGGACCACATATGTGACCAGTGCAAGGTGATCTCAAAAGAGAGGTGGTCGCCATATTGAATTTCATTTAGGTAGCTTTATGAAGGTTTGGGACCCTGAAAAGTGGTCTTGATATAGAGGTGGACTCAATAGAGAGGTGGTCTTAATTGAAGGTTCTACTGTGCAACAAGAGTTAAATCGTATTGACGCGTAAAGCATGACATAGGGAGAGATGACACAATGGGAAGGCACACTGATGACAAAAACCCTCCCCCAGGGTGGCCGTGGCGGGGCAGACTGGCCGTGATATGAGCGAGTCTGGCAGATGTCGGGACGGGCGCCAGACAGCACGGTCCCCGGGGTTAGGTGGGGTGGGGGAGTGGGGGGCACCGGTTGTTGTTTGTGTCTGTGTTGAGACATATGGGTGGAGGGGTGGAGATATGTAGAGAGAGAGGGGGAAGTATGGAGAAGAGAGGGAGAGCTGGAGAGATAGAGAAAGGTGGAGAGAGATTGATATATATATAGAGAGAGATACGGAGAAATAGTAGAGTGGAGAAATATAATGTTAGACATGTAGATGACATTCAGACATGGATATAACCATCTGTATAGTCCTGTGTTTCCACACATCTATTTTGCACCCTGTGCTCTAATCACTCAAACCACTGACTATCGATTATCTACAGCAGAACCACTAATTCAGACCACCTCTCCATTGATACCACCTCTATAACTGGACCATATATATCCAAAATCGCCTTAAGATAGCATCATAAACCTCCGTACAAAGCAAACACCACCTCACTATTGACGCCGCTTGAGGTTAGTTCCCGAGTGGTCTTAATAGAGAGGTTCTACTGTATCAGAGAATAAAAACACTCTGGGCCCAGTGTCCAGGCACCAAAGCGCCTCTCGCGGCTCATTTCCGCTCTTTGGAAATTGTTTAACCCACAGACGACTTTTTGGGCCAATATATAATAGCGGGTGGATGAGGCAGAGAACGGGAGTGGAGGGGACAGATAGGAAAAGGAGAGAGGGGTGGGGGGGGGGGGGCACTCTAGGTCTATGGTGACATGCTCCAGTTTGTTTGCTTGTGCTTGAACACATGAAATATGATGCTTATAGACCACAGCACAGACGTGTGCGTTTTGCATTTGGTGACATGTATTTTTTTCTTAGTGTAGCTCAATTGGTAAGAACCTATGTCCTAATGAAAAAGATTTTATATGAATGTGTTTGTCAGGTTTTGTAGGGAATTAATTCAGATATTTTTTTATGGGTGAAACACTTCTATACACTTCTAGACTTTAGTTCCACCATGTCACCATGGTGATATGCTTTACACAATATGCTGGTGTATTATTTGCACAGTTTGTGTCCAAATGTGTTTGGTCATCAGTCACTTTCAATACACGTGCGTCTGGTCAATTGACCACCCCATGCTGTAAATGGCAGAATTAGGGTTCTCAATCAACACTGAGTCAGTGCTTTGCTTCCAGTGTAACAAAAACAACAACCACGAATTCTACTTTTTAAAACTTCCGGTGACGAGATCAACTTATACAGTTTGCTAATAGAAATATTAGCATAATGTTAGCGTGCGATCGTAGTACCCGTTTTGGCCACTAGGTGATTAGTCTCGATCAACCAGTCCCTGTGATGGAGTAGACGAGGAAATGGCTAAGTCTCTATCAATGTTTGTCTAAATGATTCCCAGAATGCACGGTAAAACACGTGAAAAGGCACGTGATTTGGTTTGTTTGTCTAAAAATTACTCAGAGTTCATAGATAAGAAAAATCATGTATTGCATATTTGTCAACGTACACTATGCAACGCACAGGCGATAATCCGTAGGGCCGCATCTGGCGAATGTCATCTCGACTCATCTGTTGGTGGAAATGCTGATAGCTGATAGCACACGGATTGCGTCTGTGCTAACACACATGTACTACAGGTGGCGATTACTTAGAATGTAGTTCATGTGAGGACTGTATGGGCGATGGTCGAACAGAACCGATGGCTGAAGCCCAATCCGCCGTGGTGGTATAGTCATTGTTAAGTGAACCAGAGTCTTGGCACAAACCTGTTTTAAAAGGCAGACTCATCTTTTTCTCAAATGAAGCTATCATCCCTTCCAAACAGTCTAGGTTGCTGCCAGACCGGGACTGTAGCCAAGGGCACAACAAGGATAATACAGCAGAACCTCTTTATTGAGACCAGTTTGCGCTTGACCTCATTTGTACTCAATAGTGAGTAGGTCACTTTATCGAGGTTCACCAGGCAGGTGGTATAGTCTTTGTTGAGTTTTTGTCTTGGCACAAAAGACAGGGGCTATCACAGAAAATGTGATCATCCCTTCACAGAGGTGGTCTTACAATTTAATACAGCAGAACCTGTTTAACAATGAGACACCTGTGTTTATCGAGGTTCACACCTGTATCTTTGTTGAGTTTTGCAGACACAAAAGACGTAAGAGGTGGTCTTACAGAGACTTTCAACACCTTTTGATGTTTAACAATGAGAACCTGTGTGAACATTGTATTTTAATAAAATCTTGCAGCGGGCATCATGAGGTCTCAGTAGAGAGGTGGTCTCTTTATGCAGGTTCTTGTTGGTCCCTTTTGCGAAGTAAAGGGGGTTTAGGCAGAAAACAGAAAATTGGTCATATTATAGAGACGGTTCCATCATAGAGGTGGTCTAAAGGAGGTATTACCGTATCTAATGGGCACTGCTCTGGCATATTGCAGCCTTCTGGTCAGGACCCTACATGAGTAAACAAAATAAGTCCCGGGTCCCTGTGTCTACTTTTAAGACTTGTCAAAACCTTTCTGTGTCACCGTTTACTATAATAATGTTCGCATAGAAGAAAAGTATGCGTAAGTCGTGTGTCGATAGATATTGATGTTCAAATGTGTCACATTAACATGTATGAAGTGGCTTCAAAATGGCCGTGTCGCCCTGTCACTTTTAACCCATGTAGGGCCCTCTGGTTAATGCAGTAACGGAGTGACTCTGGTGTCTGCTGCATCCACACAGCATAATAGATATTGGTGTAAATACACCGGTCCTGTTGATAAATATTACGTTTTAACGCAATGCACCTATCGGGTTCCGCCCAAACATTTCTCTCGCAATTCGTGTCTCATAGAGTCACAGTGGAGCCTCTCTCATGTGAAACTGCGCCTGACTTAATGGGGAGGGATTGCTTTGGGCTGTAGCTCCCCATCCCTCTTGTACATAACCCCCGCCCCTTGTTAAGTCATGATATAGCTTCCGGTAAATACACAAGGCCATTGTCAATTGAACCAATTCATAACGATACTGGTCAACGATTAGATTTCTAAAGCTACTGTTGAAGTAAATACCCATATCAAGTCCACATATATAAGTCATCAAACACCTTTAGTTTGTACGTATTGATACCTGACTTCAGGACACGATGCCGTTATGAACAGAAACGGTTTCAAAAAGCAAAATACAACATGAGACATCATCTAGTAGAGATTTCTTAGCATCTGGATTCATCATAGCCAAGAAAAAGATAAAAAATCCTTACTCAGATGCTTCTTTTGAATGGAGACGTTTTTTGCCACCAGAAACTGATGAAGGAGGAATGTCCTCCGACGAAATGTCTTCGTTCAAAAGAAGCATCTGAGTAAGGATTTTATCCTTTTCTTGACTATATCATGAGACCCCTCCAGTTGAAAGTGCGTCCTTCCATAGTACGTCAGCAGCTCGCAGCAGACCTCGGCCTTATCACGGGACACTCGCCGGCCAGGCCGCGTAATCACCGGGGCCCGGGCCGGCTATCTGCCCGCCAGGCCTGCTGCTAGCGGCAGATTGGGCCGAGTGCAATGCTTCGCTATCGAGGGCCGTGTGGGTGGAGTGGAGCATCACAGTAATACAGCACAGCATCCTAGTAGTACAGTATGATATACAATTGATACAGTAGGGCATCCAAGTGAATACAGTAAATTGACTATTACAATCAATACAGTGAAATATCCAATTATAGTAGACCATAAGGTTCTACTGTCCATGCAAAATATTCATAAAACATGGTTATAGATATTTATTCCAGATGTATAACATTAACACTACCCAGAGGCTTTTAATTCATTTCATCCAGTTTTGTAAAAGGTGCTAAAACACATGCGTGTACAAAATTAGCATTCCGCGTACCTGTGTACAAAGACCGACACAATTTCTATACATTCGAGGCATTTTTGAGCATGTGAAGGTGCAATGTAGTCTTTAATTAAGACCACACAGTAGCTGGCCTCAAACTGGTCTTAACAATGCGGTGGCCTCTCTATAGAGGTTCCTGCTAGTCTTTCCGCGAGGCATTGAAACCTAGAACACGGTCATATTATAGAGCACCCACCCCCCACACACACACATTTGCGCATGTGAGGTTTCAAAATAAACCTTTTCAACAAGAAATGTTCACCAGATACACCTACCACGTTATGCCCTCCTATCAACTCTAAAGTGACAAATAAAACTCACCATAAGCTCAAATTTACTACAACGTATTTCTGGTTCACTCTCATTGGATTGAAGTAAATCAGACACCCCTCTTGGTAAATGTGGACTTGTTTTATCCTGTCTTCTAACGTGCACCGGTAGGCATCAAATGGCTGTAAATGTCATTGCTGTGTTACAATGGAAAGTGTGAATATTTAACGTGTACACTACACGCGATGTACACTTCATTAGGCGTACACTCCGTCTGGTGTACACTTCATTAGTTGTACACTCACGTCTATCTACCCCATTAACAATGCAGCACATGCAGCGTGTGTGGGAGACGTGGCCATAGTGGACAGATGCGACCCCATGCATAGATAATGCACAGACCACAGCATAGTACAGCAAAACCTCCTTATCCAGCCCCATCTATCTTGGGCTTATACAAGTTCAACAATAGTTTCTAAACAAGAATAATAATCAGTTCATACACTGAGCTTTCGAGATCCGCCATCTTGTCGAAAGGTTGAGTGTTCGTGAACTGATTATTATCCTTGTTTAGAAACTATTGTTGAACTTGTATATTTCATATCCAGGATAAATGAATTTCCATCAAAAATATCTTGGGCTTATTATGCAATTCACCATTTTGTACCATTTTTAGATAGTGTACGATTGCTTTATGATATAGGCAGTGTAAAAGAGATTCGCGTGAACCGACGATCGAGGATAATAGGGCCACCTAGATAGACTGACCTCAAGTGGTCTCAATAGGGGTGTTGTGTATCTATGGATATTTATAGTGGTCTCTTTATGAAGGTTTAGGACCACGAGAAATGGTTTTATTATAGAGGCAGTCTGTTTGTAGAGGTGGTGTTAATCGGAGATTGTTTGTCTTTATTCATCACTGGATGTCATAGAATGTGTACTTGCAAAAGATGGCAGAAATGAGGAGAAAAAAGCAACAACATTAAAACAACACTTTATTTTCTATATGTGGGTATGGACAGGGGGCCGATCTTCCGAGTTAATTCAGGGTCTAATGTGGCTTATTTCTGTTTTGCTCAGTCAGCTTACTTCGCCCAATCTTGCCAGACTTTTGACCCAACTAAAACGTACAACTCCCACAGTGCAAGTCGATGAAACACGGAAGTTGAGTGTGCGTTATGCTGATAGCATGAAACTACTACATTCTAGAAGAAAGCCACACCTTATAACATGATTAGATGTTGACGCGCGAACTACAAATTACTGTAAATTCGCCCAGACGTTAAAGACATCGCGTCCTTGGGGCAATTTGGGAAGCCACGAGTCCCCAATTTGCGCCACACGCTAATAGCATTGAGTAAATTAATCATGGATTATGCAACACGCAATTAACACGTGCTCAGTGGCGATGTGGGAATCGTGTGTGGGGAGGCACTATTTGTCGGAGGGTTCAAGAGGTGGTGATGGGGCTGATTGTACTCCTAGATCAACCAGGCCCTGTGGCTACGTGCTCTCACCAACTATGCAATGGAAAACCTAGTTGAATATGGGTATCGTAGAATTTACCCACAACCCTACCCCCTTATGTGCAACTAGATATTGAAATAAACGACGTGTTTAACTATCATAGATATTGTGAGATTCATTAGTTGTTTTGTAATTAGGAAATATTTTTGAAATAGATTACTTTGGTTGTTATATTACATTAACTGCATTGTTTGATACATACAGCTCTACGTAACGGGTTGAAAGTAAAATTCAAATTTAATATGCACTGCACATGTGCATGACATTTTTTCTATTTGAGGTCTCAATCTGATTACCATTTAACACGCATATATATAGTACATATATTATGTTTACATGTTAATGATATATACTAGTATTCGGTTTAAACGATGAGGCAAATAGCGGCATATATTTGTCAAATAACAGTTTATACTGTTGAGGCAAACTCTCATATCACATTAATGAAAAGTTGGATGATTTCCTTCGTCCAATTTACTTACTGAAAATTATGATTATTTTAAATTGACATTTAACTATTTGATATGTATACTTGTCAATCAATATTGGTCTTGCCATGCCTCTAAATTCTCTGGATCGATTACAAATTTACAATAAGTCTATGGTTATGTTTTAACAATTTCTGTCCAATCGAATAAACTTCCACGTCTTGTTCCAAACCCTAGTCAGAAATACATGTAAATGTAAGTTACAGTTGCACCTTCTGAAATCGAACTTGGAATGAGCATATACAAACTTCGAGTTGACTGGTATATTGAGCAATCCCTACTGATTAAGCTTAAATCATCTAATGCGGACGTAATGTATCAGTGACCTGTCATAACGTTAGAAAGGTGGGGGTGTTTGTCAGCCCCAGGGTGGTGAGACGAGTAGACCCAACAGTCGCGAGTCGTGACAAAGATCTCCACTTTGAATGACAGGTGGGAGTGCCACCGAACATCAATCTTGTACTCTGGTCTATTCATGTCTCGAGATATCAATAAATTCGACTAGTCTGAAGTCTATATGTTGAGGCAGGGCGCAAACTGAAACGTAAAGATCATTACCCTAGGACCGGTGTTGACCCTCATTTACTACCACAGTACAGGTTCCACGGCAATGTTATAGAGTCATTGCTCAACATTCCGTTTTTCGGTGTGATCTATCCTATATGCATTTGAGAGTGTGCATCAGGTAATACATATTATGACGAGATTCTACGTATCTTGCCCATTCTTAAACTTTACGTATCTTGCCCATTCTTAACGTTTAGAAAGTCTATCTTGTGGAGACCTGCAATGAATACGACCACACAGTTCTTATTTCCAATAATCCAAGTATTCTAAATAAGGTCAAAACACAGTGCTCACTGATAACACAGTCCCAAACCAAACTAGCCTAACTCTAAAACGGATAGAGTTATCGGTAAAAAGAAACGGTAGGGTCGTTAATAACTCTTATGAACGCATGCATCAGGACGCACTTAAGTTTCGTAACAAATCTTGACCTTTTGTTTTACGCCCCCTGCAACCTCTTGACTTGGAAAAAAGTGGGAGCCCTAAAAAGGGTCTGAAAATAAATATTTCTATAGTCATTTTTAAAATGATGTTTTTGTTATAAGTTGCGAGGTTGTAAGCTTACTACGAGACTGATATACACAGTACATGCGATGAATTACATTGAATCTGTTAACTTTGTAGACTTCTATAATTGAAGAAAACTTTGACAAATATTATTATGATATAAATGTACATTGGCATTGTTGCACTGTAATGTAATGGCACCTAGCATAGTACCAGCACAAGTAGATTTGGTCATTAGACACCAATGTGTAAGAAAGAGTCAAAGTACTGATAGTACTGAAGCCAGGCTAAAATAGAAGTAGTTGATATGCCCCCTGTTACGTCACAATAAGATAATACATAGTGTCATATAGAAACTGTTCTTGTTTGTAATAAAACATGTTGCCTGCCCTTGTTAGTCTTTTATGATGGAAAAATGATAACAAAATTAGTGAGTAATCAAAAGATCGAGTACTCGAGTATGAGTCGAGTTTTATCCAGTACTGGAGTGTAGGAATTGACCACGAGATTGGAAATTGTCAATCGTAAAACATATTTGATGCTGAAAGTCTGATTTACCAATCAACAATGAATCAGACATCAGCATGCCTCTAAAAAACAGGCATGACACAGTAGGTGTCAATCTTTTCTATCATGACTAAAATCCATTTTATTTTAAAATAAATCATATTATAACATTCTCATTGCAAAGGCCAATTTCGTTTGTTTTTGAATAGACCACTACTATGGCGTTAGTTACTAAACTTCCAAATTATATCTCCGCTACGGACGTTACATTGGCTGTATTGATACTGGAGGAGTTTAGACTAGCATTATAATAACTGGTCTGGATGTTTAGACTTGCAAATAGTAGTAGTGGTCATTGACCAATCTGGGTTAAATTTTGCTGATGGAAAATTATAAATCAAATTTGGGTACTAATCCATAGTGCACGTTTTTTTGACTATAGAATGCAATTTTCAGTGTCTGTGTCTTGTCTGTCTAGTGTTGTGGTGTGTGTAAGTCTGTGGTATGTGTGTGTGTGTGTGTGTGTGTGTGTGTGTGTGTGTGTGTGGGGGGGGTGTCTTGGTTTATAAGAATATGGGATGACTAGTATTGTTATCAACAATCACAAAAGAATGGAGGCCGGTCTAAGAATAATCCGCTCTACTGCATCTCAAACCTAGAATTTGTGTATGCGAAAAGTGGTAATATCGAGTGCATTATGATTTGTTTTTAACAGGTAATGTTATCTATATTTTGCCGTAACCTAGTTTTTTATAGTTTTAATTAAAATAATTAATTATTATCTAAAAAATTGCAATGTATTTCATTTAATATAGGTGTAATATTATAATAAACCTAGGCTTTATTTAGTGTATATGGCATGTGATTGCATAAAACTGTCACAATATAATAAATAAGTGTCACTAAGTAATTGGGAAAATTAGAAAAAATAGACTTAAATATTATTTGAGCCCTCTTCATGGGGTTATATTTTATTATCTAAAATTAATAGCACAAACAGACACTTGGATGGTTTTACCTAAGTGAACCTTGCTGCAATGCTGTTAAACCAATTAACTCTTAAAACAGTATACTAGTAACCCCACAATAGGGCGGTATATATATATACATATACTATTATAATGAGAGTTTTTACTTCTTCTTTTCTTTTATTAATAGAAATTTGACCTTTCTATTCACTGAGGTCAATTGATTGAGATTTGAGAAAAGGGCTTTTGCATTGAGATTTGCAACCTTGATTCATTGAGATTTTGAGATCAAGGGGGTGGGTGGGGGTATATACCCCATCAATATAAACACAGTAAAGAAAGGGTACCCATAAAGGGATGCTGGATTTAAAGGAAGTGAAATGTTGGAAGAAAGGCTGAAAACTGTGGGATGTCGGAAATTAGATAATCAAAGTACTGATAGTACTGAAGCCAGGCTTAAATAGAATTAGTTGATTTGTCCCTTGTTACGTTACAATAAGATAATACATTGTGTCATATAGAAACTGTTCTTGTTTGTAATAAAACATGTTGTCTGCCCTTGTTCACAACACCACATAACATAATACAACCGTCATCGCCTCCTTTAACTCCAGTGTAGATATATTTATTGGTCACCCTGTATACAGTGGTCACCCTGCATACAGTACTCATGACGTCATGGGTTTTCCCCAACACACAGATGGTTTTAAATGTGGTTTTAAATTTGAGACTTGATTCCTCAGCCGTCGTTTGATGGATTTAAACGGGACGAATTGCAAATTGTCCGGCTTGATGAGCCATTTCCAACGCCGTGTAGTTTATGTGTCTTGCGGAAATGGCAATACTATGAGCCGAAACGCACCTGATATTAATCCGCCGGTGGGTACTAAATTGCAGGGTGCCGTATATGATTGCGTAATGCGGTCACCTTCCGAGAAAGTGAATTGCCTGACAATAGCAAGCTGTGCGTGGCTAAAAATTAAAATAAATGGTATGAATTACAAAAATTGGTACGTGTAAGTTACTTTAACAATAACTTTTAAAATGAAAACACTGGCCTGTCCCAGAGATTGTTCACTTGCCTGAAGACCCCCAGACCCCTGTCACAAAAAACCCTGTATCCGACACTCCACAACAATAAGCAAGTCAAAAACGGACGTGTGGTCGTACCCCTTTTAGCCCGTGTAGAGGCCTACAGCCCAATGAATGGGCCAGACGACAATGTGTAAAACGTCATCACTTGACGGCCAGACAAGGCCAATTAGTCATCGGGAAAAACTGTGATGAAGAAGTTGCCCCAATAATGGGGCGACAAGTGCGCCGGCAGGTGCTTGTTGGCTGAAAGGGAACGCTTGTCAGCCTCTCTCTCTGGACGGCTCGGTTAGAATGGGCCCTTGGAAAGACTTGGATGACGTAATTTTTTATGCGGGAAACTGAAACTCAACTATAAGGAAATACTATGCTATACCACAATTGATAATGTCATTCATAGGCAGATCCAGGTTTTCGGAAAAGGGGGGGGGCGCACTTAAGGAAAAGAGGGGGCGCACTTACGGGATTTCATGACCAACCCTATGAAAATGAAGTATTTTGGTAGGAAAAGGGGGCGCGCGCCCCCTGCGCCCCCCCCCCCCCACCCTGGATCTGCATATGTCATTTGAATAAAACTATATCCTGTATAAAAGTGTCAGTATAAAAGTAGGCTTATATCATCATTACCAAGTGTTGTGTCAACATTGCACATATTTTGAACGCTTGAATTTTATACTTTCAGTACTGGTCATTTTTCGTGGATATATTTGAAGCTTGTATTGCAAGAGTGATGCTGACGTATATCTGAATATGTTACTGTATATTAAATACAGCTTGTTGCATGCTCAATCTATGATTCTACCCATTTAAAACAGTTTTACCCGCTGTATAATATCCACGATTGTCTTAATTTCTAGTTTTTAGATTTTATTTCAATACCACGTCCCAATCACCTTACGACCAAACTCCATCAAGCTTCTAGTCCCTCCAACTGTCGCACCAACATGCACTAAAACTATCAGACACCACTCATTGCTTTTTTCAGCTCCTCATCCATAGCTGCTGCACGATGATACGAGAGGCGTTTTTGCTTGGACATAATCCACTTTTTGGCTCTGATAAGAGAATCCACTTTTTTGCACTGATTTTAGGAGGCCTCCGGGCAAAATGTGTTAAGTGGGTGCTGTACTGTGACCTATATAATCATAGATTGCCACATGAGTGCAAAAACGTTATGTTTTCACATGGTGAAAGCGCGAGTCGTACACTACCACTATAGCTGGCAAAATTGACACATTAGTAGACGTATCAATCATGCTTATATGTGCCAATCAAACAAATCGTGGGCCTAGTAACTAGCAAAATACAGGTGTTTCTTAAAAAGCTGTAGTCAGAAGCCATAACCACCATCCCACAATTGTACATATTCAATATTTATCATATTTCTCCATGACTGAGCGTATCTACGGACCGAGGTAACACATGTTTAGACATTTAAATCATGGTCATAGCTTTCTGAGTTTTCAAGTTATAGCAATATATAGATTTTCTTGTAATGGCTGACGTTTTTGGCTTATAAAAGAATTCTTCCAAATTTGCCTGAGCGGCAACCAAGCGAAAGTGTAGTATGTAATATGAATCCATTTTTTACCCGACTAAAAATCATGTTGATATAACAATAATGTAGAAGCTTCAGTTAAAACAACTCCTCTATTGAGACCTTCTGTTATTCAAATACATGTACCTTTAATTTGCTTCGTGGTTCCAAACCTCTATAAAGAAACCACTATGAGCCTACATAAAAAGACCATCCTTGCAATCAGAACACAACACTCCAGCCACCATGTGGTCTTGTTTTAACTGGGCTAATTATATTGTAATTTCGTGTGTATTCAAGCGTGTAAGATCGACAGCATTAATATACAATTACATACCAATACCACTGACAAAGTAAATAATGGGACGTTATCTATAGATGCCCAAGCAGAGAACAAACTGACAACTTGTGGCTTTCAACAACTAATGCACATTTACATGTACACAGCAATAGTAACAGAAAAACAGTGCCATAAAGATAATGAACCATCCGTTACTGCTTTGCTGAACGCACGCCAGGGAGGAAGTAGCGATTCTTACTTCCGACACGACGTAATAACATCATTCGGAGACGTGAGCAGTGGAACATGTTTATAAGACTACCCATGTGGTCACTCTAGAGAGGTCTTTACACAGAGTTGGTCTTTTTTAGACTTCCGCAGCAGGTTATTAGTTTTCCAATGCTTGGGACCACGAGAAAAGGTCTCAACTACAGAGGTGATTGTGTTATAATTGTGGCCTTCGTCAGAGGTTATACTGTATCCCGACAGCGTGTGTCTTGTACAGGGGACAGATGAAAGTCATCTGGGTAATGGACGGTGATAGTGGTGGTGGCAAAACTGGGGTTAGGGTATCCGGAAAGGATCAAATATTACCAGGGAGATGTGTTCTGTGAGCTGGAAAGAGATTTTAATAAAAAATGAGTGACTCAAATCAGAGTAGGTGAACTGTAAATTGAGTGAGCTCACCCCACCCTCTCCTCTATACATAGGTTGTGAAAAGAGTGAGCCCACCCCATGTTAGATAAATTGGCACAAAATTAGATGGTAAAAAACACGAGATTTGCACACAGCATTAACAGTTTTCACGGCTTGATCACTCACACTCCCTTTGCAAGTCCATGGTCATATCAGAAAATTAAATGTGCATACAGATACATGTATGAAGAGCTTGCCTTACCCAAGAAAAAAAACGAAATCTGGGTGATTCGCCCAACAACTTCAAACATTCTTGTCCTAGTTTGACTACTGAAATGTTTGTCCACTTTATTTTTCACTCTACTTTCCTTCACCTTCTTTCTCTTCGTGTACAAATACTTCCAGGAACGAATTTCAATCTATAATACTACACGAGTATCTGATAGATAGGAAAGCACAAGAAAAACACCCTGCTGCACATGCATTATAGATCTACCTTTACTACAGTCATCACAAAAAGGTTATTATTTCTCTCCCAAGCCCTGAACATACATAGAGTAAGCCCGGAGCCTTCCCCTAAGCCCCACGCCCTCATTATGAACCTTGCCAAGTGCCTTGGACTGATACCGTCCCCCATTGAGGTAAGACCCCTGGCAATCCTCCACAAGCCCCGAACATGGCCAATGAGCCTTCGGGGGGCGTGTGAGTAGATTGCGGGGACCTCATCGCCTGGTAGGTGGGTTCATGTGAAGGTGAAAGCCACGTGCGTTATTTGATGGAGTGAACATTTCAATATCATCTATTAATTGGAGTAAGATTCGGGTCGGAATTATTCATCATATTATAGCGTATTATGAGCACGTGTGGCTCAAATAATCCTGGTTGGTATTCAAGGTGATGTGAAGAGAAACTGAATAAGTGGACTTAAGAATAAGAATGCTGTATATTTACTTTTGAAATATTTAAAGAACATTATTACACGCATCTGAAATTACGCAACATAACACATTTCTATATAATGAAATAAATCCACGCATTACCCGTGAAATAAAATACTAGTACATTAATGTTAGAATATGAATGATTGCATGTTAAAAACGATGGTGCCGATGCTGGGATTAAAACAGTACTTACTTGATATATAGTGGCCAAAGTGCATTAACAATATGCGGATCGTTCGTGAGGCTACCAACGTAGCAACACTTTACAAACAGCCTTGAACTGCTCGGCATTAATATTCGGGAGTCTGACGATATAGATGTAAAAGTTAAAGTACAAAAAGGTTGGATATTTTCAGTGACAAATTACATGTGCCTGCTCGGTGACCGGAACTG
>CM032664.1:60932866-61018191 GCA_019095985.1 Streblospio benedicti | reverse complement strand
TACATTACTCATATACTAGTAGGAACATACACGTACAATTGTTCTTATGAGTCTTGCGACATTACTTGGATGAACATATTGTAGTAACTAACTATTTCTAATACATGTTGGTTTAATGATTAGCAGTAAAAACCTGGGCCCGGGGACTTGGAACAGTCAACACACATCGGGGGAAAATCTTCTTCGAGTTCTGACAGTGCTTTAGCGATTTAGGAGCTTTACTTAACTATCAAAAAGAGTGATCTAATTTTTATATTGATAACAGCCAGCTATGACAGAGTTGGTGTCGCTTATGACTGTTTTAGTACAATTATATTCCCTGTATTGAGTTTCTTCAGGAGATCCATGAGCACTCTGCAAGCTCCAGGGCTGATGCTATGATTTTGCATCACGCCTACAGCTACCACGACAAAAAATTCATTTGACATTTTTATTACAGCTGGTGCAAATAATAATCGCTGACTATAATTACATAAGCTCTGTCTTCCGTAGGAGATCCGCGAGCACTCCGTTCGGCTCCAAGACTTTGAGGCCATGCTGCGTCGTGCCCACAGCTACCACGATGTGATCCGGATCTTCTACAAGGAGCAACTGAGCGATGCTGAGATCGACGCGATCCTCGCCCGGCGGCATGAGCCCCGCGTCAGCGCCACCGACACTGTCTGGAGCGGCAGGGGACAGAACGCTGAGCTCGCAGGTATCTACCGCCACTACTTAAGCGGCGGTGGGCGGAGGCACTGTCCCTACTGCCACTTCATTCCCGTCTCCCGGCCGGACATTATGGCGCCGTTCTATGGTGGTGGTGGCGCAGGCAGGAGACATCGGAGGCACCACCGGCGGAAACCGCTGCCTCCTCCGCCACAGACCACGGAGGTAGTGGTGTGGCGCGGCGGCGGGGAAAAATGGGGACAGGATAAGTCACAGCGTCTCATCATTGATGAGATGTTTGCGACGCGTGCCGATGATTGGAGGAATAAACTGCAGGCGGATGCGCCATTGTCTACGGTTCGGGCGCTGGCGCCAAGAGCAGGCATCACGCGTATTAGTGACGCCAAGAACAGGAAACGTGATAGGGAGAGGGTACAAAAAAAGGATAAAGGGAAAGGGAAAAAGGGGCGACGGAAGAACAAGAAGGGCAGAGGCAGGAAAGGGAGGAAAAGGAGAAAGGAGAAGAAGAAAAGGAAGGAAAAAAAGAATGCTAAAAAGTCAGACAAAGTAGCAGGTAAGATAAATGTGCCGAATGCGATCACTGTAAATAGGTCACTCTGTACTGTACTACATAGTGCAGTAATTCATAGTACACTACAGTATTATGTAGTACATTGTACAGTATTTTTTCAGTATCTTTTAGTACGTTGTACATCATAATATAGTACATTGTGAAGTATTATATTTTACATTGTGCAGTATTATAATTTCATATAATTAATATGATTATATTTTGTGGCTTAGCAATCTTATGATTTATTGCAAAATTACTATTTATTCATTTCGTGTGACACATTTAGTCTTGAGGTTTGGTGAGTGCATTATGTTCCTATTTACGATCCATTGTTGAGCAGAATTTATATTATTGATAGTACAATCATCAATTAAATTTGTCTGTAATTTTGTATACCCAGAGAAGTGCCTTTAGAGAAGAAATGGAAATATACATCTTTGAGATTCACCAGCACTTTCTTATCAGAAGAATATTGTAAGCTTTAATATGGTATTCCAAGAGTGAAAGAAATATTTACGACCTATAAAATGTTTCTCACAACATGGCCTTAAGTTTAGAATTCATTATAATTACAAAATGTTTAAAGTAGTTCTTGCATTATGATAATTAATCATGATACTGATGTACAAATTAATGAAATAGTCAGTTTATTCTTCATCACTGTACGATTCAGGAAAATTTGTTTTGAAAGCGTGACTGTGTTTGTTTAGGTTTTACGCTTGTCATCTTCCAGCACATAAAAAGTTCCCTGACATGGTGTTAAGAATTGACTGTATTGTCAACCCATCATTGCTTTATCTCAGGTTAAGCTGTACATTCCGCAATGCTGTAAAACACAATAAGGAAGCTGAGACGGTGACCTACCAATAGTCCGTAATGCATCATTCATATTCTTATGACTGGTTTGTTCCATTATACTCGCTGGCCCATACAGTTGTATATATTGCGTTGTATTACACATGAGAATTGTTGTTTTATTTGATGGTTGCAATATCAATTTATTTTGTCATTTCATTTCAAATCCACCGCTCCTTTCCACGTTGTCATGTTTGTCCGTTCCACATATACAATGCTATGCCTCTTTCGTGTAAAGCGATTTTTGACAACAGAATGTTGCAAACAAAGTTTACATTTTTACGTTCACTTTCGTGCATAGTTGTACTAAGCCGGCAACAACAAATTCCACCATATTGTGGCATAGGAAATTACATTATTTCCACCAACGCAGCGTGTTGTATCGGGTTCAGTTCAATGCATAAGCAGTATGAATCAGGGAATTGTCCTGATTTTGATGGACATTCGAGGACATCAAGTGAACTGGGGTGAAAAGATGCCCAGTGAGCTGGACATAATCGTCTATGGGACTTGGAGACGCCGGAACAGAATCAATAGTGATTGTTGATTTATCGGTTATAGACAGAAGCAAACATGAAAAAAAAACTTTGATGGGTTTGGTCAATGAGAAAACATACATAGGGCATGTCTTGTTGATATCAAACTGTTTGTTGGTGGAAGTATTGTTGGTATTTTTGGAAGTGGTTTAACACACATGCAATGTGACATACACCTGAATGTAAGGGTCTGCGTTTACTTTCTATGCCAAATCAGATTTGGTATTGGTAATGTATCCAATGTTATGTGCACCATTGGCTCATCACAGATGTGGTTTTGTGGTTTATCAGGGGTACAAATCTCTTTTCACATGCTTTTCTCATATCCTACAACGCAGTAGAACTTCAGGGATGTTCGTTTGTTTTCAACTCGGTGGAATTATGTTGTACGCCGTGTTAACTGGGTGGTGTTCTGCATTGCTGAACGAGTTGTCAACAAAACATTGTTAAAGGTTTATAATGTTGAGTTATACGTGGAATGTGTAGGCGTCTATGTTTAATTTCTAATGAACTAGCCATTTAATATTGTTTATGCGAACTTTAAAGCAAGTTGATCTTCCTCATAATATAATATATTGGCGAAACACACACGATGACTACACCCTTGATGATATGAATAACACCAGCGTTCTTCTATAATTTGTTAGAATTTCCTATAATGCAAAAATAGATAGGCGGTACATGAAGGCAGACGGTAATGGTCAATTACAATCTGGGAAGTTGAAAATAGGAGAGAATATTCAATAGCACGAAGATAGTAAGCAGTTCACATTGATCCACAATACTAGGTAAACCATAGGGCTTAAATGACACGTACAGTGGAAGCATAGGGACCACCATTATAAAGAGACTACCTGTATAATAAAACCATATTTCGCTGTTCCAAGTTTTCCTAAAGACACCACCGCTAACCTCCATAAAAGACCACCTCTCTATTAAGAATTCTTGAAGGCAGTCTCTTAGAAGGTCTTGCTAGAAAGGCTCTACTGTACTTCCTGTTAACTGCGTGCCTAAGAGCAGTGGAAATATCTTTTGTCATTGCGTTATTCACTGTAGCGACACAGGGATTGGCACTGACAGCAAGTCTGACAAATCACTCTAAGCAAGATGTATGACGACTGGCCGTCTTAGGATGTACTTTGAGCACTTGGATCATGAAGCACAAAATACCACCTAGCTGATCCTAGTCATGATCCAGAAAATGACTGCAGCAATCACCCAAGTGCTAGTTACAGTGGAAGCTCCAATTAAAGCCATCTGTACACAGAGGTCACCTCTATGATTCTGAAAATGGCCGCAGCAAGCACTCTAGTGGTAGTTTAATACAGAAGAGGCTCCCATAAGAACCGTCCACATGCAGAGATCACCTGTAGGGTAGGACCTTATCTCCTGGTCCCACGCCTTAGCATCAAGACCGTGTCACTTTGAAGTCCGCTTTAAGGCCAGTCCCGCGTTGGTCTTAATACAGAGGGTACACTGTATTGTCAATAATGTAGCATGTTCACCCAATCCAAAAGTGAGGTCGTCACGTCAGTTTGTTGTTCGCCATTGATAAATGGCAAAGACTGGGGTGAGCATTTCAATGTTTTATTATGACAGAATCTTATATCATAAAACATTCTGATGTATTGAAAACTAGACCTTTCTCAAATGTGTATTCTATAAATTCTTTCACATGACAAATTAAAAATCAATGTCAATGAGAAACATGTTTGTGTAAAATTGCAGTAACACATGTAAAATGTAAAATTTCACTGGCCCTTGTCACGTTAAAGGCTGTTTGGCAGTCTATATGTTCATACTTTTCTGTCTATCTATTTATCCCTTAGTTACCTAATTTTTATTTGTGTCGAGAAAAACAGAGACAGAAGTGAAGAACAAGTAGACTATCAAGTAGCCTTTAACGAGGCAAGCCCCAGTGTAACATTTGGTGTGAAATTTGATGAAGCTATTTGAATAATTTGTTTCTTTCTATACATAAATATAAAATAATTTTATTTAGTTGCTAGTGATCGTAAATAGGCACATTTATCTTATTTGCAGCTTTGCATGACGCATGCATGAGAAATTCTCACATATTTTATTTGGTCAATTAATAGGGATTCGTTTATACAGACCATTTTCTTACACTGCATGGATTTCCTCTGTCTAAATCGCCACTTTAAAAAAATACTTTGTGAAAAATGTACATATTTTGTGTTTTGTCTGTAGTGATGTAAAAATCATACTGATCTTTGAAAGAAGTACCCAAGATCTTCTTTACTCGTTACCAATTTTAGGTTGCCCTAGAGCGTAGTGCAATGCAAGATTTTTTTCTGAAGTGAACAATTCATTCTATTTTATTTTATGTTTTATTCTATTTTAAGTAGAACAATTTAAAGTTTTGATTTGCCTAAATGCCATTTGTACTTTTTCTCTACACAGTAATGATATTTTAAAAGTGAAGCCTTTTATATATAATTTATATCTATAATTTATTTGTTTATTTTGTTAGCTAACATGGTGTTAGAGTCACAGTAACCTCATGCGCATTGATCTATAGTAGAATGGCCTATAACCACCACCTTCATTAACGAGGCCACTCCCATGATCTGACCATTTTTCGTGTGTTCAATCAGTCAAAAGGATACTCTGCTTTATCTCTAACATGATGTTAGCTTTAGAAGTTACATTGTTAAAATGCAAAGAAGCGCATGCATTGGCCATCACTTATTTTCCAATTATTTCAGATAATGCCAATGGACATAGGAACCTTAATGAAGGTAGGTACCGTGCTTACTTTGGCTTCGGTACGGTAATATCATAGATCATATGGACCTAGATACAAAAATCCAACAATCCTAGGCCCCTCTAATTTGGTTGATGGGGATTTTCCTCTACCATTAAGAATCAACGTTAACAAAGCATCTTTGACTCCCGTATTTAGGTGTCAGCACTGAAACTGGTTGTGGTTTCCCATCTACGCAAATACAATTTTGATGCTAGTACGTTGTGTTTCTAGGTCAATATAATCTATGGTATAAAAATGCCATCATAGATGCACACACTGATCAATACATACAAACTAGATCAAAAGTGTTCAAAGAACACTGCGTCGCTAGAACGACGTTGACTTATGGGCAATTAAGATATATACTGAAATAATGTATACTTTACAAACAAGAAATTTATGAATTTGTGGAGAAAACATCAGAATGAATCAGAATCAATATATCCAGCAAAAAGATATTTGTTTTGCTATACAATAGTACTGAATAACAAGATGATAATCAATATCAGTTTCAAATCCAAATATCAATTTTGCTGTATGGTTGGAATATGGATTTTTTTCTTGCTGGCTAAGTGCATTGAATATCATTAAAAATGTCATAAAAACGCTTCTAGAAAGCAAAATCTAATTGGCAGAGTGCCCAAAGTCGAATCACTTCGGTGTCGCTTCATACCTCATAGTCGTGTTAAGTTTGAACGAAATCGGTGTAACGGTTAAAGCTCTAGCTTGTCCGGAGACATACATACAAACATAGTTAGTTAGTTAGGTACAAACGAACGAAACACAATGCTTGCTTAAGCAGCTGAGCTGAAGCGACGCAATGACTGTACTTTGAGCAAAGTGCAGAAAATCTTTCATTGTGGCAATGGCAGAAGATATCTAGATTAGGTAGGCCAGTGACGTCACATCCTGGTATTGTGTCAGACGTCATTAGGCTTTCATGAAGGGTGACTGAGAGGTCATGTTTGAAGATATTCAGCCAAGAAGTAATGTTTGAACATGGATTTACGTAAACTTATTCAATATTAAACTATGGTGATTGAGATCCAAAGACTCTATTCCAATCTTATACACACACAATGATATTGAATGATAAAGGATTCTAATGGCAGTGGCCTGCTGTTTCCAGAAATGGCTGCAGCTTGGCAGAACTATTATGAGGTGGACAGAGTAGGAAAGTGTGAGCCCAAGACCACGCTTGTGCCTGTCAGGACCAAGGTGAGGACAGGGGATATGAGGACAATTGTCAGCACACTTTGATGTGGGAGGGAATGGTACTGTGCATAGGCAGATCCAGGTTTTCGGAAAAGGGGGGCGCGCTTAAGGAAAAGAGGGGGCGCACTTAAGGGATTTCATGAAAAACCCTATGAAAATGAAGTATTTTGGTGGGAAAAGGGGGTGCGCGCGCATCCTGCGCCCCCCCCCCCCTGGTTCTGCCTATGCTGTGACCACTGGGTGGTGTAAGCGGCGGGGGGGGGGGGGCAGGGGCTGGAATTTTGAGCGGATCGTAACAGCTATATCAACACATATAGAAAAAAATACAATAGGATACAATAGAAACAGTTATCTTATCCATAGGAAAAATAAAACAATATTCAAAAAAACATACAAAACAAACACCGACAATCTTACAACCACCCCCAATGAAGGCTAATACGCTGACTTTGCGTTATTCTAACCCCCAGACAACTGCATCAGTGAACTTTGTAAAGGACAATCCAGTGTTGCAGTTGTCTTTGACTCCAACCCTTGCCTCCTGTAGGTGAAGGTGGCTAGCATGATATACCAACCGACCTGTGCGCTGGTCCACCGGTGCCAGACCGACTCGGGCTGCTGCCCGCCCAGCATGGAGTGCGCCATGAAGAGCATGCATCTGGTCAAGCTGCCCTTTTTGGTGAGTCTCGCGTGGTAGGTCAGGCCACTAGCAGATCCGGACTTTTGGGTAAAGGGGGGAGGGGCGTACACTTAATTAAGGAGTTTCAGTGATTTTGCATGCGATTGGTAGTGGATGTGCAGAAAAACATGAAAAATGAAATAATAAATAATGTGGTGGAGAAGGGGGGGGGGGGCGTGCGCCACTTGCACTCCTCCTATATCTGCCTAGGGACATGTAGGCGAGGGCTTTGTTCAGAGTGTAGGCTCTATCTAGTCAGATAACACGAGAGTATTACGAATTGGCTTGAAATATACATGTATAGTAAAACTATAAAACAACAGAGAAGAATTTTTCTCACGTCAGGAGACAATATTGCCATGCATTCAACTTCACAAAAGTCATATCATCTTGAGGTTGCAAATTAAACAGAAGTAGGCCTAACAGTGCGGTTGAATTAGAATTAGGGTGTTAAATGAATTAAACAACGGACGGATAGTATGATTGCTAAAACAGGGTCATTCAATTACCAATTTACAGAACATTTTTCCTTGTCCACTGATAAAGAAATCTGTGTTTGAGTTAAACTCTATGTCCATGTGGGAGGATATCACCAGACCTTTAATTCCAATAAGATTTGCCGGTAGCAGCGACCTTTGTTTAATATCAATTAGAGTGATATATTGGATAGCGCAGGGAGCGGTGGTAATTTGCAACCTTTTAAATACCTATTTTAAGCTCATTGTAACAGCCTCCTTGGATTGCGTAAATGATTTTGTAATACACGTGTCTGCAATGAAATCCAGAGAGTTAAGAATGGAAGAAATGAGTTTTTAATCTACTCTTCATTAATACGAATGAGAAGAGTGACGTCACTCTTTTGGCAGCAAACCCCTCACACGATGAAAACGAGGCTAACCATTAATGACGTCATTAACACAACAGGTTTCTGTGACGTCACTAATAACTGTCACGTTACTGACGTTCCTCCATGGCACGTCCATACTCATGTTTTTTACCCAGACCCCCCCCCCCCGGGTAACGTATTGCAATACTATTAAAAACGCAAGACTTTATGGCATATTATTTTGCATTACTTTAGTAAAAAAAAATGCAAAAGTATTTCAATACCTTTCAAGTATAGTGCAGATCCCTGTTGTAAACCTCACTATTGTGCATGAAAAACAAGTGCTTTCTTCAAACAGAACAGTCTACTGCAGCTGTTGTGGTGAAAGTGTTCATTTTTCATTGCCGTTATTTTTCTAACAATCGGAAAACCTGGGCCTTCATCATATGATATAATATTTCATACTACAGTAGAAGCTTCAAATAAGAAGACCTCTATAAAGAGACCATCTCCATATAAGACCAGTACGAACTTATTGTAAAAAGACCACCGCAAACGTCCAGAAAGAGATAGCCTCTCTATTGAGACCTCTTTATGCCAGACATGAAGTGGTCTTAATAGAGAGGTACTACTGTTTATCATTCTTTTTCATGTAATTTCATTGGTTATCATGATCCAGAAGTATCCGATAACCCGAAGAGGGTTATCACCCCTCTTTAAAGGGGAGTGATACCATGGTTATCATGCTTGTACTCAGCCTGAATAGGTTTTAACATTTTTTTTAAATGTTGTAATTGTTTAGAAAAGAATGATAAATACAAAAATACAAAACTGGGTTCGTTGTGTAACATGAATTATTTTATCAGGGTTCGTTCTTGTGGCGCATCAGGCTCGCCCTTCGGGCTTGCCGTGATACGCCCCAAGAACTCACCTGATAAAATAATTCATGTTACAAACTCACTCGGTTTTGTCTATGTATTCAACATTTTCGCTATTGTTCTTCAGGCCTTTGAGTTGCAGAAGGTTGGGACGGTGGGACTTGGGCCCGGGCAACTTGCAGAGTTCCTGGAGTTTGAGAACCATACAGCATGCGAGTGCAGAGAGATCGCAACTATTCCAAAGTGAGTATCATTATGAGTAATTCCATACTTCTTTACAATGAAGTAGGTATATTCATGCTATTAAGCTTTAAATAGCTCTCGACTTACTAATATTCAAAAGAGAATTACTGTTTTCTACTCAACCTAATATTTTCTATTCTAAAACAGTATCATCAGGTAGGTTATATATTGCACTTACATCATTCACTGAATTTCAATCTTGTTTTTTATTATTATTGGACAAACCTGTTTAGTTTCAACAATAGACTATGAATTTCAAAAGTAAAAAGAGGATATTTCTTATACTAATAATATTTCTCTAATATCAATGTGTGATATCAAATGAATAGCAAGTTGACAAACTGAAAGCTTTTTAATGCCATTTTCAGAGCCTTGCTAGAAGGGTGGGTATTGATGGTGGTAATCTAAGGTAGCCCAAGTGTAAATGCCTATGATGAAATTGGTATCCATTAAAAAAAACTATGGATTACATAGTTACTATGATGTATTAATAGGTTTACACATGGGCTTTCTTAAGTAATTATGTAAAGTTTTTTTTTCTTCACTTTTACAATGTTGGAGTGGTGCAGCTTTTCTATGTTAAAATATGTTGGATACAGTTTTGCTGTGACTTTAACATCATAAAAAAGTAAACACTGATGTGTGTTTGGTTTTATTCGTTAGTATAAATACAGTGCTTTGATTTGCTTTCCAGTTTCAGAACTCTTTATACAGTTATCAATCATGTTATATGTTTTTATAGAAGGATTTTTTTATGATTCCATATTTTTGTACAATATACAGGTGACTGACATTTATTTTTAAGTTTCCACTTAGTTATTTTCATATTTTTAATATTATAAATGCTTTATTTTCTATCATCTGTAATAAAAATAATATTTTTGATTCATTTCAATAGCGTACAAAACTTATTTTGATTTAAATTATTTTTTATGAGTGATACAGATCAATAGAACCAATAGAAATCTACCGTGAATCATGTACACCTTATGTATTTTTGCCACTAGTATAAAGCTTCATCTGTTAATAGAAAGATACATCAACAAAAAAGTTTAGCCAAAAATACTCAACTCACCAGGACGATCAGACTCAGAGACACCTTTCATACATAATTACTGATGTTTTCACATTAAATTTAAAAAGAATTGACAATTTGCATGTCTTTTATCTAGGTGCGCCCCGTGCCCCCTCCCCTTCGCCCTGTGGGGCGCAAACTTTACTGAGTGCATCTGCGACTGTCGTGATGGAGACAAGACGTGTCGGCGAATCAAACGCGGTATCCGGCCGCTAGAGGAAAAACAGCTAGAGTGAGTACACCATTGTGGGTTTCACGGCTTTTCCATTCACACAGCCTTCAAAGTCTGATGTTAATGGCATAAGTAATAAGCCCGAATTGGTAAGGATGGAGTACATGTGTACCTGCTGATATGCACACATACAAGTGTTAATGTCATTATCTATATATTATCATATGGAGTTTGTGCGATATATGGGATTACATTAGTGCAAATTCACAAAACAGCCTGAAGAATTTGATGATTGACAGGTGGGATGAAAGACACATGCACAAAACACTCCTGGAACGCTAGAAACCATCTCATGAATGAGTCAGATGACGCTTTGTCTCTGTTAAAAGCACACTATTTCCTCCAGGTGCATCAAGTCGGGAATGTGCCACAGACCTGAGTGCCAGTACGGTGAGTTTGACGACCACTCGCTGCGATCTGGCTTCTGTCCTCCCAAGCTCCGACCCGATGACTTCATATCCAACCTAAGCGGTGCCAGTGGAAACAGCGCCAGCGGAGGCAGTGCTAGTGGCCCTGTTCCTCCTACCAGGTCTGCGTAGTCTCTTTCTATATCACCCCTATCAACATTGCAATGTATTAATGCCTCAGTCAAAATACGTAAATCTGCGGATGTTTACAGCCAATCAAAAGCAAGCTCATTTGAATATTCTTATCATGACTCAAGTGTATGTATTCATTTATTAAAGCCATTATCACTGGATTTTGCCCAGGTCAGCTGGTGTAACATCTTATAATTTTAATATTTACATGTAGCTATCAATGATTATATAGTGAACAGAACAATGCATTGTAACTGCATGTGCCTAATCTTTGTTTGAGCAGTTTCACTGTCTTTAAACCTGAGAGTATTGGCACTTGGTTGTCTTGTATATCTGTTGTATTATATGTAAGTAGCCCCTATACATATATACAACATTAGAACCACCATAACAATGATGACTAACATAATAAACAGTTTGTTCACTTTTCGACTTGTAAGGTCGCGGGGAAGGAAGAATGGCTGATGGCTGAGCGAAAGACTTAAGAAGAGAAACGCCTGACAGGAGACCACACAGACCTTGGGGTCTCCAATGGGAATGTTACCTATGGGACGGTCCCACTCGATGTTAGACACAGGATATTACGGGAAGCAATTGTTGGAGGAAGAAACGACACTGGTGAGAATAACAGGTTGAGTGGATGATCCAGTTGTAATTAAATTCTATTGAATATGTCAAAATATGAATCATGTGACAAATTACATTTATGTGGGATAGCAATAACAGAAGAGGAAAAAAGTGTCATTGCTGATAGACTCAAACCAATAGTTGTTTTGCGACTACAGACAGGGGTTGTGGAGGGATGATTGTTGGATTGTGGATAGAAACTTTACTGTCATGGAAGAAATGATCAAATGTGGATTCGCTGGTACATGTACACATGTACATGTATATAAGAAATGTTTTATTCTGAGTGAAGGAACTCTTCTGGAGTCTTCGATGTGGCATTGAGTTTTGCACAGATCGACTCTATTGATACAGGATGATATATGCATGTCAATTGAAAACGATAAAATATGGCATATTTCAAATGAACGATTGGTAGCATCAGTACACTATTTTACCCATACTACACATGTGCAAGTCTTTCTGCGCAGTTACAAATTTATAATGTCTACCTTTAGTTGTAACTTGAAGAAATTGTTAAAATATACCCGATATGTGTGCAAAGAATTATTTTTTAAGTCCGGCCACCGCCATGTTAATACTTTATTTTGAAATATTATCACGATGCTAAATTACATTAACACATTCCATTTTGGATGCATTTCTCAAAGCTTCAAGCGCGCTTTAGAGTTTTATGTACAAACGTATAAAATTACTGCTGGTTTGGTAATTTATAACAGAATCAAGTCAAGTAACTTTTTTGAATGTAATAATGTGTCTTATTCTGATCATGATATAATGACTAGATGACTGATATTGATAGCAAGAACTCTTTGAAGTCTAGATAACTCTAGTCTGTTTGGCTAGAGTGCTGGCGAAAGTGGCATTGTAAACGAGCTGTTTCTCCATTGGTTTAGGATGATGTTATTGACCACAATAGCAGAGAACAAATTTAAAACCATGGTCAGAGATAACAGTATCGAGTATTGTAAGCAAATTGCATACACAATAAAGGGTTAATTTATCAATTTTGAAATTAATTGTACGGCTAGAGTACGCCATTCAAGAACACTTTTTTAATTGCCTAAATCTATAATGTAAATATTTCAGATAGATAGATATTCATTGTATATTTTTGTTAACAGACACTTTGCTTTTTTAACATGGCAATAGCAGCACTGACAACATGTGAATTTTCTAGTCGCATATGAATACTTGTGGGAGTAGTTAAGATGTGCTTGAAATGGTTATGAAGTGTTAGGAGATACATGACATAAGTGTAGGCTATTTGCATTGTACATAGACAATTTTATAGTGGTGTTAGAAATTTTGATTTAATTGATATTTTGTAAGACACAGTTTTTAAATAGGTATACATGTACATGCATATTGGTATGTAAAGTCATCTATCGGTACTGGATGTACAAGAATGTGTGTCATACATGTAAAATTGATGCAAGGCGTACAAGAATGACTAAAAATGTGTTGGTTTTCAGTAACAAGATATGGAAAGATGTTTTATGAGAGTTTTGAGTAAATGTCTTAATGTTTACCCTCTATTTAAACTCATATTTGCATTATAGTCCTAATAATCGACAGATGGTTACAAATGCACCTTGTTATTTATATACAGTTATAATAGTTGTCAATGGTTTGAATTGGTTTCCCAATGACTTGATATATCTATGCTATTTCTCTTTTTAAGCAAGAACAAAAATATTATGTGTAAATATTTCATATGCATTTATTACATCTATGTAAAAACTATAGAAGTGGTATTAATGTGATAGATAGTTTGTGATGGTAAGTATGTGATATTGTTTGTTACGACTTATTGTACTTGCACAAGATTTTAAAGCATTATTGTCATTGTTGTAAGCGCACAACTATATACACATTGGAAAAAAATCCTTGTTATAAACAACACATTGAAATGCAAAATGAGTGTATCAGAGACAAGTTGTAAATTTGAAAGTCTTCATGACAGTCATTTTTTAAATCTATGAGTAACCCCTTACATTGTCATCAATAGAATGTTAAACATGAGATAATATATGTGTATATAGTTTGGTGCTGACAGCTGTGGCTTTTCTCTTGCTTCGTTTTTACTGTTTTCATATACAAAATAGGACAGGACAGCGAGTTGCTTTTAAGTCCAACTGAAAAACAACAAACACACTTTTGGTGAGAAGATTATGAAACATGACCATGTGAATACTTTTAAAATTCAAATAACAGATGTTTTTAAACAGAAGAAAATGTCCGCCGATCGTTAGAAATAATAATTTACTTAGTTATTGCTCAGCATGGAAGTATCAAGCCTATCTTTAACGCAATTATAGCAAATTTGGGATGTTGATGCATGATTATCTGGTCACCGGAAATACGCAAATTCTTGCCTGTTTTTGTTGTTTTTTGTTTCACACGGAAGCAACTAACTATCTGGCCCTGTAATATGATAGCTGTAGACAGTTTAAAATATTTTCAACTGTTATACATAGTATTTGATGTTGCCCTATAAAATAGGAATATAGTATATAATAGATATTTGATAAAGGTAAGTATTACCTGTTATAATGTTTTTATATTTTTTTTCTTGCATCATATTCCATAATACTTTGATAGATAGTTGACAGAATAAAATGTAACTGTTGTCAATATCTCTGATGTGTTTCTAAATTTACCCGTTGCAAAAATTACTAGTAAAATCCATGTCTTCAATGAATTCTACAACAGTTGTACTGTTGCATCTTCTTGCATCATTTGCTTGTCTTTCTTTTTTCCTTCATTTTTTATGATTTTAGTGAGTTATACCGGTACATCATTTTGAGTGTAATGATTAACTAAAGATTTTTATAATTAAGGTTTTTTAAGATATTAGCATTATGATTACAAGTATTATATTATTATGTTCAACAATAAATTATTTCGTAATGAATGTCTAAGTCTTTCTTTGTTCATATATAAGATTATTATTATGTGAATGTATATGGAAATACAGCAATGATACATATCAAGATAACAAAGATCCAAGAATAAATGGAACAAAATCAAAACTTGCAAAGTGAGCCACATACAACACATAGTATTTATATTAGAGTTACTCATTTTTCCATGAAATAACAATTGGACAAAGAACCAACAATAAAAACGGCCACTGTTTAAACTGCCAAATGCTCAACCTAATGTTGGTGAGAAAAGGTATGTGAGAATGATGCTTAGACAACTTGCCTTATGTTCCATCTAACCAGCACAGCAGACACCCAATATATCTGACTAGTTTACATACACAAAGCTCAGTTTTGTGCACTTGTTCTGCAAAGATAAAACCTTCTTGGAAGCGGTTCTCTAATCGCCGAGCTCTGTGGTAATGTGTTGATACAATAATTATAGGTGTTTTCTACTTTCTTCCAACGTCATGCACAAAAAGAAATGGGTACTGGGTAGGAATACGCAAAACTAAATGAAAAATAGCTTTTGTGGCTGAGTTTTGAAATAGTTGTTGTGTAGGGTATTATTGTGGCAAGATATATGTATGTTGTGGGGTTTTTTTTCATCATTGGAAGGTGATGGAGGTGTATTCTATCCGTCACGGACCTGTATTCTGACGGGAGCTGGTGTGAGGGAAGAGGTATAGAGGGAAGGATGGGGAGGGAGGAGGATTTAATGTGTTCCGGATCTCTTCTGTTTCAACCCGAGCAGCGCCGGGTATACAGCTATAATTTGCTATAATTTATAAAGTTACTGATACTCCTGTATCATGTATATTGATAGGCGTGGTCATCAAACTTAATAGCATATCTTCAGTGAACATTGTTTATGCAGATGGGAAAATCTTTATAAAAATAAATTAGTCAATTGTTTGGCTCTAATTCTTTCTTATAGAATAAAATTGCTTTTAAGAGGCCTGAAACACCTAATGTTTGCTATTGTTAGAGAGTGTGTATTAAAGAATAGTGTGTTGCAAAGAACTTTAAGAAATACTATTTTTTTTACCAGAAAAAATAGATAAAACAATTTTAAGGACCATTTTTTTAGTTTTATTGAAATGCAATTAGGGTTGTTATTTCATCTATTTGTTTCTAAACATTGTTCAGAGTGTCTGTCTTTCACAGTAATATTGTTTTTACTATTTATCTTTAACCCAATAAGAATAAAAGTAATATTAATCACTATATAGCATTTCAATTACTGGTCCTTAAGTCGTGAAAAGTCAAAACTTAAATTTGCACAATTTCATTTTGATGATCTTTAATAGATGGCAGCATGTGTACGAAAGCCGAGCACAACGGAAACAGAAAGGACTTATGAACTAACGATGCTGTTTGCGTTATGATGTCATGACAGTCAAGTTCGCCGAAGTATGGGGAGAGAGGAGGATTTAATGTGTTCCGATCGCTTCTGTTTCAACCCGAGCAGCGCCGGTTAGACAGCTAGTAATATCATAAACGACATATAATTTTATTGATAATGCTCAGACATAATGTCAGTAAAAGATGAGAATGAGAGCCCAGAAAATTCAATTATCAAATGATATAAAGATTTGTAAATACTTGCATGAAAATGTCAAATATGGAACCAAAAAATACACAAAATTTGAAAAATTATGAACCAAAAATACATTGGGTGGGGAAATTATGACCCAAAAGTATGATGGACATCGCAAAAATGTACCCTTTTCAGATGGCACATCCGTACCCACCCAAATTTCTTCAAAAACAGGTTATAACAAAGTATACCGGGGAGAAATATTTTTGGTTTTAGACTAACATTCTACTGACCCGATGTATGAATTTACAATGCAAACAAATTGTTTCTCGTGAATATGCACCATAATAACATAACGCAAACTGATAAACGCCGTTGTACTCGAGATTGATATTTTATATCTGATACGTTCCTTTTTATGTTTTTACAACAATGAATTATTAACTTTTACTTAGTTGATTTAGTAATGATTGATAAATTCCACTAAATTCAGAAATAATATTGATGATTAGGAACTAGTCTTCGTCAATTCTCTTTGCAAATGGCAATCATTTTTTCAAACGACATCGTTCGACATTTTGGTGTCAAACCACCGTATGCCGGATGTTGCGCCGGCGCTACATTGCCCTTTCCTGCCGGGTGTTGCGCCCACGCAACATCAATGGCAGAGTCAGTTTTGGCCTGTGTTTAACAGCAATGTGGTGGTGATCGGTGTGAATCCGATATCTTCACTACACGTAAAGGTGTGAGGCAATGCCGTGAACCTGTTACGGGTCTCTCTTTCGCACTCTACCCCACCTTTTCTCTGTGTTTGTGTCCTAAGGAGAAGGGCGTACCTTGTTGTGGTGTTGTCCCCCTTGTTCGACTACACAATAGTTTTCTTTTTACTGCATGCTTGTTTTTATTTCTGTTTTATATATTGTTTTAGATAGATGAGCTTTTTATCGTCGTGTAACATTGCGTTAGCTGCACAGTCGTGAAATAGTTTCGCATACGTACACAGAAACAAGAAACAAAAATACACATAGAGAAATAACTGCACGCTTTCATTACACTCTTGTCTAAAAGGCTGTATAACTGGGTTTCCATAAATACATAAGTTGAAGTGTCTCTCCAGCGGTCAAATGCTTTAATGGTAGCTGCTCTCAAATTATAGATTAAAACTGTCATGGGCGATTTCATAATCGCATTTATGGGTTTACACTCACAATAAAAACGACACGATTTATATAGGCTAGTCATAATTAAAGGTGGTCATAAAATTCTGTGCGCTTCCTTAAATGATAACGTGGATAACAACAATGCATCCGACGACGCCTCTCTCGTTAGCAGTTGTCACCCCAGTTAGTACAGTGATTACCATAACACTCGTGGTTGCTATAGATTTAAGTCGTAAACCTTTCAACTGGCACCATCCGAGAATGGGCTTTATTTTACCGATAAACGACACCCACGGGAAGCGAGCGGTAATTTTGTGATTATCGATATATTGCAATTGTACCGACACCTGGTCTTTTCAAAGGGCTGTGGGTGGGGCATGTGTCAGTTGTTAAATGGAAATTACAACCAGTCCCAATAAGTTTCTGACATCACTTTTGTGAGTGGGAGTGTGATGGGCAGAAAGACAAAAGTGTGTGGCTGGCAATTTAAACAGAAGGGTAGCCTTTTAAAATCAATGTCTACCAATAAGACCAATAAGTGTTATGCATGTATGCGATAGTGTAGACCCAACACATGACATATGTTACTTGTAAAATATCTTGATAATAAAAACTTGAAATAAAACTTCAGTACTTAACTATATGGTGGATACCACCTAATTCTGGGTGGCTAAATGAATTATGAATTTTATAGCATTAAACGTGTCTTGCATACGTCACAAAATAACACGAATTACTTAAAAATATCTTGAAAATAAGCAAAATCAAAATTTTAGACAATACTTCAATGCCCCCATCTGCATCATACATATGGTGGATACCAGTTAGTTTTGGGTGGCCAAACGAGTTTTATATCCTAAACGGCTACTGACATACACCCCAGAATGTAGAATGGTCAACAATAAATCACCTAAAATGTCCAGATAGGAATTGACAGCATCTAAAAAAAAACAGCTCCCCAGTCGACCACCCAACTACTTATATGGTGATTAATGTCTTTTCTACTCAGACCGTTTATATAAATCGTTACTTGAAGTCTCTTCTTTTGTGTGGTTTAACTGTTTGGTAAAAAGAGATACAAATGAAAATGATGTTTATGGGCGGGAATAAATAACACTTGTACTTTTGTTGATGAATTAAAAGTCCTCCAATAGCGACTCCCAAGTAAGAACAATTCAATTATGGAAATTTATTGTTTGATGGAAATAGATAAATTTCTGCAAACAAGATAGCTTCAAACAGAATCTGAAAAGTTGTGTCTTCATAAATTCTATTTCTAATTACGTTGATTCGGGAGTGAATTTGTTTATAACACTCTAAACGTCTATGATTTCAGTCTCCGCGGGTACTTGTAGGCTTAGGTTACCACTGAATATGACCTTAAAGAGGTAAGTATTTATGTATGCGCGAATCAACTTAAGTTTACAATCACATTGTTATGCGTTATAACAGTGTTTTTCATTCATATATAAGCTCTTTGCATATCGAAATTTTAAACCTGTCCCTCTACTTCAATTGACAATGCGTTTTGCTTGTGTGAACCGCCATGTGCTTTCTTATTGCACAATAAGCCATAATTACGCTCCAGAACGACATAAAACACGACTAATCAAACACCACTATAACTTTACAATAGAAAACAATCAAACACAACCGTTACCGGTCAGTAACATCTCTTTGTAGTCTTTGAAATGACCGATTTTCAATTTTCCGATCATCGGGCGAAATCGTAGTTTTCCGTGACTTTCCGCCGGCGCACCTGCTGACTTGGCGATTCCCGGTTCGATTTGACAGTATCAAACAATGAAATATTCATTTCCTGTGGCACCTTATCGAGTGGTCAGGCGGCATCTCTTCGCACCTCCTCCACCTCCCGGCCGAGAGGCCAGACTTTACGACGGGCCCGAGGTGTTGATTGCCCGGGACACGCGAGAAAAGATGAGAGGCCCCTGGCCAGTGTCAATACGCCGTTACGTCAGCCGGCCAGGGGTCAGTTTGGAACACTGACCACTTCATATATGGGCACTTGAGGGTTGGAAGTAGCACCTTGTATAGTGAGGACCTCTGTGTTGTGCTTTTTAATTTAGGGTTTCTTAGCAGGATGAACGGCTGCTTGAGACTCTTTGAAGGTTTCTTGAATTTATAATTGCTTCTGAATTTTGAACATAAATGAGGATAGGCCCAATTAGAAAATGTTTATATATTGGGCTTACGTATTCAAATTACAGGATAATGTTTAGACTATAAAATATGGCCAACTGAAAGATGATAGGCCTACTTGAAAACATATGCTCATTTCAAACTAGCCTAATTTTGTAAACACTGCTCCAGGGCCCAGGCCCGTGTTCGATCGGGTGGGGGGAAGAAGGGGGCGGGGGGCAAAGGTAGATCTACCCAGTAGAAAAAACTGAATCCCCTTTTATATAGAAAAAAGGCCGAGCACATGCCTGCATGGGGCCTAGATCACTGAATCTATTTGAACTTATCTACTTTTCCAAACACGGCCGTATACACGCCCACACATTTATATGACATAACAATCTCTTTCCTACCTCAAGTGCACCACGTGCCAGCCTTAATCTCTTCTAGACCCTCAACACAACCTCTACATATTTGATGGGCTGTCATGCTAACCTGCCCGCCCCTGCCTGACCGTTGACAGACAGCCAAGCCCCGGCCAAGCGCCCTCCATCACCCCGGCGAGCCCTCCACGTCTCTCCAAGGCCTCTCGAGGGCCTCGCTGGCACATTCCCCAGGGTCTGTGGAAACTCTGGGGTAACCGGAGGCGTGAAAGTGATTAGCCGTGGTGTGAATACTTCATTGTTTCAGTTGTTGCTCAATATGTGATTGATGGGTTCATAATGGGCATGACGTTTGAATGTTCCCATCTAATGACCAATTGGTACAGTAGAACCTTCCACGTAAGACCACCCAGGGAACTGCATTCAAATGGTTTCATGAATAAGGTGGTCTCCTTATAAGGGTAGCTTTAATAATGATTGGGACCGTGAAAAATGATATCATTTTAGAGGTGGTCTTGCTGTAGGGGTTGTTTTAATTGGAAGCGCACCTGCATTAAAGGGTTATTTTTCGTTTGTAGGATAATAAAACTCTTGAAACCTAATAGATCCGAACTACTAGTTCAAAATAGGCTATAATGGTAATGATTTTATTATCAAATTAACTAGATGCCCAGGACGCAGTGTTCTCCATAGAGCACTGAAGAGGTTAATACAGAGAGAATATATAATGGACAGGCCAAATCGTATTAGGCTAACTGAACAGCTGATATCACTGATATTTCACAGAGAGCAATGATATTTTGCAATACTAGAATGGCAGTTTAATAAATTGACACTGAAAATTTGATACAGAGTTTGGAAATGGGTGACACATGACTGTGACAGAGGTAGGGACAATAAATGGACATTTCATCATAATACTACACGTGGCATAGGATAGGGCAGAGGAAGATGACGATATACACCAATACATTATCATCTATCCTGCCCCTTCACAAAGAACAGCAGTGACGTGGCTGTCAGAACGGCTTCACCCACCCACAACAGCGGAACCCTGGGGCACAGACCCCATACATGCCAAAAACACATCACTGTAGTTGACGTTTAAAAACAACTACTTATTACTGAAGTGTTTGCGACTCTTTACACTTGACACGCGTGGACATTAGCAGTTTATCAATATCTCACGCCACCGAGACATATATCATGCCATGCCCAGTAGAGTCTCAACCCTTCTGACCCACGGGCCCTTTCATAGATTGGTGACATCTCAGTACATTAAAGCTCTTGTGTGTTTAGTGAACTAGAATGCTTTCTGCGGTCATGCTATTTGGGGGAAACTCTATCTGCCAAGGGGGCTGGCGACAACACGTGCATATGATGGTGACTGCATGACAATGGGATTCCATGGTTTGGTGGGTAGGGTAGAACCTCTCTGTTCAGACCATTGGATGTTTGTCTCTGTGACAAATGGTACTTGTCATGTTTTGATTATTATAACGTTCACCAATTAAATAAACTGTTTTATGCTTTCAGATACTGCCGGCAACAACGTCCTTTACGTCGAAAGTTGACATCGTACGTGATTTTGACGTTCCCACGTCACAGCAAATATTGGACCAATGAACATGAACTTTATTTAGCCTTCTTGGACATTGTGTCGTGTTTTGTGAATGGTTATTTTGATTAGGCCATAGACCAAATCTTCTTGTTTACAATCATTCTGATTGGTTGTAACCAAGGAAGGTTTTGTGTCGTCAAGATTTGGTCTATTCTTCTTCTTCTTCTTCTTCTTCTTCTTCTTCTTCTTCTTCTTCTAAATAAAGTTCATGTTCATTGGTCCAATATTTGCTATTGTGACGTGAGGAACGTCAAAATCACGTACGATGTCAAATTTCGACGTAAAGACGTTGTGCGATCACGGATCTATCCATGTATTTGGTCTTCCAAGCATTAAACAGTTTATTTAATTGGTGAACGTTATGATGGTATCATATAATAAATACCAATGAATTCATTGATTTTTTTGACAGTTATACAGAAATATTGATGTTAGTGAAACAGTTGAAAATATCCTTCAGTTTGTCTTACCATGCATATTAATTTAATAAATAAAATAATTTTATTATGCATGGTAAGACAAAACTGAATTTTCAGATGAATACAGAACTTGAATATTTTCCTGTCCATTTCATGTGTGTATATTTGACATGTTTTTATCATACATGTACCTCATAAATTCTATTTTTAGTAGTTATAACAATCAAAACATGACAAATCTCAGAGTGACAAATTTTGTCCCATCTCTAAGTGAACACAATAGAGAGGTGATCTCTTTTAGGAGGTTTCTTGATGGTCTCTTTATGATGGCTTGTGACCATGAACGACTGTTTATTACAAAGGCGGTATCTTTAAGGAGGTGGTCGTCACTGGAGGGTGTACTGTACATGACGTGTGGTTTGATTCTGTGGTAGATAGATTAATTGTGTTTGGAAATAGATACTCTACTGCATGACATATTTATTGCTTTTAGACAATGCCGATTGCTTGGTCATTTTGACGTTGGTAATTTGACATGTCATATAGGGTGACTGAATTGTAATCATGATGTCATTCTATTTATAGAAACTATTGTACACTAAATAAAAAAAATGTAAGCATTTTTATTTCTGTGTGAAAACATTGCTAACTTGGCACTTCAAATTTATTCACAAAACCAGAAAATAATCTTAGTATGTAAGGATCAAAGCTACCCGATATGAATGATAATGACAAAATTTGCACCATTTTGACGCTTACGGGTGAGTTCCTTCATAATTCTGGCTTTTTGACTTTATGATTGAAGGAACCATTAATATGCATTAATGAGATATTAAACACCACTTGCGACTGAATAACTCCGCAAAATGAACTGTTACACGATATTGCATTGATGTTGAGAAGCATTCATCAGATGAAACATAAACCTATCCCTCCAAAGGTTTCAGGTGGATGTGAAGTTGCCACAGATGAAGTGGTTTGACTTTTATGAGGAGCCTTTAGAATCTATCATTGATGACGCATTTCAATAGCAGACGACCAAGTGACATTTCTAATTTACCTTGTGCCTTTCTTCTGACTTAGTTTGCTGGGTTCACAAGGGTTGAGGAGGTCACATTTTAACCCTCGCCCATACGCAGGCTGGGGGTGTCGGCGGGGGTCCATATTGAGCCATCAATCATCCATAATTTCCCCGGGTGTCCGTGACGGGATGTTACACAGTCTCTGTCAGAATGCGAAAGTGAAGTTTATTAAAATTACCGTATCAAATTCAAAATGACATTTCTTGTTGTCACTGTTTTTGTTATTTTTTTTCTTTTTGTTTCATTCAAATTCAAAATGTCTGTTTCTTTTGTATTATTGCCTCACCTCTTGTTTTTATATATTTTTGTGCTTTTCTTTGATCTTGTGTCGAGAGGAGAAATTATTTGAAATGGAATGTAAGAAAGGTGTAAAGGAATCACTTTTACGGTCATGATTATGAATATTCACACAACAATGAAAAAAAGGAAGAACAGCATTATTTGCGTATCCATACTTCACTACTTAGCATTATCTATAAATCACAAGAAACCGGTGTAAAACAATATAAAAAATATACAACCATAAACCATTTAGATCAAGTCAATACCCTTGTGATATACAGTAGTTTCTTTCACTGTTTTCTAACTTTGTCTTCTTTTGAAAATTTATTTCCCCTATAACTAACAAGCTGTGTTGCTGACAGTCTTTACTACGCACCCCACGGGGCAGGGGGCGATATGTTCCCAGCCCGACCCTCCTGTCATACCCACGCCAGGGTTCTATTGGGACTCTCCCCGGAGGTCTGTTTGTCAGAACACCGGCCAAGGCGTGGGGTACATGGGAATGGGTTGTCCGCTAGTCGAGGGATCAAACGTCATTCTCGTTTGCGGGTTTGATGACACTGTTCACTTTTTATTCATGAATGGAATGGGAAATAACAGTATAGTATGATCTGAGAATGGGGAGGGCGGCTTATTAGAGGTCAAGGGGTAAAAAAAATCCCACGTCCTTCGTTTTGGTTTTCTCCACATCCCACAACCTGGCAGCTTTTTTTCTCACATCTAGCTTTCTTGAAATCCCACCCTCTTTGGCCTTTTCCCATATCCCTCTTTTTCCAGCCCTTTTCCCTACATTCTACCTCCGTGTACCCCCCCCCAACCGAGAAGTGCCGTGGCATTGATCCTAGTTTTGAAACCAACAATATCTACTTTGTTTTTAACCACAAGCAGACGACTCAATCATACTCATCAACTACATTCTCAATCTTTAATTAGGTTATTAGAAAACAGCAATTTCTATTAGCAATATAGACTAATAAAGCGTGTTGACGCTCATGCATTGCTGATGTCCATGCTTATCTTTCACTCATCCAATGCCGATAAAGGTAATGGCATATGTCCTGAATCCTATCATTGAGCGAATTTTTTCTGCATACAGTACTACCCAGTTCTTCCGTCATGGATCAGTACCATTTATCGGAAAGGGGTGGGGGTGGGGGTAAGTATAAGGGGTACACTGACTTATGATTAATTAATATATGCATGGCTATTATTTTTTCGGGTTCCGGGAGAGAGGGAGGGAGGGATGTGTGTGCTGGAAACGTCATACTAACATTGGGCAGGGGGTTCAACTTTATGCCTTAATTATTTCGTTTTTCATCTCCCACCTAATCATTATAAATCGTAGCGGCGACAAGCTTGCAAGTCGGTAAATCTCTTGCAATATTGCAGATTGAGTGAGCATTCAAATCACCTCGACGGAGAAGGAGCTTCTGTATTGTCTCTTGGGGATTTTGTTATTTCATTCTACTGCTGTCTCTCCTCCACCAACAAAGAAATAAGTACAATATGCGCAAAGCTTAGTGCAATACGCACAACATGTATTTATAACTGAAATACACTGTATATAGATACCCACGGGTCTATGAAAGTAAACATTGCACATCCCCTATTCACTACAAAAAAGCAGACGATCAAGCAAAAGCCAGATGTGAATTGTCCATCAGTTTCCAAGTTAACTGTACACCTTTTAATTATTTTCACAACAGGGACTACACGATCAGCTGTTATCTGGCATTAGCAGAGTATGTCATTTGAATAAAAGACTTCCTAAACGCAGCGATGCTATCTTTAAATTCGATCCTCATTTCTTGATAGACACCGAAGTCCGTGGCCTTTGCCATGCATGGCCCCGGGCGCCCTAATATTGACGCAACTCTACCTCCCGTCTCTTTGCGACGTCAAAATACGGGCTCTTTGGGTAAATAGCCAGGTTTTAGATGGGCTTTTCTTGTCTATTATCGTTTGTGATTTAATGGTCTTGTAACGTATACAACTTAGCCAGGTCAGAAAATAGACATTACTGTTACAGACTGAGATTACAGTAGAACTTCTCTATTAAGATCCCACACCTGATGGGCTGTACTAAATAGAGAGGTGGTCTCTGTATGGAAGGTCAAGGTAATCTCTTTATGAACATGATTAAGTCTTGGAACTGCAAAAATAAAGCCTTATAATAGTCTCCTTAAACAGGTGGTCTTAATTGGAGGTTTCACTGTAATTGTGTTTTTGACAGAGTTGGCTGAATTAAAATAATTGAGAATACCCCTAGGAATCCGTAGCGGTCGTATATTGTTTCAAATTTATGTACTTAAGCAGAAAATAAATATCTTTAAACAACTGTATGCCACTTACTGGTGTCATATGTTATCTATACAGACATAAGTCTTTGGCTTAAATGATTTTAATTCCTATTCAGAGAAAAATAATTGTTGACATTGATGTTTATGTTAATAAAAGACAATCCTATTAAAGTGTTAGGAAATTCATGTATTCTTTTTTCCACCTGACACTTATTTATATGTAATTTAAGACATATGTAACTGATGGCAGGCTATCCATATTACATGCCTTTCAAAGATGTGTTACGATGGAGTAACGGTTTTGGCAGAGGCCACAGAATTGTCGTTTACTTTTATTGCTGCTACATGTGTGTGTGTCTTTGCAATTAGTAAATACAGTGACAAATGAAGTTACATTCTTGTATGGAATGTAGCCATAATTTACAAAATTAAACTTTGTATGAATCATGATACTGAAAAATGGGACACTCTGACTCAGTATCTTATAACTTTCCATAAAGTGTTCGTTTCCACCACTAAGCAGTCCTTTTCCATTTTATTTGGGAAGTGTTTTGTTACGTTATATTTAAAGAAGTTTTTTCATCAACTTACGAAATGTATACATTTATGAATCAATTAGTTATAGTTTAAACATTACACTTTCATGAAACTCATCATCTAAAATTTGTATCAATGAAATTATGAAATTATTGGACTATATGGATAAGACATACAGTTTTATTTTAACAAAATTATTGTGAGGCTTTTTAATACTTGCATTGAATTCATGCGGAAATTTATAAGATATACATATATAACATGATTTAATTTTTTTTTAAAACTCAAACAGCCGATGAGGAACGTTCAAATATATGCTTGATCAAAACAGGCATCTATCTATATGTATGGGTTTGATATACAATTTGGGAAGGGCTATATTACTTTGCAAATAAAATTAAGCTTAGTGGTTCTAAAATTCTTATAAATGTATCGATTTCTTTTGATACCCTGAAGATATTAATCATGAAAATATCCAAGATATGGATGAAATTTTAAAGAGAACATCCAATAAAAACCAAATATATAATGATAGTATATAATTTTATTTCAAGTAAGTAATATAATATAAATCTTTGTATGCTGTTCATTAAGAATTATGATTGTCTCAAAAACTATCAAATGTTTTTGAGTTGTTTAAAATGTCTTAATCACATAATTTAATCACATTTATATTAGATATGTATAAATTTAGAAAAACATTGAAACAAAACAAAACATACTGATAATATAATATATGATTTTATTGTAAGCAATATATATAATATAAATCCATATATGCTGCATGCATAAATATAGTGATTGTCTCAACAACATATTTAAAAGTGTAAACACTAATTTCTTCTAAACAATGTCAGCAGTTATCATGTAAATTGTTAAAAGTAGATTGTCTTATTTACAAAATGAAATTAACCAATGAAAACGTTCAAACTTAAAAGATTGTCGGCACCAATAATATGAAAAGTCAAATCTAAAGAAATTGTATTTATTTTAAACAGCACAGCTTTTAAAGTAGTTACGAACCCAGACAATTTGCTTTAAAGGCTCAATCTTTATATGACACCAGCAACAATATTGACAGCATATTGGAAAGTTATTAAAAGTTCACTACAATCTTATTACTAATAGCACCACTGGTCCGTTCATTCTTCTCAATCGCACAAGTTACAAGTTTCTGACTTAGCATAAATATACGTACAATTAGTTTTGTGATAAAAATACAATTGTCTAGTCTACAGCACCACACATTCAATCCAATGCTCTGCACACATAGCAACCAATCCAAACATTTATCACTCCATCACATACAAACAATTCAGTTTCCTAGTGCCTCTAGAAACTGTCCATGGAATTATCATCATCTCAGTCTCTGTCTGAAAGGCATCTGCTGACTCATCCATACCCTCTCACACCTGGACCCTCACAGAGCCCATTCAATCCAGAATGCCCCATTTCTTGGGCACTCAAGAAACTGTCCATGGAACTATATGTATAATGCATTCCACCAAAAATGGAATACTTGAGTCTCCGCCTTCCAAAAAAGTTCAACAATTCTGTTCAACAGTTCCATATAGACTGATCCTCTCACACAAGCACGTCATTGGAGCACACACCATCCAAATACGCCACCTTCTCCGGAGCGCTCCTAAAACTATCCGTGGTGGAATTATCCCCACTTTTCACACTACTCTGCCTGAGCGGTCCCTGACTATGGTAACTATCCAACGAACTGTCTCCTCGATGCTCCCCCGCGGTGGCAGCGCGTCTCCTGCCACTGCCTCCCTTGCCCGGGTGGCTCCCGTGCCTGCGCGGGGAACGCCCCTGGGGGGCCTGCGGTCCGTGCACCTTACAGGGTGTGCTACTCCTCTGACTGTGCCCCCGATGTGGCTCTGTCGGGTGGAGTTTGCGCGGCAGCAGCGGAGGCGGAGTCTCCACCCCCCCGGTGGCGCTCGGTCTCAAGTCCCGGGAGCCGTGGACGTCCTCACAGGTGGGTGTGCGGAGGTCGCGAGACCCGCGATGCATGTCCCCCCTCGGGTGGAGCGGGCCCCGCCTAGGGGAGACGGGGGCGGTGGGTGGGGAGATGGCGCGGGGAGGCTGGGGCGGGGCCGTCCGCTCCGAGTAGAGGATGCTGCGCGGCTGCGGGGGAAGGACGCCACCAGCGGCACGGAAACCTGCGAATGGACAAGAGGGAGGATTAGGATTTTTAGTTCTATAGATGGTTTTATGTTGCTGTCTGGATAGGTTTACAATGCAGATACATGTGTACATTTATTATACGTTTTTGTTTAAAGATAATCAAAATTAAAAGATACAGTACATGTAGGAGCTGTTTTTCTTAAATTCTTATAACTGGAATGTACATGTACAAATTTCAGCGAATAACAATTACCTTTCATTACATTTTACAATTTTAACCTCTCTGATAACATGAAATTTTGGATCACTGTAACTTTTTATTTCATCCCTTCAAGTTTGAGAAACATGTCTAACTGTACATGCTTTTTTACAAGTATGTTAAAAACTAAAATTGTTTTGTGTGTACTTCGGGACAAATGTTTTAATTTGAAGTGATTGAGATTTTTCCAAGATCAAACGTTTTAGACTTCTTTCACGAAAAAAACTAAACCTAAAACACAGCTTACTTTTAAATATCACTTAGACCTGGAATAAATTTAGAATAAATAAATTTATTCCTGCTTAGACCCAACTCTTTCCAAGTGCCATTCCTCACATATTTCACAGCCATGCAATAGACATCAAATAAACTGCTATAATGTCAAGCATTTAAACATGCATTCAAGATGAATTTATTTTTCTTCTGTGCCGCAGAAAGATGATAACAGATATCACGTAATCAGGATACTGTTTTGAAATCAGTATCAATGTCAATGATTGGATCTGTGACTCGATCCGTCCACAGATCGCTCCCTAACTTCTTCCATTATCACTCAGCTTGTTGCATCACACCGTCAATGATGTGATGATGTGATGACAGGGTTCAGAATTCTCTGATTCATTGCCACATGGTAAATAAATCATTGTATGTAAAATGTTTGGCTGCTGCAAATTGGCAATTACCAATGCGTGATGGCAATAATTGAGTTTGTTTGCATTGAGCCATGCATATTGTTACTGGATTTCAGTGATGACATTTCAAATGATACATTTGATGCTTTATATTTATTGTATGTGAAATATCTTTTCTTACAGGTGAGGAAAATATTACATTATTGGTTCGTCTTCTTTGTCTATCAAAAGGATTTTGACTAAGTTACTTGCTTTGAATTTTTATTTGAAAACAAGTTGATGTCTTTTTATTGGACAGTGAAGACAAACAAACAATGAGGAATACTATACTGCCTAATTTGTCAAATCAGAGAACTTTCATGAAGTTTTCAGGAATATTATTCACGTGTAATTCAAATGCAATTAAGTGTATCAAAAATAGATTTGAAATATTTGTTTTGGAAGTGGTTTATACATATTATTTCAATTATAAGCTTACGTATGTACAGAAATGAAAAATAGAATTCTATAATATGATGTTATTGGAGACGTTTCACAATAATATTACAATGGCTGAGTATAATCAACCAATATGCATCAATATGCATGCAATTGTGTAAAGCCTTGAATAGGAGGATTGTACAGCAGGGTTCAACAATTTGTATATTTTCTTTGATTCTGCTATCACAGATCATGGTGATTTTTCATTTCCAGTTGAGGGAGTCACAAATAATCAAACAGGCGTGGCCTTGAAGAAACTGACCACAGAGATACATCAGACAAACATGAGCGCACATCAGTTTCTATCCAATGATTTCCTATCTTTGAATGAAATATTTATGTGTTTGAAAGTGAAAGTTTAAATTCTTATCCAGATACATTACAGCAATTAAATTACTTTTGTTCTAGAATACCTTCCGTTTATATGTATATATCATACTTAGTACAAACAGAACTTGGAATCAGTGTCTATCAAATCACCTATCAAATCACTTTCCACGTAAATATACAAAAACCTAAAAACTCTGTCACAATTTTCTGAACTGCTATATCACTAGAACCAGGATGTCACCAAAACTATCACTTTTTACCCAAACATCAACCACTTTTTCTACACATTCCCTGCACAAAAATGTGACAAGCCTCTTCCAAATGGAATCAATTTGTCATTTTTCATTCGCCAAGCTTCAAAAAAGCACAACCAGACCCCACACTTGTTCCCAGGATGTTCTAGAGTTTCCTCAGTGGCACGGATTCGTTCCCCTGCAATCTGTCAGCTGTATGTAAGGCAAGCCGGCGCATATTCCTGGCTGCACTGACCCATGAGTAGAGGTAACCAGCTGTCAACAGGCAGGAACGGGAACTGATAAACCATGCCTTGTTAGCGGCATGACGGTGGGAGTGAAACCTGCGCAACAATAACCGACTGTAACCTGCTACTTCTTTCTCCCGATCAAAAATCAGCGGGTGTGACTGGCTACGGTGAAACCTGTTTTACGTGGATGCATTCGGTGTGACAGAAGATCTTAAAAGTGTCAATATGAAACAGGTGTTCACTATACATTGTGCATGTAGGTGAGTTCATTTTACGCAGGACATAAATTGGATGGAACTTGAAGTGTCCACATTAGGGACGTGTTTCTATATGAAGATGTCTATATATACAAGTTGCACTGTATTTGGGGTTGATTTCTGTCTCATGATCAACAATTGAACAGCCATCAACAGAAATATAAATTTTCAAAGCTTAGCCATGTTATGATTGATTCGTGTTTAGATTGTAATTGAAGTGCTGGGATTGTGAGATATGAACAGTTAAGTCCGTGATAACGTACTAACGAGTTAGATTTTGTTTTTTCCCAATCAATTGTACTGATGCAGATTTATGTTGTAAGTAAAACTGACACTTATTAAAATCTTTATCAATACACACTTAACGTTGCCCAATCTTATGCACAGGCATGCAAACGTTCAATTATAGATATTAATCTATTACCAGGTTCTTGAATTCATTTCGTTTAATGTTGCTTCGTGCAACAAGAAATTATGCTAATGAATGAAGAGACACGTTTTTCAATCGAAACGGCAAATTTGTTAAACAAGCTGAATGCTGTGGCCATGTCTATGGAACGTGTAATAAATCAGGGTTCATAAACATAAACATGTGCCGGTGTTTAGGTGTTGGCACGATACTGGCCAGACACGACCCAGTGACATCTGGGTCAGAGGTCATGGTAGCTCAGCAGCACTGACTCATCGCAGATGTTGTGTCATACACTTACAATGTGGTATAAAATAGTTAAAACTTTGGCCATTGATGCCTCAAGCTCAAGTGAATGGAGACAATACATGTACAATTTACAAATGTATATATTATAACGTAATGTGTTTCTGAAATAACTTAGTTTGTCAATCCGTACCTGTGTTGCAAACAGACAAATACATGTAGTATGAATTACATACTAAGCTGCAGTTTAGAATTTCTTTGTGGTAATGTCCTTTGATGTAGATTAGTGTTTTTCTTTCTCTAAAGTATCATAATGATAAGACCATTTTGGCAAGGATATTTCCTGCTCATGATATGAGATCAAATCAAGATGACCATGGATGTTATTTCCCAACAAAGCGAGTACTCAACCCTTGCCAGCCTCAATTTGTCCAACTTAACAGTGTCACGCCGAATACCGACAGCAGCATATAAAGCTGGCCAGCCGTTGACCGGTGTCAAGGTGTCACAGTGTATCAGGTCTGTAAAGAACACATGGCCACCGGGATGCCACTTGCCACAGCAGTTAGCAGACGCCACTATCTCACATGCGCACTATCTCCAGGTCAGCGCTTCTCTCATCCCTGCTACTACAGCCTCTCTAATAAGACCATGACAGGATGTGGTTGGCGATAAGTGGTCTCATTAGAGAGGTGGTCTCATTATGTAGGTTTGTGATGGTCTGTTCCCTGAAGGTTTGGGACTGTGAAAATCGAATATATAATCAATATGTTCTTTTATACAGGTGGTGTTTATCAGAGGTTGTACTGTACTAGAGATAGGTGTGGATAATCTAGGATTATCACCCATCTAGGCCTCGTTATGCATGGATAATCTGAGGATAGTGCAGTCTGAGCTCTGGCATTGAGGTGAATCTTGTCTGTCTGTCAGAGTTTCTGTGAATTGTAAACTCAGCAGACAGAAATGTGAATGATTCAATGCATTGTACCAGAACAACCGGGTGATTTTGTTGTGAGTGATGAATGACGTCTTGATACAGGCTTCTTTTCTGGTTTTGTTCAAATCATATAAAACATCGGTAATATTGGTAACAATGTTCATTCCAAACATTCTTGAATATTCTTTCATTCATGATTATACTATGATACAGATTTGTCTAAAATAACAGCCATAGAACTGTGTGATATACTTGTCATACAAAATGTGGCATGATTGTTCATGATGACAGGTTTTGCAAGTGGTTTTGCAATGCTGTGCCATCTTCTAGTGTATCATATACATGTACATGTACATGTACTTTAGAAGTGGTTGTAGAAATATGGAAAATTTAAGTCCTTGCATGACGGAAAAATTTAGGACTTAGTCTGAAAGCATTGGGAAACATGCACATCAGTTTTATAGTTTTCCTCCCGCTCCCCCTTCCAGGCTCTCCTGTAATAACTCAATTTCTTACCATTATGTTCTCCCTCCTCGCTGGCCCCTCTCCCTGAGTCAGCTGTGGATCCGTCTGCTGTGGAGAGGTCAGAGTCTCCATCTCCCTCTTGGAGGTCACAGGGCCCGGTGGGGGCTTCCACGCACTGGGGGGCTTCGTCTGGAAACATACAGGAAGGGAGATCATAAGATTTGATGACAAATGTCAATGTATAACAATGTCAAGGTACAGTACTTCTTTGTTTGAAAATAGCCTACACATGATGACATGGTGATAGAATTAAGAAATCTTCTGAATTTAATGGAAATTATTTTACCATATACCGGACAAAATGAATATTCAATAGACTAAATGACTTAATGATTCATCAGGGTGCTATAACAGATGATTCTTGCGTTGCTGTTAGACAAACATTAACCAACCCAAGTTAACATGCAGACATCAAAAGAGTAAGTTGACATTAACAACATGTAGATTTCAATTTTAATAAAATTTCAATATACATGAGTTTGCATGGCCCTGATCACATTTGCAATATGCTAAACCATGTATGTTTTTCTCTAGGTTATTCCTCCTATGCCCATGTTGTCAACCATTTGTCCGGAAAGGGGTCGAAAGCAATGAAAACAATCGCGTGTTTACCAACTATCAGTTTAATATTTATCGTTTCTCATGCTAAGTACTTAAGTTGTTTAAATGTTTCTCATTAATTCAATTATTCGTGGCACATGAGCGCAAGCCTCTTTCAGTGCATTGCATAATGTTTTCTGTAGGGATAAAGAACTTGAGATTTCACTTGACCTCGCGGCCCGGGCAAACCTTGGGGCAAGACTAGATGTCTTCGTTGGTAACGGCTGGCACCAACTCATTGTCACACCAACCGTGTGCCACGCTTTTAAAAGAGGTACTGAATATTTTGTCATGAGCCCTTTCATTATAATTATCTATTTAGTATCACAACTTATTTTGTTCTATCATTGTCATATTTGAACTTTGTATCTGATGAAATCAAGAAGAGATTATTCATATTTTAGTGAAAACTTTCAATTTTTGCATTTTTCATATATCTTTGAAAGATAGGGCCTAACATTTCATAGCCACTTTTCAAAAAGATGCGTGCATATGCTATGTCCCTGCCTGGCACCCAGGCATTGTCAAGGTAGCGCTGAATAACGTAACCTCCAATGACAAAGCCAAGAGTCCACCTGACAATATACCCACCCCTATATTTGGTCAGCATTGACGGCCGACGAAATGTGAGAAGTTTATCGTCAATTTACCGGTTCATGATCATGCTACAACAATGAGGCATATTGGAGTGACAGGCAAAGATGTCAGCTTTGGCAGGTTGCAAGATTGAAAGAATCGAAACATCGGCGCGTTTCGCGACACTTGTGCGTTTGATGATGCCACGTGATCAAGACCTTGTAATGGAGAGGAAATCAATACTTTGTAGCGTAAAGAGCGCGGCTCAGTCGATTATCGGACGGTTTTAATAGGTGTTGTCATGTCATTAAAGGGTTGGGAACAGCTGCTCATGAAGTGATCTAAATAGTCTGTTTTGTGACCACTCTATTGGGCGGTGAGTGGATTCGATGACCAGTGCATGAGAAAGAGGCAGATTATCACTTAATCCGTTGGGCAAACAGATTAGAGTATCCCTCATTAGGCAGGGTACATAGGTGCAAGGTGTGTGCACCATTCAAGTCGTTCTTTACTCAATATGTTACAAATTTAACAAAGACAAACAATGCACGTCTTTGATTGCCAGCTCAGGTCACGAAACCGGCAAATGTTTGTGAAAAAGCTTTGCTTGTTAGTGGCAGTCATTGAGAAAAGGGCTTTCTCGAGAGCTGAACAACGCAGGAATTCTAACATTTCACAGTCGGTGCATAACATCTGTATATGGTTTTAGTGCATATGGTGAATGTATCCATAAAAGGCACCATCAATTGAGAAGAGATGATAGATGTGTGAGAGAATCAATGAAGTTACCAGGTAACTATGCATCTTCATCAATACGTAATGACACAGTGAGCTCTTGTATTGGTACAAAAGTGCAGATTTTCGGCCAATCAGCATTGAGCAGCTGCTCAAATATGACTAACAGTGAAAAACTCTCTTGTCAATAAATTATCAGGCGTAATCATTGCAGAAATACGTCATGCTTTGCTGGGCGTTGTCTATGATAGATGCAACAAAATGACAAATGCCATTTTGTAAATGAAATCTGTCATGAGCAGTTTCGACACTGTAAATTTAGGCTGAAATCATTTCATATATGTGTAACTTTGTTGCAATTGCAATGGTAGAAAGAAAAGCCATATTTTTTATCTGTACTTAATGGTTCTGCATTTCTATAAAAAAGTAATTACAAAACTTACATTGATTTCAATTACTTTTTTTACAGAAACAATAAAATTATCCCTGACTGTATAAATCGTAGCTTGTTTGTCACAATGTGCCTGGTTAACGTTGATTTAATGTGCCCAGTGTAACAAGCCCTCCAGTCATCAGCATAGATCAGGCCCCACTTGCCACAATTTTAATGCATTGAGAATTGGAACGTCATATAAATCTCACACTATCAGTTGCATATCACATAAACATTAGGCTCTTTTGTATTGACTGAAATGTCCAGGTTGCAGAATCGAAAGTGTGCGTTTTTTAAACATTTTGCTACAATGGTAAATCACTTGAAAATACATATGATATCTGACAGCCAGTCCGAGGATTCATTGAAATTGCATGACAATATCAGACAAATTTACAATCTATGGTGTCAATCTACCTATCTGACGACACCCTTCATTGGTCGCCAACCTTCTACATTTGCTGAAATCATAAAAATCATTGAAAAGTCGCAATAAGAAAGGCATTACCTTGTGATTAAGGTCGCATCTTACAGATTAGCATACCGCTGTGAGACCCCCAAAACACACTGTGTCATAAAAACACAATCTTATCCCTATTTTGGCGAAAGATGATCTCAAATTAATGGCGTATGTGTCTTTACAAATATGTCAAAAAGTTTATCTTAAATATGACTTAGAATATGAGGTTGGCAAACAATGGGCAGCGTTTGGTGTCTGTGGTAACGTAATCTACTCGTAATTATGATCAAATACGATACTGTCAAAAACTGTCAACAGTACAAAGCCATTACCGCTCAGAACTATTCGTTCTTTTTCTCATCCTTCCTTTTTTACCATTGGTAATGTTAAGGGATTTTGACAATTTTTTAAGCTATTCAGTTTCCAAACTAATCTTAATCCCTTTGAGGTAAAGACAGGGCACATCACAGGCTTGAATACCAGCCGAAAAAAGTGTCGAAGTAGATGAAAAATACACTGCATTTGGTTTACGGTTAAAACAGATGTTAATGAAATGTCACTTCTTTATCTAACAATACATGATGACGAAAGAATAATCCTTTTTTCATGAGAACCATTTCTACTCACAACCTACCTATCAATAAACAATTGCAATAATATAAAAAAAATCTATATCAGTCTGTATTTCCACAGTCAAAAGTTCAAACTGCCCTACACATGCAGGGGAACCAAGGCCTAAAAAGTCAACATGGACCATCCTGAGGACAAAAGGCCCAGCATATTACACATGGCAGTGTGTACCTTTGGTGCAGTCATCAATCGGTCATCCTGTGTTTTACAAACTCTAGAGTTTGCACGCAAATGGATCTATTCAGCTTTTATTTCACAAGCTCACAGTCTGCAAAGGGTAAAGAATCAGGGGCACCATCTGCGGGCATCCCACAACCTACTGGCAAATAGACCTTTCAAAGATTCACACTTAGTTCCTGTACGGCATAAGAAAGACGTTTACATGTGTTTTTAAAAAGACCACCGGTAGTTGACCAATAAGGCATTATGAGACATTAAAAATGTAACGGTCGCTTGTTTGCCCAGTGTCACCTCCGGTGTATACAATGTGATCGTTATTTTTGCCATATGTACACACGATATGTATTCAATTAGCCACAAGCTACATGTATAAGCTCACTACACCTCAATGTATATGTAGAATATACATATATGTATATGTATATGTAATTTGAGCAACTTGCAAAGAAGCATAGTGGTTATTAAACCATTCTATATAGGCAATAACATACACCATAGATCTGAATAATATTTGAATGTTTGGACGGGAAAATGTAGGCGTCGATTATTTTGGCTACAGCTAACATTCGAGAGATACTTTACATATCTCCAAGTCCAAATGACACAGAACCTTTCACAGGTTTCTTGTATTATCCAAATCAGTTAGAGACACATGGGGAAGCATTCTACGCCACTCAAGCAGAAGGCTTAAACGGTTGACAGAAAAATCCTATCTATTGTAACATGTCAACCAAGAAGTGGACAAATACCCCATAATCCCCTAGTCTTCTATGTTTCAGCACTGAGGAAAAAATCTTTAAGTTCTGTCCCATGAATACCGCTACGCTCTCCGAATGCTTAAGTCTTTGTAGCGTCGTACAAAAGCCACTTTCCATTCAACGAACCTTCACATGGTGCAGGAGACATCCAAGCTAGAGTGTGTGTACCGAGTCGGCGCTAAAATGAAGCGGTATATTTTTTACCTGCTTCAAATATCTATTGAGTTGACACCTCGAGAAATGCGATTAAACACTCAGAAATGTCGCTTCGGTTTTGTCTAAGGTGGAAGAAGCGCTGTCGCTGGGAATAAGGATGATTGTGCCTCCGTGTTGACACAGTGTTAACAATGTACATAATGTACTCATGGCGCTAATGAACCAGGCAGCTTTGCATGCTGCACAAAGTCAAACATAATAAAATGTGCATTGTGATTCTTCCTATGGTCACTTTTCGTTTCTTCCGTATTATGTGTAGAACTAAACATAACATCAAGCCTGCATTCATTGATTAACTGTTGTACAACTTTATGGTGACTTTTTTTGAAAAAGGTTACAACTTTATGGCAACTATTATAAGCAATAAAGTGATTATACTGGTTTGACTGTTGAAAAGAATAAGCACATATATTATGACAGATAGATGTTGAATTTAATAGATATCTGTCAGTGAGCTGCTATTTATAGACTTATTTTCTACATTCGCATTAGTGGATGAAATGTATGATCCATTTTTGTAGGTGTACATACATAATGACTAGGAACTTCTGAAAAATTCCATTATGTATAACTTGTTTAAAAGGATAGTGCTTCAACAATAATAAGCATGAAATGAATTGTAATTGGCGCTTTAACAGTAATCACTTGAATCATTCCGAACCATTGGGCCCAAACAATTAACAATTCATACCATTAAGTGATCATTTCAAATCTTGCTATATTTAAATCATAAACTATATCTTATATATAAGGCAAATCACAATACATATTGAAGGCGAAGAGAATACCTGGGTGTTCCCCATAGAGCAAAGTGATCACAATGTCCATTGAGGAGGCAATCTACAAATAATGCGCCCCACGAGAGCCATAATGAGCCCCATATATGCGCACGGGTTCTCCTCCATGTATTCTTTGATTCTCCAGCCAAATTCTCTTGTAGTTTCCATAGCCATTCAATCTTGCTAAATAGCCTTTTAATGACTTCCAAATGCAGGCCTGTGTTTCTGTATTATAATTCTCTCAATAGCTTCCCTGCCCCTCACTACTAGCACACAATCACCGGCGTAAAGTCCTAACTTGACCCCCTGTGATTTTTGGCTTCCCTCCCAAATATGCTAATAAGTAGGTACTTTAGAAAGTGGCGAAATAATTGCTAGTTCTGATGGCTCACCTAGGGTTCGCAATGAAAATAATATGACAGGGTGCGACATTTATAGCTAGCCCATTATTCGTTGAATGGGACTTATTCTTTATAGTGTATACTTTACATAATGCACCGAAGTAAGGGTTTTAAGATTTCACTTCATCAGACGCTATTGAATTTACATGTGGATTATAGGTTCACTCATTGTGATATTACCGTATACACAACATTGTCAAATTACAGAATAGCAAATTGAATCACAAGTATTCTGACCCTAAAAGTATTCACAAAGATATAATGCATTCTTGCAAACTTCAAAACTGAAACGTGATCTCACTTCAAACACAGACTCACCCATATTTAGGTGACTAACACCGGCGTTTAACATGACTCCCCAATAAAGGATAATCTCCTTCTACTATCCTCACAGTCTATGCTTAATTAAACGTTTTCAGACACGGGGAGGTCAAAGGTATAGAAACGTACCAGCTCATCCCTCTGTCATCTGTCAGTGGCAAGAAAGCAGATGTTAGAAGATGCATTATGTTCAAAGAAGTAGAAATCAGGTGGGCATGATTGCACAAAGCCAGTAACATGTAGCCACAGGATATTTGACAAAGACAGGTCCCTAATCTTACCCACAAATATTTTTCTTGCTAGCTCTTCGCTGTCGCCGAAGTGTGTTGGGCATTTAAGTCACTTAGGATCAATGTATGATCGTCGGGATCCTTCATTCATCTGCAGAAAGGATCATTATTTGGGTCAGCAGATTTCTTTGTGGAATTTCTATTAGTAAATTACAAGTCTTAATACATGTATTGTCATGTTTCAGATATGAGTCTACCTGGAAACGGTATGAATGACCACAATTAAGACGATTGTGTGGACATCAAAGACTCTGTATTAGGAGACTCTATAACACAAATAAGGAACAATCTATGAATAAGCTCAAGTGGCCACAATTTTTTTATCAAACTAAACTTATGAAACTGTTTCTTTAGCTGCACTCCTAATGACTTAACCGAGCAGATTGGTTTTATAGGGAGAATAAGGGAGATTATTAATATTAGATGTTATTACTTTATGCATGGACAATGTTCTATGCGCTTGATTGTTTGGCTGTTTGAGTAAGCGAGTAATGTCTTCAATGATTTTAGATATTACCACAGTTTCCGCCACTTATGCTGTTTAACCTGCAGCCTGATTTTCTGCCTGATCTTTCATGACAGTATTTTTCAGCAGACGAAGCTTAATTATTCATCATTGTAAGTTTTTGCAGAACGCCTGTGCCATTTAATACTTTATATGAACATAAACATCGATGAGACGCGAAGCGCGCTCGATTTGAAGTTCAAAATCAATAGACAAGCCTCCACTTGCAAACATTGCGCGCTCAAGATGTTGGCGCATTCAAATCTCTATGAGAATTCACCTCGTGCGAGACTCAATTAAGCCTCAAAAGCAAACTTTTGGGACCTTGTGAGTGTCAAAGTGTTTGTTCGCGGGCCACAAATCTATAGGTTTTGTAACAAGAGGACATGAGCATCTCTCCGCAATGCTGCCATGGTGATACTTGGTGGAGGGGGCAAAAAATCACCACAAACACAAACATGGCAAAGTCTGTTGATACAACAGTCAGTTTACTTGTTGGGCTAGTTTGTTAGGCATTGAAATCGTACAGGGGTTTTTCAAGTGCTGTGAGAATAAGAGCATTGAAAGTGGTTCGAACTTACAGTTAGAAGTTTAAGAGAATCAATGATGGTCCTTCGAAGGTGTCGTTTCTTAGTTAAGTCTGGATTAAGAACTGCTTATACATGTATTTGCTTTAGCATCATTATATTTCCTGTGGCATTTCAAGGCTTCATCCATAATCTTCTCACATTGCTTGTGTAATCCACAGTCATAGACCTAAAAAAGCGCTAAATCCTCTGCAAACAAACAGTGATATTTACTTAAGCATCAATATCGATGAGGTTCGTATCATTCTCGTGTAGCGTAAGGTGTGGTAAGTGGCACACCATTACCCCTGACTATATCAATGGCTGCGCAAATTGACGCAGCCATTTACTGTTACGTTTTCAGATACCGATCTGTTAATATTACACGATTTGCTACAAACTATAGCTCGTGTGGAATTGATGAAATATATCGTTGTAGATTCTGCCATACAAGATCTAGGTATGACAACCTAGAAAATGGGATTGATTTGAACTATCAAAAACATTTATTATGTGGCTACACTTCCTAGATATTATCACTGAAGCATCTGTAGATAATTGAAAATTGGCAGTAGAATAATGGGGAGCTTAAAACTCACCTAATGGGTTCACTAACTATATTACTACTACTCACAATATAGATAATATACTATGACTGCCTTTGACATTTTTAATACAAGTTTATTAACCTCAAACTCTTTTTACATATACATGTATGTGGTTCCCAATGCTTGTGAATCATACTCTAATCTCTCTCAACCTTTTACTATGACTTGACGACAGAGATGTGAGAGAGATGGTTAGAAGAGAAGAAAGTAAAACTTATTTGAGCTAATTCATACAAGAGTCCAAGTGTAATTTTAGCCCTCATCTGGGATTTCAAGTTTGAAGGGTTTTTCTAGAGTGTGGGGCATTCAAGTGTGGTTTCGATCGCCAAATGCACTCACTCTAGGTCTCAATATGTTTACTTGAGGGCTCCAATTGCCATGCTTTGACACTATTTCTGTGCTTAGAGCCTGTCATCAATACAGCGGACATTAAACCTCGCTCCCAGGTGGATAGGAGGCCTCTAATTATATTAATGCTTCTCCTTACACCATACAAAATATTGACACAAACAGTTTATGACATTAACTTTTGTGTGACGACATCGTATTGTACGCATTCACGACACTGCAGGGTATGCGCAGAAATCCTTTCAGCACAATCGCATCGAGACACATCGAGATTTCCGTTCAAAACCTGGTAAACATGCTGATTGTAGCATTTTCTAAGTGTCAATAGAAAAAGCTTGTAGAGCCTTATTGATAGGACCTACACCAATTTGTGCGCTTTTGCCGCTATTACCAATTCTGCTCAGTCGTTGTTTTCCTGTCAAACATATTAACGGCAAGATCTCAAAGAAAAATATCTACAGTAAAATATTTGGCCACCTATTGAAATACAGCTCCAAGTGTGTAGATGAACTTGCGGTAAATCTCGCAAATCACCTGTGCCCATTGTCCCCCATTTGAAATGTGGTTCGAATATTTGTTTTTCCTTTCCTACGACTATGTATTTGGTTGAATATCCGTCGACAAATTGGCAATTATAGCTGCAGACGTGTAAAGTCCTTGTTGGCGGACTTCTGTCTTTGGAGAAGATTGCCGCAGAAGATAAGTATTGAAAAATTGTTTTGAAGATAGCATTTCACAATAAATAATTCCCTCATTTGGTCTGCTTTCAATCATGGGCTTTTGTGACCCGAAGCTACTGACTTTGAAACTTGATGTTTAGGCAAAATTTTGTGAATAAACAGATATAGACGTCTTCCGATTCCCAAAGAGATGTTATCAAATTATGAACAAATTAAAATCATTTTAAACAGAAAATTGCAGAACAAACAATTTGCTATCAGGATTTTTATCAGGCAGTGTCCATGGTATAAAACGCAGCCATCAGAATGAATTTAAAACAGCTAATGTGAAGCATAAATGAGATCTGTTCAGATTTCTCCCCATAAAAGGTCACCTTTCATTAGGAATGACCACTAAGTATATGCACAAAAGAATAAAAGAACAAGTTCAGAGAACTGATTTGCCTGAACGTTTGTCCCCATCATGAATTAGAATCGCCAAGATCTACCTATACATTGAATTATCATTAAAATTGTTTCCAAAGAATCAAAGGGCTTATGAATTCCACATCAGTTAAGGCTGTATGTGGTGGGAGAGTATAAACTTGCATAATTATGGCCACTAGACCCTTAATGCCCCATCAGTATCGGACAGTAATGGGGCCCATAGTTTTCACATTGCCTCTAAAATGTTTTTGCCATGTGAATCTATTTACCCCACACAGTGACATGGGTTTTACACTGTAAAAACCTTTAGTATAGCGAAGCGACATGTCATAAAAAGAAAAATTCTGTTTTGAACTTTTCATGCAAGATACTCTTAAAGTCTTCATAAAGATACCCTAAAAATTAGCCTGTTTTTCTCGTACATGTAAATGGCAAAGTTTAAGCTCATATATCCCAATTTATTTGAAAACGGCTTACAAAGCAAGCTTCTCTTTCACCAACTTCCCCTGATGCAACATCATCAGCAGAACTGCGCATTCTAATTTACAGGATTTAAACACGTTTGAAAGTGAGGTCAGTAATTATGTATTTACCATTCTCCCAAAAGGCAAGAATCAAACAGACGCCAAATAAAAGGATTATGGCCAGCACTTCTTATTTGGGCGCATCCCCCGGTCACTGTGGCGTAACTCGCTGACCAGATGACAGGGCAAGATTGGGGCTTCTATGGAAGGAAATAAGTGGGCGGCAAATGGGGCTTTAATTGCCGGTTTCGAAAGAAGGGCGAAATAGGTTAAGTAACCGCTAAGGATTATTAGTTTGCTAAAATGGTGGCATCAGGTACAGGGGAAGCATTCAGAAAAATGTGCGGTATTCTAACGCATTTCAAATGAACATTATGAATCAGAAATACTGTTTTTGTAATGGAATGTGCTGCGTGACGTTTTCTACAGCGCGTAGGCATTGACCATGTGATATTATTCATATGCGGACTTCACGTTTTTTTAGACAGCCATATAAAGAAAATTCCGAATATTTCTATTAAATGCCATTAATACCCTAATCTGAAGACATTCTGGCTTAAGAGTGACATAAAGAATCAGCGTGGCGTGTGATCGGTTTTGTTGGACGCACAGTATATTTGTTTGCTTGTTAAAACGGGCGGAAGAATATAATCGTGCTGTGTGATGTGGTTGTTGTGGGAGGAGATTGAGTGTGAAACTCGAGGTGTGATACAGACCTACAAAATTTTCATAACATATTTCCCTATTCTTCCCCAGCAAAAAAAAGTTTTAGAGAAGACTTTACATGGAAGGTGAAGTGGTTTGCGGTGTTTTTGTCTTGCCGATCATTTTTTTGCATGCTCTGCAAGGATGAATGTGATTATTCTGTGACCGAGTTAAGACACTACACTGTGTTATTGATGATTGATGAAACGCTTAATGATTAATAATGACATAATTTACATACACTGGAAATATTATAGAATATCATACAAAAATTCTTTTCTTTTCTTACTAGGATTGTATCTAAGTTTCATGTGTACTTTTAGTAGTCTTTCAGATGTATAAACTTAAGAGTTCATTCTTTCATAAATTGCTGTACTTTCTATATCAAGAGACCTATGGAGTCTCAAGGTAAGAGTAACCTACAACCACCTTTCGAGTGTATACAACAGCTTTTTAGGACTTAAAAGACTACTTAAATGTGCATAGAGGGGTGCTGGAATTTGTCCAGTTAGTTCTGCTTATTAAAACTTGGAACAAAACAGCCAAGTTGTGAAAGTTACTTATGCCTCAGCTAAGCCTTTGTGATCAAAAGAAGGATTACTTGACTTAAGATGCCATTTGTTCTCCATATGCTTTTATGTATAGAAGCCATGTGGTCCTCGAGCTGCCTATTTCTAATAATATACTCGGAAATTGAAAAATATCCAACTTAGTATCGTTTTTTGTTTGATTGTTCTATTCATCACTGAATCAATTACAATGTAATCACATAACAATTATAATGTAATCGTTTCGATCATTTTATCAACAGCTTTTTAACCACGAATTTGTGAAATAATCATTTTCAACCACCATGGCGTTTGTTTTCTTTGAATATCAACCAAATTGGGTTCAGATTTGGAAAAAGATTAATTAGTGTGGTTGCTAACGAAGTGGCGTGTGTCGTTTGCAATCTAAATAACAAGCAACACAATCCGGGTTCTATCAGGACTTGGCACTTTCTGTTTAACTAATAATTTGATTTCAACTGAAGGTCATATCAGAACATAAGGTATTGAATAAGATATGGAAAAAATCGCTTGGTCATCGCCAAAACATGGCCAATTATGAAAAAGAAATTACAACGAATGAAACAATGTGGTGCTTAAACTGCACTTTTTTAACATGGGAACGATGACGAATTCTATTAAGCTCGACATGAGTGCGAATACTGAACTGATTCACTATGGTTGACATGTTTAATAATGGTTGAAATTGGCACAGACAGATTTAAAAATAATAACCAAAAGAAGCGATTTTCTAATTTATGAATTGCATGCTTCCTATTCACGAGGAATTTCGCTATTCAAAAGCCATGTGGAAATCCATAGATCATTGTATTGACATATTTTCAGAGTCTGTGTCATTAATTTTATCATTAAGACAATGCTGTTTACACGGAAATGACAGAAACATATTAATCTTAATTCGAGTTGCGTTTGTGGTGAAGACTGCCTAAAGTGTACCTGTATGTAGGATGAATAGAAAGTGACACTTTCCATAAAAGCTGTAAATGATGAAGATTTCAAATGATTAGGACATCGTTACGTATTCTTTAGTCATTGCGAAAATAGACACTTTTGAAAACTAGGTGTGGATATGTCGCCCCAGACACATAGACATTTGAATAAGGCATTTTGCATTGATGCTCCATGCCACAGTATTCTAAGTTGGGGTGGTATATGTATATCTCGGTGTCTTGCATTATACACTATCAGATATGAAAATCAATTGTTACTTGATCATGGGATTAAAAATTCATTGGGGGCTTTCGAACTTCTAAAGTTTATTGCTATTTCCTGACATGAAAACACCAAATTAGTGCATGCCGACCCATCCATGCGCACAGTCTTACCATCACAGGTGTGCAATAATACGAGAAATTACAGCAATAAAACTTTGCCATTTTATAATTAAACAAACACCCATAAATCGAAACAATTACAAAATATGGCAAAGTTTGTACAATGTTATTACACACACATAAACCAAACTTAATGTTTATGAACTTTAAAACTGTAGGCTCCCGTTTATCAAAGGATAAAAATACAAACCCCGTTTGTGTTTCCTTTGAACAATTTTATGGTTGCCTCCCATAAATTAGTGGTTTATAATGGTTTATAGCCCTATTTGGCCAATAGACGGGGACTCGAGCCATATAATCCCCTAAAAAATTGAGGAAAAGCCGAAAATTACCGCACCTTGGACACAATTGCGTAACTGTTGGGAGAAAGTTTGCATGGCCGGTTTGAAGTCGTGCGTTCTATACACGGCCATATGGCGACTTCCTAAACGGAAGGTGGCAAAATTACAGCTTATCATGCACACTACTTCACAGAGCATTACAATTTGCAGCTTGATTTTTCATTCATTGTGGCTTTTTGGTTGTAAGAAAGTACTATAAAGGGTGAGGATGAATTGAGGAACAATGGAAATGCAAACATCCATTGAATAGGCAGGAAGACTAAATTATTGAATAACCAAAAAGATGCATAATAGTTTATATAATTTACACATCCTGGATGCATTTTGTAAATTGCACCAATAAGACATAAGTTGGGCCTTTATCATATTTTGAAGATTGTTCTTTGCTATATTCAATGTTGTTATTTGAAAAGAAAATGATAGCTTTATCATGCTTTATTGTCACATACTGTGGACATCAAAGCTACTATGTGTACCATAGGAATAGGTGCATTGCACACAGAACATTGACTTATATATGTTACTGCTGTAAACTGATCCATCCATGGTACAAAGGAAGCTAAAGTACATCATATGGACGCACCACGCTTGAAGCAAACAGTAGAACAATAACCACATCAATATAGGGGCAGCATGGGCGGCTAGATATGTTTACCACATCGACAAATTTAGGCTTTTAGTTAGGGAATATTTACCACGTAGATGCATCTTCTACATCTTATACTTAATAAATGCATCTCCTGTATTTGAAAGAGGCCATAAATGGTATTATTATAGTCATTGTGTTTAAATAATGCTTCGCCTATAAATTAGCCTCAATCATCTAATATACATGCATTGATGACCAATTCTTAAAACCTGAAACTTTATCAATACAATGCTTATGAGATACAACATAAAACAGAGTCCCTTTTAAAGTGTATCTCACGATGTTCTAATGAAAACAAAAAAGCTCCCTTTCAAAGTATATCTTATGATATATTTAAATTTTCTTTCTAAAGCTGAGAGATGTGTAAATTAACGGTTTGAGATTCCCATATCGGCTTTCCATAATTAGCCTGTCAAAGTCTATAGCTGCGGTGTGTTTGTTAGGATTCACCTGTAGTAATTGCAACCTACACGCAAATATCGTATAAATCACAGGTCGTACGGTGGAAAATATACACGTTACGCCCTAAATACATTGTCATTTAGAAGCGTAATATTTATACTGACACAATTCAGAATTTCAATTATTTTTCTTCGAATATTGTTGATAAGAACATGTCCACGATACACTTTCTGTCCCTTGCCATTTCAAAGAATTTGATTATTTAAGGTTACAGACGTAGAATTCCCTTCAATTTTTCTTCGCATGATATTGAAATACATACTATAAATTACAAACATACATGTAAATAACGAAAAGAACAAATTGATTATTTATTCAATGATAAGATCTAAAAAAAATCTTTAATGATTCCTATCATAATATTGTAATAGTTATAATAAAATGCAAATATCTGTCACAAAAGAACACATTATTGTATGAAATGGGGAAATTACCTCGCTGACTTGCTTGGTGACAAATATATATTATATTCAAATTAAACCCTGACACTGGTATAGAGAAATGCAGACTTCCCCGTCAGCCCCTCCAGCTATGACCACAAGGAGGTGATTTTCTAGTGCGTTGTACCATTACGGAGGTGGGTGGAGACCAGGCACTAAAACACACCATCTTCCTTGGCCTTCTGATGCTTGACATACGTAATGCCTCGGTCTGACAGGCTCAAGAATAATACCAATCTTTGACTTTTTACAACACAGTAGGATATGAGACATGTACATGTATGGTCAAAAGATGAATACGCAATTTAACACGACACAATATGCAAGTGAACAACATATAGAATATCCCTTGGCTTTAATTATCAGGACTGTCTGACTAGGGTAACATATTCATCTATATTGCATGGATCCAAATGCATGACTGACAGCAATTTCAAATTTAGAAGCTTGCTTTTATGTAAAGCATCAGTTGTCATAAATATCTTATCTCTGTTGCATCTTATAATGCCCGCTGCATATCTAAAACAAACATTGTCTTACAGTGTGCCTTTATCCCACAAACTGCAAGGTTAATACTAATTGATACTAATACATCAAAAGATCTTTGGACAAGGACAAAGAAATGCATCAGAGCCGTGTCCATTGTTCGTCTGATATCTATCCACTTGTGCATTCATCTCATGTTTGTCTCATATTGCACCCAGCACATCCCCAGACACCTGTAGCGGTGTATATGTTGCTTGATACTGATACACCAACGGGATACAGTCAAACCTTCAATTAAGACCACCTCTATAAAGAGACCTCTATAATAATAATTTTCTTCACAGTCCCAAACCTTCATGAACCATGAACCTACATACAGAGACCCTCTCTCCTTTGAGACCACTTGAGGCCAATCCCGCTGATTGTCTTAATTGACAGGTTCTGCTGTAGGTTCCTTGATACTGATACACTAAACGCAGCATATATCTGAAAAGCCACTTTCCAAAGAGCAGAGAAAATAGAAACCTGATCTCCGAAACAGACACCACCAAAGACAGTCTCGGATAGTGATCAAAGAGTTCGGAGCCTGCGGTAAAGCCGCCTATCCTCTCAGCTGACCTGTATCAATAAATCATACTCTCATCACGGGGCGGATTTTTACCCACCACGGCTCATGTTCACTCACTGTTTAGGCCACGAAATCGCGATGTGTCAAACATTGCATAAGCAGTGTGTGTATTTTGTGTGCAAACATCCCACTGATGATAAACAGTTTCCTGGATTGCTCCCATTCCCGCAAATTGCTAAGGGATTTCAAATGTTAACAGATGCAATTAGAAAATATGTTTGTTGGTAACTTGATAATGTTTTTTAAGGGGTTATGAAAACGTTTTACATAACCAACTATGCACTTGAAACCATTTGATCTAAATAACTTTTGCTATTGATACAAAGTTTTTGTTACTAGAAAGCAGATAAAGACCTGTTCATCATCATATCAAGGATACACTTTCATTAAAAAAAAACGCATCTCGAATCTCTCGAGGTGCCAATAAACAGCAGATGATCCAAACAATTACAGAGTTTTTTCTGCCCGTGCATGTTGACGATGTGTCAGCCACGGACATGTATCTCTCTTACACAAACACAGCATCATGATCCTGATGATGATCAGGAAACGGGAGAAGGCCCAGTGTTTGGACACAGCGAGGACCAAGGAGGGGAGCTCACACACTGTACTGTTTGCTTTGAAATGCAGGGAGGTTTTTTCTCTCACCAAAATGCAACATGTGAAATACATGTGTTGCTCAAATTATATATCAGACGTTAAGCAACAATTGGTCATGACAATTTTAACAAAGTCAATTATAATTCTTATTTTTTACTTTGTGCAAATAGTGATATTTAAAATATTTTGATATGGAAAATCTCCTATACTGCACAGTTTTCTCTGACTAAGTGAGATTTTTCACTGCATTTTTGTACAATATACTGTACAGGGATTCATAATTTTTTGTTCACTTTGCAGGATTAAAAGTTCACCAATAATTGGGCATGATAGTTAAAGGTAACCTTAATTTTCAGTTCTTGAAAAATACAGCAAAATGGCATTTTTAATGGGTAGAACATGAGAAAGGACCAAAAAGCAGTGGTCTTCAGTTAAATGAAGCTTGACAGAAACAAAAACAAATCTTGTTGAAAGCTGGTTAAAGTGTAAGTCACTTGACGCCAGGTCTAGAAAAACCCGCTGGGATAAAATTACAATGGCTCCAGTTTAACCTGACAAGAGTTAAACAAATACAGCAAAAAACATCCCACAACCATTTGCTTCTAATGATCGCAGCACTCGATACAGTAAATCCATAGCAGTTGTTACAAACGCTTTCACCAAAAATACACACTGCAGCCATTAAGATTTTCTCCCCTGCAGAAATCATTCAATTATCATGAGCATAACTATTTACAAGTCAATTGTACGGAAAAAGCACTGAAGCATATGTTGTAGTGCATAGAATCAGCCACTCGATTGGATTGTACAGCTTGGACGACGTGACAGCTCAGTTTAGTCATTGTAGCACACTATTGGATCGTGAATATTTCTGACACCGATCAATACTAGTTCATATATATTTTAAGAGCCGCGGTCTGTTTAATTTCGCTAGATGGGGTCCAAAAATATAAGTGCGGTGCATCCTTAACTATAAAAGTACCGTCCGTCTGTGTGTCTTTTTAAGACATGTGCACTAAAAAGTCCAGTGTCACTACTTAAGCATATATCCTTATAGAAAATGTATGCATGTCCATAGACAAGGATTGCAAACTGCACTATTTTAGATGGTAAAAATGGAGTGTGCTGGCCAATACAGCCCAAAAATCTGCCATGTCACCATGTTGGTTTTAACCCATTGCAGGCTCTCTGTTTGTCCTGTGTATGCGTATTGTTACTCAGCGGCTGTGTTAATGATAATCAGAAAAGAGGGACTATCGAGCTGCCATATCGTATGACCAATACTGAGGTGTCTGCCAACAACCTGCGATTGACCACAACATCTCGTTTACTTCAAACGTGTTAGAATCGATGTTTGTCAATGTGAAGTACTCATAGCAATGTAGTGGGCCAAGTGACAGCGACCGCTTTGTACATCTTGCTAATATCAAAGAAAATCTGTATGCTGGTTAATGCATTGGGATGTTTATAGAACAATGCCATTTCAATCATTCAATTCAATTCATCCTCAAAGCACAGGCACAATAGAATAGAAACACACATTTTATATAAATGCCTAAATTGAAATGTGTCAATTTCTGGGATGGCATCCTACATATTTAAAAAAAATACGTCTCCCAAATGTCCAATGTTCAAGTACGAATATTACAGCTCAAAAAGGATGCCTCATTAAAATTGAACTTCTCATTTCCCATTAAAATTGGAGTTCTAATAAAGAAGTTCACTTCCCACCTGTAATGACCTTGTTAGAGCTGTGAGTGCGTTTGTTGTAATTAAGTGATGATTTCGTGGGGATCTATTCACTAGAAAGTGAAACAGATGTCATTAACTGCAGCAGAAAAACATAAATCTTCAACTGTTTAACTACTGAAATTTCATCCCCGCAATAGGTGGCTCTCTACAAATTGCATAGAGACGCGCTGGTGTGTAAGATTTGTTGGACTTCGTTGCCAATATCAGGGTGATACAGACAATTTAGGAGCTATTTTTAATGAGCCTACATGAAATGGTCGTAAATCAGACAGCAACTAGATGGTGGCGGCTTCGCTATCTATTTCAGCGTTAAACTTTGAGGGAGAAAAGTGTCACATACAAGGTATAAATCACAAAGTAAATGAGGTATGTTTGGAAAACTGGAAAAATTACAAAAGTCAACTTTTACTACATGTGTCATTCTGTTGAAAAATAAGAAATGATATATGGTGGGTCAGTGACAGTACATCTTTATAAAAATCTGAGATTGACTTATCATGAAAATGAGAAATAATATATGCTGGGTCGGTGACAGTACATCTTTATAAAAATCTGAGATTGACTTATCAAGATTGAATATGTAGTCCAATAACAATTATGATGAACACACGTATGTCCAGTTTAACATATGGAGAGATAATTTTGATGGGGTGAAGTATTAGACAGGAAAATGGCAGGCACTGGACAATTTGCCAAATTTCCCACCAAAAGGTTTGAATTCGATTCAATCTTAAAACTCTGGCCTGAGGCTATGTCGAAAATGGACATTAAAGACCACTGATATGATCAGGTGAATTTCAGTGTATTTCACCATTTTAGCTTAATTGCAGTTTTCTGTGCTTGTGCCATTGTCATATTTTCAAATTTCATCAAGGTCGATTTTCACTAAAGCTCTCATTCAATAGTGCTGAAAGAGATATGCTTTTCCACGCCAAGACACGATAAAAAATAATTATGGAGTTCATCGCGAAATGTCAGGTGCATCATTTAATAATGTGCTGTTTATACATACAAATTATGGTTATGCACTTTGCTTAATTCATTTCATTCATTAGCGTTTATATTTTGACAGGCAATTGCAGGAATATGCATACTTACATGTAATCAAAATTCACTATGAATTACAAATATTATGATCTAAGGCATATAATTTGAAGGATAGATTGTGAATATATATGGTCATAACCGTAACAGCCATTTCATCAAACACCAATAATTGGGTGGCGTTTTACGACCGATGTTGTGATAAAGGAAGCGTCGTAAAAGCGAAGTCCAAGTCAAATCGGCCACCTACACACAAGCTGATGATCTCCCCATTAAAAAGGAATGATCACTATTAGATTAAATGAGTAGCTGAATAGGGACTTGGTTTTCGCATTAACCATTTTTGCCCCACTGTGTATGCTAATGACATTGGTTGTGTTTGGAACGATTAGGTTACAAGAATATCGCCTGTATGGCTTACAGATTAGGTTTCAGGGTGTATTTCCCCGCTTGACAAGGGGGTTTCACATTAACTGATGCCCTGCGATGGCCAAGATGACTGACGAAGAAGCCTTTCAAGGCTAAAAATCATGGTCATTATAACAAAGCAGCAAACACATGTGGCACTGAAAGTCATTCGCTTGTCCGCATTCATAAATGCCAACTTATGGCGGAATGAAAAGCAAATATGAAAAGGTGCCGACCCGGCTAGCGACTCATAATAGTGATAATCTGAAAGAGGCAGGAATTTATGATATGTAAATAGTGATAATTGTAATATTGATGAAAGGGGTTTAGAATTCGCCAGTCACTTGGCAAGGCCTTCTTTGGAGGCGTGTTCAATATGAAGATGTTCTGGTGAAGAATTCGCCACCATCATGTTTTTAATCTACATGGTTATCTATTCGCTGTTTGAAAGATGCGGTGCGATGACAATATGCCATTATGTGGCTGCTGCAAATCGCGATAATTCATGTCATATGCACTTTACATACAGGGCCTCTTTGATTCACGTGATTCTGTGTCAAGATTTTCATCTGTGGATAAATCTTCACTTGTCAAGCGCAGCTTTCAAAAGATTTGCATCTGTGGACGTCTTAAAAGGATTTAATTATGACAGAAGGGTAACTTTACATATGAAATGACAATAAGACAAACTTTTGTCTGATGATTCATCACAAAAAATAGTTGTCATAAAATACATGTGAATAAATAACAGTCCATACTTCCGCTACAGGGCTCACATCAATTAAAAACAGTACCACGCTACCACCCGCTTTACTAAAATCCAGCCACTGCCAATGAAGTAAACTAGTCATGCTAGTAGTGGGAACAAACAAACACATACATCGTAAACTGTCCTGCTTACACCCTATTAACCCATCAACCCCTTTAACTGTACCCTACCTATGGATGGATAACTCATCTATTCAGGTATGAAATAAAATATATTACAGAATGAATACATTGAATCCTACCTTTCCCGCGGGTCCGGTTGCACCCCAAGCGGCCTCCATGGAGCTGTCCATGCTGAAGCTCACCTCCTTCCTTCTTGCTCCGTTCAACTCCTCATTGGCCACGTTCTGTGGAATCTCCTTCAGCGAGTCCTGCGAGGTTAGAAAGTGCAGTGCCGCGCGCTGTTTCCTCATCTTCCTGTTCGTATCCTGCCGCCGAATCATGATAATCGCGATAATCAACGCGACGGTCACAATTCCCGTGGCACACGCGACGGAAACCACGATAATGAAGTTGGGTCCGGCCAGCATGGGCTGGTGCTGAGAACCGGCAACGGGAATCGAACCGTTGACCACGATGTCCAGTTTGGTCTCGGTGCTCAGTGGGTTGACCCCGTGATCGTACGCAGTCAGCTGCAGGCGGTAGATCTTCAGCGTGATTGCGGAGAGGTCAAGATTGAGGGTGATGACCCCCACGTTAGGATCGATGCTGAAGAGCCCCTCGTCGTTACCAGTCTGGATCTGGTAGGACACGCGTCCGTTGGCACCGGCGTCCTGATCTACGGCTTGAATTCGGGTGATGACGGTGCCGACGTGGGCGGCACTCGCAACCTGGGAGGGGTTGTGGGATTTAGTTTGCAATTCGGTTTTACAGTAGAATCTCAATTAAGACAACCCTGATGACTGCCTTCAGGTTGTCTCTTTATTTAGGTTTGGTATCACGAGAAAATTTTATAAGACCTTTTATTTTTGATAAAAAAGTACAATTAGCAAACATGTAGCAAACATATAATAATGCAAGCTATGCATAGAAGCATTGCAAATTTCATATGAAAATCCTATGACAATCTCTCACCTGCACACTGAAGTTGGCCGTGGACGGGAAGAGGAACTGAGGGGCGTGGTCGTTCTCATCCTCCACCAGGACAGTCACTCCCACGGTGGAGGACAGAGGAGGGTTTCCACTGTCAGCCGCAACCACCACCAGCCGGTACTCATCCTAGTAGAATGGTAGTCATGATATCGGTCAACTGGAGGGATGAGATCACAATATCCGTGGCAAATTGTATTTCATGCCGCAAAATTTGCACAAGTTTGTCTTCAATATTAGTTTCTCTTGAGTGATGAACACTTTAATTCACTGTTGAACACTATTTTTATACTGGACATACTCATGTGCTCAAGTTATATATCTGCATGTACGAAATCTCTTGCTTTAATAAACCAAATTTTGATGGATGTGTTTATAAACATTTGACAGTTCATGTAACTTGCCTAAAGATTCAATTAGCGTTTCACATATTTACAATTATTAAGTCAGTTATGTATATATTCTCATTTCAGATTTCTCATTCCGTTGCAAAGAAATCCAAGAGTTGTTTTCTATCATACCTGTGACTCTCTATCGAGTGGTTGCGTGGTGGTGATGGCTCCTGTGAGGTGGTTGATCATGAATGCTGCAGGCTGGGGCGGAGCCAGGGTGTAGTAGATGGCACTATAGACCTGGGTGTCAGCGTCAGTAGCCACTACACTACCCACTGAGGCTCCTAGCTGCTGGTTCTCAGTCACCTGTTGATTATAAGAAACATTGTTACAGCATATAATTCAAATTTCATTTACTTAAATTTAAACAAATTTTGCAGCATATAATATGAAATGGTTTGCTAGTGCTAGGCTATACGTTCATAGAATAGACACATAATGGTTATGAACCATTCCGACCGTTTCAAAATTACAATTACAAATTCATAGCGTATACAAATCATACAAAGGCCTTGCCACAAATTTGGACCAAATCAACATCTACAGATTCTACACCAATGAAATCATCAGCTTTCGCACTGCTGCCAGTCCCTAACATTAAATCGATTGCCCCAAAAATGACAATTTTTCAACCTCAACCGTGGGCATATGCATTGTCCCCCCTACCAGAATACAAATGTACATCTCACCTTCATCATGTAGCTGTTCTCCAGGAACCTCGGCGGTTCATCATTCACATCATTGATGGTGATGACAACAACACACGTGGTGCTACGGGGAGGGGAGCCCTGGTCTGTCGCGACCGCATTAAACCGGATCTGATCCATCTCTTCGCGATTGATCGACGTCTTTGCAGTGATTCTCCCATTGCTCGGGTGGATTTCAAATATCGACGACACATCTGGCGAAAGAGAGTAGGTGATTTGTGCATTTTGCTCAATATCGGCATCTGTGGCGTTGACTGATAACAATAAAGCACCAATAAAGTTGTTTTCATCGATGGAGCCTCGGTATTCGGACTGCATGAACACTGGTGTGTTGTCATTCACATCAAGAACGATGACTCTGAGATACTTCATGCCGATTTGCGGTTCGGCACCACCATCTTTACACAGTAGCGCTATACTGTGCTGCGCAAGCTGCTCCCTGTCTAGCCTGGCAGTTGTCACAATCTGGTATTCGCCCTCATACTTCTTCACCAGTTGAAAGGCGTTATCATTGAGTGAGCAGTTGATCCTGCCGTTGTTTCCATCGTCTGGATCTTTCACTAAAACTTGGGCGACAAATGTTCCAACGTCTGCGTTCTCCCTTATGGAAGCCTCAGTGGTGTTTGCCTGACTTAAGGTATTCACTGTGATTTCTGGAGCGTGGTCATTGACGTCCTCAATGGAAACAATCACAGTCGCATCTGCTGGCACAGAATCCGGACCTTTGTCTTTGGCTACAACGCCGAGCGTATACTCTTTAGAAGCTTCAAAGTCGAGAGGCGCAAGGAGGAAGATGTTCCCGGAAATAGCGTCGATCCCAAACCATTTGCCAAAGTTGTCGTTTGTGAAGCTGTTAAAACTATACACTATTTCTGCATTTATCCCAATATCATTATCAGTAGCTCGCACTCGGGTGATTGTTGTATCAATCAAGGTCGATTCCGGGATTGTCACTTTATACAGACTTTGCTCAAACACTGGCGAATTGTCGTTTGAGTCTAACACAGCTATCCGGATCTTGACATATCCAATCTTGGGTGGAGATCCGCCGTCATAGGCTGCAAGGTGTACTTCGTAACCATCTTTGACTTCCCTATCTAGCTTCTGCTGCAGTTCTAACTTCAGATCAATGGTTCCCCCTGGTTTATATATCATTTTCAATTCAAACTTGTCTGACGCTGTCAACATGTCGACCCTCTTGAGACCATTTGGTGGAGAATCTGGATCACTTGGCAGTGGGATAGTGAACATAATACCAGGACTAGCGGACTCCAGTAGTTGCCAGGAGAGTTCGGATTGTGCAAAAGTTGGAGTGTTGTCATTCATATCCAAGATTTTTACTGTCACTTTTATTTGGCGAAAGTAGTCAGAGCTTTCCGAATGGACGGCTATGTCCATAACTACATCACAGTCAACTACGTTTGGACACAGTTCATCTCTGTCCACTCGACCATTGGTTTTGAGCACTCCGGTCATCTCTTCTATGCTTATGGCAGTTCGGGGTGGAGACAAGAAAGTGAACCGCAACTGGGGCAAGATATCGGCCGTCACGTCTTTGGAAATATTCGCATCGTTCTTGATATTCCCTATCACAAAATTTGCTCTGGATTCTTCCAAAAGCTCATAGAACAGAGCTTCTCTTGTGCCGGCTATCAACTGACTGTGCACGGATGAGAAGAAGAAGATCAAAGTGAGGACTAAACATAATCCTACTGTTCTCATGGACCCAGCCATGGTGATTTGACTAGCAGATTGATTACTTATACACATATTCCTCTTGCTATTCTGCCTATATTTCATTCATGATCCCTGCGTTTCATCTGTCTTTTTCCAAGCACCAATATTCAGAGATTAGAACCAATCATAGAAGTAATCCAGGATTGTGACTGAAGTTTTCCAATTTATGTGTCTCCAACTTTTACTGTCATAATGGTTGTTCTTAAAGTGGAGATTACCTGAAACAAAAACAAAAAATACTTTAGTTGGATAGAACAAAGATAATGCTGTGTGTTGATTTATCACGTTAACTGAAGAAGGGATGTGTCAGTGTTTTTCTTACAATTTACCAAAGCCCCACAAAAGGCGCGTTCTTTAAACGTCACGGGATGCTTTACTATATAATTATGCAAGGCATGTTCTTAACGCGCTTCAAACCATCTACCCATCAGGCCTATACTTTAGTGGTCATTTCGAAACCTCGCAGTCTACTGTCGAACCCTTCACCAATTGCTTATGTCACGGATGTAAAAACACCAACATGTGCGTTTTACACAATTTGGAATATTCCTTAGGCAAAGTTACAATCAAATTAGAGCACAAATATCAATAAGATGAATAACGTTGCTGTTCGGTAATTCTGTCATCTTATGGTACAAGAAAATGCAAAAAAAACTTTCTTAGACTAATGTGCAAAACAACTGAAAGTGCCACAAGGTACAGACCAAAAAGTGACTGCAATGATGACCTTGTGTGATTTAGAATAGATTATTTCTGTTTTTGTTAATTTTATAGCTCAATTAGCATTACAGTCTATGCTTATATTGGCATCTGTTTGTATGCAAATTGTTACAGTTGACCCATTCAATGAAAGGAATAAGAAAAAGAATAAGAATTCCAATTATAAAGTAGCCTGCGGTAGCCTACACTCATGATTCAGTTTTGAAAGATTCTGCATTTGCAAACTTTCAACAAAAGCTATGAACTCTAGATGAAAGAATGTTATATAACTTCAAAGACATAGTGCATATACCAAGTACAAAAATATTAATTAAATGTGCAGTTCATTTTTTAACTGTTTCAGTAGAATAATGTTAAAAGCTTTCTAAGCAATGGACAACTTCCGACATCAATGAAAACTTAATTAGATGAGACATTTTCTCAGAAAAATTAGCCTAAATATTTGTGGTTATAATTAAGAAAAAGTAATTAATCATGATTATCTTAACTCCATTGTCGTCTGATAAAGCTTTCTCTATCATCTGTTGCGTTATCTCCAATTGGTATGCAAATTTATAAGGTAAAAGGCAACAATCTTTCTTGAAAATTGAAATTTTTTGGTCTTGGCTTATCAGTGGTGATTGATTGTTGGGTTGGGAGAGTCTAAATTAGGTACATTGGATAATTGCTAACCATGAACCCAGTGATTAATCTTTTCCACGATGCCCCGCGAAGTTTTCATCATTTATCTCATATAGTAAAATACCACTTCATAGTTTTCAAAAAAAAGCAACGTTGTCTTCTTCGCTAGATATGATACAATATCGGAGGTTATTTATGCAATTCTGATGCAAAGTAGCGAATTCGGCGTGACATTATACAGATATGAGGCCTGGCGCAGCAAGTGATAAACATGAAAGAAACTGTTTTGCAAATCTGTTAACTTTGCCTTGCAAAACTACTCCAGTTGATCACAACTAAAAGTAACGTACAATCCGTCTCGTTATGTGTCCCGATAGCTTTCAGGAAGAAAAGATAAAAACCAGATTGTAGCATGAAATGAGTAAAAAAGCACACGATTGGTCAATATGTTATATTCATTCAACACCTACTTGAAGTTTGAAAGGTCTTGAAATTACCCAGTTATGAAAGCCTTCTGCTACATGTAGAAATCAAAGCCAAAACTCCTATCTCTGTCAATAGGAATTTCCATACACTTGTGTCTAGTGTTGGGTTGTATATACAAATTGAAGCAATGCCCCTGGTGTGCTACAGAATCCGCTCCTTGGCTCGACCTTGTGACTCGTAAGAATAACAGACAAACATTGTAGCATTGTTTTAGGCCTGTGGGAATCTGCTGCCTGCCAATCATTATGACTTACAGCCTCCCACTACGTGAGAATTCATTAACCTCTTCCGAGTTTTCTAAATTTCTAACAGACCGGCACATCTGTCATACATGTACATACTTGCTGTTTTTATAACATGGCTGAGCATGCGTGAAATGAAATTGAACTCTTCGGCATCGCTAGACATTTCAGGCACCGGTGATCTTTAAAATCTAATGACTCAGTGATAACGAAAAAACCTATATTCTTCACACAATGTATCAATCTTGCTTACAGCGAAACTAATTGAATATTCTGAACCTCTCCTCCTACCACTGCAGTACCAAAGGACGTATGACTAATCAATTATGCGCATTCTTAAAACTTTACAGAAATCACCCTACAGCAACTTTGACAATTATCGCTGCTTGGTGTAACCTTTCATTCTAAGTCTTGGAGACACTGCCCAGAGTTACCGTCTGGGCCTTTGGGCTTTTTTCACAACACTATAACTACTCATTTAAATCATAGGCCTGCCATGCGCCTCTCACAGAAGAAGTTACTGTTAAAAAGTTGCTGACAGCTGCAGTCATATGTGACTGTTCTTTCATTATTTCTAAGCTCCTGCTTGTCAAACTGACGTGTGCATAATAGCCTTGCTCAAAAGCGTGGATTCTTCTGTGAAAAGCGTTGGTTTCACATCCATGCACATGATACAACCTATATTCTTACACTTTACCTCGGGCTATTGCGAGGGAAATACTTTGATCAATGATTTGTTGAAATAAAATTCCATTCTCCTCAGGAACCTCTTCAATTGCCTTGACTAATTCCATTAAATAGTGCACCCACTTTCTTACATCCAGATAATTTCTTATAATGCCATTTGACAACATGCGTATGTGAGCTAACTACAAAAAGTTTGCTTTTAAAATGTACATGTACAGCTACATTTGACAGGCGCAAGGTCACCATGCAATTAATTATCCACAGAAACTATAGAAATGCACCAAGATGTGTGGTGAGAAATATTACTTCCGCTTATTCCATGGCTGTATCGATTCCACGATATTCGATAGAATAGCAGTGTATTGATTGAATAATACCACCAAGATTCACAGTTGATACAATACATAACTGTTTATCAATATTTGTTTAGACTACCGAATGCAGTTGTTGCATAAGTGTTCATTACTCAATACTACGTTGTCAACTCTCAGCTTGCCCGTCTCTAACATTACAGTTCCACTTTCTTCAGTATAGATCTTACATTGTTAGCCCACTGTTCTGCTCAAGTGACTTCTTTTGCAATAATTGGAACAATTAAAAGAGGCGTACTCCACCACCTTCTGGTACTCTTTAATTATTGCTATAATTTATGAATGGCATATATCTGAACCTATTTCCCTTTGCAATTTATTTCAATCCCCACAGCAATAACAGCTCTTTGCACTTGAAAAGGTACATTCAGAAGTTTAATAATTTACACGAACAGCCTTGTATTCTTTGTTATAGTATGGAAATCATGAATATAAATATTCATATAAGTACAAAATCAGTTACATATTTCTCATTGCCCTCATATTGGAAAACCTGACTCGGTGGTCTGACGCCTATAGATTGTTTTTCACGGAAATTGCTGTTTTGACAAACACACTATAGCGGAGCAAACAAAACACACTATAGTGTATGTGTAAGCATATGCTCATGGAAACAGTAAAAAGTCTCTTGTTTCTGTGCAATTAGCATGGCACGTGGTGTTATCGCTGACCACTGGGTGTTATGGGTGTCAATATCAGTGACCGGTCAGCGTTTATCAGCTGCCTCGGTCAGCATATCACCACGCCAACTACTGATGGTGATAGAGACAGCCAGATTACTACCTAAACACTCCTGAATGTCACACCAATTGCTTCTTTGTTTGCGATTTAAAAATCTGAGATATTGCCCATTTTCTTTAATGTTTGATTGAGTCAAGGCTTCCTTTATCCATGTTATATTAAAGTAGAGCAACTTTGAGATCAAAATGTAAATTCCATCTGCATGATCACACTATTGGATAGACTCAGTTGATGCAAAAATCACTTTTTTTATCCAGATTATTATTTTTACAGTTTCCAATAACACTTTCTAATAACAATTGATAATTTAATTTGCAAATAAAATAAAGCGAACATGTTCACTACTATATTATATACTTTTTATTCAAGCTACAAGCAACAATTGCATCGTATTTGCCACGTAACGTGAGTATCAATAAGCGCCATACATGCGACTCGCGACTCGACCCGCAATAAATAGCATGTCATTTTTGTCCTAAACAGGAATCATGCTATTGGATTTGTTTGGATCTGTTCAATACATGAGAATGAATGGACATTTTGCGCCCTTTGTACGTAGTGTGTACCTCACCTTTAGATGATGTGCGGCAAATATTTATGCCGCGTCTGAGAGGAGGCTTTTATGGCTCAACAGCGCACGTGTGTCACTGTGAAACAGGGTGCCAGCGATGCACGCCTTTTAAAATGATTTAACTGGGATACATTGTTGGTATTTTATCTCTCTCTAATACTGATGTGCATTTGAATCTCAAGGTGTTTGTGAATTTACGCGACAGGTATCTTTTATTTCATCAATTTATGAGCTTATGCAGTGAATAAAGACAATGTTACAAACTGCATAGGTGTGATTATTGATTCAAACACGGTCAGAAGCAGAAATAATATTTACTTCAATTTCTAGTTGGAATAATAAAATGCAAAAAAGTCATTTGATACTAAATCACTAATGATTCATCTTGATTCAAAATTTAGGCCAATCATGCAGTGGTCATTCTGTACGAGAAGGAAAATTGTAATATGCTTCATACATGTATTCAATACTGGAGTGCACAGTAAACAGCTTATTTTAAAACTCAAAACATCACGATTCATGGAATTGTTTGTACATGAGCTGACATTATATCTTTGATATGCATCCGTGTATGTGACATATACAAATTGCATATTAAAAGGTTATGACTTAAAGGCGGGAAGATCCTGTACTGGCGTCAAGACCTGACTCTATGCATCACCAAGAATGTTGTTTATACTTTTACAATCACATTAATCTAATCCTTATCAACAACATTGAAACATTTGAATTGCGAACACTAAATATTGGTTTGAGTATTTACATACTGCACCGGTTGCTTCAGTTGCTACATGGCAGAATATATATTAAATAAGTACCACAATTTCTATACACCTAAAGATTGCTTTAATACATTTGGATATATTGATGTCCAACATTGACTTTCTAAAGAAGAGCATTATAGAACGGTTATGATGGTTGTCAACCATGTCTGTTGAGATAAGAAATCTTCAATCTGTTTTTATGTTCAGCCCAAATTCCTGCCTCATGTAAATCCCTGCTGTTTCGTTGAAGAAAGCTGTAGCATACGAGTACAAAATATGACTATCTGGACACATGTTTTATGTATATGTTATTAGTTTACTTTCAGATCCAGTGGGAAGGGCAACAGACATGGGCTCTTCCTTTTTATCCCCAAATATTACACCCTAGCTATTTAGTGCTCTGCAGTAATAGTAACATCATAAAAGCATCTATCTCTTACTCAGTGCCATTGTTTGTACTCTACCCTCTTCTCTTAAAATCTGAATCTACTAATAATAAACGTGTTCTTCATGAAGTGGTAAGCAGGAAACATGCTTTGCTATTAAGGTCTTGAGTACAACTTCGAGATGATGCTTTCTAAACTTTGTGACAGGTTATTTCTACACAGAGAAATGTGTTTGTTAGACTATATCCTCCCCTAAACAAACACAGTGCATAAAAACCACTACCCCACGGGTGTCCAACAGTTCAGAATGTCACAGCAAAGTGAGAACGTAACACCGAAGTTCCCCAAACCACGTAATGACAAGCAGTCAGTGGTGTAACCAGAGTCCCGAGCTTACTGTAGTAACAACAGGAGCCAGCAGCAGCAAGAATCCCGGTTCAAGGTGGAAACAAATTGCACAAATCACCTGCACACTGCACACAAGTACAGTGCAACCTCAGAAGTGACCAACTCTCTATAGTGACCACCACTACAAATGGGCCGTTTTTTGCTGTTGGATAGGTTCTGCCTATGTTTTTACTTTATGTACAGTTCACGTTCACAGAAGAACCCAGGTCAACCAACATGACCAAAAGCTGACCTACTAGTCGAAAATGGATTACATCTGATAATCTTAGCACTGTTGGGAGTACACAAATATTTGAATACATCTAGCTGCTAAGCCCATACCTTTACAATAGTTGACCAAGTAATAAGCCTGTGACTTTTTATGAAAATGTGAATGTTGGCTAAAATGTGTATAGAGTGGCCATCTCTCTTATATTACTGCTGGACCTCTTGTTCTTAACATAGGGAAACTTTTCAGTCCATGTTCCCTTTGGAGCCTTTTGCATGATTCTTTCCTGTACTCAATATCTTCCAATGTCAGTGAAAGAACACAGAAAGGACACCTACAGAGTCCCACCAAGTGTTCACTTAGATGATTCAATGAATATTGGGTAACTAATGAACAATTACACATACTGTTGAGAAACCTGTTCTGTTGTAAAGGCAGGAAGCAGACACATGATACTGTACAATGTAAACAGGGCCGATTATGAGTGATAATGTTCATTAGGCTCTCAACAGAGGCACTCCCACCACTGTGGCTAGCGCAAACAGGTTAGATAATATCTACCGATCCAGGAGACTCCTCCATGCATTGGTATGCTCGCATGACCTTGTGTGAACCTTGCATTAAGCGTGCAGTGATATATTGTAAAATTCTTGGATAATTAACATGGCTGTTCCTCTATTTCATAGTATTAAACTGGAGATCTAAATGTATTGTGTATATACATTGCATTTACCTCTTTCACAACGATTGCCAGCACAATGAGCACATTTCACAATGTACGCTCCTCAGTTATTTGAAAAACAAAAAAAAATTAAAGGTGCATCTGACATAGTCTTAAACTTTTGAATTATCAACAATAAACCCAGAAGATTTTCATTTATCTTCCAGGAATCCACATTTATCCAGTATTTCCATAATATGTCAATAGCCTGGTATAAATGGAAAGTTATATGAAACATATTATGATTAACAGTCTAACCATATCATTAACATCCACCAAAGGGCTCATATTCATTTAAAAGTCCTTGATCAAAACTAGATCATATCAACTATTATCTATTAGAGAATTTAAAACAAAATAAAAACAAACGTGAAAGCCTGTCCCTAAATTGATCAATGACCAATGCTCAACTGGGCTTTTACATGCATGTGTGTCTATTGTATTGCACTATGATCGTCCACCTTTGTCCAGCAAAATCAGCAACAATGGCCAGCAATGCCGTGTATCCCCACAATGTGCTGTCTCAATCAGTGGATGTTTATTTTTGCTGCCAAAGTATCAGATAAACGCCGGCCCTTGATGACTGACCACCGGGATGATGGACATGGGAGGAATGTCGCTCGCTCACGCTCCATTGCTCACTCACTCAGGCATGAAGCACGACAATTAATTAACAAGCATATTTTAAAGAGCACCGTGGTACAAGTTGAAGTGCCATTATTGAGAACATTACAAGCTTGTCATTATCATAGCGAGTTGTTGAATGCTTTTAGGTGCATTATCATTATATTCATAATGGCTTATCATGAATTAAGTATGAGTAGAAAGTTACATAAGGCACAGATGGAAGGGGCAAGAGCTGAATATTATAGTACTTCCCATAACATAATGTCACAATTATCGATGAGTCGGCCCCGACATTCAACTTACAGATGCTGTGAATCATCAAAGCAAAGCATACAAACATGGTAAGTTGTATATTTTCAATAGGATCAAAATCTTTGAATGTTACAAAGCAATATGGAAGCGAAACCTTTCACAACTCATCATCAAAATCTGACACAAGACCTAGATTTGAGCGTTGAAATTGCACATTACTGACAGGCAGCCGTGCCTAACTACACGTTGTTGATGTTTATGTCCTAAATCTCCACTTTGGGTGTTGCTTAATTGGAGTCTTCCCTTGAGGGAAAACAACGCAAATTGCTCTCTTTATCTCAGGTGTTAGTTTGTTTCTTTTCCTGGGTCCATCTCCAAAGAAACGTCTCACATGATTCAATACCTTGCAATCTGAGGCCTTTGACAATGTGTTTCAGATGTTCTGATGAAAGAATGCAATAGTTAGTAAGTGTTCACTTGGGAAAGTATGTCAGGGAAGCTTTACAATGATGTATCTCAAGCCTAGTGCTTAATATTGGCATGACGTTTAGTTTAAGGGCTAAATGCCATATGGTTTGAAGTCCACAGGGGAACATAACAATGTACAACATAATCACTTGATTGTTCTCATCATTGTGCAACATTGAACATCATTCATCAGAGGATTTTGATACTATAAACCTGTAATGCATTATATGCATAACTTATAACATAGGATATATAGTCATTCTGTATTTCAAACAATCCTACGAATATGTTGTCAAGTAGTTACACATTGTATCAAATGAGCACTCGGTGTGTAAACCATCAATCATAACGTAAATATTGGCAGAGAGCTTGTTTAGAAATGTGAGCTCTTCGCCCATGGACGAGTATCATATGAGAGGACATGATAAAGCTATCAGATGGAAGATGATGGGCAAGACAGGCCGGCTCAGCCAACAGAGACCAATTTATAGCTTGATCTACCACGTTTTGAGTTGTATTTTGTGTTTTAAACATGTATAGTGGTGGAAAATAGTAAATATACGAAAATTCAAACACAAGTAACCTGTATTTTCTGGAGATTTCAAGACTGTATACATGTATAATATAGCCAAATATTTCATACCAAATGTATTGGGTAAAATGGAAAGAATAATAGTCCTGTTTAAGCAGCAGTTTGTTTACTGCCATTTAGTTTATAAACATCATATGGAACAGCAAAAAAGTTTATCATATTCCTGACATTGTTTGACTGTCCAAAAAGTGTAAAAAAAGATATTTTCAAAATGAACTCAATATTGAATTAGATTAATTGCCATGGCCCATCCTTTTCACAAACACTACATCACAATGGCAGACTAGGAGATTAATTATAAAACAATCTTGCTTTTCTAATAATGAAACTGCATTACCAAAACACAATTGCAATAGAACTGAGAAATGAGTTCTCAACATCCATTTCTTTCATTACAACTTTCCCACTCTCCAAAAACTTCTTATTCCATTCTGACACACAATTTCACATCATACAACCCAAAGGAAACCGATCCAAATGCAATTAAATCTATTTGCAGCGCTTTAATTCAGCCAAAGCAAACACAATAATGAGCTTATCTGGTGTAGTTAGCGCGGCCTGGAGTTGGGTTACTGTAGGTGTATTGGGCAGGTGTCAGATGTTACGGTAGGTGCATTGGGCAGGTGTCAGGGGTCACTGAGAGGTGGTGATGGACACTGAACAGTCCCCAGTTCGCGGCTCCCCCCAGACACCACTGTTTGTAGTCAACTGCCACCTTGAGCCTTATACAGACTTTGATGTTGATCTGCTTCACCTAACTTTGTATATTTGCTGGCCAGTTGTAATGGAATACTGTTGGGTTGTTTCTTCTTTATGGTTTTGTTGTTGCAAAAATGTGTTTGTGTTTATATTTAGGTGACCTGTGTATTGTTTGGGTTTTTTGTTTTTTTATAACTTGTGACTTGGTGAAAAACAGGTCTTTGATAGTTATGTGTCGTCTGGTTCTAGGGGTTAGATATGTTTACAATTGATATTTTACAATTCTATTTCAGCTCTATAGGATTATCATTACTTATGCATCACACCAGTGTAAAAAGGAAAAGAACACAAGTCATACTGGCTATGATGCTCCAATTGAAAAGTGTTTACTTATCTCAACCATATTTGCATGATTTGTTGTGACATATAGGCCTATCCATGAATATGATCATCTTAACAATAGGCCTATTGGTCTTCTGTCCTAGTGGGCTAGCATTTATCATGGCAAGTTGTTGATGTGAGAAATATGAATAAACATAGGGTAGGAGAAAGGGGTGGTGGTGAAGATATGGGTGTAGGATATCTAACCAATTGTTGCACTCAGTGTAATATAAATCTTAGGAGGTTTTGGAGAAGGGGGGATCTAAATTGATCAAACTAAAATTTGGGTTGGAGCTTGAAAATCATGCCAGAACAAATTCATTTTTTTCATACATCTTACCTGAGCCATACTTCAATTGTAATAACCTAGTAACCTAATTCAGGTCTACTCCCAATAAATTGAACTACTATCCCCTCTCCCCTTCCCCCGCAGACCCCCCCCCCTCCCCACATATATACACATATACACCTCCAGTGACGACACCCACATACAGGTGACGTGCCAGCATTTAGACTTACAAACATTAATCAATGCATCCATATACCAAACATACTTACTGTGCATCCAATCCTTTGAGAGATGAGTGTAATCCCTATAACTGTTTAACAGGAAGTCATCAAGCCTTATATGGTAGAAATGCACACAAGAAAGTATCAGAAACCTTTTACTTTGAGCATGTGTAAACGTCCCTTGATAGCTCAGTTATAAGACACGAAAACTTATCCACAACTGAACGAACAACACAAGTTAAACGTCAACAAATATCCTGGATCGAAATAACATCCCAAGTGATTATACGTTTTGTACACTATTGCTTTCAATGTGGATAAATCCCAAAACGATACTTTCTGGTCTGACGACAACTTTACGAATGCGGCTCCCGGTGAAAAGTCGTCTGCATTCATTGGAGCTCATTTGCATAACTCCGCCCACTCCGGCCAGAAATTACAATACGCCCGCCCTGTAGCGGTAAAGGAGTTATCTTGGTGGATAACAAATGTAATTGCTTTTGATTTGATTTATTTACCTTTTCTTGGTTTTCTTTCGCCGATATGAAACGTTCATCGTTTGCATATGATTTTATTCGCTTAACATATAAAGAAACAATGAAATATGACCAAAAAGCGTTTTCTTTTATGATATTGTTGAGCAATATTTCGGAGTCATATTTTTTTCATGAGACCGATTTAAGAACATTATTTGTTATCTATTTGTAAAAATACATATATGTTTGCTTATGTCCATCATCGTTACAGGTAAATCAAGAATAGTATTAACATGTGAACAGAACTCAAGCCTATTTGTGGTGAAAACGTATACATTTAGCTTTTACAGTTACTCTTTTTCATCTAGAAGTATTTTTTTTACCAACCTTGAAACTGCGATCATGCACACTCCATTCCCAATGGTCATATCTTTCCCAGTCGTGAAAATACATATCCATACATAGACTCTCACACCAAGGCACGATGTTCAAATCAAATATTATTGAGTATATTTTCCCATCCATATGCTTGTTTACAGATACACACCACTTAGTATACACCACTATTGGCGAACCATAAATTAAAATACCACTCGTGTCGTCTGGTTATTTTTCCACAGCACACTACCACAATATTTGCTCGCTGGTCGCACGATAATGAAATATTAACCAAACATGCTGATTGCCAATTCTAAATGACAATCTAGGAAGAATCCATTGCACGATTTTAGGCCCTTCTTCCAGACTTCGATTGGAGGCAAGAAAAAAGACTAGTTTGTTGGTTTGTGGGAAGGGATCTGGCTAATTAACAAGCCAAAATATCGAATAGGGATAGTGCTAATATTTGTCCAGGAAAAAGAGACCTTTTTCATGGCTATAGTAGCTTGTATGAGTGGCTACTTGCTGAGTATACGTACTGGAGAGCCTGCACTTTCTCATGTTGAAGAGGGGTGATATACGTTTATTTATTTGCCAGGTTGGGGGTTTCAATATAGAAGTTATAAAGATGTATATGCCTTAAGAGCTAATAACACGTGGCTCTATTGAAAGGGCATGCATAAGAAAGTAATAAACTTCAAACTATTTGAAAAAAAAACATATTTATATACATTGTTTGCAAATTGTTGGTAAACTTACAATATAATTGCAAATATAGGGAACTAGATTTAAATGCAAAGCCATAACGATTATGGTAATATGGCTAGTACACGTATAGAACTTTTATTCTACTTTGATAATTGTAAACCATAATACGATTAACACAGTAATGTATAGAGATTATGAAGTCAAAACCTAACCAAACTTATGATCTCAGTTCATATTAATTACATCCTTATGTGTGAACAGGTTAATTACGGGACCCAAGTGGGTTAATCACAGGAAGTGTGTACTTTCCCAGCATGCATGTATTCATGTGGCATGGGCTTTAACTTCTTTGAAGAAGGTTTAAGGCGTAACAAACCATTAAACACGTATATGAACAATACTTATTCAACACCATTACTACATATGTTGATATATTAATTTGATAAATCACTAGGTTTAATAAACATTTTATAAATGTATAATCTATGATATTATTTTCGCAAAAAATATTCCGCGAAGCAAGTTAACCACGCCCCAGTAGCACAGACTCCTCCCACTTTGGACCGATTATAATGGTATAAATACAGGGATTCTGATGTTTCTAAATAGGCTTGTCCCCTGGGAATATTGTCATTATTGTTGTCAAATCCTTAAATGTTTCTTTGATTACGTCTTTGTTAATTGTGTTGCTGCAAAAGTCAGTGGACTTATTCTCGTAGTAAGCAATCCCATGGAGTATTAGAGCTAAAATGAACTGGTCAGTTTTAAAGAGACCATAACATATCAAAGGGCTGTTTACTTGAAAATCTCCATGTTAATTATGTGATTCACGAGTAGAAATAGATCAATGTTGATTGCGGAACTGTGAAGATGAGTGTTAGTTATCTAAATACCATAAATGCATAGCTTTTAAAAACTCAGATCATGTTAAGATTCTTTTTTCTACAGTTACATTGCATAAACGTGAAATACTGGTACGAGATTATGTTTTAAAAGGACAAGAACTTTTAATTTGAATGATTCAAAATTGTCCACTAGACTCCAAATCAATTTTCTGTCAGCAATTCTTCCCTCCAGCATATTTCATGCAAATCTTTCGTTTCTGTAAAGAAGTTATTCAAATAATAGCTACTTTTAATGATAATTACAGAAAACCTGGGGCAATATGGCATTGTTTTAAAGTGCAGCATTTTCGTGTGTTTCTTTCGTACAAAAGACGACCTTACAAAGATTTTTGTGCTTTAAACGTGGAAGCAATTACAGGTAGTTAGTCCATAGAAAAAGTATCTGTTTGATTGCATATTCATTAGCTTAATGAATAAATAGAAGCGCCCCGAGGTGTTTTGTGAGATAAGTGTCACTGTCTATCCACGTCAGTGTAAGTGAAATCTGGTGTTTATGCAAGGAGTTTGGTCACCGTGTTTACATTTGTAATGCAGGTTGATTACATTATGGAAAGTTACATAACACATCTTAACAGTATTAGATTGTTATACAAGTTTCCAATATGCACTTGTGGTATATTATTATGATGCCATTCCGATTGCAAGTTAAGCATCAATAGTTTGCCAATTGCATAGACATATATTGGTCTAATAAAAGTTAGTTGATATTACAGTCACCGTATGGCGTTGCCAATAGGCTATATACATTTTAACCCAATAATGTAATGGATGGGAAAATTGTGACCCCAAAATGACCCAAAATTATAATGGACGGAACAAAAAGGTACCCCTATCCGATGCCACGTCCGTACCCACCCAACCTATAGCTATTGAAGACCCCCACCCCCACCCCCACCCCCACCCCCACCCCGGAGCAGAGTAGACCATGATTGAAAGCAAATTAACCGTGTTAGCCTGGCTCTAGTTACATATGTTTTGAATAACATATGAATAAGTGTCAGGTGGAAAATAGAATAAACGAATTTTCTAGCACGTTAATAGGATTGGCTTTTTTAACCATAAACATCAATGTCAACAATTAATTTACTCTGAATAGGAATTAAACTCATTGACGCCACATACTTTTGTCTGTATGGACAACATATGCTACCTCTAAAGTGACAAACGTTTACTTAAAGATATTTTATTTGTGCTTGGGTACATAAATTTGAAACAATATACGACCACTTCGAAGGCATTGGTGTCTTGTTAATTACCACGATTTGATTTCCACCAACCGGCTTTGACTAAAACAAAAATAACACTTTATCATCATATTTTGAATTTTACCTGTGTAGGTTGCATGTATTATAGAATAAGCAAATATAGATTATACTAATATGAGTTCAAAATAAGATTTGTAATTTCCCCATCTAGTTTTTTTCCTTTAACCCATGCCCGCTTTATTCCAATTATTTTAATGAATACCTTTGATATTTACATGATTGAATTATTGAATATTGGTGTATGGCTCTGATAATACTAATGACAACTTTCAATTAGATATCGCTAGTTATCTTTTGTTTTGTTTTTTACCGTTTGGGAAGGACAGTTTGCTGCGAGTTTCCGTAAACAATATCAAACGTTAAGTAGAAGAAGAATTTTGTTTAATTTCAATGTAATTTTAGGAATGTCATGAAATATGCCCTGATATTTAAAATTTTCATGATTAAATATTGATATATGTGCATATATTTTGCACAACAATTCTAATTCCTTATAGAAATCTGCGTGTTGATATAACACCTTTCCACATACTATCAAGTAAATGTAAATTTCCAAAGAAAAACATGTAAGATTTTTTCCTGGTCTAAAAGGTATAGTACTGTCACAAGCACAATGCAAACGATTTTTTCATTTTTCATGGCGCGCAATGTAGACCATAATGCAAACGTTTTGGAACAGTAACTGTCTATCAAAAACATTTAAACCTGTTCATAATGATTTGAAAGGTACAATAATGGTTTTATTCAATTAATTGTCATGCTATTTAATTATATGGTGCATGACTCTTGTAAGGAACCTGCGCTAAAATATAAAATAAAATCAATGATTTCTTTTTTACATTTATTTGCAGGAATATTACAACCATGTGAAAAGAATGTATGCATGTTTAAATTCCACTGAAATATTGATAACTTTAACATCATTGTGTACAGACATATAACAAGCAAACGCGATTATAAACCGCCACAGATTATTCTTGACAAATCCATAAATTCATGGATCTTAAGTTATAAATCATTACCATAGGCATAGACTAGACAGCCATGCTAGCTGCCTTCATACGAGGCAAACTGAGTCAACCCGTAAACCATTCAATTGAAATAAAATTCAGAGCGTCAATGGTAGTTTCAGTATATGTACAATATCAAACTATTATATTTTACATTCATGCGCTCATGTAATTATCAAGAATGATATTCTTCTTCGACTATATTGTTATTATATCCTAATACCTGCTTTGTAATGATCAATTAAGTATCACCTTTATTTTTTTATGTGTAGTTTGTTCTATTAACCAACTGCAAGTTTCCAGACAGTAGTAGTTCTCTTTGGAAGTTTCTGTCAAGACTGGATCTTGGATCGTCCAAGCTGATTTCAGATCAATCCAGCTAGTGATATTTTCTTGCTCTAGATTTTCTATTCCCTGCGTGACATGAATTGTAAACTAGGTATATTATCAATTCTTCTACCATGTTACGTTTAATAAAGTCGCAAATTCTTCACAACCTCAACCTGATAATTGCATTTCACACAACGGGTAAATCATTTTACATAGAGCCAACATGACTCAATTCCTTACATTATATTCAATGCTCAATGCGTTTCATACGCTTATACAGCATTAAGAAATCATTAAGAAATCCAGAGGATGTTAGTTTCCTTCATCACGACAGCGTATCAGGGATAGGGTAGTAGTTTTCGGTACCGGGTTGCTGGCACATTCTTTAAATGTTTTCTCACTTCTGTTTGTTCAGACTGATACGGAGGCCCCCTCTGTTAACGGAGCGTACTAGGTTTGAAGCTTGGTACCGTGCAGTGCACCACTGTTTGAAGAACCTTCCAAGGGACGCTTTTACAGATTCTCTAAACTCAATTATGCCTCTTTCTTCAATTTGAGCCATGCAACAATTTAAGCATATATTCTCTACAGTATGCGCTGGTCTAAGGTGAGTGTTCTCACACAGCTTTAGACTTCAATCCCAGCTACACACCAACCACATACCATCAACCCACTCACTTCCCACCCCCGCCTACCCCGTGCACGGTCTTCTTGTGCCTGGCCAGGTTGCCGCTCTGGGTGAACTTCCTCCCGCAGAGGTCGCACGCGTACTCCCGCTGCCCTGTGTGGATGTTCACGTGCTTGGCGTGAGACGAACGGTCCGAGAAGTCCGCCCGCACACCGCGCATGCGTACGGCCGCTCGCCGGTGTGGACGCGCAGGTGAGTTTTCAGGTTGTCGTTGGAACGCAGAGATTCGTGGCAGATAGGACACGTGAATTTAGCACTGCTGCTGTTATTGCTTCTGCTGCTGCTTGCTGCATCTGTTGTTGTTGCTGCTGCTACAGGGTTCGGTGCCTCAGGTGGTGCGTAAGGCTCGAGATCTGGAAATTTTAGGGCGCGTTTTTTTCACCGAATTTGGGAGTGACGGCCGTTTCTGCGAGGTTGATTGTCCAGATGTAAGGATTTGCGTTGCCGGAACTCGGCCCACCACTTGCCTGCCAATGGCTGGGTTCAGTATCGCACTCGGTTGAGCTCCTTGATTCTGCTGTTGCCGGGCAGACGACTTATCGCGCTTACTGGCTGACGTGCGTTTCAGACTCAGATCGAGGGGCGCATCAATGTCACGTGACTCTTGATGCAGACGATCAGGTGACATTTTTCTTTTTTCATCGTCGCCTGCAGATCCACGCGCAGAAGATGCATTTCTAAACATAAGTCCCATATCTGAAGATTCAGCATTTCCGGTTTGTGCAGCGTTAGATCCATGGCGTATGGATCTCAACTCACCTATAGGTGATTGCATTGCCCTGGATGATCCAGTATTTCCATTGGATGCTGCCGTGCTGGCTTTGCCTTCTGAGTGTGCCTGGCCACCGTTACAGCCAGAATGCGTACCCTGGATGTCAGGCCTTCGGCGTGACTCTCGTACTTCCCGGGACACAGGAAGTGGTGCCAGATCCCACAGACGCCGGCGGTATCCGGCCATGAGGGACTCGATCGCTGGATCCGTGAATCTGGATATTGGATTTGTGTGTCTGCATGTGCTTGTGGTGCGTATGAGGGATTGCTGGAGTGCAGATGGCGGCATTGTATTTATTGGGATTGACTGTCCTGATGTAGACGGCTCATTCATCGGCAGGGAGCGTAATGCTGACTGTGCAGATGCGGGTGTTTGTAGGTACCGGGCTGTTGGTCGAACAAGGTTGACAACAGGGTGATTCAGTAGATGTGAAGAACTAGGGTCTCCGGCAATTCCACCACTGGATTGAGGTAGTTGAGGAGGTAGAGGCACTGCCACAGTGGCATTAAGGACAGTGAAAGTTGAGCCAGCAGTAGGCCATCTTCCCAGAGCAGGAGGGGGAGGCTGGGATGGGAGGGAAGCCGCTAGCCTAGGTGGGAGACGCAGACGGGGCTGAAGGGCCGCTTGGGAAGACCCTCGGGGTCTTCTTGGGGGAGTGATGGAGTGCGTGCGTTGGCTCCATGGCTGCAAGAGCATGCAAGCCGTGATATAAACCGTGTATTATTTTAAAAGCAACTTTTGGACTTGCGTTTGGATGGTTCCAGAATGTGTAAATGTTGAATTCCACTGATGGGAAATACGACTGCAAATGTTTACAAATTGAAAGTAGTAGACAATGAGACTTGTCTTCCCGTCAATATTTGATGATCGTCATTTAGTTTCAACTTATTCTAGTGTTTTGAGACAACATGAGACAATTTTCACTCACCTGCAATCAGTTTTCTCCCCTGGATCCGACACTCAGAGGCCCAAAACTGCGGACAATGCCGATAATGTTCACGTCTCACAACCTTCAGGAAACTACGCAAAAATCCAAAGTTCCTACTTTTGGGTGACAACTCCAAAAACACGTTCAAAGTTTTCCAAGATTTGAATGTTCACCGCGCAAATAAAGACCCACAAGACTGCCCAGAAATATGGATCCCACAGATAACACTTATCTTTTACTTTCAAGTAATCCAAAATTAAAAGATCCGTGATATGATATATTTGACAAATTAATTTGTACAATTTTATTTTGCAATATCCAAGAAGAAATTCGTGTGCTATCATCAAAATTCAGAATGGAACTGATGCACAATCTATCACCGGACAGATATTTATAGGGGTATAGAGTGTAATAAAAATAACTAATGTGTCAAAATTTGCCATTTTCAAGTAATTTTCAGCAACCTTAAATGTTCTGATCTAAATCCTCAACGAACGCGTCACATTTTGACTAGCCACAAAATTCTGCTTACTAGAGAGAGGGATAGCTGCCGAAAATTAGCAATTTCAAGTAGTGCAATTTAGTGGTGGGGATTAAGTAAATGATGATAATGATCTAAATCCCTGGGATTTAAATAATTTTAGTTATTTTTCTAATGAAAGTAATAAAATGTGTAGAATTGAAATAATTTATCAAATAAATACGAAACAGTTATGTATTGAGTAGGCGATATTATTTAAAGATATTTTGAAATACATGTATGTATAAATAATGTTATGTGAAGTATTTTTTTAGCGTGATTCATAATTTGCTGACAATGGAGATATTCATATAGTTAGAAAGCATGGTTGTTATCTTTTTATAGTTTAACATTATCATCTTTATAAGATTATATAATCTATCCAACATTAAAAAGTCACGTTTCAAGCTAGAATTTATGTCCAGCATTTTCAAGTAACTGTTCGCATGGCACGCGTGATCAAAATCCTTTAACACACATGTCACGTCTTTTTGCCACAGAGGGGAAAACACTTTTATTTACCAAATTCATTTTGAAGAGGTTGAAAGACACATCTATTAATATGTTTATAAAATATATTTACAATGAATTTTAGTGATAGCATATATATAGTTCAATCCTCATTTGCATGGAATACGGTAACACGAAAGAAACAGGAACATTTTTAGGTAAAGGAGGGACAAGATCTCAACTTGACTATAGTAATATTTTTCCCGGCAACAGACCGAATGCAGCCAGATTTGTGATCCTTAACAAGCATGTCAGGAGTCTTGGGGACTGGAATAGTCGTTACTGGACTTTTAAAAAGCTGTTATTTGCTTTTATAAATATTGTATTTGGTATATTTCCAAAAGTTATATTGTACCATGATTTTCGTGATTCTAAGTTGTCCATCCTTTTACATTAGTCATGGATGGCGATATTCAGAATAAAATAAAAAAAACACAAAAAAACACGAAAAAAACAACAACCTAAAGTTCTCTTCATTAAATACTAGTTTTATTGTCAAATCACATAAATGCTGCAATTGTCGTTAGAATGGGTAACCTGCACAAAATATACATCATGCAAACCAGAGAAAAGGGGAGTTAAGCAATCAAATATCGAGTACGTTTTTATTTCAGGACAGTAATGATTACATAAAATTACACAACAGCCGAGTAAGGGCCGAGTCATTATTTAAGCCGTGGGGGGGTCGGAAAAAAAACTGGGGGGGGGTCAGATGTTTGAATTTGAATGTTGTGGGGGGGGGTCAGAAGTTTGAATTTGAATGTTGTGGGGGGGTCAGAAGTTTCAAAATGGAAGTTGTGGGGGGTCAGAAGTTTAAAATGGAAGAATATGGGGGGGGTCAAATATTTTGATTCTTGAAATGTTACTGGGGGGGGGGGTCAAATGTCCAAATTTTGTAAATTTACTGAAAGGGGCCGTGGCAAGCGTTTATATTTCTTAATAAATGTTGGTAGAATGTCCTGATCTTTTTCTTTGGTATGTGATCAGTCATTTGGTTGTATAAAATATCTTGTAATTTTGTACCTAGTTTAATATGTCAACTCAACACATGCAATTGTATTGCTCATATTTGCCAAAATGCTTTTGACAGAGGATTTTAGTGATTGGATGGAAAACATTTCTTTAAGTATGCCTTCCCCAAGAATTTATACTGCTTAAAAATATATCAAAGTTAACTTGTCATGATATGAAAGGACTGGTGCTATTAATTGAATTTAGAGTTTTTGATAATACCTCATCGGCTCTTATATTAGAGCAATTATCTGAGCCACTGCAAGCAACTTATGAAATGGAATATGAAACCCTTTATCAAGATTGATATATATTATGTTTAATTGTCTTTCGACTAACCACTAACTTTTATTTTCGGAAAATGCAATATAAATTCTTTACTTTTTTTTCTCAAAATAACAGATTGAAGATTAAATCGCTTTCTCTAAAATCAATTAAATAGCATCAGTCCATTTATATCATGACGAGTTAATATATACAGTTTGTATTACATTTTGTTTATTGAATTTAATAAACTGGGGAAAAACTAGTTTCATTCATTCATTATAGTTTCATTCATATAGCTAAATATTTTTGCAAATTTGTACAGCAGATATGACAGTACAATGCTATGCTAATACAAAGATGGATATTTTCATATAGGCATCCCCCCAGGACCTTGGGGTGAATTTTCAAACGCCCATAAGGGACTTAAAAAATGGCCAAAAAAATCAGAAAAAAAATCAGCAAACTTCTGAGTCAAGGGGTCAACTATGGTGAAATGTACTAAAGCCTACTCAAAAAAAGTGTTATTTTGGAACACCCTAATACACAGGGCATGTGGAAATGGGGATGTCATATGCTAGGTAAGATATACTAAAGTGGGGGGGTCGGAAGTTCATATTTAAGGCATATATTTCAATGTTGGGGGGGTCACATGTTTGATTTGCGAACCCGTGGGGGGGTCATATGTTTGATTTACAAACGCGTGAGGAGGTCATATGTTTGATTTGCAAACCCGTGGGGGGGTCAGAAGTTAGAAACACCGATGTCTAGAAAAACTTCCGACCCCCCCAATTCTTAAATAATGACTCGGCCCTAAGGCTAATCATTTTTTAAGGCAACTCACATTTTTTTAGACAAAGAACGTTGCGTGAATCTCATGAAAATACATGGAAATAAATATATATAGCATAAACAAATAGTTCAATATGTTTGTATTTGTACAATGAAATTATCATAGAAATTAACAACGAACAATTATCCAAAACAGTATGTTAAAACATACCTTTACACAACATTGTTTGATAAATGAATACTTCATACAGCAAATTAATGCTGGAATAATTAAACTGGAAAGAGTTTGACTCATTTTATTGGAAAAAAAAAGAAACATCACTTTAGAGACTTATCACTTTATCTTTATCTTTCACGCCCACTTATTGGCTTTAAAAACAAGCATTAGCAAGTCCACCGTTATATCTCACAACTACATACGCAGTACCAAGCTATACCAACATAATGTTTTACTACCTCGCCTACAAGTGCCTATAAATAATAAATTTAATACTGTTACCATTTTATAACTGCCTATTCAAATAACTTATGTACTCTAAAGCAATCAATGCACTTTTCCTCAATTCATAGCATTGATAACAGGGTTGCCAAGTTCAAATTTTGAAATTTCTGAATCCCGAGGCTAAAATTTCTGAATTTGAGTCAAAATTTCTGAATCTTCTTAATTCTTGTATTTTCTATTATTAATTCAAAGAAAACTATCTTTTAGTGTTATTTATGTATCCTTGTCAATTTAGAGTGTATATGTAAATACAATATCTATTTATATTAAGATTGTGTTCAATTATTTTGTTTTATTTTTTCGGCAGTGGGGGTGGGGGGTGGGTATTACCAGGTTTTTTAAATAGATCAATGATAAATACAAAGTTTAAACTTTAATTCATTTATTAATGAATAAAACAAACATATCATCATACATAATAATCATACAAATCACATACTTAATTAAGAAAACTTATTCATGATGAATAGTTACTCTCATTAACTTTTCACATTTAATAAATCTGTTCATCAAAGTTCTTTTCCAGTAACATAAAAAGGTGTCACCATACCACTCTATAGAACCAATATTGTGTTGAGAGAAAAAGCTATGCATAGGGCTGTGGACAATAACATGTAATTGAACTATCAAATAGATTGAGATGCATAACCTGCTTACAGAAAGAGAGGAAAGGAGAGTAAAGAAGGCAGGAAAAGAATAGAAAGGAATGGAAGGATAAAGGATAAAAGACAAAGAAATGGAGGACAAGCAGGAAAGAAAAGAAGCATGCTATGTATCTAAATCTATTTGATAGTCAAATTACATCGTATTGTCTTCAGCCCTATGCATAGTTCTTTCTCTCAACACAATATTGTTTCTGTAGAGTGGTTTGGTAACAACTTTTAATGTTACTGGAAAAGAACTTTGATGAACAGGTTGATTAAATGTGGAAGTTCATAACTACTCATCATGACATACAAATCATCAGGATATTAAATCACCACCTATTACTATAGTAAACCAACATTATTTGAAAATCAGACATATTTTATTTCACAGATATTACAAAAAGGGTTGCTGCATTTATAATATCAAACATGATTGCTGTACAAAACTGCAAAAATAACATCATTAAACATAATGTTAAATTAACTAAACAACCATGTTTGGAACACATATTTTACTTATAAAACCAACCATTTAAAATCATCATAAATTACAAAATATTATTAAATATTGTTTGGTTATTTATGAAACCAACAGACCTGTCATTCACAAACAATTACACATATTTGACAGATAGATCTGTTTGCGAAGTTATCAATAATTGTATTTGACAATTTATAAATTTAAAATACAACATTATGTAGCAGGAACACTAAAACTGATTCAACATGTTCATGAAATACAAGGATAATTAACCTTCTGCAGTACTATTGTTTGCTTGAAGATCTAAATGTGTACAACTTTTGGCTGATTTTAACAACTCAGCATCATATTCCCTAGTAAAACAATCACCAGAAGAGCCTATTTTTCTTAACAACAGCATATTAAGAGTTGATGTAGACATATTTGGTCTAAATTCATTCAAGTTCTTCCCAACAATAGAAAAAATTCTTTCACAATCAGAGTTTGAATGAAATATAGTCAACAATGACAAAACAATTATTGACAACTTCGCAAACAGATCTGACCCATCTGAACCTTTTATCAAAGATATGTTGTACCATGTTGTATCAATTTCATCTTTCACAAGTACATTGTCAGCGAAAGTAAAAGACTGATACCGTGCAAATTCGTTTTCAACATCATCTTTAGAAATTGAGCCACAAGCTTTAGTGAGAAGACAAGGAAATTTGTCCAAAAAATAATTGAGATTTTCAAAAGACATAGTTTCTCGCTTATCAATGTCTACAACTTGAATATTATAGAGAACATCACTGTTATATGGTAATTTTTCAAGCATGTATTTAACAGTCTTGACATAGAATTGTAACACATTTGAGTAAAAAGCTTTCATATCAAATTTCTCTTCACCATGCTGAGAAATGAAAGTTTTGGCATTAACACCTATGAAGATATCAGCTTTATGATTTTCACTAGATGTGTAATCAATTTTTGTAACATCTGATGCAGACAAGATCACTGTAGGTTTCACAAATTTTATGAAAACATCTTTTAACAATTCTTTCAAGACATGTAATTGCTTGTGAATGACAGGTGTTTCAGTTTGAAGAAAACAATTTGCTTTATCAAACATTGGCAATACTGCCACCAAAAACAATGCATATAATCTTACATTTCTATCTTTGAACATGTTAAAAATATTTTGAACTTTTGAAGTGTATGTCACTTTAGAAATAGGTTCTTTTAACTCAAACTCTGATAAAACAGGACCTTTACCAGAACTAGTCCGATTAGAAAGCACAGCAGACTTGGAAGACGATCTTGTTGCATCAGAACGCACAGCAGAGACACCCTGTTTAATGAAACAAGTTTAATAAGAATACTGACTCAATACATTTGGTAAAGAAACTTTGTTGATTGCAGACTTATTTATGATGCTTTGTTACTTGCTTCAAATTGAGGGATAAAGATTGAGCATTAAAGTTAGTACATAACAAATGAACTTTCTAGTGCACATACACATTAACAAACATTAATACCTTTGAATGTTTAGCAGCAGTCGGTACTTTGCTGACTGAGGAACCTGCTGATTTGCTGACTGAGGAACCTGACGAATTGCTGACTTCTCCACGGAAATATTGCAGAAGAGCATCCCACTGATCAACTAGGCGCTGAAGGCATGTAGACAGCAAAAGCCATCTTGTGGAGACATGCTTCAAGATTTTACGACTTTCTTCACTATAAAGGTCTTGAAATTGTTTCAGCGTTTGTTGACGCTTGGCGCTCTTATCCAAATAGTAGTATATGTCTACTAATAGATCTTCCAATGGAATGCCAAGAGCTTTGTAGCCAGTCTTAGCAGCAATGTGCATGAGATGACAGCAACATCCAGCTATGTAGCAATTGCTGTTCTTGTCCAAAATAAATGCAGCAACCCCACTTTTTTTGCCAACCATGACATTAGCATTATCAGTACCAAATGAAATGACTTGACTCCAACTCAACTCATGGGTGTTAAGTTCATCATTTAATAATAGAAAAATATTTTGACCAGTAGATGTTGTTGTACATTCTTGAATGCCTAATAATACAGTCATGAATAGTTGTATCATAAAATCTGACAAGAACAGGGTAAAGTTTACTAGCATTCATATCATTAGAACCATCAGTAGCAATTGAAAAAACAGTGTTCTTAATTTTAGAAACTATGCTTTCCTGCTCATGTTTACCTAGCAATTTAACTAAACTGGTGGTTTTAGTCCTTTTGCATGCATATTTTGCAGCTATCTCTGAATCAGGGAACATATTTCGAAACAAATCTCCAGCATGCTCACTGGCATTCAATGCAATGTTGTGTTCAATCAAAAAATCTGTGAACAATAATTCAGCATTTAATGTTCTTCTGTCCCTGTTTGGGATGAACATTGCAGGAGTAAGTTTTTGAGTATTTTTAAGACAAATTGAAACATTTTTGTGCGAAATGCTTTGTACATGACTGACAATGTCATTGCCACCTCCCCCTTGGATGGAGAGGTCTTTCTTGCATAATTTGCAGAAAGCATGATGACGTCCTTTATGTGATGGACATATAAAAGGCCATGTGGTTTGCCACTCAGTACGATATTTTTGAGCAATTTTCTTCTTTTTAGAAGACATCATAAGACATAAAAATAGTACAAGTATACAAGGGTTCAATAAAGACAATGACAATGTCTACTGGTCAAAATATGTAAAAACTAATGACCTAGGGGTCAGAAACATTAAAATAGTACAAGTATACAAGGGTTCAATAAAGACAATGTCTACTGGTCAAAATATGTAAAAACTAATGAAGGGGGACCACAACGGACCAATTACAATTATTACAAGTCAATTACAATTACTGTGGTACTGAAATCAGCTATGGTTGGCTACACTAAAGCTTATGAACCATTGCATTGATTGCAATGAAAAGGTGAAATTACATTAGATTGTTCTAAACATGTTCTGTGAAACACACCACTACAGATATGGCAAATTACATAAACGACACTATCAATTGTTTGAATATCAAGATCACAACTATCCAATTCTATGGCTACTGTTGATGATGGTGTAACATTACAAATAGGACATCGAAATTGTTCACAAAAATCATTTATGGTTCCATGGCTTGAGAAGTCTTCACTGACACTGGCTAAATCTTCACTTGCTTCGCTTGACTCAGGACTAGTACATAAATCACCATTATATGTGAAATGGGTAGTTAGCCATTCTGATACTGATGATACAGACGAGACAGTTATGTTATTAGAAAAATCCGAAGTGTCGGATGATTCACTTTGATTGCTGCTGCTCTTCACAGACATAGATATAAAAATATTAAATATACAGTACCTTGAAACTTGGGTAGTTAATGATGAAATTCGATTTTCACATTTAATTATCCATGATAATTATTAATACTTTCAATCCAAGATGGAAGAACACGACTTTTAGGTGATGATGTGTAGTTAGTTATCCATTTTAAATGATAGATTTCGGATGTCCATTTTAATGATTTAGTTTAACAATCACAAGATGGAAGAACACGACTTTTAGGTGATGATGTGTAGTTAGTTATCCATAATCATAGATTATCGGACTATATCCATTTAGTTTCACAATCACATGATTTGTAATTTGACAGCAGAACGCACCGACAAGCCTACACGGCTGCCGGCACGATACTGCTTTAAGAATACTGCGTGGCAGCAGTTTTAAAGGTGGCGGTCTGCAAAGTGCTAAACGTTCATTGGTCAAATAGCTCTGTCATTCACAAGATCATTCATTGGTCATGACTCAGTGTGCACGTGAACAACTCATGACTTTATCTGCGTTTATTGGTTGAACAGGAATGTCTCGAGAAGGTGGAGATATTGTTACAATGTAACAATGTATTACAATGTATTTTAATGCATTTTATTGATTTAACAGAATTGTCTGGAGTGGCTGGCGGGGAAAAAATTGTTACAATGTATACAATGTATGCACGCTATATTTAATCATTGATGACTCGATGACAAGGAAATAATCGCTATGGGATTTTTTTTTTCAGTTTTGCCTGGATTTCGGAATATCTCAATTCCGATCGAGTAATGTCGAATTGACCTCAAAATTAAATAGTCACAATAATTTATAGATGAAAATCGCAAAATTTAATACCCACAAGATATTCTAGGTTTTTACAAACATAATATTACATTAAATTACTTTCACTACTTATTTATGATTGGGTACAATGTCTTTGAAGCCAGCATAGTATATAATTTAATAGTAAGACTGAGGTGAAAGTATGAGTGTAACTCCAAAGTTGAACTGATAGAAAGCATTAACAAGTTTCTCTGCAACTTCCATTCTGAGAAACTTTCTATTTTGTCCCTAAGCAACGGTTACCAATTGCAAGAGTTTACAAGAGATGACACTTATGGCTGAATGGTTTCGTTTTGGTAAAAGTATTATCACCTAAATTACAAAGCAGTGGATGCTGGTCTGATATCACTCACAAATTCTGACTTAATGTCAACTTCATTCATTAATCTGGATGGGTATATATAGCCACTAGGTCAGTTTTTTGCTGCAATCAGCAGGAACCTTGTTTTCTCCCTATCAGTGTTCACACCTTAGCAAAAAATAGTTGCAACTCCATGGGGCCTGCTGGGCTGAAAAGTTGCAAGTCCGATTATCAAGCGACAACCGCATAAGTAATAGGGGGGGATTTGCTGGCATTCTCAAAATACAGGTGTTCTAAGTAGAATCTTGTGGTCAGCAATGCATGACACTGACAAAAAAACGATCTTGCCGGCCTCTGGCCAGCGGCCCAATGTATATTTCTAACACTGCTCCCATCCATGATCTGGTATCAGCGATGCAAAGCCTCCATCTCTAAATTGGCTTCATACGTTGACTGAGGTGCAAAGTCAAACTCAATGTAAATCTGCAGAATTCATCTGAATACAAATAAATTTCCTTGTTTGGTCTATATTTCATGACTTGGACCTATCTAAATTATGAATTTAAATGGACATAGTAAAGAGCCCTGTAGAAACCCCAAAACCAAAGCAGTGCATTTTTATGACATTCTATTTAGGGGGAGGATTTTAACTTGCGACCGGTTTGAAAGCTCAGATTGAAACCATGTTAAGCTTTATAACATTGATTCCTATCCAGGCCTAAAAACAAGAAAGTAGGATATCCTTAGCAATAGTGTAGAAAGCATTATCTTCATACTCTCTTACATGTTTTAAACTAAGTATATATTTCTACAATAGACATAGCTGGGAAGGTTCGCCAAACCCTGGCTTCCATGTGACTACATCAAGTGGCCCTAGCATGAACTTAGACCCCAAGATTGTGAGACCAGAATGATAGCAGCATAGGCAGATCCAGGTTTTTCGGAAAAGGTGGGTGCAATTTAAGGGAAAAGGGGCTTGCAGGATTTCATGAAAGAAAAACCTATGAAAATGAAGAATGAAGAATTTTGGTGGGAAGAGGGCGGCCCCCCCCCCTGGATCTGCCTACGAGCAACAAGCTGTTAAAAAGTTAGAAGGGTGAAACCGATTGTCTCTGTAACCCCCATCTTACATACTTGGATCAGTTATCTTCTCTACCCTCTGCCAGGGCCACTTGATGTGAGAGAGAACATGTATGTAGAAAATGAGAATAAACTGAATAGATCGAATTGACCTGCAAATCAATATCATACATTGATTGTTTTAATCCAAGACCAGATCTATGCAGTAAGGAAAATTCTAATTG
>CM032664.1:60815684-60926049 GCA_019095985.1 Streblospio benedicti | reverse complement strand
AGCGTGATTCATAATTTGCTGACAATGGAGATATTCATATAGTTAGAAAGCATGGTTGTTATTTTTTATAGTTTAACATTATCATCTTTATAAGATTATATAATCTATCAACATTAAAGTCACGTTTCAAGCTAGAATTTATGTCCAGCATTTTCAAGTAACTGTTCGCATGCATTGGTGATCTAAATCCTTTAACACGTGTCACGTCATTTTGCCACAGAGGAAAACACTTTGCAAAATTCATTTTGAAGAGGTTGAAAGACACGTCTTTTAATATGTTTATAAAATGTATTTACAATGAATTTTAGTGATAGCATATATAGTTCAATCCTCATTTGCATGGAATACGGTAACACGAAAGAAATTGTATTTGGTATATTTCCAAAAAGTTGTACCATGATTTTCGTGATTCTAAGTTGTCCATCCTTTTACATTAGTCATGGATGGCGATATTCAGAATAAAAATAAGATAAAAAACAAAAAAAAAACGAAAAAAAACCCAACTTAAAGTTCTCTTCATTAAATACTAGTTTTATTGTCAAATCACATAAATGCTGCAATTGTCATTAGAACCTGCACAAAATATACATAATACAAACCAGAGAAAAGGGGAGTTAAGCAAGCAAATATCGAGTACGTTTTTATTTCAGGACAGTCATGATTACACAAAATTACATAATAGCCGAGTAAGGCTAATCATTTTTTAAGGCAACTCACATTTTTCAGAACAAGAACGTTGCGTGAATCTCATGAATACAGATGAAATAAATGTATATAATATATACAAATAATTCAATATCTTTGTATTTGTACAATGAAATCAACATAGAAATTAACAACGAACAATTATCCAAAACAATATGTTAAAACATACTTTACACAACATTGTTTGATAAATGAATAATTCATACAGCAAATTAATGCTGGAATAATTAAACTGGAAAGAGTTTGACGCCTTTTATTGGAAAAAAAGAAACACCACTTTAGAGACTTATCACTTTATGTTTATTTTTCACGCCCACTTATTGGCTTTAAAAACAAGCATTAGCAAGTCCACTGTTATATCTCACAACTACATACCCAGTATCAAGCTATACCAACATCATTTTTTACTACCTCGCCTACAAGTCCCCATAAATAACAAATCTAATGCTGTTATCATTCTATAAATGCCTATTCAAATAACTTATGCACTCTAAAGCAAATAATACACTTTTCCCCCACCTCATAGCATTGATAATGCAAAATTGAATTGTTTTTTTTCTAGTTCATAACAATTCACTGAAAGGTTGAAAATTGGAAAATATGAAGTTCACATATAGAACCATTTTTGCAATTTTAGTGTGTGCTGCCGTGTTAATCTGCTTATTAAGAAAAAATGAATCAGTGATCACGAAGAAAATAAAACTTAACATAGGAGTTCGTTTTAAAGGGATAAGCACAGCTCAAATCAGAAATGGTGTGTATTATGATGAGAATGGTATTTGCAACAAAGGTGCTTACCCTCCATTTAGTGAAAATTACATTAAAGAAGAGTTTGCAGCGTTCATGGATGTGTATAGGAATAAACCCGGGAATAACATCCATGGCACTGGACTGGCACACCAATTTGCCTTGTGGACACTTGTACGCTGGCTGAAGCCCAGACACATTATTGAGAGTGGTATCCACCTAGGACTAGGGACCTGGATGTTGAGAGAAGCTGCACCAGAAGCACAACTTATCCTGCTTGATCCAAAAGGGAATCGCGGAAAAGCTTATACAGATAAACGGCATGATACGCTATATTTTCTAGGCAAGAAATTCAAAGATTTTTCTCAAATGAATTGGACATCAACAAATATAGATTTAAGAAAAACACTAGTTTTCTTTGACGATCATCAAAGTAGTGTAAAAAGAGTGCTGGAGGCAAAGCGGTTAGGCTTTGAACATGCTATAGTGGATGATAATTATGCCCCGAAAATGGGAGACAATTTAAGTTTAAAAACTGGGTGTGCAATACATCTAGGAAAAGTCAACTCATCTAGTTTATCATATATGGATAATTTTGGCAAAGTAAAACGTCCTTTTAATTCTGAAGACATGCAAAATATCAATCATGTGTTTGAAAATCTTACTGAAACATACTTTGAATTTCCATTTCTATGGAAAACCGAAAAATCGCAAAATGTTTGGTTTTCGGATATGACATGGGAAAACTTTTCTTCAACATTTCATGTGCCCTCAAGAGATGAAAAATATGGAAATATCTGTTATGTAAAAATTAGGTCTAACACTTGAGAGAAAACCAATGTTTTATATCCATCTTATTTTGAAGTTTTATGTTCAGTGTTACAATTCAGTATAAACCTGATGGCAAACAGATTCTCCGACTACAGCTATAACTTATCGCTCATTAGAATGCATGTATTAAAAGATTTGTTTTACTAAAATGCATTTTTTTTATCTAGTGTGTGTTTCTCAAACTTACTACAGAGTATTGAGTGGAGAGGGGACTAGGAGTGAAATCTTAGTAAATTTTCGTAAGCATCCTAAATTATCACATTACCAATTTTTTCATTGAATGACACAGCTCATTTATCATTCACTTTTCAACATTTAACCTTGTGCCATTATTCATTCATTTTATGTTCTCTTTCTGCTATCATAGTTTTGCATGATCGTTATGTAAGTTATTTGCTCTTAAAAAAGCGTGTAATGATATATCTATTATATCTATAAAGATTAATAATGTAAGGATAATAAATATGAATGAGTCAATCAATAGATATTGAACATTTTACTTCATTTGTTTATTTATTCATTTTATTTAAGATTAGAGTCACAAAAGATCACATCATAACTTATAACATAAAAGTGGACTGCATAAATACAAATATTTGATGAAAAATTTGGTAAAATCTGAAAATATCTTGCCTACAATATTTTTCTCATTTATTTTCGAGAATCTTAATTCAACAATCTAAATCATTAAATGACTTTGCTTAAACGTTGTAAAAAAATTCTCTATTTACATGTAGCTGCTCTCTGATGTAAATAATATTATATATATATATCAGAGTAATAATGTGTCTGTCCAACAAAAGAAAAAAAGAAGAAAAATACCCACCCAAAAAGAAAAAAAAAAAAAAAGGGCTTTTTTGTTTCATTTATTTCCTAATTACCACAATGAGAATTTATTATTTCCAATTAAAAGATTCTTCACAATTTGAAGTGGAATTTTAACTCTTTAGCTCATTGAAATTATTCTCATTGTGATAATAATAAAATTCATTGTAAATATTTACATGACGACGGATTAAAAAAAATTTTGCTAAAATGTTTAAAACACATAAATTGTTTGTATGGCCAAATTGTGCGATCGGTACGCTATGTTATAATATTCATGATTCAAATCACTATCATAATTAGATAAAATCTGATACAAATAAGAATAACACAACGACATACAACTTAACATGTCCGTCATACATAGTTTCCAATGAAGTAATGGCATGAAAAGAAATTGTTTTGACAGATGCATTAGATTTTTATCCAGAAATATTCTGATGGGATTAAAAAAAACTTTTAAAAATATGTATACTATTTTGCCAATTTTTTGTGTGAGAACAATTGGTCTCAATTTACTAATCTATATTCAATTTCTAAAGTCAAAGTAACACCAGGGGTATGTAAAGCTCTAAAGTGTTAATTTATTTACTAAATGAGAGTTAAAGTGTATTTTGGCTAGTTAGTTGGTGTTGAATGTTAGCAGTTGAAAGTAAATATTTCCGAGTAGCTAGCTGTTTTTTTAGACTGATGATATTTGCGCTGAAAACACAATGTATTAGTCGTGCTTAACTCTTGTACCATAGGAAAAGCTGAGAATCAAGAGATAATTAGTGAAGCTTTTGAAGTCCAGTAGAAAAAAAACCATTGTGTGTTTCACTGAGAACTGCAACATAAGAACAAACACATCCAACTGTGATTCACTTTATTCTGCAGTGAATATTTCGACAATGTTAGCGCTTTATGCTATTTTAAACCCTGAAAAGCTGTTGTAATAATAGGGGGTCCCATACAGGTCACAACTCGCGCCAACAGGGGCCACATAGACCTCATTTCCCGCAGCCAGCCTTAGAACGGCCATTTGGGAGCTGCTGTTGTAATCCGTTGAATAGGCATTCACCACCTGGGTCCCATCTATGGGTTAGAATACCACATTAGAGTGAAAAGTATTAGGTGTTTGTGACAATATCGATGGTTAAATGCAAAAATGTTGTATAAAGCAATTTTGATCCAAAATCTAAGATTTTCTGCAAAAGTGTATTATACATTGATAATATATTTTTAAAAAAACAAAATTTTATCATTTACATATTTGATGATATGCATAAACATCTTAATAAGAATTTAAACCTTTCTTCAAAAACAATGCTGGGTCTTTTATAGGAATATTCAAAGCGTAAACATGTAACATATAAGATTGCAACATTTTTCAACATAATACCCACGTGACATAATACAAAAAATCTAAATGAAAAGGTGTGTTACGAATACGTACAACATTTTTGTACAGTTATGGTCAATCAAATCTAATGTAAACTTGATGTGCAAAAATGTTTCATGAATTTATACCACACTTTTGCACCTTATACTATGTGACACATACAGTTTGATTTAGTCTTTCAAAAGACCTTATATCTAATAGTTGTTATTTCTATTATTACATAAACCCTTCGTGTCAACCATATATTAAATGCAAAGATAAAGAGCAAGTGCAATTGTGACAGCTTCTAGCTCTAAATGTCAGACCATTTAAAGGCCTTGAGATAGGCTAAGTTTGATTTGAAACGCAAAAATGTTGTGATACATCGAACCACATTTTTGCATGTACTGAAATGGATAATTTAAGGCTTATCTATACCACACGGGTGTTGTACAATCAGATTACCATCGATATATTTCAATATTATACAAGAAAGTTTTATAGTTATTGTTTCAAAATTAGAAATGGTTTGAACTGTTTAGTCAGTTTAGTGACGTAAGAAAATATGTGGAAGGGACATTCACGTGTGCAAGAAGTCGAATGGTTTTGATGTCAATATTAAAAAAATATGGAAGTGTTGAGTTAGCATTAAGGAAAATTTGGAACAGTAGAATGAGGGTTAAATATCTTAATCAGATGTTCAGACAGGTCAAAGTTGATCAAAACATAAAAATAGAATGTGTTTTCTCATTTTCAAGAAATAGATGTATGTAAACATAACTGATGACATATAAATGAAATAATTTCATTATTTGTAACAAAAAGCTCATTATAACATATCATATGATGCATCTCAATTTTAGCAGAAATAACTTCAGAAGTCAAAGGAATATCTAAACGCTAACAGTCATATAAAAGGTGGATAGTGTCTTGCACCTCATTGTAGTACATGCACGTAGGACTGTCACCTTTGCCCCCCCCCCCCACACATTTATAAAGATTTGCTTTTGTTGATAGTATTGAAGTATTGAATGGACTTATTCATAATTGAATTCAGCTATTGACATTTCAAATTGATTTCTAATCTATTGCTATATATATATTTCCATTGAAAATAATCGTTACCGTATTCGTTCTTTTAAGCGCATAGTGCGGTTACAAAAACAAATTTCAACAAAAAACAAAAATAATATAATAATATAAAATTATAATACGCGCGCCCTAAAAAAGTTTGCGGTTTATGCATTTTTATTGCTTTGACCGCCACAGAACATGATAACACAACGGACGGTTGTGTGGTAATCCGAATACGCAATAAGTATAAGTATAAGTATAAGTATATTTATTTTGGAAACAAGTCCATAGAATTAATCAAGAATAGATACAATATATATAGATGAATAACATTATCACAAATGTTCCTTAAAACAGGAGTTCATACCATTTACAGCCAATATTACTGCTGTAAATAAAAATTGATAAGATGAACATGCTGTGACTAGACTATTTTCACTTTGAAATAAGCGATTTCTAAATCTGTATATTGCTTTTCTCATAAGTATGTTAAAACAATCAATATTCTTATTTAAAAAGTTCTGAGAAACACTACATCTTCTATTTAGTTTAAAAAGAGCTCTAAAAACATTGTTGTATGCAATGGACACTTTCTTATAACTACTTTTACTATACGATGCCCATAACTGACAACAGTAAAAATTACTATAGTAGGTTTTAAAAATTAAATAATACCGGCCTGTTAAAGTCTTACAATATGGTGAAATCTTTGCCCTAAAAGAGCAAGATTTGTGTAATATTTAATGAATTAACAGGGGTGTACGTTTATTGGGGTGTGTGCGCTAATAAGATCGATTACGGTATAAAATTTTCTAATCCATTTATCAAGAGCATTAGAGTTTGAACATTTTTGCTTCGTCAAAAGATCACAATATGTTTTACAAGTGGCTTTATTATATGATAAATCTTTATTTTCTACAGAATCATGTTTCATTAGAGAATCGGATATCTATTTAAGGTTTTAATCATTGATAGAGTTCTAAATTAAGTATGTACAACGGTTCATTAAATTTTCATCTTTAATTGCCATTATCATCCAACATCTACACATCTTTAACATAAATGAAACCTAAACCAATAAAGCTTTTATCATATAAAGGCTTTTCTCTTACGGCTAGCTGCCTATTTCCCCACAGAATAGAACTGGGTGGATTAGGTTTGGAAAATATTCTATTTCTCTTGTATACACTTAAAAAGCTGGTGACATCTTCCCTTTAATATTCTGTAAAATGTTATAAAATTATAGAATACTGATATGGAAGTCTCACCTTTGTAAATGGTCAGTCGGCAGGTTCCATCTCCGGATTTCCTTTCGTGCATCGCCATTACATAGAAGGCGTAGACGCCTGCCTCCGGGGCTACAAACTGCCTACTGAAGACGAAAAGCAAGACGATTATGTAGGAAACTAGTTAACTGGGTATTCTTCAAATAAAGACTCATAATTAAGCAGGATGTGATAAGAACGCAGTTATGAATTTCGTTATCATCATGACTTCAATATTAAAGTATACCTTTGTATTAAGGTCATACATATTTTATATTACTGGTTCTGTACTATCAATAAATGGTTTGACCAATCATTTTGCAGTATCATAGTGGACGTCTAGAAAAGTAATAAAGTCTTGAAATTGGGAAATAAAAACAAAAAAATATGGGAAGGAGGCATAACCTATTGTATATGGAGTTAATAAAAGAAGTGACCCTTACCTAACCTAATTTGTTTGCGGCAAAAATATGAAAAAAAAATCCCTACCTAACTAACATATTTTTAAAAATCCAAGCAATCATTGTTCCTAGGCCTTCCTAACATACTTGGATAGACTGTGCGCTTAATAGATACATCGAAAAATTAAGCTGCTTCTAGTTCAGCAACCTCTATTTGATAGGTAGGGTCAAATTGATACTGCAGATATATATTTTGTGAAAAGGCAAATGCATGTAGCCGAAATGTAAATTATTTACTTTTCATTCCAAGCCTATACCCGTGAGGACGATAGATCAGTAGCAGGAAACATAGTCACATATCCTATTTCTGAAGTAAACAACACCGATCCTCATACCACTGTCAACAACAATCTGTCCATAACACTAAGTGATACCATGGCTCCAAGATGGCAACTGTCGTCTTATATAATCGCAAATAAACAACTGCCAGGGCACCATTATGACGTTGAGAAACATAAACTTACATTACTGCCATGCCATAATTGTCTCGTGTAATGCATTTTTTTCTACACATCGACTGAGCATAAAATATTAGAACTAGAAGCATAAGAGAACCTCCATCGAATAAGGATGGGTGGATTCATCATAGGTATGGTTTGATGCGATTTGTCACTTTTCAAACTACATGGGACTTTGAAATGGCGTCTCGTTATGAACTTGCTTACTTATTCGAATCCCAGCCGGCTCCTTCATTGGTGACGACGTAGTTGTAGGGGACCTTTGTTCCAGACGCAACGTTGGTGTTGCTGGTTTGGCGTCTCACGGTAAAGGCAATCTCGCCTGCACGTCGTGTACCTGTTGAGGGGAGTGAGATCCATTAGGGACTTCTAAAACTCCCAGCAGTGGAAAGCGTAAGATGGTTTTCTTCAAATCACACCCTGTTCAGAACTTATGAACCCCAGATGGGTGTGCGGTTAGATGGGTGTGCGGATCAGTGGTTGGGCGGGTGAGTGAGTGAGTGAGTGAGTGAACGAGTGAGTGAGTGAGTGAGTGAGTAATTGATGAAATATCTGGCAATATACATCCACCGGTTGTGTTTGGTTGCGCGAATACTGGTTGTGATTATAATCAATGTAGTTATAGTTACTTTCTTCCATAATTGCAATTGACCCTTCTAAAATGTCACAATGGTAATTGAAACAAAAACAAAATGTCAAAGCATAAGCATACAGTATTTGTAAAGGCACTGAGATGGAAGCTGAAAATGTACATTATTTTCAATGTCGTAATTGACGCCGGATCTGACAATTTTCAATGTTAATTGTATTTCACTCTAAGTCATACCGCTCATCTTATCTTCTAGTGCTGTCAATCGCGCCCTGGTCTCATCTTCTAGTGCTGTCATTCGCGCTTCTATCGACTGGAAATACAGACTCGATTGTAGATTCGGGCGCAAGCTCCACTAGTGATGGGGCATTTGGTGGGTGTTTGGCTTCGAACCTTCGGGACACTTTAACGAACGAACCTTCAAACGTTCGTTGATAAGTAGATAAGTGAACACACCTTTAAAGACCCAGTCAGCAGGAATGTAAAATGGCAATGAAGACGTTTTCATGATATTGATAATCCTAACAATTATTAATTACTTTTAACATACTAGCTCGCCAGGGAAATGATTGCCCATACAAACACAACGGTTTGAAAATAGTGCTTAGTTAACCCATCAACCTGTATGGGTACATATAGAGACATTATTTTAAGTCAAAGAAAAAGATAAAGAATTTCATGAATATATTTCGTGTTATGGACACATCCTCAGCATACATGATACAATGATTACATGCAATATGTACAAACATGGTAGTACTACAATGTACAAATACATTTATGTTCACATAAAGTACATATAGTTCATATGGTTCACACGTAAATTTTAAAGAGGAACTGGGTCTATTAATGGCTATTGGTGGTGACATCCTCAACCAACCCGTTCGGACAATACTAAAATACTAAAAGCAGGCAATCAATCAAGTGGCCGTTGACTCTGTAAACAATAATGCAAGGCGAGTACATGTACGGTATCGTTCACAAATGACGTCACCTGATTTTTGGGCCCCTTTTACCCCCTCCCCTTGTCACCTTTCGTCAACTTTGCAGCACTCCGCCCCTGGCAAGTTGACGTCATCTTTGCCTCATCCTTCCCTCCATGGTTTCCCGATTACATTTCGTTCAAGTAGCACTGAATCAACTGTGCCGTTGTAAGAATACATTCTTAATGGCGACTGTTTCAATACAATAAAGCAAATATGGCAATGTGATTTCAACTAGTAGATATATCACAAATCACTTAACACGTCAGAGAGCAATTTAAAATACTATTAAATAACTCACTTCTTTTCCAAAAGGTGACATCACACAAGTGGTAGACACCTCATCCCTTGTCACTTTTTGTCATCTCCCCCCGCCCCCCGCCGCCTACTGCTGGGTGACGTCAATTGTGAACGATCCCTTTCCCAGCCCAATTACTTAGGGGCAAAACCCACAGCAACGGATGCTCGTCGTACGGCTGCCGTACGTCAAATCTGCCGTACGGCGATTATAAACCCACAGTGATCATATTAGTTGACGTACGGCTGCCATACGGCAGCTGGAGTTAGCACACATGATTATTATGAATCTTATTTAAATATTATGGATCTTAGTATTATCATTGTCATTATTAAATTATGGATCTCAGTATTATTATTGTCATCCAACAAGAAAAAGTATAGTCACTATAATATAAATACCATCTCGCCAAACGTCTGTCTACGTTATTATATAAAGAAATAGATCTACATGAACATAACTAGACTATAAACGTAGAAAATTTCTCGTATGTGATGATTATCTGAGTTTAAATTGAAGCACACAATATCATTGTAAAATAAGTTTGAAACACAGCATTTAATCAACTTATAAACGCATAACTAGTAAAGGATTATTTACAGGTGTGCTAAGGTGATTTGTCCGATGTCGTAAGGCTATATTTGATACCAATCCGTCAGTATGGGTTTTAGCCAATAGAAAAGTTACTAAAGCAATCCATACTACGCCGTACGGCGCTGTAAAGTACCAAATACCAGGGAGTTTCATAATTTCCTAGCATATCACAGAAATTTTGAAAGAATGTTAGATTAGTTCATAATTGTAATTAAGCTAAATTTTCTTACCTACATATTTTTTATATACATCCTCAGTGTTATTTTGTTAAGTATTAATTTCAGTCTGTTAAATATGCTAACTTATTATTTTTTTCTTTTCTAAATCATTCTTTCAATTTTCTATTCATTGCACATATCTCATCAATAATAGTAACAAAAAATATTTGATATTTAGCGTGTATATTACCTCATCAGAAGCTGCGGCCACGGCAGCGCCCACCAGGAGAAGGATGGCAAATCGCGACATGGCTGGTCCGGGAGTTCGGAGTTGTCCACTCACTCTTATCTAGCTCTTATATACCTGCCTCTTATCACACATTGACACAAATAACAGCTGCCAAAGTGATAACATACTAATAATATAATAGTATCTGTATGAAAGTCCAGTGTACACCAGTTTGCATCGTAGGTGTCTCAGGTTATGCTCAGTGGCCGAACAAGTATGCGTGCATGGAAACATTGTGATGTGTTCTGTGAATTCTGAAAGTGTCTTTCATTTATACAGTATATCAAAATATCCAGAGCAATTTAAATGCCTTCATTTATACAGTATATCAAAATATCCAGAGCAATTTAAATGCCCCTCCATAAAAGGCCGAAATTCCCTTAAATGATCAGTCAAAAATATATGTGTTCTGTGCCCGGGGTTCTGTGAATTCCAGGATCAATAAACGATCTTTTTCATTGGGCGTGTATGGAAAATAAAACTCATATATTTCACATTTAATACTTATTACACTTATTGCATAATCGAATGATTTTCGCCAGGTGTTCTGTTTACAATATGTTACTTTTTGCCCATTCACAATGTAAGTGTGATGGGCATAGAGCCGGCCTTTTATGGAGGGGCATTTAAATTGCTCTGGATATTTTGATATACATAAAACAGTGTTTTGTAACTGTCCTTATCGCTATCATCATGAGAGTGAATTCTGTGTAAACAGAAGGTATGAAGACTATGGTCATATATTGAATTCACTCATTTGTACTCGGTTATGTATGTCTATGAGATAAATGTAGAGCATTTGGTTTATACATGTTATAGTCGTGATCCAAGTCTTGCTCTCACGACTCAACATTTTAATACCAGGTCATTGGAACACGTATTGACCATTGCTCACATTATTTAGTAAACCCGCCCATGCCATTGCCCCACCCCCCCTCCCACACACACACACACACACACAGACAGGAAAAGAATGCCCCCAAGAGTGGATTTTAGACGCTGTCAGGGGCATTCAGGCATTGTCATGGTCCAGCGGGAGCAATCGACTGCGAATCTTTTTGAAGTGCGGTTGGTTCTCTCCAAAGGCTACTACTGCCCCGAGATCCTGCAAAACAAGCGTTACCCGGAAAACCCGTGTGATATGTGGGCCATCGCGTCCATGATGATAGATTTGTCCGGAATACAGCCAATCTTTCGTGCCAAAAACAACGAACACAAGAGCCAGCTAGAGGCAATATTCTGGATTTGAGGCACCACCGACAGCTGCAATGCATTCACAAGCATACCCAACTGCAAGAAAATGGTTCCGGGAATATGTATCCCAAAACTAACTTGAGGCCCTTATTTAGGTCTGTGGAACGTGCTGATCAAGCCCACAACCTGTTCGAGCGGCTTGCAACATACAACCCAGCCCGGTGAATTACCGCAGACGTTGTAGACCACGTTTTGAAGAGACTGTAGTTTCAAGTTTCAAGTTTTAACCTTCCTTCTATCAAGATTTTAGATAAGAACATAGTGTAAACGTGTTAGTTAGTGCATGATAAAAGCAGGAGATTGGGGGCATAGTATTAATATGGGAGGGCATGGGTCAGGGTGACAACTTTTCCTTTCAAGATTGCCAATGATTTTGCCTCAATGGTATCCCTGGGAAGCTGGTTCCACTCAAAGACTGTTCTGGGGAAGAAGGAGTACTTATAGTATTGAGTTAAGGCATGGGTGGGGATGGTGTGAACACCATTTCTATGTATTGTTATATAATTATCAGTTGGGGTATCTACAAGACTCCTGGCTATTTCATAAACATCATTGCAAGCCTGCCATCTGTTCTCCTCTGTGCCAAGTCTCTCCATCCCAAGTCTTGGAGCATATCTGAGACTGAGGAAGTGTTATGGCCCACACACCCATCTGGCAGCTCTCCATTGGACCATCTCCAGGTTAGCTGCTTGCTGAAATGACACTAAGCACTAAACATTGGATGACTTATCTGATACCGTCGTAAGTTAGTAAAACAAAAATACTCTCTGCTGTAATAAAAATAGCGTACATTTGCTCTGGTTATATTTTGCGGCAGAGGTTATATTTTGCGTCACCAGGTCTATTTTCGGGGGTGTGGTTACGTTTTGCGTTAACGCAAAACATAACTGGTTATATTTTGCGGCTGGTTATGTTTTGGGTCTAACAACCCTCACATGCTAGGTATGCTTGGCATGCTTTAGCCTTATCCGAACTAAGCAAACACAACACTGTTCAATCACAACGGCTTCAATCTGACTACCCAGATGACTATTGCACTACATACAATATAGGCATAATGTTCTAACGACTTTTGATCTACTGATTAAGAGTCATGGATAAACTTATCATTACCGGTACTCTGAATCTATTCTATTTGAGATTTCCACAGTCCAGTCCATAGATGCAGTAGCACCTCGCTATTATTAAGACCACATGCTGGTTTCTCCTGGTGGTCATGTTGTTTTAATTGTGAAATGCTATGATTGCTCAGCATTGTCAGTAAAGGTACAAATGAGCTAATGAGCTAATATGCTACATGGACATGGTATGAGAATTCGGTGAGTACTTTGTGAGGTAATTCTTTACCAGAATTTGCTTTCATTTGCTACGTGTCTGTTTCTATATACATCTAGTTTTACTCCAAAACGCTTCGTATATTGAGGTATTCAAAGTTAATTGTGTGGAGATAAAGAATCCATGGGTTTCTCATACTGTAACGTATGAAGTATGGTATGTGAAGTGTTAACCGTGAAGTATGAACTGTGAAGTGTGAACTGTTAAGTATGAACTATGAAGTGTCCTCTAGTGCTGTTGTTCATAGATAAATTATGGTATGAAAAATATGTGTGAAGCATAATGTGTGATGTGATCTCAGGCTTTCGTGCGTATTACCTTTTCAGACAACAAAATGATCTATCGGAATATTGAAAATCTGGACATAAGTGTAAGTCAAACGTTTGGCATTAAATAGAGGGTGTGCTGAACATCAGTGTTATGACAGTTGCATTATTTATCTTCATTTAGATACATTGTAATTTGAACATTAGTTAAATTTATATTCAATTCATTTAAGTAGAAGGTAGTCTGAAACCATGATATTTTGATATTCAATTTGACAGTTATATGTTTAATTTGAATAAAATGAGCTTATAATGAATTATGACATGTATATATCATTGTTAACTACACACAGAGAGTCTATAAAAAGTAAACATACGTGTATCATAAATGATACTAAAACACAAAAATATGGACGGACACACATTAGCTTGGTTTGCATTGTGACAAGCTGTTTCCGCGTTCAATGCACGTCTGAAAATCATTGTTCTGTATGGGTCTGCATTGACGTAGCTTGTCCATGCATTTTAATCTTGGCATTGTTTCTCAACTCCTTGTTTTCCTTCTTTTCAGCTGTTTTCTCCAGGTAACGCCTTGTCTCTTCTACCTTCATTTCGATCGTCTTCCTATTCAGCTCAATCTTATTCTTAGCTTTTTCCAACCTCTCAGCCATCTTCCTTGACATTTCTTTTAGATTCATATCATTTCCCACCCGGCTTTCTTCCAACATTTTTTCATCATTTCCTTACTTTGCCAAGAGCAGCATGGTTTTTGTTGTGGTAGGATAACAGTCATAAACTTGCTTGAAGCCCTGAACGTCTGGACAGAAGTCCTTATGCATGGCATACCAGTAGACGTCATTTATCTGGATTATGCCAAAGCCTTTGATACGGTACCACACCAACGTCTCATACATCAAGTCTCCAGTTTTGGCATAAAGGACAAGGCTTTGGCATGGATTGAATTATTCCTGACAGGCCGACGACAACATGTTAGAGTGAATGACGCCACCTCATCCTGGAGCCCAGTAGATAGTGGAGTGCCACAAGGATCAGTTCTAGGGCCTACACTCTTCACTCTCTTTGTATCAGATATACCTGCTGCGGTGGAAAGTGTAATGTCAATGTTTGCGGACGACACCAAGCTCTTTACTGCCATATCGAACACCAGCTAAGTTGAGACCCTAGGCTAGGACCTTCGTAGACTCAAAGACTAGTCAAATCTAACGCAGATGCGATTTCATCCACAAAAGTGTAAGGTCATGCACCTCGGAACAGCAAATCCATCTTCAACCTACAGTATGTCGACATCTGACGGAACACAGCATGAATTGGAGTCAGTGACAACGGAAAAGGATCTAGGAGTCATTGTAGACAATGAGTTACAATTCTCTGACCATGTACGACAAATTGTGAATAAAGCCAACAGAGTACTGGGATGCCTGAAACACACCTTCAAATTTATGACCTCTGAAACTATGCGTCTTCTCTACAAATCACTTGTCAGGCCTTTATTAGAATACGCCTCATGTGTCTGGTCACCTTACCTCAAGAGCGATAAGGACTTTTTAGAGAATGTACAGAGACGGGCCACCAGAATGGTTCCAGAATTGAAAAAGCTTTCATACTCTGAGCGACTCCAAAGACTGAAACTGACAACCCTAATTTTCCGAAGAAAACGTGCTGACATCATTCAAACCTACAAGATTCTTTCCGGCAAGGACACATTGAATATGGACCCTAGGTGCTCCAAGTGTATCAACAAATCCATGGTCCAGAGTACACGTAGTCATAAAACCAGAGGACATGACCTAAAACTACAGAAACCTGAAGCAACTGGTGTTTGCCACAGATTCTTGGCCACTAGAGTGGTTGATGACTGGAAACACTTGTCCAGTGAAACAGTCCATGCCGAAACCATAAACCAGTTCAAGGCTGGTCTTGCGAGAGATTGGTCAGACCACCCAGACCTATACGAGTACCGATTCTCCTATTAGCAACTCGGGAGAAAACCGACTGGTAAACAATCTCTAGAACAGTGTTAAACACACGTACAGTATTGAGCACTGAAGATAGAGATCCTACCTCTGCCGGTCTCAATACTCATTTATGGGTAACTACTGACTGTGTACGAGGTGAATATATTTTTTTGTATATTTTTGTTGCTCAAATGTTAACAGTATGTAGTTTCATTATTTAATACGTATAGACATAGGTCACTTTTTCATCGTCAAGGTGTGACAGGTATAGGCATGGGTCACTTTTTCATTCCAAATTAGTATGTTGGTGGGCACTGTTTCAACGTTCGAAATTGCACACCCATGCGCCTGTCTTAGGCATTGCCTATTCATATTATTATACTACCAATTTCTTGCTTTTATTTTGCACTGCTGCTAACACTTTTACACTATGTTCTTACATAATCATTTTTATCTCCATCCTCTCTCTCTCTCTTTCTCTTGATAGAAGGACGGCTTGAAACTTGATCATGTAGCCTTCATCACATGGCTTGAAGGCATTGCAATAGGGAGAAAACATCGTCTAATCCATCCTCTCGTATTTATACAATTCTTACATGCATATAAGTGTTCCAAAATTGGTCCACAAAATCAGCAAATGCGCAATATTTGAAAACTCCCAAAGGCTCCAGTGTATCCTTATTTTACGATTAAACGCACTCTCGTTTAAAAGAAGGAAAATTACTATAAAAAGTTTGTTTTTGACAAACAGCATTGTATGCAATTGGTGTATTAAGATTAAGTGTTACATGGCTTATAATGTGTGTGCTTTTGTGACCAGTATTTCATGTAGGAGCTCCATTTCCGGTCTGGTCTGGTAATGGGTGTTGAGCAAACTAATCTGTAAACAGTTGCACACTCCTCAAATGAATGCTAATGTTGATTGAGATTGCATAGTGGAGACTTAAGACCATAAATTACACACTTATATTTATCAATTAACTTGTGCAAAAATCTGAAGACAAATTGGTGTTGCTGAATAAAAATGAATCCTACATTCTAATGTAAGAATATTAATCATTTTTCAAACCCTTTCTGTAAAACGTAATAGGTATGTAAAAAATAAAAATTAACATAGTTTCTAGAGGAACAAATATCTTGTAAAACCCTTTAGATTCCCACGTGCCCTTCCCCCTGAATCTGCCTATGCCTATAAATATTTTTCGGTCTGGACATTTCTTAAGACATTCCAAAGTGTATAAAACCCACATAGATTTTTTAGATTGAAAGGAAAAAAATCAAAACTAGTAATGATTAAAGAAAACAAACAAATCATGTTCTTTATACATGTTTATTGTAACCATACCCCAGTTGAAATGATATTGCAAATGACATGATAATAACATAATAACATGCATGATTCAAAATTAAAATCTAATTCTTATCGTACCAAATTCAACCAAATTTGCCTTGTAATCACTTATTTAAACCTATCATCTAAGACATATTCATCTTCATGATCTATTTGTATTTTTTTTGAGATTCTAACACAATTGTAAAACATTACCACTTTCAGAATGTCTGATGTAATAACGGTCTTTAGTTATGATGTACTAGTATATCTAATCCAACTGGCAGCGTTCATGAGTTCAAATCAACCAGGCACAGCGGGGATTGGCAAGGTACAATGTACATACATATACGCATTTGCATGAAAAGCCTTAAACCCGGCATATCTGTACTACTTTTGACAGCGTTGCAATTATCATCGTTGGGTTGCCCCGGTTCTGTACAAAGTTTTCTGAAAAATGAAAAATGTATATTCTAGAGCTATGCATTATCTCATTCATGACTTCGTTGTTCTCATACCAAACATTGCGGTGCACAGTATTTATCATTTAATACAGACACTTCATGAAAAACAAAGGTTACACAACATACTTGTTGGGCAGAGGTTGTAAATTTTTATTCACAGCAGCAGCAAATACTGAACGCAGTAGATCTTGCTTTCTTTTGAAAAGTAAAGCCGCCAGGACCTTGTCTCCAAGCGCCAAAGCCATTGATCTGAACATTTTTAAAATTTTAAAATAGTGATTGTTATTCTACAAACACTCATAACTAATTTGGGGTAAAAAATCAAATTCTAACTTACATTGAATCTGTGTATACTAACAAATTAACATTAAAACAAGCCTCATGATCTGACTTACAGCCGCAGGTCTTGGTAAGGGTTGGATGTATGAATTGTCTGGAGCATCCCTGTTAGTAGAATCATCATCATCATCATCATCATCACTATCTGATGACAAAGCAGCAATAAATGCTGAACGCAGTAGATCTTGCTGTCTATTGTAATGAAAGCTGCCAGGACGATGTCTCTAATTGGGGAAAAAAATCAAATTCTAAGGGAGCGACCATCATTATACAGGAGGGGGGGCGGTCATTTGGTATTGACAAGATAAAAAATTGAACACCCTCCCTAACTCTACGTTGAAATTGAATGCCCTCCCCATGTGAACATTAAGAAACTGAGCCCGCCCCCCACCCCCCGCCCTCGGATAAATATGAACAATGACATACTTTCGTATTATAAAGTTTAATATTAGATAGATATCCTGAAAACTGTTTAAAGTGTATTGCACTGAATCATTCACTCTCAATGGTCAATGAATACATATTTAGAAATCTATTTGACTTGTTGACATTACAATACAGTTAAATCCAAAACCATGCATATATCAGGAATGTATCAGTTTGCGACAAAAGTGCATAAAATATTACCTTTTCAGTTTGAGAATTGAGTTCCCCCCCCCCCCCCCTCTCTCTTTGAATTAAAATTGAACGCCATCCTGTGACCAAAGAAAATGATTGAGCGCCACTCCCACCAAATGACCGCCCCCCTGTACATGATGGTCGCTCCCTAACTGAGTAAGTGCAATTATAATTTTCTTCAAGTGACATTGAATCTGTATACGTACACTAACAAATTAACATTAAAACAAGGCTCATGATCTGACTTACAGGTCTTACATCCGGACGTCTTGGTGGGTGCTGGATGTATGAATAGTCTGGAGGATCCCTGTTAGTGGAATCGTCATCATCCTCCCTATCTGATGACGATCGTGAGGTCGAGCTGTCAGTGTACAGGTCAGGTACGCTTTGATGCTGTGGCAGCTCAGGCCTAAAATACAACAGAATTCATTCAAAACTATACAAAATTATTGACCTCAATAATAGTGATAATTGTAAATGATAATTACCATTCCTGCTCACTCTCAGTGTTGGAAGAGTCGTTGGAAGACATAATTATTATGTAAAAAATATTATGATAATATTTTTTCTTGAATTACAATAACGACGCTATAATATACGGCAGAATAAGAAAGGGCGGGAAATTGAATATGTGCTTACCTTATATATTTCCTGGTAGTCTACGTATCTATTTTGTAAATTCCAATAACTAATTAGAGCTAAACACGAATAACTGGGTTACGTTTTATTAGCTAGTGTCATGTTCTAGACCAAAGTTCAATACGTGTTATCTATAGTACGTAGCTTTATTTCGACAGCTGAAACATTATTCCATTACAGCTATATATACATAACAGTGCAGTTGTTAATCACACGCACAGAAATGCAACGGCCAGAATATAGGTGGCGATATGTGATATTGGCGATTCGACTGTTACAAGTTGTCGTATTAATTAGTATATAACATTGATGGAAATAATCTACGTTAATATGCGATTCCGTCTATAGGTAATTGTTTTAACTGACTAGTTTATTTTGACATATTTTGACACGCATATAGACTATATCTATATCGCATCCAACTCCCGTGTCCTCATTTCACCTGTCAAATTTCATAATTCTAATTGAACTTTGGTCTAGAACATGACACGAGCTAATAAAACGTAACCCAGTTGTTTGTGATTGGAAAATTCCAGACCAGTGACCTCTAACACGTGTTGAAATTTTTAGTGTCTAAATTCATTGCATTATTTGAATAACATTTACTTTTTTGTTAATGTTACTACATATTGAATATTTGTATAATAGTGAGTAAATGTCTAAATAAATTGACAAATTGCAATTTATTTACTTTAGTTACTATCTTTTATTCATATTCCACAGCAAAAAGTATGGTGGATATAAACTGAATATTCCACGTAGAAAAGAATAGTAAAATACCCCAGAAATACACCTACATATCAACCTTCATATTCACATAGAAAATACCAGTAAAATACCCCCACATTTCCACCATCAAATCCACTTAGAAATGACACAGAAATGCCCCCAGATTTCCACCATTACCCTCCCCCCGCCCCCATTATTTCTACCAGAAATACCCCCACATTTCTACCTAAAATACCCCTGCTTGCGCAAAAAACTGAAGACAAATTGGTGTTGCTGAATAAAAATGAATCCTACATTCTAATGTAAAAAATATTAATCATCTTTAAAACCCTTTCTGTAAAACGTAATAGGTATGTAAAAAATAAAATGTAACTTAGTTTCTAGAGGAACAAATATCCTGTAAAACCCTTTAGATGCCCACGTGCCCTTCCCCCTGGATCTGCCTATGCCTATATATATTTTTCGGTCTGGATATTTCTTAAGACTTTCAAAAGTGCACAAAACCTACATAGATTTTTTTAGATTGAAAGGAAAAAATCAAAACTAGTAATGATTAAAGAAAACAAACAAATTATGTTCTTTATACATGTTTATTGTAACCGGTTGAAATGATATTGCAAATGACATGATGCACCATTACAAGCAATATATTCATATCTACATGTACTATAGTACAAAATAAACACCTGTTCATAACATGCCATGTCGGAAATTTATAAATGTTTCACACAGTACAGTACAATCTTGTTATATTGATATTGCTTATCTTGTCTTTTCCGTTAATTCAAAATGTGGGCTCTCTCGAGCATTTTACTGTCACCCCTACAGATTCGAGATAACCAGTATCTACAGTATATCATGCTGCCGACAAGACAGTTTGAATGATAGTTTGAATGATTTTTCACAATTAACCAATGGTATTGCTTTGAAATGTAGAAGTAATCAGACAAACCAGCCATATATACTCATTTATGAGTCAACTACACTGTACATTTTTATAAATCTACATAATATACTTAGAAAAGCAGCAAGTTAGAATTCTAGGTTCACAACCAGTCATGAACTACATGTATATAAAAATTTCTCTTCATCCATTCTGAATTGAAATATCAATCATCCTCCAATATTTTGAGAAGGCAGATTCTGATAAAAATAGTAAGATCCAATTTTCAAGGAACATAATAACATGCATGATTCAAAATTAAAATCTAATTCTTATCGTAACAAATTCATCCAAATTTGCCTTGTAATCATTTGTTTAAACCTATCATCTAAGACATATTCATCTTCATGATCTTAAAGATTTGAAGTAACGTTTTACTGTTGACACCCCCCCACACACACACACTTCACAAACATACATGTATGCTCTTCCAAAAACATTTCACACACATATGCTGTTGAAAACAAAATATTTTTTAACAAACCTATGCAGTGTTTAAGATGGGGGGCCCTGTTTCCAATTCACACTTAAATTTTAGCCCTCTTTGCATTGAACACGTCATGCATGTTTGCAAATTTCACACTTCCCACCTTATTTTAAAGCAAATTGCACACTTCACACTTAATTTTAAACAAATGTCACACTTCACACTGAAGTTTTTCGCTATTCCCATTTCACAATAAAAGGGCATAGGCATCCTCATAGAACTGACTGATGTGCCACCCTATGTAAAGGTTCATCCTCAAAATTTTGACAAAATATACAGAACATTCGAATGATATAAATTCCCATGTAAGTACACTGTTTGCAATCATCCCCATACCCTCAATTGGCATTTGTAATGATGAAAACCTCGGGATGTTTTGATCGTCATACATGTATATGGTGTATTGTTTAAGATGCATATATCGAATTGGGTTAAAGTTTTGATACATGATACCATTCTCATCAAGTGTACTTCAGACCATAACTATTTGTATTTTTTGAGATTCTAACACAATTGTAAAAGTGGCAGCGTTCATGAGTTCAAATCCACCAGGCACAGCAGGGATTGGCAAGGTACAATGTACATACATGTACACATTTGCATGAAAAGCCTTAAACATTTTACACTAAGATTATGTTAAAATGTCTTTTCTTATGACTGAGTTCATTTTCCAGGGACACAATATAGATTTTAGGCTTTTATTTTAAAAAAGCTTTTTTTCTCTATAGAGACCTTCTCAATTTTAATTTGTAATACATGTATGCCACATACATGTACAAGTACATGTACTCCCACTTAGTTAATACATACACTATTGTCAAGACATTTTACACTAACATCCTTCACAAATATATTGAGCCAATAAAGTAAATGTTAATACCATTCATTCGTAAGATCATACGATCTGTCAACAAAGTTCATTTTCACACATGTGAATCCAGGGTGGATGGGTGGGAGTTGCGGCCCCTCCTTCCCGCCTAAACAACAGTCATTTTGCCTATGTCCAGGCTTTGCTGGGTGCACACATTTCCTACATGATTTGACAAGAATTTACGCGAGTCTACACGCCCACCCCTTTACTGAATCAGCCACGGACTTGCATTGCAAAAAATAAATTACTACCAGACACATATTCTTTAAGAAATACACATAGGTAAAAACAACAGCAACCCCATGTTTTCATCACAGCCTATATATACAAGTGCTCATCAAATCTAATGTTATTAGCATTAGAAAGAAATGGAGGCATTAAATATGTTAATGATATGACATAACATGATTTTGAGAATGGTGTGAAGAGAAATCATGATTACAATTATTAACTTTGACTAATAATTGCATCCAATCTTAAATAATGCTCCAAAATAGTTTTCAATTTCTGAATCTAGTGTTTTTCGATTAAAATAACCTCATACTTTCAGGAGTTGTAGCTAACGAGCATTCAAAATCAACATTTCAACTTTTCAATACTTCAACTCTCTTTCAAAAAATGTGCATACACAACCTACACACAGAAAGTGGGTTTGGCATGGTTCAGCATTCAACACATAATACAACAAGTGGCATACATGTATCTGTATAGAATGGTACTCAGGCCCTTGTTATAAATGTGTTGATTTGATACTATTCTATACTATTAATGATGTTATCTTACCCAATACCAAACCTTTGATAAAAACTATTGAGATTTTCACATAGGTATACAATTTAGATTTGGGTAAATTGCAGAAAACTTGTAAAATATTTGAACCAGACAGGTTTTTGGAAAATAGACGTTTCGCCTGGTATTGCAAGATTTGGCAAAATATATTGGAAAATTTAACTCAAACTCTTGGATCCGCCATGTTTTTTTTTAAATATTTGACACATAAGTTTCTATATTTGACTCCCAGGATGAGTGTACAGTAAAACCTCCCAATTTGACTCATCTTACAATCAGTGCACCTGCCACGCATAAACAAAAAAAGTCGTCCACATAAACCAATTTACACTGTACATGCTTTCGCACATTATTTTGTCTATTCTATTCACATTTCAAAATGTTACAACCACCCGTATTTCAATGTTTTCAATGTTGTTTAATGAGAAGATTTCCCCCTGTACATTATACCACTACACACAGTACATAGCCTTCTCAACTCTCTGGTAAGATGGTAAGAATACAGTGAAATCTGTCTGTAAACCATGTCCACTTTCTCCCACTATCATCAATTAACAGTGTCTTTTCAACTACCAAGTGGGAGCATAGTGGAAGCTAACTGTATTCCAAGCCCACCTTTCTCCTATCATTAATACAAACTATACTGTCCTCCTAACTCCCTGGAGATTATCCAGTAGAATGTGCCTACAGCCCATTCCCACTTTCCTACTATCGCAATCACACACACTGTGCATCCTAGTCACAGACTGTGTCCAATCCTACATACCAAGAGCTATTCCTACTCACACTTTGCCAAATTATTAACCAACAGCTGTTCCATTGCTGCTGCTTACAACTAATTCTGTATATTTCAAAATTGCACATTTCTTATTCCCTCCACCATTACACACTCTGTTGTGTAGCATCATAATTGGGTGGCACCATCTCGCGCTGCGTCAGTTCATAATGATGCGCCGGCGCTGGCACCGTACCTCGACCTCCGGTGCTCGCGCCTCCTCGGAACAGCGATGCCGTCTCGGAGCGTGGAGTCCCAGCCGGGTACTGGTGATGATGGTGCAGGGGTCTCGTGCCCGCGCACCCTAAAGCGTACAGTTTCGAGTCCCGCGACCCGTCAGGTTTGACAATGTGGTCGGTGTAAACGACGCCCAACAGTTCGTGGTGCATGGTGGTCGCGGTGGTGAGGTGGTGATGTGTCGGAGAACCCCCACCCCCACCCCCACCACTACAGTGGTCCGAGTACAGACACGCTTGCTGCTGTTGCTGTTGTTGTTGCTGCTGCTGCTGTTGTTCGGTGTAGAGTTTGGTAGCGTCTGTCAGCACGGTGTGGGTGCTGTACGTGCCTGCTTTCTTTTCGTCTTCGAGGCTGCACAGACTGACGCCAGGCCGCGAGTACTGGTGGCGCCGCCTACAGGATAAACCACGCACTGGTCAGTATCTACTGGATGTTTTATTTTCAACATAGGTTATTTTTTCAGTATGCTTACCATTGCACCCATGGGTTAGATTCTCTATACACATGCCTTGTATGGGGCTTTTATTCAGTATGGCTAGTATGCCGTGCTCATACCCTAGTCCTGGTGGCTATCTGATGAGTATAGCTCAAACACTAGTAATTATCGTACACTAGTAGGCCTAAGGACAAACAAATAAATGTGCAAATGTCGTAATAATGTGCATTGTTTGATAACAAAATGACTTACCAAACCTTGAATACATCATGGGCACATGCATCGTACTGGAATTTGCCCTCTACGAAGCATGTGCCCATGGAATAGATCTAGATCCAACCAACCTTTTCATGTAGACGGCGACCAGAGAGAGAAGCGCGCCTCCGAAGAACACTCCAAGAGCCACGCCGAGTGCCACCACGGCCAGGATACCTGCAACAACACGGGTAATAATGGCCCATCTATCTAGAATGTAATGTTTTATATTTCATGGTATATAATTATGAAAAGTGATACATAACACCAAAAACAAATTGATTATCAAGGTGCATTTTACACTTACAGACATAGCCCCAGCATCATGAGACCGCGGAGGGGGTATTTCTAGCTTATCATACTTCTACAATTTATAAACACTATACATGTATATCTATCATATATGCTAATGTGTATGGTATAGTGTTTGTAAATCATAGTAGTATACACACCCCTATTCTATTTCTTGATAATGAGGCTCACGATTACAGACAGTCTTAGTGAATGAAACAGTTTCAAGCCTAATGGAAGTGTGTTGCGCATGCTTATTTTACACCACCTGTTAGGCACCTGAAGCTCAGTTCTGAAGCTTTTTCAATCTGCTTAGAATGGGTACAAACGTCAATTTAGATGCTGTATACTTTAATTGATGTCTACTACATCGCGTATAACATGACATTTTATACCTATTCTATCTACAATAGATGCAGCAGTGGCACAAATATTACTACAAATTTGCTCAACTTCCTAAGATTGATTATTTGGTTGTAGATGGTTCTTTTCATGTTGTGGGTACCGTGAATTAGTGGAAAAGAAACTTCCATCCGTCTACATAAATGTGGTCAGGTGTTTGTACACTGACCAGACATTTTAAAGGATGAATGATTTATCTAAATGAACTATTTAGATGTATGTCCAAATCTTGTCTAGCTCAAGTTCATCATTATCCTGCACGTGGTCAGCTTGGCTTCATCTACTTGTATTTTGGGGGTTACCCTTGCGTTCATAAAAGTGCACGCCTCCTCATTCACAATGAAGGGGAAATAAAATCTTTTCAGAAATGAACTAACTCACCAACAGGAAACTCTCCTTCTTCCCTCACAGACACAAATGGACCCTGGTCAACTGCGTCTGCAACAATAAAAGCATACAGTAGAATCTGTCCTATCTGAACACTTTCTGGAGAAGCGAAAAGTGTCCATATACATCTAAGACAGGTGTCCTGAAATGGGAGTGTCCGAATGGACAGGTTCCACTGTTGTAGAGACACTATCCCATGGTAGACGTTCAGACTCAGGTTGATGTTTGCCACCTGCCAGATCTAGTTTGGCCAAATGGTTGACGTCGTACACAATCTTGTTGTTTACCCATCTCTACCATTATGCCATAATGTGTTTGAGCATGTAGTTTCCACGCAACATTTACATTGTGTATGATGCTGTAAAGCTGAGAACAATTATGGAGCTCAAACTAGTTTGGGAATGGTCGCACACTGGTATTTAGTGTTGTTACGTGTTCTAATGGGTACAGGTGGAGCACGAGAGCGTATACTTGGAGAGCAGTAAACTGACAACACCGGATACTCCCCAGGACGTATCCACGAGAGCAAACTTGTTTTTGCAATGATTGCTAGTTGTTAATCCTGCGTACAAATTCATATGGTTACACAGCTTTACTTAACCACCAACCTTTGTGCACGAATGATAAATGAACATTAAATTTTCAGAATATGAATAACGTTTTTTTTAATCTTATTTGTACACATTTATTTTTCTGTCTAGCACGTTGTGAGGCCCATGGCTGTATGATGGCATGAAAATAGGAAATAATATAACACATTTGGAATGGCCTCGGCACATCGTTTGTGCCTAAGTGGAAACCTTCATCATACACTGGTGCATAATACATGAAACACGTATATTTGCTCTCCATTAAAACATAATAGCTCTTTCAAGTGGACAGTTTTATTCGTGCCTATGATCGTACCCGTGTGTTTTACAAGAGGAAATGTAGTTGGAGAATGTTCATAAAAACGTACATGTACTATGTAGTTATATTGTATGTCATTTTAATGCAAGGCCGTTTTGTAGCATTGTTTAAAAATCTGGTTTCATAGTATAGGGTGGATGTTCAGCGAATTCATTCGTAAATGTGAGCAGAGCGCTGAGTTTTCGAGCACGCGAGTGTGGATTTGAGTGCACACACACGAGTACATTATAGATTTTACATAGAAATGAAATACAAGGTCTGATACATTATTTTCGTTCTGAATTTTTGTGTCTTCAGCATTTCCCCATACAGTAAAACTAGATGATATGAATTATATATATATATATATTCAAAATTATTCACGAACGTTCGCGAGTTTACACCAGAATTGCAGCAGGAGTCAGAAAATTGACCGCCTGCCATGCACAGACAGATGTTTATTCCGATGATGCTGTTGGCGAAACATGTTAGTAACTAAAGGTACACTCAATTCTACTCTCACTTTTCTGCCAAATTACACTGTTGTGATATTAAGAATTAAATCTAACTAGCTGTTGAATTGCATAAAATCAGATCAATATTAACCATGCGTATCAATGATGTTATTATTTCGCTTTTCACATACGGCCTTGCACCGTGGGGTGGGGGATTGGGGGGGGGGGTTATAAGAAAGTGTGATATGGGAAAAAGTAGAAAAAAAATAATAATAAAATATGTATGTGAAAAAGGCAAAGAAACAGAGATAAGGGTTTTCGTGGAAGTGGGATGTGGTTAAAACGCTAAAAGATTTCTGGGATGTGGGAAATAAGGCCTAAAAATTTAGTGATGTGGGATTTCTCGACCACTTATAACACCCACTAGACTACGTGTGTACGTGTACGTACCCTGTTGCGTGCAGTTGCCGACGTCTCCCACCCAGCGCGTGCCCGTGCACGTGGCGTACCACGTCTCCTGGGAGCGGTTGCAGCGCACCGTGGCCATGTGGCCCGTGATGCTCACCGAGCCGCCGTCCGGCGCCTCCAGAGCCTCGCAGCCAGACACTGCAATGCAGAAGTACTGTTTTCTAACATTGGCAATGCTGCAGTACTTCAATAGTTGCTATACTGCTTTCCTATGACCAGGTCATTAGTATGTTGTCCATGAGGGACAGATCTGCTTTCGGGAGCCTGCAGAATCTGACACAGCAATGTAGATAAGTTATTGTTTAATTTGTACTGCTGCAGTAGTCTACTTCAGTAGTTGCCATAGTGTTTTCCTAAGTGGCGTACACCAGGTCATTGGCTTATGACAAGTGATTGTGACAGAAGTGTCCACGGGAGCGCCCAGAAATTCTAGACACTGGAATATGTGGAGAGGTGATACCAGTGGACGTACTTTTGCAAACAAACAAACAAGCAAGCAAACAAACAAACATGAAAATGAAGTTGCTGTTATTTAATTTCTGTTTTTTTCTCTTTAAAGAGGGATGATATTAGCTACTCTGGATCTACTACGACAGCTGCCACCAGAGTCTCCTAAGCCTCCAAAGCTAGACACTGAAATATGAAAGTCCATTTTGAGATACGCACATGCATGTTATGCCTTTACAATTACACAAGGTCATTGGCGTGTTGGCCTGTGACAGTGACACACAACCAGTCTCAAGTGTGACTATAGGTGCCGGTGTATGAGCCACACCACCGCGCACTATATAAACTCACTATTTAAACCCACATTCATTAGCTGAGTGAACAGCTCCATACAAGCGACCGGCACAGACGCCATCCAATTCACTTACCGTGGGATCTACATAAAGGATAAACGCTACACTTTATTATTCCACTGGGCCCGCCGTATAAAAGGCTTGGCGTGTTCCGATAAGTATGTAATTTAGCGTATGACGCTTTATGGCAAGGTTCACACGCCCATCATAAAAGATGCTTAACCTTTTTTAGCGTTTAATAAAAAGCCGGCCCGCGCGTTGCACTGGCCCCTCGGTGGAAATTAACGCTTCAGTTTGCGTCAGCCGCTAGCTCGCGTTTGACATTCACTTGCTACAACGCAAAGCACCCGAGCTACCTCCATATCCATTACCGCACAGTGCAGCCTCAGATATTGAGGACCAGCCCATACTGAAGTCATGATGCCATGCTACATACGTTTTAATGAGTTCAGGTGAAGCAAGATGACTTGAGCATATGCTTGGAGAGCAATACGCAGACTTCAGTGGATACTCCCCAGGGCGTTTCCATGAGAGCATGCTTGTTTTTGCGAGTACCGGTAAAGCTATTTGTACTGGACGTGTACCTTCATATGTCTCTCTATATGTTGAAAACTCTTCTTGTTAGAAAAATAGGGCCTATGTTTAACCAATAACCTTCTATGGTTAGACTAGTTATCTTATCTCTACATTGATAGAGTTGATCGAGAACCTGAATAAAGACACCACCTATTTAGTAAGAGTACTTGGGGTTTCTTACTACTGGGAAAGGAATCTGCATACCTCTTCGACAGGCATACATCTCATTCCACCCACCCATGAATAATATGAGCACTATTCTAGTGTTTTCATGAACATTGAGTGGTAGAATATTGCGTATCCTGCCACTCAATCTGATAGCCATCATCATTTTTTGTATCTAGTATTCCGATGCTGGTACACACGTGTCCATATTGCAGGTATCTAATCTTTAGCTGAACTCATGCATCATAGACATAGCAGATCCAAGGACGGTGTGAAGAGGGTGGGGGTGCCACCTTTTTCCACGCCAAATTTCATTTCCGTGGTGCTTTTTTCATGTCTGGGAGCTATTGCGCGTGTGAAACCCTTGAAATGCTGCGGGTATGCCCCCATCCATTTCCCGAAAACTTGGATCTGCCAGTAAGTGTGGATGATGTATGTACAGTTGTTGCGTCACATTTTCGTTTTAATAGTGTTACAGCGTGTGTTAACTGTGAACTGGTACCTAAATCATACACACTTAATTTCTGTAATGCGCTGAACATTTTTAGATTCTATAAATGTGATCACATCAACAGATTAATATATGGCAAGATCGGGCTTTTTTTATCCACATGTATACAAGTCAATATAATATTTACCTAAAATGATCAGAATAGGCCAAAAGTATAAAACTGCCGTATCTAGAGGAAGGAACACACATTAAATATTGAATAAAAACACTCACTGATATATAGCGAGGTTTAATGTGAAAGGACTGATATCCAGTAAATGCACATTTAATTGAAAAATAGCTTGCACCGGGCCCATACATTAATGGTAATTGCACACCTGTTACGTTAAAGTGCTCCAGATCCTGACTTAGAGTTTCTCAGTACAGATACGAACAGTTTTAAATTGAAACTGGTGAAATGATTGTAAATTTGTCAAAATTGGGATTTTCAAACTAAACTGTTTAAATTTAGAATCACGATCTAATGGTTGAAATGCAGCGGTGTTGCCATAACACTAATCATCGTATGCTTACACCATTAAAAATACTGCACATATTATCTTCAAAATAGACTTTCCTGTATTTCATGTTCTTTATTCATGCATTATGTCTCTGCTTGGCATTTTACAAATTGCTATTTTGCTTCCAAACGTCTAGTGAAAGTAATGAGTGTGAGACATACATTTGTTTATGTTGGGGCAAAGAGAATCTGTACGACTTTTACGGGGGTGGGGGCTTCTATTGTCTTAGATCATTAATAATAAAGTATGGCGACTTTTGCCTATGGCGACATATTGATCGTGGGTTCGAATCCTTACTGAGGCTAGTTGAATATGCTGCGTAGAAAAAGAAATCCACGCACTATTACGTATGCGTGAGATTGAGGTATAACGGTGGCCCGTACAAGGGGTAAAACGCTGAGAAATGCCGTTTGTCACCATGAGCGATAATGGGTGCAATTTGGCGACTATTCTTTGAAACACCATCGCCAGTTTGGCGAGAGTAAACGCATGCGTAGAATATACACGTATTTCTCGACGCATCCGACAGTAATATCTCAGACAGATGAGCGGACTTGAATGTCATACTTGAGATTGTTGGAACCAGCCAACACATACAGTAGAACCTCCAATTAAGACCACCTCTCCATTGAGACCGCCTCTATAATAAGACCACTTTTCACAGTCCCAAACCTTCATAAAGCTACCAACTGAACTTCTACATAAAGACCACCTCTATATCAAGACCACCTCTCTATTGAGACCACCAGTCCCAAACGTGGTCCTAATAGAGAGGTTCTACTGCACACCTATATAACATCGGGAAACCCTGTACACTCTGCCTGTTTGGGTGTTTTTGTCCAGTGCAGTCTCAGGTGGCAAGTGGCTGATCAAGCTGTTACTGCATACATCTGGCAACACACCAGGGTAATCTTTATACAAAATGCCGTCACCTTCAGGTTTTCAGTCACCTTTTTCCAATTGGTTTTTATTCATGGGACGTTGTGGAAGCGTGGTAGGTTAGCAGGGGGTTCTGTATTGTGTTCGTACACATGTATGTCTAAATTCTTGGTATGTGTACTAAAGAGTCATAAACAAAAATACGTTGATGGTTGTGGATACTTTTTTATAGTTGAACCACTATAGGACAGCATGAAAAATATGTAACTCAGAATTGAGATTCTATGTGATGTTATCAGACTGAGATTACTATTATACTATATTCCTGTTTCTATGTTTCTTTTTATCTATTTTTCAGGCGGAATTATGGTCGAACAACAATTAATGGGCGAATTTACTTATAAGCTCTACGAATACGTGAATTTGTGATGCAACTCCAGTAAAATACAGCTTAAATAAACACAATTTCAACCTCCAAACAAACACTACAAAGTTTTTTGATTCGCCGACGTGTCTCATCAGAACGGACATAATAGTAGCTAACCTGTCTGCCAACAACTGTGAGATGCATAAATATTTAAAGGCATATTATCCTCAACAAGAACACAAAAACACACAACAAAATCAGACGGCAGCAGCAGCAGCAGCAGCAGCAGCAGCAGCAGCAGCAGCAGCAGCAGCAGCAACAACAACAACAACAACAGCAACAACAGCAACAACAGCAACAACAACAGCAACAACAACAACAACATCAACAGCAATCGAATATTCAAGCAGAAACTACAAAACGCTTGTCACTGTGTCTAAAAATTGAAGTAAAACATCGTCTGCTACCAACACCGAACCCACCATCTCCGAACACAGCTCAATCAATGTCATTTGCCCGAGCGAGAAAAGGCGAGAAATGGCGGTTTCTGCTGTCTGGTCCGAGCGACGCAACAAGTCTCGTTTTAACAAGCTCGTATCACGGGGTGTACGGTACAACCTCTATATCATGAACACGTGGACGTTTCGGGATTCGCTACACATTGTCAGGCAGGTTAGGTTGGGGAATCATTGCCTCGATGTAGGGTATTCAAAATGCAGTGGAACATCTATATCAAGACAATAGTTTTCGGGCTTATGTAATGTGGTCTTAATGGGAGGGTGATCCATTTATGGAGGATTATGTGGGCATTTTAATGAAGCTTTGGGGCCACAATAAATGGTATCCTTATAAAGGTGTTCTCTTTACACAGGTGGTCTTGATTGGACGTTCTACTGTTGTACACCGACCAAAAATAGACGTATCAAGTTTTCCTCGCAAACAAGCCTCCTGCTGCCTGTATAAAGGATGTGGCCTGTTGTACTATAGGGAGGAGACGGTGGCTGAAGCAAACTTTACACAGCTTATTAGACCAGAGGCTGCGCTGCTGGGGTGCGGGGGGTGGGGTGTAGGTAAGAGGGTAACTAGGCAAACTAGCGGGGCGGCGGCTGCCACAACCATATGTCATGTATAATTGGGACTTGTGACACCCTAATGGGGGACTCATGGGGTGGACACGGCGTCATAGGTGGGATGACGGATGGTGGGTTGGGTTGGGGTGGCAGGGAGGGTGGGAAGGTGGTGCAGGGACCTGGGCGTGGATGGGCGTATGGGTGTGGATGTTAGACAGTTGATAAAAATGATGAGAAATGAGTTGAATGTTTTTATAGTAATGCTAAAAAGTTCTTTGTACGGATAAGTACAGCGTACATTCATCGTTAGGGGTACACACTACATATGCTAGGTGATTTGTTGTCTGTACTGTATTGAATACAACTATCTAATGCTGAAGAAAACCAATGTTGAAACGGACCAATGAACGCTATTGAATGTTACGTAGAACTAATTTTTTGCTTTTTGAACAAGAAAAAAAACTACACGTGAAAAGGTTAACAGTATACACGGATGAGGCAAACACTTGCAAACATCGACGTAAACGGTTTGTAAATCACAACACAGCAGCCATAAATTAAACAGAGGTTCACAAGAATGACATTCATGTGCTATTTATGTCACTGACATTTCACCTCTTCTAGACAAGGGATAAAGTTGAAGAAAAATAAGTCCGAAGTCCAATCTAATGATAGGCCACACTTGATAGAAATGTGAATAGGCTCTTTGCGTTCATTTAATGGGACAATTTCAGTTGTTGAAAATGGAAAAAAGGGAGTCCCAAGTTTTAAGGCTAGAGTACAGTCAAACTAGGTTTTTGGAAAGGGGGACGCTTAAGGAAAAAAAAGGGGGGGGGGCACTTAAGGGATTTCATGAAAAAAACCTATGAAAACCCCTGGATCTGCCTATGATTGGGAGTACAAAAGAGTGTGGCCGTTTGTAGAATGTTCTCAATTGTGAGGCATTTTAGCAACATTATCTATAGGGAAAGTATAAACGACAACATAAGAAAACAGGCACAAGTAGACTACTTTAGTTAATTGTGGACATGTGCATGGAATCAATATTTGGCTAACTTTGGAATCTTTCAGTCATTTCTCATCACTTCACAACTTCTGCGTATTAATAGTTCTGGAAGCTTACGAGGTCCCAAGTTCACGATAATCGATAAACGCGATGAGAAGTGACGATAAACCTTCGAAGCAATTCTTAAAACAGTCCCACATACACTGTTCAAGCTAATCAGCCAACACTCTCAGATTAACACTAGTTCCACAGCATAATAACAACCAGTGCAATAGTGTATGTAATCAAGTCATTAGACGTATGACTCCAAGTCAGGTAAGGACTATATCACATAGTCTCTGGTGGGGTTCAAACCCATGACCATACGGCACGTATGGTCGGGGGGTCCTTACCTGACATGGAGTCATAAGTCTAATGACTTGATTACATTACATATAATAATATATACCCAAGTCCATTAAATCATAAAAATCATTTCAGTGCAATAGTGCTTGTCCCCATTGAGTACTCACCCTGGTAGTGTATGAGAAAAGGCGGGAGTCCACGGAGGACCTCGCCGGACAGCAGCTGGATGGTGACCTGGTGGGACGAGGACTCGTATACGGCCTGCTCCCCCCCGCCGCCGCCCCCGGCCCCCGCGCTGCCCCCGCACAGGCTGAGGATCTTGCTGCTGCCGCCGTCGGCGCCGTCCTTGATGAGGCCCACCTCGTAGCACACGTCCGGGGAGCGGTGCGGCTCCAGGATTCCTGAGGCTGTCCAACGTCCTGCAATTTAACAAAAAAGCACTGATCAATAACAGGTATGATTTGAAGGCTTTATTGAAAGGAGTTGTGAACTTATGAAAATGTCCATAGTGTGCCATATGTTATTGTTTTTTTAATGTTAATATAAGGTAATAGAGTATCATACATGTGTAGCTTTGGGTTTCATGAAACCAGACGACTGTTTTCAAGTGGACTCATTATTAGGGATGCTGTTTTACTAAAGAGGGTTTAACAACTTTCTATATGTACTTGCATTGAGACCTTGCAAAATCTTCTTCCCATTGAGAAGGATCTACTTTAGTTATCCGGACTCTCTACCTGATCATGTCTTTAAAAGAAACTGGATAAGTGCCATCCGGACAGTCAGCTTCGAGATAAGAGAAAATTCGAGACAAGCCAGATCAAGATAACAAATGTTCTACTGTAGTTATCCGGAGTCTCCACTGATCGTACCTTTGAGGAAGTGGATGAGCGCCACCCGGACGGTCTGCCGCGGCCGCGCCTGGATCTGCCACGGACACTGCGCCGTGCCGTATCCGTGCTGGATCGCCCCGAAGGACGAGATGTATCCGGCGGGTCCCGGCGCCGGCAGCCCGTGGTTGACGTGGCAGCCGTGGAAGCTTCCAACAGCAACTGGAAGGGAGGAGGGTTAGTATGTAGGTGTGGTGTTATTACAGAGGAGGCACCACTCAGGTGGATTTGTCTCAAGTTACCCCAATAGAGGGGTGGTCATCTCTTAATGAGGGCTTGGGACCCTTAGAAATGGTCTTATTGTAGAGATGATCATAATTGGAGTTTCTACTGTACATAAAGCTTATCTTCCGATTATTCTATTTTGATAAGGCCATATTACTACAGTCTTTGCAGTACTTTGAGTTCCAAACTATGAACCGAAAATGTCCATGTAGAACAGGTTCACTGTACTTGTGAAACAGTACCTGTGTGGTTATTGAAATTGCCCCCATGCTTAGTAATCAAATATTATAGTTGCTATGGTTATGGGTTCAAATTGCAGCAGATGATTTGGGAAATGAAGCTATTAAAATAATAGAAAATAAAGGCCACAACCCATTTTATTAGATTGTTCAATAGACTGAGTTGTGGTCTCTTATGTATACCCACACTATATACAATCAATGAATGAGACGGGTGTTAAGCAGGCATTGGTGATGCATCATTCGAAAGGCAAAACGTGATAATCATATACATGTAGAAAGTTTCTCAAATTACTGATTGCATTATGATTGAGCAGGAGCCATTTTGCCCCTGCACGCCATAAAGGATAAAGATATTGAAGAAATAAGCCATGTCTAATAGTGGAGAAACTACGCTCTACACTAAACCGAATGTAGAATTTAGGTAGGGGCGTGTCCCAGTATAATGGTATACTCATGAATATAGCACGTTCGTCAATACATGCGCCTATCATATTGAATAATTTTGATTAAATTTGCGTAACTGTTGAGTACATTTTTTAAATAAAAAACAATGTTAATCGAAATAACTAACAAGCGTTCAATTAACATTGAACTACTCGAGCAATATAATTAAACACTATCCTATTTAATCCACTATTGCACTGTCAGTTAGACCAGTATGTCAGCCCAAATTGTCAGTCAATTAGCATGCAGCGGTTTGCTCGAAGCTCCCTCCCTGAAGTGAATTTAATCTGTAATTTGTCATTCTGGATGCAAACGATCATCATTTTCATTTTTCCTATATAAAGCCGTGGCCATCCATCAGGACATCGGCCCTTTAACAAAGCTCATTGTGGCTCAAATTTATGGATAATCGCACGAGTAATAGAAACTTGCCTGCGCACCCACTGAAAGGGCATTGCTGAGAGTAATGTAACAATACGGCAACAATAGTATTGGTGATAAATGTTACACATCATTATCATTCAGAGATACACATAGACGTGTACTTTTTTTGCTATGTGTAGAACGGACAAGAGTCAAAGTATGACTCAATATGATGGTTACGGATATGTAGATCAAAGTTGGTGCAGGGGACATACACCACCCCTTTCCCTACCAATACATGTGATTTCCATGTGTGCTTGGCATGATTGCTATCGGTCGAGCGTACGAAACCCATGAAAACTGTTAATTGAGCCGCCCCCCCCCCTCTTCCTAAAAATCTTGATCTGCAAGTGTTACATTTGGCCAGGAAATTGTTTAAAAATATCCAGGCAGCCACAATGCAGTTGTCCAATTTGTTTGTCATTTAAAAACACGTTGAAAGTATCCCTTTGCTTATTAAGTTCCCTATATGCACTAATTGTATAGAACGTTTTTGATAATGTGTCCTTTGGTCCAATGTGTATGCATTGTCAGTCAGTCTAATAATTTCCCGCAACAATAATTAGAACCTATTATTATCACCTGTCTGAGCCATTACCTTATTATATCACAATTGCTATTTATTCCTACTCTTGTGAATACGTTCTAAGCAACTGCTGCGATACTCGAAGTAAGCTCTTAACAATATAGTGTTGTATAGTTGTATTATACACCAGCCTCTTTCAACTGGAAAACTCCAAAGAATCGCTGTGATTTGCCCAATAATTACCTGTATCACATGGCACAAGTTGGTCAATAGCACTTCTCACTTGACAATGACACTGATCCATATTCATAAATTAATACGTATTGACAGGCGTGTGTTGCATACCCCTCTCGGCTCTCTCCCCGGGCCGGGAACAACACGCTTGCACGTCTGGAGGACTCGCCAAAGCCCTCGAGGTTTGCACCGATCAATGCACGCGTGTGTTCGACCACGCCTTTACCTGCTCTCAGAATTTAGGGCCCTTTCATTTAATGCTGCGGTCAGACATCCACGATAATTGAAATATAGTTATTGTTAGTATTGGACTATATTTGACATTGTATTATAGTTGGTATTGTACTATATTTGACATTGTACTATATTTTATGTTGTAGCATAAACTTGGTATTGTACTATATTGTACTATATTTGGCATTGTACTATATTGCACATCTACAGATGTACTGTACCGTTTATGGGCACAGTGGTCCCCATGTATTTCTCATCCGTTGTAGTGCCCTCTGTGAATACCATTTCTGACTGTCAGCTGACATTCATTCATGCAACAGTAGAGCACCCGATAAAGACGACCTCTATAATGAGACCATTTTTTCACTATCCAAATCGTTCATAAAACACCGCCATAAAACTCCATATATAGACCACCTCTATTGAGACCATTTGAGGTCGAGTCCCCGGGAAAGTCTTAATGCAGAAGTTAGACTTTATATTGTATAATTGAATGTACCTGGTATGCAGCATAAGGTCTCATTTTAACACTATATTCTCTTTTTCGCTGCTTTATTCATCAAACAAATCAAATATATTCTACTAGTTTCGAGATCTTCAGTCTCCTTTTCAGTCTACTTTATATTGTTTACCGATAATGTGCGGTACTTGAGACGAGAAAATTGCACAGGGAAGACATGATTCTGGTACAAAACAACATGTTTTTAACGATGTGTCTGCTTACATTGACTCAGTACCACGGCTGTCTCAGCTTCAATTGTCGAGCATGTGAGACTGCAGCATAATCCCTTTTTCCAGTTTTCAACATTAGGACCCTACATGAGGTCAAAGAATAAGTGGCGTGTATCTTTTTTGTCTCTCTTAAAAATTGTGCCACTTTTTTAATATGACGCCCGTACAGAAGAAATATACGTGTGTGTCATATCCATAGACAACGATTTTCAAACATGTCACTTTTACATGTAAAAGTAGCTAAAGAGGCCGTGTTGCAGTGTCACTTTTAGCTCATGCAGTGGCCTAACATTCAGGACAAAAAGTAAGCGGATTTCACTGCTTTTTTAACAAGGAAAGTTAGCAAACACGCCAACACCCCGCGAACATTTACATGTTTGGGGGAATAGAGTGAGGGCAGGACTCCTTTACTCCCTGGATCTGCTAATGAGTCGGGCGTGTTTGGCTTCAATATTCGTGCACATCAGACTCACAGCACAGCATAAGCCCCTCCATTCCCTGCTTCAAGTATTAGGCTCTTTTCATTAAAGCCTCCAACGTGCTGAGTATCGCTTGTTTCATCACTGATTATGGAGCCATTTTCTTTCATACTGGGACGTGTGTAATCATAGACGTGTTGAGGAGAGTCTGTGAAGGCAGTCCTTCATTGAGGTGCATAATTGCGTCTTTAATGATGTTAGAAAGAAAGTTTCTTCCCATTTACATCATTATTGATTTATATGTGTATGAGCCTTTTCTGTGGCCAAGATTCAATAAAGTATATATATAGCATACATCCTAAATATATGCAGAATGGAATTGATGTAATGTATTCGATGTTAGATGATGATATGAGTACCACTAGCAGATCCAGTTTTTTCAGAAGGGGATGGTGGTTTGGGTGGGGCTGGGGGTGGTTGGGAAGAAGGCGGGGCGGCAAACAGAAGAGCTCATGGGTTTCACACGCCCTAAAGCTCACATAGATGTTCAATATAGCATGACATTGGCACTTTTATGGGTAAAGGCGAGGTCTCCCAGCTTTGCCATTCCATGTTGTGTATCAATCAATGGCATTTTGTCCTATTTCCCCTCAAATAGAAAAAAACACAACAAACATATACATGTACCGCCTATAGCAAGCAGATAAAACTGATTTACAATGATCAGATATTCTCCCCGAGATGTTAGTCTGTGACATTGGAGTTACATTGTTAATATAGAAAATACTGTATCATTTGTGAAGCAGAGGGAAAGAGAATGAGCAATCAACTTTTTGCAAGACACACTGAATAAATCTCCAGCGTCCATAATGAACAATTAACGTCCATGCCTGCCCTGTATTTCTTAATATTGTTCACACTATTAGTGACTAGTTTCCAGCAGAGTAATTGCTCCTCTACAAAGACACTTAATATGAGTTGTATTAGGCAAAGGGGGTCGATGTTGTAATGGAGACAAAGTCTAGAATTTCAGTGTGAAAGATTGGCTGAGGAGTGGTGCATTTTGGTTTAGAAAGATAATCAAGCAATCAGAAACAGAACAGAATTTTACAGGTCTTCACATAGAGCTGGCGGTTAAACAGATTGATTATCAGTTGTCGAATCATTTATTGCATGATAAGTTGGCGGGCGTTATAGATTCTGACAGCACTTGTTGATTAATTCAATTTTACCACTCCCCTGACACACAGCCATCCCTTATCTTGTATTACCACACATGCACTGCCTATTATTCTCAACTGAGTATACTTTCTCATAATCATAAACAATTCACAATGATCTGTGTATAGTAACTGCATATTGCGACAAATATGGAATAGGTTCAGCCATAATGCAACTGTTTAAACAATTGTAAACATACACTGGGCCATTCTCAAACATCGCATATATGTTTTGCATAATCACAATGGGTATATAAGGATTTAATAATCAATTCACAACTTTGAACTTATATGAAACCTAATCACAGGGCAGACACTCGCTCAGCTTTTCATGTATGAATGGTAAGAAGACATAATCCATGGATTTGATCTACAATATGTTAAGAATCCAGCAAGTAAAGGTTCCACAGTCAGTCTCACAGGACCCAGCCCTCCATAGGGCATCGACCATTTGATCTCAGGGGGCAGCTATTTTCACCATAGCTTCGATTATTTTTTTCATGAAATTTGACATCTAATTCTTTTTTTTCTTAGATTACTGAACCTCAATTATTTTTTAAGCTGTATAAAGCTGGTTAAAGCCATATTTGACAATTATTTTTTTCTCGCCAAATGAAACCTTATTATTTTTTCATCAATTTTCAGCCTTGTGGGCGAGTGCGTTATTTTTTTCAATATTTTTGCTGCCCCCCCCCCCCCTTGAGATCAAATGGTCGATACCTAATGTACTTTTACATAGGGCTACTTCTACAAACATTTCATTTAACCGTCTCATGTCATTTACACAGTTCCTCTCTGGCATAAACAAAGTAAGGCATGTTTAAAATAGACATCCCAGCTAATGGACAATAATAATCACTTGCAAAAAAATAAAGTTAAAGTGGCAAAAAACCTTGCAAGATTCATGGGCACAGCTGCCATTGTGAAGATGCCACTGCCTGATGACTCGTCATTTAACTCAATTAATGTCAAATCTGCGGGACTCACGGAGCTTAGGCAATAATCTTATAGAGCTTTATTTGGCTTTAGAATAAGCAGATACAGAGCAGAGGCTTGACCGTGCTTAATTTCTGCTGGATTACGGCCAAATTAATCTTCGACTGTTAATGGCTACGGTAGTTAGAGTAACAAGTTAAGCAGTCCTCAACCAATCAGCTGTTGTAACTGGATGGACATGGAGTTTTCAAGCTTTTACCTGCAACGCAGAACACAAAGTTCTGTTTTGATTTTACAAGAGACGATTTCATTGTTTTGGTTATTGCTAATGTCACTCTTCAAAAAATAATTTATGATCCAGAACAGTGATTATTTGAGCAAATGAGCGTATTGATGCCAAAAGCTATCATTCAAAATAGCACAGTCATATGTAAATTTTAAACTGTGTCCTATCGGCAGCTATGTCAAATGTTCGACCCCCAGCAGGGGCCGTGAGATAAATGCACATAGACTCCTCTAACCAATAACCCTCGAATAGCAACACATACACACAACTCACATCTATATTATATTTCAATGTAGTTGTAGAAAGAGAGATTTTGGGGAAAGAAGATGATACAGTCAGACTCCCTTTGGGGAATTACGAGTAATCAACTGACAGGCTCCTCCACATAAAGAAAGAAAGAAAAACTCATAAGAGAAAACCCACCCTGCTGTAACAACTGCTCATGTCCCTCCATCCACAGACTGAACAGCCTCCCGTCCCCACTGAGCAGCTCATGAGAGGGATGATTCACGTCGTACCTTTATTAGCCGCCAAAAACCAATACCTGGCGACATGCTACAACCTGATTATACTTGAGGGCGGGGGCGGGGGTGGGTGGGGGGGTCACTTTATCCCACATTGCCTTAGACTCGTTTTTTGGAGCACTGTGTTCTGTCTGCAGCTGTTTTGTTTAGGCATATGTGTTAGTGTAAGTTTGCACCACCAGGGAACGGGGTGTATATCAATGAGTGGGTGTTGTGTGGAGGTGACTATCTGTCACTTTGTCTTGGAGTTCGTGTATTACTTTTGTTTTGCAGCTGTTTGATGTGTAATTTTTCTAGTATCTGAACACTGTGATATGTTAGTGGTTGTATAGCATAGCACAATTCAGTTCAGGAATAAATACACAAAATTATTAAGTTAGGTAGCACTTAAAAGTGTTTACTTTATCTTAGTGATTGCATGGGTAGATTATGCAGGTAATACTGTGTCACTTTGCATTGGACATCATGTACCACTTTGTTTTGTAGCTGGTATTTGTTCTGTTATTTTTCTTCTGTCTGAACCATTTCACATATATGAAAGTGGATTTGGTATGAGCACATGTTCAGGTTGAGTATCCCTCAATATCAGTTCAATTAAGGTAGCATCAGTTAGCAATGGCAATAGTGCATAGACAGATAATGATACATGTCATTTTCCCCCAGAGACATCAACATCATAATATGAGAACAATAATGTTGACAGCCTTTAAGCTTTGATAACAATAGTAGGGAAATATCGTCCTACTCGTAATCATCATACAGAGTTGTGTTAAATGCTGGTGTTGCTACCCTTTATCCAAAACTTCAAGCCGCCACACAATACCCGAAGCAATACTATACACTATCATTTCAATCACCATCTGTTCATCAATGTCCACGTGAGTCCCAAAATCTGCTTTTCAAAGCCAGCATCAATTGTTAGAGAGATTTAATGAGGGCTTTTGCCCTGTACGTAAGTCTCGGAATAAAGGGGCGCTGGGTAATTGGGTTGCAGTAACGAACCGCAATATAGTACTTGGCTAGTGCTGGCGTCAGATATGCCCAGTACTTGGGAGGCGAATTACAGATGTGGTACTGACGCCACAGTATTATTATGGCCATGGACTCAATGTTCAATATTGAGATTGCATTGTGTTGTAAGAGATGATAAAAAATGCTGAACTACCTATCGGGTATATTGATAGGACACAAAAATAACAATAGCTACAATGCAACCAAGATCGATTCGGCTTCACAATTCCGGACAGTCTGACTATGGCTTTGATTGGCACACTGTCTCAGTAGTGCATTTATGAGCTGAGCAAGACTTTAATTGATTTTTCATCTGCTACAGTCGGCCTACTGTAATTTTGCGAGCTAGGATCAACATTCGTGAGCGTAGGACTGGAGCACACATGCAAGGTGCGTGCGAGTGCTGGGCTTGATTGTACACGCCGGAAATTCGGCCATTGTTGACATACCAATCTGCTTTCTTGAGGCATTATGGTTTTAGCTTGATGTGAATGTATGGGCAGCAAGGTTAACCTTATGAGTGGCTGTTGATAGAAGTATATTCATTGAGCAGCCACACACAGGTATGCTGTAGCATACATACATCAAAATACGTTAGTTTCAGTATTGTAGAATATATAGAAATGTGCATCTATAAGACTAAAAGTAGGCAATCTCTACTTCAGCTGCGAAACTAGGTATCTTTTTACAAATGTGCAATGTCTTATTTAAAATGCCTTTCTGAAAATAAAATATGGTATAGCTAAGTGAGATAATATAGTTTTTGTTTTAGTCTATATCCACCGTTTAAAGATAGTTTTAAACTGGTGTTTTTGGTTAATCCGAATTTAGAATGTAATCAGGATTGAGAATTTCATTTTATTTCAAATATTTTCAGCATTTGAATCATGGAATATGAAGATTACAGCCTCAATGGCCAGTTAAACAACTTTGGTATACGTATAATAATAATAAGATTAGCTGCAATAAGACAAGCCCAGTAATCTTTTTTATTCAAACCACACCTACACATTTACATCGAAAACAACCAGAATACATCACAATCTCAACTCTCAGTGTGAAACCTATTTAAAGTTACTAGCCAAAGCACAACAACAAGATCACCACCACCCTTCTTTTTATAACTTCCCATCAACACTGGCGTATCGAATGGCATGCAAAGTCTGGCAGCACGCTATAAAGTTACGCGATTGTCTCCAGCGCTCCTCAAGTGCCTGTGGTGACACTGTCGAACAATAACAGCCCCCCGTTTACGGTCGTCTCCCCATGAATATGGGATCAGCTGACGTGGCAATGTGTCAGAATACGTCTAGATAATGATGACATCCATCACGCAGATTACTTATTGTGCACCCATAACTATCATGCGGCAATACGGCGAAGGATAAAAACAGCCTGATCCGTCTTGTTATTACACTTGGTATGCATGGAGGGGAGACTTCGTCTTACGGACTTACGGCGTCGGGGGGCAATTGACGTGTGCCCCGCCGACCTGTGATACCGCCGCTGTGCACGGGCGTGCATGGGGTCTGCCTGCTGGCCACGTGCTCTACCTTTGCATGACTATAACGCAATGACATTTACGTTAACATAATGACTACATGTAGCCATGTAACAGCAATGTGTTAGCATAATGAGGTCGATTATCATTACAATACACACTTTCACGCATTTGTATGATTTCAAGCATTATCAGACCCAGGCTTGTGTTTAAAAAGGAAGGACTGAGCGTGGGGCACATAAGAGATTTCATGTTTTCGTAAGCGCGATCGCTAGCTGGCATGACAAAACTTCAATAACAATGAACTATTTTTAGCAAAAAAGTTTGAAGTAGCGCCTGACTCTTCCCTCATCTACCCCCCCCCCCCCCACAAAAAAAAAACTCCCACAATTATATACCTACCAGGGCTGTGACACGTATATTTACCCTATTGCGGGTCCCCTACAACAGCAGCCCCCTGGTATGGATCTGACTGTGGGGCGGAGAGACATAACGCGGGTCCCAGCGTGGGCCTTATCGACACTTGCCCGGGGCCCCGCGCTCCTCGCAATCTGTTGTCTTGGCGTTATGGGCGAACTGACGGCCGCCAGGCGGCGTCATTTGCATGGCTCGATATGTTTCTACATGCGAATTGATGTGAGCCGGTGCTTACTTACTTTTTGTGAGTGTGTGGCGGCGGGTGGACTGATGGACAGAGGGACGGAGGAGGAGAAGGAGGAGGAGGATGGGGGGATGTGGGGAGATGGTGGAACGGGGTGATTGTTTGGGTTTTATAGTTAGTAGTTGTGGTGTGCATTGCAATGTGTAGTTTAAGGCCAATGTCAGAAGTTAGGTTGATGGAGGTTTTGGAGAAGGGAATGGCATGGGGATTGGGATGGGACTGAAGTTCTCAAACTTATTTAGAGTTGTTGTTTTTTTTTGTTTTTTTTTTGTTCTGAATGCCATACCCGTTTCATAAAGATATTCCTCTCAACCCCACGGCCATAATAAAACAGTAACCCCCCCTATACTGTCTGTCACTGTATATATGCAGCAACTTCAAATATTCCTCAAATATAATACACTATCCACCATTGTACCCCACTGACAGCTATATAACACACCAGCTCACCTTTCTGGCACGTGTGTTCCGCCTCGAGGAAGGAGGCCAGGTCCTTGGGGCACGGGCGCATGGAGTGCAGCACGGGGTCTGACACGTACACGGCGCAGGCGGCCCGGCCCGAGCACTGGCCAGACAGGTAGGGCAGCACGTCCACTGGAAGAGAGGCAGGCATGGATAAGGGTACAGTACAACAGTGTGAGTACAATCATAGCCAGATCCAGGGCGCGCTGGGGGAGCGAGGGGTGGGGGCAAAACCCCCTTTCCCACCAAAATATCTTGTTTTTATAGGGGTTTTGGCATATTGATTGAACGACGTACGAATCGCATGAGATGCCTTTAGTGAGGAGGTATATACCCCCTTGGATCTCAAAGTCTCAATGCATCAATGTGGCAAATCTCAATGCAAAAGCCTTTTTCTCAAATCTCAATCAATTGATCTCGTTGAATTGAAAGGCCAATTATCAATGCTCAATGAATTAAAAAACAAAAAACAAACCTTAACTCTCAATAAATTGTATATACCGCCCTCTTTAGTGCCCCCTTTATGAAAACCTGGATCTGCCAGTGATAATCTTACAAGGTTATTTGACACGTCCAACACTGACTCTGGCAGAACGTCCACTGGAAGAGGATGTTTAGATAATTTCGTGTGTATGACTCTAGAACTACCACCAGGTTATTGGCATATATCTTGCAATCATGTGCACCACAAAAGAAGAGGCGGTTACACTGTTTGGGTACTCTAGCAGTTGGCAAAATAATGAATTGTCCAACATCAGCAGTTCATGCTTTTTTCAATAGATTTCACAAGCCGTCTAGCGGAAGAGGCAGGAGGTCCTGGAAGAACGTATGCTGGAAGAGGCGGGAGATATAGATACAGGTACATGTACATTGCATGGCTTTAGCAATCACACCAGGTCATTGGCACTCGTGTTTCTATTAGAGACGCAGTATCGCGTCACGTGAAGAACGTATAAACCGAGACATTGAGACATAACACGTGCGCCATGAGTCTTGTCTTTGAAAGAATGACAGGCGAAACAGAGGGCAATACCCACGGTGAAAAAATGAGTGAGACAGAGATTGTGTGCACATTTAGCAATCCCTAAATGAACAAATTGTATCAAAGACATGCATAGTCTAATGCTAAATCCCGTGCATGCATGTACAAGCTGCTTTAACAAACCTACTGCATGGGCCTGCTCTACACAAAGTTATTGGTACGTGTATCATAGCAGACGTTTGCATTATTCATAGGCAGATCCAGGTAGAGGGGGGGGGGGCGCAGGGGGCGTGCTTTTCTCAACTAAATACTTCATTTTCATTGTATTTTTTTACATGTTTGCCATTGATCGCTCGTACCTAACCCATTAAATCGGTTAGCTCCGCTCCCCCTTTTCCAAAAAAGACAAAAGCCCATGGCACTGTCAGTGTTAGGAAACGCTCAAACTGTATAATACTCACCACTCACAAGTATATCAGCTAGACCCAGTTAAACGGCTCCATTGTAAGCAAAACCACCTCTTAAAAACTGCTCCATCACCAGCACCGAGTATGATGACAGGACGAAGGAAACACGTTGGGGACAATGCGGCTGGTGTGAGCCCGCGGCAGTTTGGCAGGATGTATGGTGACACCCCGCCCGCCCCGCAATGCACACAATTGTGCTTCCCGCGAGCCAGGGAGAAACATGGGTTGGACATTACGACTGCGTTACAACATGCCACTCTTTGTGCTTGGATGGGGCGGGCATAGGATTCTGCACGGGGTCCGAAACTATGTGACGCGTTCCTGTTATGTCATTTGGAGGACATTACTGTGGCATATGGTGTCCCATTAGAAGAACATTGTGGGTGAGTCTCATATCCATAGATACGGATTTTAATATGTGTCACTTTTACAGGTAAAACTGGCTCGAATAACGGCCGTGTCGCCTTGCCATTTTAACTCGTGCAGGGTCCTAGACATGGGAGTTTGGGAAATTGCGACTATAGATATAAATACATGTTGTACTTTGCTAGGGTTTAACATATATTGCACAGAACTTTAGTATATTCATTGTGATGTACATCTCTTTCTGGTGAGACTTGAGTTGCGAGTTTTAACAGTTGTTGGATTTGTTTTGTGAAGAGTTTTGGTGGATTTGATCATGTCTAAAGCGGACATGTCTAAAGAAGGACAGTGTGCATTTCGTATGACTGTACCTTCGCTCGCATGGATTCTATATCATTACTCACTTATGCATTGCTTCACCCATCCACCCCACTGAACTCTCATATGAAGATATGGATATCCAACAAACAAATTGCATGTATAGCCGTCCAGATTATGGACACATGGTATATTGTAGGATGATTTCAAGTGCAAGATATCCAACTCAAGTGGCGCTACACCCATTTTTCACACACCCACAGCCCCCAATTTCATTTTGTATGGATTTTACAGTACCCCGCAAGATTTTGCGTGAACGAAACTCTTGGAATCCAGTGGGTGCAAACCCCGTCCCCCTTTTCAAAAAAACGTAAATCCCACCCCCAACCCCTTTCCCCCATCCCCACGCAAACCTTGCCAGCTCCCAGTGATGACAAACTTCCTCCTGTGAAATTTACGGTTATGTTATATGCAACTGTAGCTCATTAGCCGTGGCAGAAGGTGGAGGAAGTCATACATAGTGCGAGAAACAGAGAGTGGCAGCATATAACAAGGTGTGGTCTGGGGGTTGTTTATTTATAACAGGCTGGGGGCATGCGTGCTATTTTTCAATGGCTTGAAAGTCTATTGTTGTCTTTGGGATGCACTTTTGTCTTTACATGTAATTCTCAGTTCTAATTGCAAGAATTGAATCAAACCCCACGTGAACGGATAACAATTCAGTAATACAGTACCAACTACAGGAATGTACATGTACAATTTATACTCAGCAAATATCTGCAGTAAGTACCATGACAAAGGACCACTGCAGGTATTTTCAACTGGTGATATTCTAAAGTAAATATTATCATGATGCTGCATGAGTGTGTCTGTGATCATATGTCGACCCAAACGTTATTTTTTCCCTTTGCAATCGTCAAGCTAGAGTGTTGTTATTCAAGGCGATGTTAAACAAATAAGTTTTACATGGGAATTTCAATGTTTTATCTTTTGACCTAATCCAAATTAGGGGGGGGGGGTTGTAGGTAATTACATAGGGGTGGGCCTTTGATGATTATGTGCGCACATACAAATTGCATGTATAGCCGTCCAGATTATGGACACATGGTATATTTTAGGATGATTTCAAGTGCAAGATATCCTTTGCACTTAATAACTACCAACGTAAATTCCATATTACCCCTCAGGGATGATAAAACTAATACCATAGCTTCAAGCTTAGGTTTTAAACTTTCAAAATCACTCCCTCTGGCCCTTTTAAATAACAGGTTCTCACCAGCAATTCTCGGAAGAAAGTGCTGCAGTAGCTGGGTAGTTGTTTAAAAGCATCTTTTGGGGTCCACGCCCAACTATTAGCATGGACGTCTGTCTAGTAAATTACCGCAACAAGCAGAGAGGCGGCATTAAATTCAGGCTGTGTGCCCCTTCGGGGGGAGCATAAGGATACGCACAGTAAGCCCCAGTCTTACAATCACGTAAACACATCACCAAGTGGAGTGGGAGCGATTGTAGTAATCTTGTAACTAGCGATTCATAGTTTAGTAAGTAGTTTTCATAGGAATGTTTGATCAATGTTTTTCAGCTAAACAAAGAAAAGGGCCAAGCAAATAAATAATTAAAGAAACACATACACACATTTATCAGATGAAGGAAATGAAAAGATCACAAAACAACATGTTGAAAATATAACTTTTAGTACCCCCGCCAACCATCAAGCCTATGACACAAACACTGTTATATAATCAGGATAAATGAAACAGTTAAATGATGTATAATCCAAACACTACTTCAATATATACAAGACGCTACCAACATTACCGAGCGTACATTTCAATGACCCTGGCCCCCCTTCTTCCCCCCTTACTCTCGCCGGCTGGCAAGCTCTCACGGACACTAAGGTGCTCTAATGAATTCTCTCTTTGAGCTACATCAACAAGAAGCTTCAAATCAAACAGTTCAACAGGTAAAGAAACTGTGTACTAAATAACCCTCGCCGTGATTGTCTAGGTGCTTGTGAAGCACACAGCTGTGTAAGTGCTGTTGATTGAGGTATAAGAAATCTTCTTTCTTTTAAATTAACAAATACGCAAGGGGCACTACCTCATGTTGGTCACTAGTAATTTAAAGAGCAAGTTAAGGGAGGAAAACAATGGGATATAGTTCATATGCCATAAATCTATTACTGCAGCAGATCAAGCCCCTACTTAGCCTCTGGTTAAGGAGATGTAGAAGCTGTCTACTACTATAGATTGCTAAATGTGAAGGCTGTCATATTCCAATCACATATTATGAAATCAAGGTCAGATACACGTATATAGCTAACAACTTAACACAAAAGGTGGCCAAACATATTCTTATTTTCGGTGGAAAATGACTGGTATTGAGGGGTTGAAAAGGCACTTATATGGATAGCTCGAGAACATGGAAAGTATCATCTCTTCATATTATGCATGTATTTTGTAGAAGAAAAAAACTTCATACCTGCACAGCCCACCTGCCCGTAGCTCCCGGAAACGCAGCGTCCCTTGCGCATGCGCCCGTATTGGGCGCTCTTGACGAGGATCACGTGATCGGGAGGACACGTGACATTGAAGTACTCAGCTTGGCAGTACTCCTGCAGCTTGGTGGATGCAGTATCTGCAAGATGGAAACAGAGAAAACACTCACTTATGGCTCTACGTTTATATGGTAAATGGCTAATGCGTTCATGTTTTGTTTCTGTTCATTATTGACAACTTGTCCAAACATGAAATATTTCAATTTGAAAATTTGATAAAGGTACTAGACTATTCTATTTCATATGTTGTGTTTGGACGGATTGGCAGAGAGAGATGAGAAACGAAACAGAAAATGTCGCATTAGAATTTTGCAACCATGATTGAGGCAAAATATATGAACGTATTCGTGGAGAGCAGGTCTCAAGGTCTTGCTCCACCTCTGGCAAGGAGCGTGTCTATGCTGGTAGATTGCACATGCCTATAGCTGACAATAGGATGGGAAAAGGTACTAAAACATTCAACGGGTGATCATTGCAAGTCTATCCTTCTGAAAGAGAAAGCCTCTCTGCATTATATCGCCAACAGGGTACAAAATTAGGCCGTTAAAGCGGCCCCGTGCCTGCTTATTTTAACCGTGGTCTGGTGGTTTGAAATGTTCACAGCCTGGTGGACAGGTGTCTTTTTTATTGGGCTGACATAGTTTGAGCCGTCCACTTTTTGTGTGTGTCGGTAACATTTACTTTTTGCCGGCGCTGTGGTCCGTGATCATAATTCATTTGAGTTTCAAAAGCTTTCACCATCAAAATTTCCACACCAAAATATCACTTTCGATAGATTTTTTTCTATATCCGTGAGCCTTTGCACACTAGGAACCTCCAACTTCTGTTCGCTTTACCACCATCTATTTATGAAAACCTTTTGAAGCATCTGCTAAATACACTCTACTTTTGATAGAACGAACTAAAATATAGGCTCACAATGGCGCAGAATTCGCCCCGAACGAATTTGAAGTGGTGTTTTCCAAACACATTTTTGTAACAAAAAGCTACTCGTTACTCAATGCCATCATACACGGTTGGAAAGCTGAGATTGTAAGCTTTTCAATGGTATATGATGCTCTTTCCCGAATTGAGTGAGCCTATATATCACTATTAGCTGTAGAAAATCTTATTAGGATTGAAATAAGCAATTTAAACCTCAACAATGAACAATGTCAATTTATTTGTGTTATAGTTAATATTCATTGTAAGTCATATCCCTGTCTGCATACACACACACACAATTAAAAAATAACACTATAAAAACAAGAAAAACAAGGGAAAATAACACCCAAAACTTTTTCACGTACGCTGCATGCTCGAAAACAATTTGCAACACGTCATAAAAAACCGACGACAAACAATAAGCCTCATAAATCCGATACATGTCACCCCAGGCGCCTAACTAAACAGCCGCACAGGTCGATTATGCAGAAAGGCGACAATATCATCAAGTTGAGCAGAAACGTAATTCTTGGTGGGTGATGAGATGTCACCGGAGCAGGTAACACAGCACAGGCAGACGATATTAAGTGTGTCTTTTGCATAGTATCATTGTGAAATAGCAGCTTGTGGAAGTTCAACCCCTTTCAGTACAGTGGAGTCGCTATGTGGAGACTGGCCTCAAGTCACTGGCAAATCCAGTGTTCTTTTCATTTGGGAAGGGGGTGGGTAGGTGTGCACTTTAAGGATTTCCATGGGTTCCATACGCACGATCGTGCAAACAAAAACAAACAACAATGTGGAAAGAAATAAAATTTTAAAAAATGGTGGGAAAGGGGGTGGCCCTGCGTCCCCCCTGTATCTGCTTAATCAAGTGATCTCTAAGAGGTGATCTCTTTATGGAGGTTCACGGTGGTCTATATACGAATATGTGGCGGGAAAAAATTCTACTCTTATTACAGAGGTGGTCTCTGTATAGAGGTGACCTCATTTGGAGGTTGTACTGTCCCGGCACGTGCCACTTTTTCGACTGGGTAGAATTGCTTCCGTTGTCTAGTATTATGTGCAAGGGGCGATGATTATGTTGTCATCTTCGATTTGCGTGCACTTGAGACAAATTGATGGCTCTGTGCAGAGCAGTTACACCATAATGATAATGTTTCTCATTATGACTAAACACTAGACTTCAGACTTGATACAGTATCCGTGTATGCAGATTTTCGCGGTGTATAAAACAGGTGGGTGGCTAGGCTAATATAACTTCTTATCGGTGTTATGTTATAACTTTGCGTACTTAAATGCAAACTATTTAACATTTAATTTCAATAATGTTACTAATATTACAAAATGTTTACAGTATGGTTTGCGGTAAGAGAACTATAATTTTCACCGCAGTTGAAGATCATACACTTAGATCTCGCCCTCTCATTCATTTTAATAGAAAAAAAGAACATGATCATTTTCCAACTCTAGTGAGCAGTGATAGCCTACGCGCCTATACACAACATTTTCCTTAGAAAAAAGATGTTTTGAGTAGTTTCAGCGCTATGATCAACGTTTTTCAGGAGTTCTACTCCAGCAACATATAGGACGAATTTCTACCATCTCTCTCACTCAATCTTTCCAAACGACATTTCAGCTATTTGCAGCTATAGCAATGACACCGAAAATTGTCGCTTGAATTACATGAGTAACAGTTACATGTAATCACGAGTACGTAAATATGTCTTCTGGGCAAGAATTCCTGCCTATGTCTTTAGCATAGATGACTTGGTTGCCCCACAGATTATCTATTGATAAAACACCATATAATATAAATATCATATCAATTATATCAGACTATCAGTTCCGAAGATCCACACGAACAAGAACAATATCGGGCTAACGTATCCGCTCCTTCCAACGCTACTACTAACTTTTACGGTAATGCATCTGCTTACTACTCCTAAAGCAGCCTAAATACTGCTTATGTTTCTCTTATATTAGGCTTCCTTTGGACCAGTAACCAGATATTACCATAAATGTTAGAAGAATCATGACCCACCACTGCTTTGTACCACACAACAAGGATCAACTGGCCACACAATGTTAATTGATATTCTGACAAACAGACTGGGTCCTCATATAAGTGAAGCGTGTACACACTCCACATTCCAACATAAATCAAGCCCTTTATGTCTGAACACAAAAGTTCAGGCCTTGATTCACGGCATCAGCTTATTTTTGGCCGAGTGCATTCAGAAACACCAATTAAGACCACCTCTTTAAAGAGGCCACCTCTATTTAAAAATCAATCTGAGCAACATCGAGGAGGTCATACTGTACCTCAATAGAGGGGCCATACTGTATAGGTATCGAAACTGCCCCCTCTCTCTCTTATCTGTGGCAGCATGAATAATCAATTACGCGTTTTGAAGCGTGCACCTGGGAGCCCCGTAAAGGGTCTGATTTAGTGGGTCCGGGGGAGAGGGGACAGGATCCGCGTGCGCACGACAGAGCGTGAACACAGCAGTGCAGCCGTGCTTCTGGGAGGTTCTAGTTCACAGTTCATAGTTCACAGGGTGTTCTTCAGTAGGACATCTATGATAGGATCGTCCGAGGGTGGTGGCCTTAATTTTGATGCAGATGCAGTATCTTGGATTTTTGTATATTTTTGCAGACTATAATGCGTACTTCTTACAATATGATATACTGTTCTTTGGTAGTAAGGGGGATTGTTTTGTTTATCTAGGTTTACAGCGGCAATGTTGAAAAAAGATATATTACATCAGTCCTGATTACCTCCTCAGTTGATTATGCCATTTATCAAGATCTCCCTCAACATCCATGAAGTTACTGGTGCCTACAGCCAATCAAAATCAGCTCATTTGTATATCAGTTCAAAGAATCAACTGCACGAAATAGGGGATTCTCCACACCAGGTTTTAGCACATGGTGCTTCATGTAATTGTTCATTATTTAATATATAATTTGATTAAATAGTAAGCAAACCAATGGGAGGATACTATTGAACCTATGTTTGGCTGTAGTTCAAATATGATAAGTTTAAAGTATATTGCTACTATATTGAGAATGTTTGTATAGTTGTAACACTTAATTTTGCATGTTAATGTTTTCTTCAAATAATTAATTCAGTCAGATTAATTTTGCTCATTTTAGCTAAAAATATGAACAGATACATCTTGACGTTAATATTTCGCAAATGTGTAAAGTTTTAGAGCATAATTTCAATTATGGTATGGTATGAAGTATTATAGGTATAGTAATAGGCGTGGATGTTATTTTCAGTGTTAGCGATATATAAAATCAACAAAATCTATTGGTTGTAAAATACTTTAATTAGTATCTAAATTTTGACTAAATTCAACGATATCACGAATAGCAGAAGCCATATTAACAACCATTCTCTTCCACAAAGCATCATTATGCTAATCCCATCAACTTTTAAAACACAAAAAACTTACTTTTAGTGACAAGAAATATAATTAAAAATTATAATAAAATGAGTCCTACTAAAACAACTTAAAATCGTTCATGTATAGATCATTGCTCTACAAAAGGAATCACTCCATGTCCACACATACAGCAGAAAACAATATCATGGATCTCGGCAGCCTCATGGAGCAAACTGACCACTGTCCAGACTCCGGGTCATACTCCTCAATAGCGTTATTGAGACGCCCACTTCTCGCGTGCCCTCCTCCGCAAACATAGACTTTGTTTCCAAGAACAAATGCCGCCCCGTACCAATGATCGATGGAAGGTCTTCTGGTCAACTCCGTCCACATGTCTTTGCCAATGTCATATTTTATACAGATCTTATTGCATCCTCCAACCAAAAACAGACTGTCGTTGTACCCAACCATATTCGCCCCACAGGGATTGACTTGCTTCGGCAGGTTTTGCTTGTACTTCCATCTGTCCGCACCTGAAGAGAGCTCCTGCAGGGAGCACTGGACACTCTTGGTCGAACCGCTATTGAGGACCACATATAGAGAGAGCTTGTGAGCCGTGGCTATTGGAAGAACCTGTGACACGAGTAAGTGCGGTCCGGCATTCCATGCTAACTTGCATAGATCTAGAGTGGCCATTCTGTTGGTGGGCTTGAGACACCGGCTTTGTAGCCCTCCGTCGAGGACATGAATTTTCCCCTGCTGGTAGAGGGGCACCACTGCAGAGAAAGCGATGTACGGCAATGGTGGTAAATCAGTCCACACATTGTCAGTCTGGTTATATTTGGAGTTTAGTTTCCAATTCGGTCCTCCGCAGAGTGCTGCAAGACCGCCCGGAATACCCACGAAACGCGTGTGCTTACCTTGTAAGTTATTGGGAATTTCACCCGCTCTTTCCCAGCCGATGCTCTGACCAACATGTCTCACCCAGCAGTCACTGAAAACAGGACTATTTTTCTTAATGTCCTCTACTCCTCCTAAAATCATAATTCTTTGTGTCTGGGGATTCCGTTCTCCTGCTAGATCCACCATGCTCATGAACACTTGGAGCAAAAGCCAACGAGTATTTTCATCTGAGAACAGTTCATTGTGTGTTCCGCACACTGCCCTTAGTGATGCCGGAGAGCACTTACGTATCTGTACAGCTTGCAGTATTTTTAGCATGAATTGTTTTCTAATGGAAACATCAGCCAAACCCCAGCCGACACATGCATGCAAGACCTGGTCTTGGTGTGAAACCTTAAGCTCGTTATGCTGTACATATTCAACAAGCTCTGCATCACTCAGGTTTAAAAAAGAAGCGGTCTTCGACACCTTCTCAAACTCTGATAACATAATACGCTTTGCTTTTGCATAGACACAGGTCGCCTTCCAATCAAGCATGTTTGCAACACGCCACCATTGTAAGCAGTTTTTCACAGTCATATGGTCAGTGATAAAAATTTGAATTTGCTTCATCAACGGCGCAATGTTAAAAAAATCACAAGCGCAAAGCAATTGGCCCAATTTATTCTTCGGAATGCTAATGTTCCTTCCATACATAAAGTCCAAAATAACCTGCAGAACTTCCATGTCTATGTTTTTTATGTATATGCAGTTTACACCTGATTGGGTGAAAAACGATTGGAACATAGGGCTAGCCGCTGCTAGAACAGCTCTATGACATGCTAGCTGGCTGCCTGTGCAGCACAGGAGGAAGTCCAGATTCTGACCTATTTTCTGCTGGTTTGCCAGCTCGCGAAGGATGTGAAAGGCATAACTTTCGGCTTGCTTAGCTACAAATGTCTGGACACTAGGGCGGAGATCTGCAAGAGAAAATAGAATACAGAGAACAAAGACACTGAAGAATGGGAACTCCAATTAAGAACACTTATGAAGAGAACCTCTATAAAAAAGACAATTTCTCACATTACATGAACAAGAGTTTAATCAAGTACACATAGTACGAATATTGTTCACTTCTGTACCTAGTTCAGCGGGGTAACGCTCTTGGGGTAACTGCGTGTTAACCGAACAACATGGAGACATAGTCCGTCGATTATGTTTTTCTGTTGATTATTTAAATTTTTGCTATTAGAATTGATCAATTAACAGATATGTATTAATAATAGGTGTGTATATTTCGGCTGCGCATGTTGTACAAATGTCAAACTCTCCAATGAGTTCATAAAACAGGTTTAAATTTTGTCATTATGTTGTGGGTAACTCCAGACTTATTGTTGTCATACAAAACAACAACAAATGTCGGGAGAGTTACCCACAACATGATGACAAATTAAAAACTTGCACTTATGTAAAATTCAAGAGGGATGTGTGACTGCTTACAAAGCCTGACCCAAATATCTTATAAATAGCGTTAACCTACCGTCCATACACAAGTAGTCACAGATCCTGCCTTGAAGTAAGTCTAGTGACAACATATTGGTTTTGTATAAAATTAATAAAATTAATCCTGCAGTGGGCAATAAATTATTTTCAAAATTAAAACAGCGAATTAAAAATGCCGAATCACTGTTGATGTTCACTTATATAGGTTATAGAAAGCAGTACTCTATACTACCGGCGATGCAAGGTGTGTTTATAGTATGCGACAAGGTGGAAAATTATAGTACCAATGGTGGAAGGTGCGTTTATAGTATACGACAAGGTAGAGAACAACAGTACATCAGCGCATATTAAATTCAATTATATTTGCTAATATGCACCTACATGAAATGCAGGCCTTGTGTGAAAAAATGGGAGATATTTACGATTGAGACTTAAAGGTTTCTTTTTGTTGTTGTTACAACGGTATCAAAAATCTCTAATTACAATACAATGTACATATAAATTCACATACCATTGGCTCATAAGAAAAACTTCATTATCATCATGCTATTTACAATGCCACATTAAAGACAAAAGCCTTTTCCGAACGCTGAGAAAACTTACGGAGGTTGTTCATTAATTCCATGAGACAGCTTCCAATTAGGGAGAAATTGTACAAATTATAAAATACCATCCTGTTTAATTTAGCCAATTTAGAACACACGGACATTTTCTCTGTTCTCTAGCCTTTTAAGCAGATACAGGAAAACTAATGCCTGCTCATACATGTAGTTAATATAGTACAGTTAAATGTATGATTAGTCGGCTAATCGCGACGCTGCAGTCACTAAATGTTAGTGTGCAGTAGGGTATTGATTGGGTGCAGGCATCAGTGATTTTATGGATTTTGACTGTGGAATTGACATCCATTATATTTTGGGTCATAATTTTTCAAAATTCTGTATATTTTAGGTCATATGTGGGATATATTTTTATGCAAATATTGACAAATCATTATATTATTAAGTAATACGATTTCCACTTATTCAATTTACATCATCCTATAGTAACATAATGACTGAGCACTATCAAAAAGTTATATGTCGCTTACGATATTATTATTTTTGGGTACTAGTTCAGAGCTTCATTATAATTTTGGGTCTAATATCTTCGGCCGTGGCATTATATATATCTTATATATAGATACTGATTTCATACCCCCGATGGTACATGCGTACACCCCCCCCCCCACACACACACCAAAGCGCCACTCACATCACATGCTAGCTTGGTACGTAAGCTCTGTACTCGAATATCGGTCGTCAGGACAAGTGCTAAGTGGGTGCAGATGAGATTCAGGGTGAGAGACACAAGCTCTAGGGATCGATCTCAAGTGCACATGCAATGGGCACGTTGAACACATATGATTAATGTCATGTGTAATTTTAAATGATACATTTCATTCTAGTTATCAAGATCTTCGAGGCACCACCTTCATCATCAATCCCTTCAGGCCTCCCCCCCGTTAATCAACCATCCAATTACACACCTAACAAATCATATCAAAATTTGAAGAAATAAATATAAACTACCAACTTCACATCTTCCCAAGCTCATCCCAACACCCCCTACACCTCCCCACCCCTCATCTCTGGCCACAACCATCAATTCTATCCCCATCAAAACTCATGAGTTACCAGTTAGCAGCAATGTGCATCTAACGGCTCCGTAATAGGGCCTCATCATGGAGGGTCACACACTCATGCTGCTATATTCTCCTGCATGGCCACTGAAGGTAATTCATCAGCATACACAGAACCGGGCCTATTATCACAATAATGAACAAACCCCGCGCTCGCCCCATGACCTTTACTGTTGACCTTTTCCCCAACACTTGCAGGGCCCATAACTCAAGCGGCATCTAGTTATTGTCAACAAAAGTGAGTAGTTTGGAAGTAGTTGACATTCTGCCCACGTTATAAACCACACTGTTCATCAGCTATTACTCCCCATAACATGTTGTAGTCATTGCGATTTTATAAGCGCTCCCAGAAGAGCGATAATAGGGCGTTGAAATGTCTGTTGGTGGACGCTTAAAACGCACGTTCAACCACTACAAGTATACGTGTGCATAACCTTCTGTTTAGTTGGAAAATGGAAGGAGTTTGCAGCTTGTGTGTGTGTGTGTGTGTGTGTGTGTTTGCGTGTGTGTGCTTCTACTGCTGCTGCTTCTGCTGCTGCTGCTGCTGCTGCTGCTGCTGCTGCTGCTGCTGCTGCTGCTGCTTTTGCTGCTGTCAACATCACTTAAACTATCTCCGGGCAATTGGGGGCACCATCCTTGTTTTTTTTCTCACTGACTGATAGATGAGATCAGGTGTTGTCCCGTCTGGTCATAAGCCACGTTAAATAGTAGTCTACAGTTTTACACAATCATCACTGTCCTGTGTCTATGATTTAGTCCTGCCAAACGACACTTTTCCCTGTCGTCTGTTTCGCTCACCACGTGACTAGCACCACGTGACTTTCGCCACGTGACTTTCCAACCATAAATCTGCGCGTGCGCATATTACAGAGATTTATCTTACAGACGGAGACAATATTTTGCAGTTAAATACTGCTTTGCGGCAGACATTGTTTAGAGCAATTTCATTGTGCGAGAAAGCTTGATGTATTTAAAGGGGCTTTTTGGGCGCGGTTACTCAAAAGAAGTAGATTTTAAGCTTGAACAATTGGAATAAATATTGTATCGTAAAAGATCAGCGTGTTGAACAATCATTTTAAATTAAACAACTGAGTTCAGGTTGTCCCCATCACATGCTATAGTTTTTAATTGTTAACATGGATATACTTCCTGTGCACGTGTTTTCTTCATACATCAAACCAAAAATTTACTACTCAGAAATATGCAATACATATATGTTCAAGAGAGCTATACTAAACAACCTAGCTAAAATACCCTTTTGTAATCACAAATTCACCCCATATGAAGTCATATAGAACATATAGATCATGACGATGTTTATAAATGTGTTTGTAGAGGTGACAACCTTCTCTATATGGCAGTCGTGACTCCTATGCGCTGTTCAATCAATGTTTGCGGGTCGCCAGGGGGTTGGCCGGGGCTGGTTTCACACACTCGCAAATTTCATTAGACAGGACATTGATCAGAAGCCTCTTGTCAAAGGATACATTCTTGCCATTGTAAATAACCATTGAAAATGCATCTACACGTAGGTGTCACTGCAAGGATTTTGTCAACTGCATTTGTACAGTATGTCTAGTTTTTTGTGGTCCAAAATATAACATCAGAATTTTCTCAATTGAAACAATCTGAGAAAAAAGGCCATTGTAATGTTGCTGTATTTGATAATCAAGCTCAAAAATAGATGAAGGCTTATTGAATATGTGTCATGTTTGCAAAGTAAGTGAAGAGAAATATACAGAGAAGAGCAAGATGTATATTTCTGTTCCTGTTTTCCTTTCATTACTGGGAAGGTCGTACCATTAGTTAGCTAATATGACTGGTGCCACAAAGTACGCTACGAATGCAGAGGTGGTTATTATAGTTCAGTTTAGCCATTGGAAGGTCTCTTGGCTTTCCTTTTTTATGTGGAAATGTTCATGTTTTGTACAATGTTGTTGAAGCATGAGGACAAATGATTCAACGTATTGGTCTAGCTAGCATCAGTGGTGGCAAAGATTGTTCATGTCAATATTTCAAACAAAAAATGAAGCCTTAAAATAGGTTGTATCATCGTTTGACAGGTAGAGGACTCGTCAAATCATTTAACATACAAACGATGGGTCATGTCTATTCCTAATAGATGCTTTTTATATCATAGGCCTTATAATATTTAAAAAAAAAAGTTCCACTATTTTTGAAAAGTTGAACAGCTATGGAGAATAGGAAATAAATACAATCTAAAAATAATAAGACAATCTATCACTATGCAAAGCCTTAATGAACAGACCACCCGGAATCTCCATAATTAGACCACCTCTCTATCCGAACAATTTGAGTAGTCCTTTAGGTGGTCTTAATAGACAGATTTAAGGCACTGCCATCTTGCAAATAGTTTTACAATGGGTTACATTATTTAAAAGCCGTGTTTTGCTTCTATTCAACTGGGTTATAAACGATGATACTCATTCAGATCAGAGTATTTATGAAGACTGGTGCTGTCAAGCTGTAGACAAAAAAAGTTGTGATTCAGAAGAAAATCGAGATACCAGAGATCCACATACTATATCATGGTGACATTGTAGCTAACAAAAAAAAAACGTTGCCAATCTTTGCTTGGGTCTTCACTCGCGCAAGTTTAATATATTACTCTTGAATAGGTTGAATGCTTATCTAATTTCAAATTCCGCCAATGAAGCACCAATGCCAACACAGAGCACCCAATAACCTTTGTGGAAATTACATTTATTAATGAGTAGTCAATCCAGGGGAAAGCCATAACCAGCTTAAAGAATCCTCTAAAATAAATCATGTACTTAATGCCATCATTACAACCAGGGAATATTGCATAAGCAGCTTTTAAATTTGATATTGAACCACAACGCCACAGATTTTTTTTCATTTTTGCAGTGCTTACATTTTATTCCATTATACTGTAGGGGAACCTATCATGGACGCAGTCACGGAGCCCTAATGTTAATGAAAACACCAGTAAATTAGTTTGCGCCGGTGAATGACACTCCAATGTAATAGAATTTTGATGGGATATTCATAGAGTTCCTCTGAAAAGGAGCATATTATTGATAGGGAAATCTGACAATTCTTAGGTGCTGTTGGAAGGAGAAATTGAATCCTGGGTGTGTCAACGTGCGCTATTGAGGTCCCCTGTTTGCTCAAAGTCGCTCCACAATGCTTCAAATGCATTTACCGATGGGGACGCTATCAAGAAGCCAGGATGCGCGGTGGGTTTATTCAAACTCTTCTAACGTAGTTATTGCCACTTTTGAAGACATGAAATAAAGGATGGCGTTGCCATATTAGAGTTTTGAGTTGTGTGGTTGCTTGCATTGCCCCTGTTGTGACAATGTATTTGAATAGGGGTATTCAAATAAAAAAAATATGAAATGCATCCTTTGCATTGGTCATGAAGGACATGATTGAATAGTAGATGCAAGACGTGTTTTAGTTATCAAGTGATATAGACAGCTTGTATAGGTTTCAAGAAAGGGAAAGTTTCAATATAAGAAACATGCCTAGCTATTAAACACATCACACCCCATCACAGTGCATCACATCACACCACTCCGGAAATAAACCTGCATCGCCTGTTCCCAAAAAAACCTCAAAATCCCTCATCATCTTTCCCCTATCAAACAGGAAACTTCGCAGGCCATGAAAATCCATGGACTTCTGACGTAGTAAATATGCAAATGAGCATCATTGCTGCGACATGCGCTCGGATATTGAGTTGTGATTAACGCAACGTCCGCAACCCGCAAATCCGGCTGCAGCAAACTCGTAAAACCAGAGGCAGACGGCACCAAATATTGAGTCCGAACGCACTTTGGATTCTTAGCTGACGTTAACTGGCCGATTACCCCTTTTACGACATCTTTTAAAGAACGCATACTTCATTTTGGACCTTGTGTTGACCACCCACAATCATACTATAAGCGGTATAGTATTAAAAGTCGTGAATGTGAGACTGGGGCTTCAGAAAAAGCAGTCCGGCCTTGCGGACTTATTAGCCAACACTCATTAGGCGGCGGGATATGAACTAGTGGCTGGTGAACTGACACTGACAGCACCGCGACAGCTTATCTATAAGCCAGCTTTATAAAACCAATTTGGTGACAAATAATTAAGCCACTCTTGGGGATCAATGCAAAAGACCAGAATTAGAAACGAGGTACTAGTCAATGTTGTGTGTCTTTTTTTTAAAACAGAAGACGCAGCTAGTGCCAGTAGTTGTCTTTTGGCAAAGATGACTCTCTGTCTCTAGATTTGATGCTTAGGGTACGTTAAAACTGATACATAAATGGTGAGCACACTTGCGAGACCAATGATTTTAAAATATAGTCATCATCCAGATCCAAGATCCCAGTAGGCACTGCTTTCTTTAAAAAAAGGATCGGCTGCTACCTGAAACGAATGAACATCACTCTGAAGTATCATTCATCACACACTTGATCTTTACAGTTCATGCTATACCCAAACACAAAGCCTACACCAAACGATGCAGTCAATTTAATTCGCAATGATTACTGACCATACCGTCTACAGAGGGAGCCACAAGTCGTGCATGATCTAGAGGATTATCGTCTGGCCGAGGCTGATGTAGTGACATTAAGTGTGTGTGTGGAGCGCTTTATCCCCCTCCACGGGGTCTTTACCGTGATGAGGGGTCGCCCAGCATGACGCACGGGCCCAGTGCGGCTAAAGTTTAACCGCATCGTAAGAGCTTAATACGAAGAAGGCTATTGCCATTTAAAATTTTAGATGCCAGCGGCTTTTAAGCATCGTCTCTTTTTATAGAGATAGCTCGCTTGATGCATCTGCGTTTAATATGTCTTTATGCCTTTGTTCTTGTAGATCAGTTTTATTTCTTTGACATTGAAAACAGAATGAATAGAAAAAAAAGTTGCGCGTTTATATGGCGACAAGAGGACCATGTTGATTAGAACTCTGAAAAAAAAAATGTTGGATGAAATCAGAAAAAGGCCACCTGAATCATCCCGGGGGACGTTGTGTTTAAGGGAACACCTGTCTCTTCAAATGCAGAATGGCATGTAAAGCCATTTATTAGTGCCGCTTTTGGCCGTTAGGTGGCCACGTTTTGCTTCTCTGTACATTGCTCTACATTTGTGTGAAAACGCACATTTTCCACGGACGACCTTATGTGCTGCGCGTGTAACATTAAACATAAATACACGTACAATTCTTACTCTTCAAACGATAATGTCAACAGTCTATTTCTGTCAGTGTTGTTCTTCGTTGAAGGAGAAACTGAATGAGAACGAATAAGATATAGTCAACGGAATGGATGTAGAAAGACGTGTGTCCGAAGCTTCTACAACAAAAATAACGTTCTTCTATTACATACCGAAATGTAAACTGCATGGTATAGGCTTTGTCTACGTTATGCAACTTTTTAAAAATGCTGATGCTCATGAAACATACACGCATTTGATCACTAGCTTATAATGGTTAAATATTGAAACGCAGTGAGTCAGTACCTAATGGGATAACAAACAACCGCGGGAGTGTGTGTGCATCACGACATTATGATTTCACCAACTCCTGCAACTGTTTGTACTAAATTTGTCAGAATGTGGTATGTGCGACAAAGAATAAGAATGAGAATAAGAATATTTTATTTCAGCATATATCGCATGTAGAATGTAAAATATGCCATAGAAAAGACAAATATGTACGTCGTCTCTAATTCCGATTTTACCGTTGTTAGCCTCATTGTCGTATCGTCAAGCCCAGTTCATATTGCTTGGCGACTAAGCTGTTTTAAGTACTGTTTTGCAATAGTACTAGTGGTTGTAGCACCGCAAGTATGTATGCTGATCCTAAATGTCCTGAAGTATTGACTATATGCCTTCTATAGTAGTACTTCTTTAGGACGCAGCCAGTTTAATGTACCAAATTCGTGAACATCATCAATTGAGGAGTTTTGAGAACACCCTTTTAAAGCCATGGAAACAAGACACTCGCGTAAACGAAAAGAGGAATTAGATGAATTAAATCTGTTGAAAAAATATGACTACAATCCACCATATTTATTGTTGTTGCCACAACCGTGTGCAGAAGCAATCATCAAATTTTTACCTATGCATGAAGTGCTGAGAAGTCTATTGATTTGCAAACATTGGAATACCTTTGTGAAATCTTCGCATGTGTGGAAAGTTATCCGACCTGGAAGGAATGTAAATGTTACGGTTCAAATTTTAGACCGATTGGCAGAAACCTGCAATTACAAAGTGGTTTGCCTTGATTTAACGTATTCACAAATTGATCTTAGCAAAGACTTTATTAAACTTTTGAGAAAAATCGCCCCCAATCTTAAAGTGCTGAAATTGCCACATAGAAATAATGGTATAAATAAGCGTGGTTTGTCAGCAATATCTCAATATTGCAAAGAGTTGAGACATTTATATTTGAACACCGTAGAAAAACTGAATGACGATTTACTCGTTGGGATTTCCACTTCCAATAAGGAACTTGTTTCCATATATATCAATTGGTCTTCGATTACAGTGAGAGGATTGAAAGGCTTGATTGAGAAATGTTTGAAATTAGAGAAACTGTGCATCGCTCATATAGCAATGGATGCAGAAAAATTAACACCCTATTTTAAAAATATAAAGGAGCTAACTATTCATCGCTCTTCTACTAAAGGTGCGTACTCCTTACTCAAGGCGTTACACCTAAAACATTTAACAAAACTGGAATGTTATCATTCTGACGATCTTTTTGATTATTTTATGGAAAGGTTGATGACTAACTGCCCCAACTTGAAGTCCATGGCAATCGTTGATTGTAGAGAATTATCCAACTCGGGCATAGCACAAATGGCTGGGTTGGGATGCAATTTGAAGAGAGTGCTTCTTGGAGGTGATTTTTATGGTGCCCCTAATAATGCTGAACTAGCTGACCAAGCTTTAGAAGACATTGCAAACATATCATCAACCATAACACACGTATCGGTTGGTACAAGAATGAATATCACTTGCGACGGCATACAAAAGATTTCATCTGTAAGGCCGCTAACTCTTGAAATAATAGATCGTCATCCCATTAAGGCACAATATGAAGAGCAAAACAGAACTGCTTCTGCTTTCCAAATTGACAAGTTGTCCATTTCATTTGTGAAAGACTTTTTTGATAACTATGAGGTTCATAATGTGAATTGGTAGTAATATTCTAAGGATGTAAATGTATGATTGTGCAGAACATTAATGTACACCTACATGGACCTGACATTTGTAAATCTATAACATTGTCAGTATTTGCAGTACGTATGAATGTGTTTTTTTTTGGTTTGTATATGAATTTTGCATTAATTGTGAGCTTTGTTTGTCTGTTACGTTTGAAATTTTATTGTTCTGTTAAATAGGATTGTGTGTGACGGATACAAATCCTTGTTCATAGCCAAATAGAAGAATAAAACTATGAATACAAAATATCTAATTAGTTGCCATTTTATACCTATTCAACCCATCCAATTAGTTAAATTGACCCACCCAGGTGGACAGTACCATAATACTCATGCAAATTAAACCCCATACCCAGTCAATGATAGTTTGCCTCCTCATACCACTTCTATTAGATATTCTCTGTGTATTCCAATAGAATTGTCCTCTATTTTGCGTTCATTCAATTCACATGTCCTTGAAGTCCTTCAAAACATAAGATATTGTACATGTGCAGCGTTCAAGAGTTGCCTAAAGACCGGCCATGCCTCGTATGGGTACCTTTGAAATCCACCGCGCTCATGAATATCTATCTGATGCACTGAACAAAGAATTACAATGACAATACGATATGCAATGTACAGTTTATATCGCCAGATAGCGGATAGGTTTAAGAAAAGGCTTCATCAACAGACGGAAGTGTCAATTCTCGACATATTGATAAGGTGTCTAGTTGCTGGTTCCCGCTTTGTGTGTATACACTCTCTTACCACTTCTGTACTCGTTTTCCCCCAAGAAGTCAATTGTGTAGGATGGTGTACATACAAAATGACACGTCACTGGAAGTGCACGTGCTAATTAACTGTTGTCTTTGTCAAAGTAGTTTTGACCTACTTGCTGTCTACACTTGTTTGGTTTACCTTGCAAATACTGGAAGTGGGTACAGGGAGATTGCACTCTCCGTATTTTCATCTAAATGTTATTTGCATTGTTATTTTTACTCCTCTTTGAGCTATTATGAGAGTGCAACCAACTAAATCTTTTAGCTATTAACAGCTGTATGTATTTTCCCCCAAGTTTGCTCGTGAATTCAATTCCACTCTCGCCGTTATGGCAAGCAAGCTCCCACCACTATACTGATATGGCTGAAAACATACATGTACATGCAGTAGCTTCCATTTGACTATATCAAGTGGCCCAGACGGGACTCGAACTCACTTGATATAGTCAAATGGAAGCGATGGCTTCAGTTATATCAATACAGTGGTAGGAGTTGCAGTGAGAGTAGAGTTGCCCCACTTCCACAAATGTGACCAGCCTGTGAAAAGTATACAGACTGTGCAATAAGAATCCCCCAAGTTGGCGGATTGGGGGACAATCGAGTATTTCCAAAAGACTAGCTCCAGTGAATGTAGTGCTGAATACTATTCTACTGCTTATTTTTAAATTTATTTGGGGTCGACGTTAAGAAGGATTCGTCGAACATTTCAAGGCCAAGCATGAAATTTGCATGCATTAACCATTATTGTAGATTATGCACAGAGTATAATCTCACCTTAGACTGTTAATAGGTTATTACTGCATTGCACTTCATTGTACTGTATATATATTGTACTGTATACATGAAAAAAACAGCCTAAATATAACACAAAGAAATCCCCTTGTGTGGGTGTGGGGTCTGTTAAGCCATAATTACGTCATAATGGCACTGATGAGGGATGGCCACGTGACCACCACAAAGTGTAATCACTGTCCGCCATGACAGTCACGTGATGGAGCGATGAGCTCCGACGAGACTCCTGGGAAAAGTCGCCTGTGCTGAGACCACGTGGTTTTATGATGCGCGCGCTTTTTTATTGAGTTTGCCAACCCCGTAGATTGATTGACGGCGCTATAAAGATGTTCTTTGCAAAGTGTAGTAATACAGTGGGGAGAGTAATAGGCACGTTTATGTGTGTCTTGAGATGTACCAGATGCAATGTTTTTTTTAAGGATGTGTTGAATGCTTAATCCATCTATATACTTGCTGTGTAAGGTGTGATGTGGTAAACCTCACGGTCATCGAATCCATTTCACAAGTAGGGAGGGACTTCTTGCACGTAAGGACTCATTAACAGTGGTTCTTTAGATATATGTTTTCACTGGAGCATTTCAATAATGGGGAAAACGGAGACGCTATCCATGCTCACAACAGTGTCGGGATAGCACGGTTTTACTTTACAGCGGTGAGGATATTACAAGATCGAATGGTTTATGAGTGGTTTGAGCGTCTAGATGATGCACTTACTTTGTGTTTATGTGCTAGGCCTAAATTATTGGAACACGACTAATATGGGCATCTTCGTGAGATTTGAAATGTAGCCACAGAAGACAGACGTTCTTTTGTTAGAGGTGTAGAGGTGTCTCCTTAGTAAAATTTCCCGGTAGGAATAAGAAAAATAAAGACAATAGCAAGGCAATTATATTGTGGCAACAAACCTCCTCCATCATAATAACAAACAGGCACCAAACCAGTCAGAAAAATATTCAAGTACAGTAGGCGTGTTCACTTTTTGAGCTAATTTTCTTTCGTTTTTTTCTTTCAGTGTACTCCCAATTTAGAGGAATACCATGTCAAATAAAAGTGGCAGCCTCTAATTTGTTTACCACCCAAGCCCTGCCCCTAAGGGAGGCTTGAGCTTGCATCCACACGCGGTGGCAAGTTGTGTGCGGGTCCATCCATCCTGCACAGATGGAAAATGGAGCAGGAAAGAGTCCATATGTATATAGAAACACGGGTTCATCAATTTGCAGGAAAACCCAAATTAATAACAGGACCAAGCTTTGTTTTAATTAGGTGCAAACTTGCATTCTTTTACACTTGAATTGCTCGGTTTGATATATAGATACACTGTGAATAGTCTGACAACCCTGCAACACGTCAAGTTGGTTAACAGAGTTGTCATTGTGATCAACCATAGTATTCATTTGGACAAGGCGGTCTTAATACAAATTTTACCCACTACCCTCCACACTTCCATTAGATACAAAAACCACGTTCTCAACACTATGCCCAATCTCACACTGATACCACTAAACAGCTATCAAAAGAATGCACAAGATATTGCCGTTCCCATCTCCTACTCCATATTGAGTCGCCCGCGTTATCCAATAATGGTCCATGTCTGTTTTCTCCCCACAAGATGTAATCCCCCACGCGCCCCCGCCCACCCTCTTGTAATCCCGTCCCCAGCCGAGGCTCGCCAGATGCTTGCCTTTGAACCAGTGCGCTATGAAATGAGTCCCCGTCCCCTGGGCCTATAAATAACCCAGCCCCATCGTTCACTACGTCACGCTGCTAGGGTCTGACGTTCACCGATAATTGAGGCTGATACTGTCGACAGTGCTTTGAAATAGTTTCTCACCCCAGTTTCTACTTGAACATTGTGACCTAGCTTCTCCCCACATAAGATGGAGATTATACTGGAAACTGGGGACGGTTTCTCCCGTACCGGAAGAACCTCATAGGAGAAAACCTGCTGACTCTAACTTTCGTAGCATTGGACAGTAAAACTGCAATTACCTCTCTATTGAGATCACCTATTTGATAAGACTTATTTATAGCCATTCTAAACTTCTATTAACAGACCAACGCAAACATCCATGCATACATACTGAGAACCTCTCTCTACTGAGACCACAAAAGGCCAGTTCATTAGTGGTCTTGATAAGGAGGTTCTACTGTAGTCCTTGCTTATTGAGACGGTGTCTCATCACAGAAGTGTTGTTTTTAGGCTGAGCCAACTCTACTCGGAGACCAAGGGTTGATCTCAAGTGGTTGCAATTAAGACACGTTTCCCTTTACGGAGGTTTACGTTGGTCTCTTTATGAAGGAGTAGCACTACAAAAAGAAGTGTATAGTCATGGAGTCTTAAATTTGATGTTTTACTGCATACCCATCATACCGTATGTACGCCATGGTGACTAGTATTCAAGAATGTGGAAAAGGGGCCTCATAGGCAATGTATTGCGTGTTCTGAGAAGTATGACCTGGTAGGAAGACAAACCATCTACACCATTTTGACAGGTCAGCATGACTGTTCATTATTCCTTAGAAAAGAAATGAGGACAAGAAATACGGGTGATTTGTAAAGTGGGTGAATGATAAATGACGGTGTGCGGCACGTAGTTTCATATTCAGAGGGCTATTATTCAAACAGCGATTTCAATTAGAAGTTTATCAAACGTTCTCGAAGAGCATAGCATTACAAAGTCAATGCTGTTTCTTGAAAAAGAAAACGGCTTTCTGAAAGGTACAGTATGGATGGGAAAGTGCCAATATTGGCCAAAGTGGTACTACCAAACCCGTAGATATAGTACAAATTTGAATAATGTGTGTTCAAGCTTTATTTAATCTATTGATGAAACTGCGGACAATGTACTTACTCAATGTATACTGGGGCTAGGTAGAAGCCAGACTTTTATCGGGATACTGCTAATAATCGAATCAACATTAGCTGTATGCCCAGCAGTTAACGTAATGTTGAGAGAAATGGGCGCCTTAGGATTTTCAGAGACATACACGGAGAAGCAGATACGAATTGAAACTAGCACAACGGCTTACCCTTCAGTCGACATGACACTATTAACTATGAAAAGCATCAATAGCACCAAATGTAATACAAAAAATAACAATGGTGAGTTAGAAATTGGCATGCAACTAGGCCTTAGTCCCTTGAGATATAATACTTGGACAACCAACAGGCATCGCCATCAATAGCTTCTAAGGGACGGACCATTCGATTTTTTTTTTTTTGGGGGGGGGGGGGCAACAAAATGTTTACGGATGAAACAATTTTTTTTGACTTTCTAGAGACAAATTTTTTATTTTCAACTTGAAGTGAGACAAATCTGGTGAACATCAGGGACAATTTTTTTTCCTTTCAAAATCAGAGGCAGATTTTTTTTTGGAAAATTTTGTTGCCCCCCCCCCAATATCGAATGGTCCGTCCCTAAACAATACCAGGTCTGGATTTCCATCAAACTCTACTATTTATTCATTATCTAAATGGAGAAATCTGTAATCCAGAGAGGTAAATCATGCAAGTAATTTAACAAAGGAAAATTCATGGTCTTTGAGGAGTGACCAATCTTTTACAGGCCTCTTTCATCATTTAAGGAATAATCTAGTGTATACACGGTGATATAGTGTGTCTCAAATGCAGCGTGCAAGGTTCTGAGTGTATTTCAAATATGAACTCTTTATTGAAAAGGCAATGTGATATATTATAGTGTGTTTCAAATGTAAGAACCTCATGGATCACTCGTTGTGAGGCTGTTTTCAGTTTAATTAAAATAGTTTATTGGAAGTGAAAGTGCGAAATTAATTTTGCTTCTAAATATGAGAACTTCTCTTGCAATCCGACCTACAGTGCGTTTCAAAAGAAGATTCAATATTACAGATTCTTGAATTTTCATTTGTGATGAGTTATTCGGAAGAGAATCATTTGAAGTGAAATGCGAGTTTTTATATGGAAAATTATTGTGACTGTTCCATTAAAACAGCTATATAGGAAATGGAAAGAGTATCTATATACTGTTTCAAGTGTTGAGACTTTCTAATATTAAAATTTAAAATATACATACTTGTTTCTCCTGCATAAAGGCCACAGATTCAATTTAGTAGCCACTCTCGCACATAATATTTCAAACATGCCAACTATATTGCAAATGTGATCTATAGTGTGTTTAAAATGCTCAGACTCTTTAGGAATGAGTGAGTTAAATAAGGTGGAATTTGAACTAATTCCGCACAGATGTGCCCATTAAATGCATTTATAACCCACTCTCCTACACTATGTTTCAAACATACCAACTGTATTGTTAGTGAGCTGTGATCTATACTGTGTTTCAAACGTTGAGACTTTATTAGGAAGCAGCGAGTGCTCGAGAAGCAACAAGCCATGAAAAGTAAATACCTCACCCGCCATGCCGCTACAAATGAGTTTTTGATGCGTCTTGAAGAGTGTAGCTCCTCCAATGGTGTTATACCAAACGTCTGAGATACATGATGGATTCTAACTCTGCCTACTGTGTTGTGAGAAAAGGCATCATATGAAAAACGTTAAGCGACGGGTAGCCTTGGAATTATGGTGCAGGGGAATTGTGTTTTGCATGCTGATGATTATTGTTACTTGGCAGGATGTCATCTATCTGGCTTATGTCTTTTATTTTGCAAGGCGTTACTTGCAGGCATGTAGAGCAGATTATATAAAACAGCAAAAAAGCTCACAGATAAACAAATAGTTGTGTTATTACATTAAGTACATTGGGTAGATATTCATGTCAAATGCAACATGCATCTACCTATAGATAATCATTTGAAATCAAGCACAAGCTACATGGACAAAACAGCGTGCAAAACAGTACGCACCATACAAATCACCAACCAACACATCTGACAAAAAACGCAAAACAAACAAACGCTCTTAAACGAATTCCTGGAAAACAAACCACAAAAACAAGGTCCTCAGCACAATTGCCCGGGAGTATCACTTGAAGAGAGTAAAAATGTTGAAAGATATATGGGCCAGCAAATTGCTACGACAACGGCACCCTCTACGTATTGTCCTCTGAACAGTTCTATCACATTAAGCACGCATTCCTGATGCAAAATGTGTCTGTGAAACGAACAAAGATGCATCAGGCGTCAACTGGGATTAATTAGCCAGCTCCTAAAAAAGCGGGTCTTGGCGGGCGCTGTGCGGATGAGGTGTTGTCCCCTTATTGATAGGCGCTTACTGATTCGGAAAATGAGACCGGGATCTCTTCTTTCCGACTGAGCGGCCACTTTTGGAGCTTCATTTACACTCACTTAGGTTAGGATAAGCGTCAGTGTTTTGTATGTTGGTGGGAGAGGAGCTATGTAGGGTTTTAGGTTGTTAGGCTATGCTTATATGTGGTGGTAGGAATGTGATGATGGGGAGGGGGCGGTAAGGGATGTTAACAGTTAATGGAAGCAGCAGCAACAGCAGCAGCAGCAGCAGTAGTAGTAGCAGCAGCAGCAGCAGTAGTAGTAGCAGCAGCAGCAGCAGCAGCAGCAGCAGCAGCAGCAGTAGTAACAGCAGCAGTAATAGCAATAATAACAACATCAGTGACTACAGCAGTAACATCATCAGAAAAAACGGCAGCAGCAACAACAGTGACAGCAAGTAAAAGCAGCAACAGCAGCAGAAACAATATCAAATTTAGTATCACCACCAGAACTATTAAGAGCATCAGAAAAAAATACTATAAACAGTAGCAGCAGCTGGTGCCACAGAAACTGTAGACACAGTTCCATAATCCGCACATTATCATCATCCGCACACGTGGGGGACATATACATCCCCGTCCATTAAATCTGCACCAGGCCAAAATGCACTTCAAGGGACCGGGATCTCGCTGTGCCCGAGCATCAGCAGTGCATAAACATACATCAAACCAATATTCCCAACGTTATGGCTGAAAGTTCAAGCGCAATAACCCCAATAAACATGTTCAGAGCAAATTAACAATACAAACTGTCTTTTGAAAGCACCCGCTTTAAATAGACAACTTCTATAACAAGACACTTTCATCATGGTAAGAAACATCCATACAGAGAACCTCTGTAATAAGGCAACCTCTCAATTGATTCCATTTAAAGTATTTCCTCTAAAAAATGACCTATAAGTGGTTGTACTGTACTATTGACCAGGAACTGAGTCCCCGCTTAGTTCCAGATTTCTCCATGGTCGTAACGGGGAAGTATCTCCCATCTGGTGGATGGACCCGGATCAGGGCTTCTTTTGAACAATATTTGAATTTGCTGTAGCATGACATCTCATGACATCACGTATGACCATAAACGATATCGGCCTCGTGGCTCCTTTGATGATTTCCTCATAATATCGCCCTTCAAAATTTCACTTCTGCGTCTAGGGATTAGGCAAAAACGAATGCGCTGCTCGCTGATACTTTTTTATGCAGTATGTCGGATGGTGATAGGCTCTATGTATGGTGTAGTTCAAGCTCACTGTTTTACTGTGCTTCTGTGTCGTTTTAACTTACTGTCTCCCAGGTAGCTGAACGGACTGGGACATAGTTACCAATTGTGGGACGTAAGGGGGGCGGGGGGGGGGGGGCTGCATTACAGCCAAGCCCCCCATCACCCCTCCCCATACATTGCCAACATTTAAACGTATACAATCTTTTTTTTATACAAAGCACCACATAACAAGGGGCGCTAGCAAAGTTTGTCAAATTTGAAATATAACATTTTGAAGGGAAATCACCAAATCAGACGAGGCCCAAGAAAATTTCTAGTTCAACACAAACGAAATGTGTTGAATGTTACCAACGTGTGTACACACTTGTCTGCTCTTACCTCCCAACTTTTTATTTCCATCAGTCGGCTAATTAGAATGATCACACAAGTGTGAGTTCACCCTCCATTTTTGTACAACTTAATCTCTGTTTTGTCTGCATATGCCCTGCCCTGTATCATATTGTTACCCCCCCCCTTAAGGCTTTCTAAAAACCCACCCTTATTATGGCAGGCGTTATCTATTGACTGGTGGGAGTGAAAGATCGTCCCATCTCATGAGTCGGTGACCAAAGCGGCCCCGGAACACGCATTACTGCCATTCATGCGTGGCCCCGGAATGAGCATTACAACTACTGCGTGGTGATGACTCAATTGATTGAGCAAAAGTATGTTGTGTATTAATTTCTAGTCCTATTACCAAACGGAAACACATGATTACTATTTTCTATCAAACTATCGTTATTGTTAATTATCTATGTCATATACGTATTGTTGGTATACTTTCTTAATGGACTAATAAATCACGTTAATTACTAATCAAGTTTGAATTAATGAGCTGTTAACAAAGTTATTTTTACAATATACACGTTAATTGTAGACTATAATTAAACCAAAATTTACCTCAGATGAAGAATTTGATACACAATGCACACCCAAATTACTTGCTAGTTTAAATCGTGTGCACGTCAGTTTTGTGTACTCAAAACAAGAGCACGTGAAAAGACTCATCAGCATTGCACATGCTGTTTTGCTGCAAAACTTGTCCTAGTCAGAATCAATCCTTAATACTGTTGTTTTAAGTAGGGGAGAGAATAGTAATGAGGGGATTATATCACAACACATCTCAATGAAATATTAAACGACAGTTTAAACTTGGTCGACTTTCGAAGTGCCATTTTTACCACCAGGTGCATATGAATAATTACTTTGTAGATATTTTTAGACATACTTTAATCCTCTATCATTTCCTCCAGCTACGCCGCAGTATCACAGGGTTTGGTTGATAGAGACTAATAGGTTATGTATGCCCTCTAGCGGCGAAAATGGTACTGATATATTTGTAGCTATTTTGATACATGCCATCTATGGAATATGGTACAACGACGGCACTCAAATAGTTTGGTAGGCAGACAAGTCTTGAAACCTGTCCTCAGTAGGTCAGTGGTTAGAGCGTACGACTTTAAAACAGGAGTTGTTTGCGTCGTAAGTTCGCGGCCCGGTCATGGCGGACACAGTGTCGCCAAAACGGTTACGTCGTACGTCTGCCACTGAGTTGCTGATTTCCACCGAGCGCGTCGCCACCGTACAGTGTTACTAGACGGTAGCGACGCCAAGCGGAGGTTCGGAAGCCTCGTTAAAAGGCGTGTCCCGTGTAGAGGAGAGCCACACCTCTGCACGTAAAAGAACTCGCCTAGTTTGAAAACTATAGCTAGTGTGATCCCTCCATTACCCTTGGCTCAGTTGGTTACCTAACCTGCCAAACAAACAAGGACCACATTGGAAATAAGCATTACATATATATGTACGCTTTTATGCGCTATCCTAGGAACATTAGTTCCTCAAGAATATCAAATCAAATCAAATCAGTCCAAATATATATATGAAATACACCATGTACGAATTGCGGCATGTACTGTGCAACTGTGTATAGCAAACGGCATTAAATGTCAAACGACGTATGTTCTCTTTATGAATCTTTTACACATATTAGGACAGGTTTCTCTACATATGCTAACAAAATTGTATTAAAAACATTCACTACTTGTGGAGAAAATCCACTAATTAATGTTTATTCTCTTCATTACCTGAAAATAACAGTTCTCCATTGGAAGATTCTTGGCCACCGTGGATCATACTTCGTGCAATGAGAGCATATTTCACCTATATGTATTTGGTCCAGTTGGACCCATATACATGTGTATGCCATTGGCAGGTCCAGGGGTACCAACAAAATATTTCATTTTCATGGGGTGTTTAACACATCCGCCATTAAACATGATTCTGATAACTCGAATGTTTGGATACTCATACCTGGATTTGGTTGATTTCAGTTAGAATTAAACGTGCCCACCAATATGTCTATCATAGTATTAATCGTGTTTACAATAATTACCCATCACTGCATGTTAACAAATAATTCAAGTATAAATGTATATATCTCTTTTTCTCTTGAAAATGTTAAACAAAACACATTTTTGTTGCGGGTGGGTAATTTGAACTATTAGCAAACAAGTAGTACCAACAAACAACAATGATAATATCTCACAAAGTAATGACCATGTCTCCTGGAGGGAAGAAAGGAAATTGAGATGATTCAAAAGCCATGTCGTATGTATTATGCATGTAAAATAAACATGGCGGAGACGAGACCTAGAGGTCACGTGATGTATTACTACGCCATCCCAACAACAGACGATAATGTTGCAGTCTTTTCATCTCATTTGGCTTCAATGGTCAAGCAAAGAGTATTTATTCTGTCATTGTCAACCAGTTTGGGGAAGCGATACTATTGTTGTGGTTGCAGTTACACGAGGCGGGTTGTTAGATATGTGAGCTTTGGTGTCTTTAGTGGGGGTGTTTTGTGTGGTAGGATTTGTTGAGTAGAGAACTGGTCTGTGGGTTATGTGAAGGGGTTGTTAGTGGGCACTGTAGAGACCATACACAGAGACATACATCTTTTGACGAGAGGTCAATGGTTTGATTTAATGAAAGGTTATTGTTGACGTGCGTACACATTCCAGTTTTGCATAATACCAAGCACCTTTATTACTATAAGTTATAGTTAAGTTTTAAGTTGTATACACGTAGATTGATAATTACATGTGATATGTATGTTTCACAGATCACTAAGCATGAGCGTATTTTTTTTATATTATTCAGTTTTTCAATAAACACTAAGCAGACGCTCGTAGTGTGTGATAGAACCTCCAATTATGATCACTTCTCAAATGGAAAAAAATGCATTAAAGTTGCAGAGAATGCTTCGTATAATAAGACTCTTTATCACCATCCAAGACTTCCGTAATGAGATAAACATGAACCCCATAAATAGACCACCTCTCTAATGAGACAACTTGAAATTATGAATTCTTTAGGCTACAAACTGAGTGAGTATACAGAGGTGCTAAAACTGATAATCAGACTGTGCATCTGCACGTGTTTGTAATTGTTTTGCTTAGGACGGAGTTGGCATTGATTCACCACATTGTAAAACCGAGAGACAACCGACCACAACGCAAGTGTTCCGTGTATTACGAGAATGATCCGTACTGTGCACGAAGCAGGAGCGACTTGCGTCCGCATCAGAAACGTCTATAAATCGCATTTGTACCGTATTTCATGTGAGGCATGGCACTGCCTCCTTCTTATCAAAGCAGCATTATTATTAGATAGTAATAATTGCAACCAAGATCAGAAGCCAACATTGTATGTACGAGGCATTATGTAGCAATGACAGCTAAACACAGTATCATACTCAGTACTGTCTATGAACAGGCTTTGTGCTAAAACGCAATGCCATCTTGTCTTTGGTATAAGTTACACCTAGTATTACACCTATAAACCATCATAACTCCCACTTCATCTTCAGCTATACACTTAACACATAGTTATGATCACTCATGCAGATCCACGAGAGTGGAGGAGGCACCCCCGCCATTTCCTCCACCAAAACATGCCATTGTCATGGGGGCTTTGACATGTCCAAAACCCTTACAGTGCCTTCAGTGCGCCACTCCCCTTTTCTGAAAAACAAAACTGGATCTGTCAATATCACTGACATAAGTATTGTTGTTTTCAACAACAAACACGTATTTAGACATATCGCCTTTTGAAAGCATCCGCCAGCCAGGAGCAGGCTCCCGGCCTGTGGCCTGGAGAGGCGGAGATTTACCTGCCAAAGCAGCACGTGTCATCCGTCTTAGAGGTGGCCGGGGTGTAATCTGTGTTCTCATCTGAGCAGCTCACCCATCTCACTCATGTAGTGAGCAGGTTCATTCGTACAGTATTATCGCCTTCATCTATTTCGGGTTTATTGTTGAAGTCACAAGTTATTGAAACTATTGTAGCACTGGGTTGGGTACAGTTTGAAATAGATTGCCGTAGACGGACGGTGGCAGTATGTTGATATAGATCAAAAACATAGTTGCAATGTGGCACTGGCTACATCAGAGTCACTGAATTTAATCCACTGAAAGTAACAGGGGCTTGCAAGGGTATGCCTCATTGTGTTAATCATGACTCTGAAGAACTGTTGCAGATGTCATTTGAAACGTCGATGTAAGCTCTCTAACATCAAATGATATTATAATTTCAACGTTTGTATAACGTTAAACCCGAATGTAAAGCACTTACACAAACTCATAGTTAAAAGCAATCTGTACATGCATGCACACTTTCTAGTTGGTAAGAACTCAAAGCCGACCCCGGCCTATATAACAAACTTAAGTATGTGCTAACCCCTCCCAGTAGGTGATTCCTGGCCACAGTGCAATCATTCTGCTTGTGACATAATCTCTGACAATGTAGCACTTGTTGAGGCTCACTCAGCTTGCAAAATGGACAAGAGATCTGGTAATTGGCGGTTTGAGGCATGCTATGGTGCATGTATATAATCTCTATTGTGCAGGTTGTTCTTATTGTTTTGCAAATGACATCATGGCAAAATTAAATTAAAACAACATCACCACCGAAAATCGTGATTTGTAGAAGCACATATGTCACAGACATAGGAAATGTGAATGTTGGTTTGAAAATGCAATTTATACTGCTATAGCATGTTGGAGTGATTGCATTTAGTAATTGATCATAACTACAGTATATACATTATTGGCCCCACCCCCTTACCCTGGATCAGCCATTGACTAACAAGTACAATCTCTTTAAACTTATCCATACTAGATCGGTTTGTCATTCTCAAACAAACAGAGGTTATGACAAAAAGAGCCCTCTGGCCACCACAGCATGGCGGAGTCCTGTCCAGGGTCACGCCAGCTGAAGAGACCGTGGGCCACACGGAGCGGGTTCTGCATTAGCCTCACGCCACAAATCAATTTTCGGTGTTTATTGTCCACGCCCTGAGAAAAGGGGCGCGCGTGTGATTGGGGGGGGGGGGGGGGGGGGGTAGGTTGCTTTGCTTTTGACGGCCATATTTGCAGTGATATACTCCTGGTCAGGGTATGCACGGGCCCATTTAAAAAGGCAGATCCAGTGGGGAGGGTTGCAGGGGGCTTGAGAGCTTCTTTTTGCATCTGCGAGCCTTCGCATGCACGAAACCCACTGAATTCTGTGAGTATGCCGTGCCCCCGAAAACATAGATCTGCCTGCCAGTGCATACATAGTAATGTCTGGTCATTCTCATATTTTCGGTATTAGAATATTGGTTAATATTACAATGCCTTATAGAGGATCTTATTTTAGTTGTCCTCAGGCACTTCAACAAAATCCTGATGAGGTGCAATTCACAAGCTATTGAGCATAACCCCTCATTCAAACACAGCATTTTCACTGGAACTCAAACGAAGACGTTAGCCAGAGCACCCTGACAAAGTTGTTTTATCCACGCCTCAAACATACAATCATCCAAGGCCAAGTAAAGAAAGACAACCATTGATTTTGCTTTTGGTATATGCCTAAAGCAGCAAAGGTATTCAAGCCGAAATAAACACTTTAACCCACTGGTAGGCATTAACCAATACATCTATATAGATATGGCTGAAAACCACTGATGTGCCTCACAGGTGTGTTGTATTGTCTTATCGTACACGATGTTAATTGCAAAGAAGAAAGAAATACCACCATAATTAATATTTTCGTAATGCCTGAGAGAAACTCTTGGTATTGTCATTTTGACAACAGGCTACTGGCCTTGGAATATCCAGAATATGTGAGACCCCGTCCACGTGGTAGCTTTGTGACAGACATACTCAGGTCCAAGGTCCTCAGAGAAACCTGGATTTAATAACCATTCCTCGCCAACTACGTGCTTTGTAATTCGTTCTTTGTGTCTGTGACATGAAAACCCCAAAGCCATTCATCAAGTTACTCAATTCTTAATTTCACTCAGTGACTCTTTGTGCATACAACCATTACCTGTGTGTTGTTAGTATCTTGCAGTGGGTTTCTTGTAGTCCTTTGTGACTTAGGCATGTAGCATCCTTGAATAATTGAACGCTTATAGGCGGCTAAACACTTCCTCATGCTTCCTGGGAGATTTGTCTCTGTTACAATTATGGATGTGATGAATTTAATAACAAATGTATACAGTAGCATGTCAATCAAACAAACTATGTTTTACCTTATTCCCAATGTTCAATACACATACACATAAAAAGTAATGCGTATTGATTTGTACGGTAGAACCTCGAGTGAAGACCACCTTTGTAATGAGACCACCTCTATAATAAAGCCATAGATCGCGGTACCAACCTCCATAAAGAGACCAACCCTAACCCCCATGACACATTTATCATGCTCTAAGGGATAAGGGAAAATGAAACTATTATGGTATGATTTTCAGCTATCCCACGCCCACACGTCACGCCTAAATTCGCTTGAAAATGTCAATTCCACCACCATCCCCTAAAACATCGATTTTCCGCACCGCCCAAATCAGTACCCCCTAGATTTTCAAGCTCCCCAATTAAAATCAAGTTTAGTTTTCAGCCCAAATTCCGGCTCTAGTTTAGGCATGACAAATGGTAACCCTCTTACATGGACTATATCCTGAATAATTGAACGACTGCAGTAGGGTAAATACTTTCCCTCACGCCCTACTTCTTAAATAATTGTCTGTGTGTTTCTTGTAATTAGGAGTGTGATGAATTGTATTCAACAATATGCGGTGATCCATTATAGTAGAGTTACGCAGTGGCTAAGTACACATGTTGAAAAGTTAGCATACATAGGCCTAATAAAGATTCATACAGTAGAGATTCTAACAGTGGTAGGTCCGGGCTTTCTGGTGAGTGGGGGTAGCACCCACAGAATATCATGGGTTTTTTAACATGACGACGGAGATGCAACACACACACACACACACACACACACCAAAAAACAAAAACAAAAAAAAATACAAAAAAACAGAAAATTAATTTTGAGTATGTAAAAATGGATCTGCCTGGATCTACATTATGTACCTATTCCCAATTCAGGGTATAATTATGTCTATTGCGATCACATATGTAATAACGGCAATTCCAACCGATCCAAACCTTCAGAGAGACATGTACACGAACCTCTGTAAAAAGTCCACTTTTTGATCAAGTGGCAATACTGTAAGCAATAAGTAAACATACAGAGGCGTAATACATATAGATCTGTGTTTGCCCAGTATGACTTTGTCAATTTTCCTTCTTCTCCCATCACGCTCAAACAGTCAATGTCAGGGTAGAACAAATAGGGACAGGGACTTTGGCCCTGAAAACACGCTAAGCAAATTTAACACGGGCATATATATGTAGCTGACATAAAGAAGTGAAAGAAACAAGCTTTATTCTCTCAAAAGGAGATAGAAAGTACGGGGAAAGACATGCTTATAAGAGGTCACCGAGTTTCATTAAAATGTGATATATGTGGGCACATATGGCAAATGTTAACCTAATTTGACCACCTTGTTAAAGAAGTTCTAATGTGTGAAACACAAGAAAAACCTAGCCTTCTCTTCTATGCAGTTGCAGAGGCTAAATTTAATAGATGTTGTAAATATATGTCAGGTTAGTTTTGTATTTCTTTCGCCCTCAAATGGTCAACCGATATCAGTTGGTTAAAATGATGATTTGAGAGATTTTGAGAAATGACTTAAACGTTTCTAAGGTATCCGTAGAAATATTGGAGTGAATGGCCTTGGGTATAATAACTATTGACACCGAGTATTCTTTCTCCAAGTTTACACGGTTACATATTGCCTTATGGGAAAGAATCCTCTACAATATGTTTCTAATGTAGCTGAAACTGCTTATACTTTCCCTTCATGTCCCACGTGCACAGTCACGTCATCTTCCCGCTACATCACACGTTAGACAGCACCTTGCCGCAACCTGGCGACACATACGTCCCCCTTAACCCCCACCCGCCAGTCTCCCTTACCCCGAAACACCCCCACCCGGGGCTCGTTGAGGGTGGCAAGATTCGCCCATACATCATGTTTGTATCAGGACGGGCACGTTATGGCTTCACCACGTGGTACTCGGGGACAGCAAGCAAGTGCGAGATTTCTCACGTGTGCAGTACAGTGAATCCTGGCTATGTGTGGAGGGGATGAGGGAAAGAGCTTGCCACCGATGTTATACACCTGTTTTCGTATAGCTAGGAATCATGGGAAATAAATAGACAAACAAACCAAGCACGTGGCTGTTTTGCATATGCATGAAGCTTTTTCGCTGTCTCAATAGAAATATTTCATTACAATCGTACAAGGTGTCTCAAAATACTTGGTACAATGTTTACCCACGTGGTGCAGTCTCAATAAACCAAAGCTCTGTGATGCTACGGAGTATCAGAGAGAAATGATAAAGACTGATACTGTTTGTCTATTTTCCCCCCAGGATGCAATTGTTTGTAGCCACCTGCTGGTTTTAGACAGGAACTACGATCGCACCCTAAATATTTATATTAGAAAATAAGTGTATGGGGCAGGATTGGGTGTTTGTGTAGGAGTTAGAGTACAGTAGAACCTCTATAATGAGACGATCCACATGGCTGACTACAATTTTGGTCACAAGTCACACGTGCTCCTTTTGTGAAGGTTCATAGCAGAATGTATACATTAGCTGTGTGAAAAAGGTCAAGATGTTTTGACACGAAGTGGTACGAGGTCTTATGTTAATAAAGCAGATTTAAAGATAGAATGTGTAATAAATGACACACTCTGTATGTGTCTGTGAGCTACTTATTACACTAAATGTGAGTGCCGAGATGCAGTACGTGTTTCATAGATAACAGTGAGAGATTTTCTCCTACCATGGGAGTTTTGTGTGTGATGCATCATATGAGAGGTGTAAAACTCAAGGTAGAACCAGAACATTTGTTAGCACCTTGCTAAGAAAACAGTCATAATGCAATGCTTTGCTAATGCTTAATGATGCACATTGGCAGAACCTGGATTTTCGAAAAATCCGTATGTAATGGTGGGGGCGGGGTTGGGCAGGGCGTACCAAAGGGATCTCATTGCATTCGTACCCATGATCGGACATTGGAAAACCCCTGCGGATATGAAATATTTTTGTGAGAAGAGGGCGGGGGTGTTCTTCTGGATCTGCGTATGATGCAAAGATGCTATTCACAATATCGGTCTATACTGTCTAAAGGTGACTTTTTCGTAAGTCACTTGGCATAGAAATACCAAGGAGAAATTGTCAAAAGATCAACACAATTGAAAACAACTCCAGCGGAAAGACCAAAACTGAACAGAATTGTAAAGTTGTCTCAGACAGTGACAGCAGAGACTTATGGAACATTTGTCCCCCAATCCTTCTGTAATATGTAGAGTCTCTCAAGTGAATTCACAACTCATGTCTGTTTGAGTAAAAAGTGGGCTGTATGACGACTGCTTGAGAGGCTGATATTTTGAGGCACACCACCGCAAATGGTATACGTGCATTTTGAGTGGTGGGGTAGTACTTATATCCAATATGTTTTCTTATATATCCTGTATTGCTGCATATTATACCAAGTAGTTGCCAAGATTATACATGATTCTACTGAACATGTATTTGAAACACTCTAGTATGTATGGAGGGTCTTTTGAAAAACACACAATTCACATTCAGTGACTATTGGCACTAGATACATACCTGTTAATTTTAACTCTGTGCCATTTTACATTTTTTTTTCTCATAAAAGCTTCAGGATGAGAACCAATAGGATTGTTGGTCTTAATCCTCCCATTTAATATACCACCCCGTCTTAATTATATTTTGTGTGCTCAACAACTATTTCAGTAACTCTAATATTTGATACATTGCATCATACAACCATCCAGGATGATATAGTATCTTACAGTATACATTTGCGACTACCAAATGCAATACAATACTGGATTCTCAAGACTGGATTATAAAGTATATCCGCCTTCCTGCTTCCAGAGCTATTTATAGCCTGTGCACACAGACTGGGAAAGATGAAACGGAAAGTGACATGGAGCTTGCCATTAAATTAGGTTACGTGGAGACTCTAATACAAGGCTATTCCCATATGATCTATACGTCTATTTAGGCTTGATATTAGTGACGACTGTACTCTATTCATCAGTTTATTCAATCAAGATGTCGGTGTACTGAGAGTGCAACAGTACGTATAAAAGCAGCAAACAGAACTGAAGAATGAAGCTGCATCAGTACTGTAATGGTAACACTCGCGAATTGACACATTCGCTCACAACGGAAATGACAGAATGATAGAAATCTGGTTTATTTACTTCCATATCTTTCTAATCGACCACACGTAATCAGCAATATAATTATTCGCAAACGTCAGACTGGGGCTTCACACGTGCGGCTAAGTTCGTGTTTGTTAGAAAGAACTCCAACTGCCTGTACTTAAAAGTGAAGCTGCGATACAGTAACTTCAAAGACAACCAGCAATGAATTATTTTGTTGCTGTTAAGGAGCGCTGTGCATTGGGTCCTCACGACGTCTCTATCATGTTGTTCAGAAGTAGCCGTTAAACCCATGCCCAGGCACGCCCAGACCACGTGGCTAGCAGTAATCAAGTAATTGATGAGATACTTGGGCACGTTTCTCTCTGCTTTATATACATATTCGCCCGTCCCGTGGGCTTGTCTCTTCGGTGGTTTCATCTCAATCGCTCACTTGACATCAGACGTTTTGATGGAGTCTTTCATGGACTGTAACATGCACTCAGACGCCCCTTCAGCTGAATGAAGGCTGTGTTCGTATCATTGTCCAGGGGTGCCATTAGTAAGGTCAATAAGTCGTGAAGGTATGACCAGTGCAGTTGATGGAAATACTTTGGTACTGTCTGCTCTGTGATGCCTATATCCACGGTAGAATTTCCAATTAAGACCACCTGTCTATCGAAAACACCTCAAGAATAAGTCACTTTTCACGGTCCCAAACCTTCGCAAAGCCACCAAAATGAATCTATGTACCGTATAGATTGAGACCGCATTACACTGGTACTTGAAGTGTCCTAATAAAGATGTTCTATTCACATGCATTGCACCATATAGTATTCACTCACATAGGCGCCCCCAGGATTTCTAGAAGGGGGGGGGGTCAACCCACACAAAAATAATGTCTAAGTAACAATGCAATAGTATGTCTCGCGGAAACATATCATCAAGTTAGATTTCTTATCCCTGGAACCTCATGTTTTGAAATTCTAAGTGGGGGGGGGGCGCTGCCCCTCACCCTGGGGGTGCCTATGACTCATAAAACACCCAGTACTCCCCAGGTGGTTTCTGAGATATTCACCACCGCGTGCATACATATACAAGCATGCTGCAGTCTATTAGGCTGTTTTGATACTGCATTGCATACTGACATTGCTCTCCATTGTACTGCACTGTACTGTATCGGCGTCACATGCACTAAACCTTCGCCGCGCATGCAGAATGTCACCCTCGCGTATCTTCATTCTACAATTGAGCAACTCAGAACACTCACACCCGAATCCCCGGGTTTAATCCACAGCCATTGAGCCCCACAACCGGAGAAGATCCCTTTTCTACCTCCAACTCAACAGCCGAATTTAAGCGGGAAATGGCGGAAATTGGCGACCGCCTGAGGTCGTGTCGGGGTCGTGACGAGAATGAGGCGCACACATGATCACGTGACAATCTTTTTTTGCACTTTGTCGTTTGCTGCTTGACTCATTGTTCCGGTATGATTTTTTGTGTGATTTTTTTTTTTTTTTATTTGTATAAATTTCGGCTAATATTATCTTCAAGATTGAAGTGTGCACACCTAAAGCGAGAGGCACATTCCACCGCAAGGTGGGTCTACAGCCAGTCTACGACCAAAAACGCATAGAAATCGTAAAGATCCGTGAGTGTACAGTGCGGCAAACGTACGTTTTTTCAAGGCCGTACGGTGGCCGCAGAAGAAGTTTCGCTTGCCAAACTTCTTCTACGACGACCCTGCGTCATGGCCTAACCGTAAGGAGGCAGTGCGGAAACCTTACGTGAAACGCAGAGGATTTAACCGCACGTTGTCGGCACAGACACAGTACCGGGGCCGTGCGTTCCCTGTACCATGAATGTGCGGATCCCGTACTTGTGTGATCACACAGTGCGTAGAGCGTAAGTTGTACGCGAGTACATCGCACGTTCTGTGCAAGTTGAGGGCACGGTCACCTCAATAAAAATCACTCCCTGTCCCCACACATTCCTAACGCACGGGGCCCGTGCGTATGTGCCCATTATTGCACTTTTGTCAATGTATGCGGAAAACGCCGTAGACGCCGCAGACAACAACACGCCTTGCGGCGACTACCGCCGCAAGGTGGAATGTGTCCCTCGCTTAACTCAATCAACGGTACCAGTTACGGTTGAAGAATGTAAGATGGTTGTTTTCAATTGGTTGTACAACAAAACGATGAACTGTTATGAAGTGCAGGGGCGTAGCTAGCATCAGGCAACTGAGGCGGTCGCCCCACCATTTTTCCTTCTGCCTAAGATTCCCCACTATTTTCCCACGTCGCCCACCGCTCATCGTAGAGCACATTCTCTAAATAGTGTGATGTATGTAGGTCTCATTTTATAATTGAATTCATATTCGTAATTTCGACATAACCATCTCAAAGCTAAAAGTTCGCCCCACCGTTTTAGAAGATCTAGCTACAACCCTGAAGTGGACCTGTTCGAAGGCAAAACATCATAAAATATAAGAAGTAGCGCAGTACAGCTGCCCTATAGAATCCAGCATTCAGACATGCACACCACATGTGGTCAGAGGAATGTAGAAAACTGCGACAATGGCAATGGACGTATATAACAACACTTTAGTTTTTAGTTCTACTTATTTGAACTATTTACTAATTCAATGCCCTAAATGTGTCTTCCCCTGGCAATATGAATATGACCACCTTCTCTGTTCGTTTATTGCGATTCATGATGCATGATTTTTTTTATTCTACAAAGGGTGTCTCCGCAGGTGTATTCCCTGAGCTATCCGTTAGAAAGCTCAGGTGCTTTCTAAAAGTACATCAGTGTTCCATTTAAATACGAGGTTATTGGCATTCAACTCTAGTTTGAGTGGGCGTCACAGGTGCACAAATGGCAGAATGGGCACAAGCTTAACTCACTTTTTCTATTGCTTAAAAAGACTTTCAGGGCCTAATTAGCCAAGATCCTTCGGGTACCGAGGTCCCAGTGCAGAACATAAAAACTCTCGGTGCGGACCTACTCCGAATACACACGTGGGAGGTTCCATTACAGCAGATTTGTGAATTCCCATTAGCTAAGTTGCGAGATTTAAAGGTGGGTATGAGGCCTCGACGGTACAACGGATTAAAGTTTGATTATTATTTATGGGACTTTATGGGACAGTTGAAACCCCAGTCAGCAAAGGTCAAGAATGTGCAAGGGATGCGACATTGGTGCACTTTTTAAAACTGAAATCTATGGACAATGATGGTCATCGGCTAGCATACCCGGTATATCAAATATGTGCGAAAGACGTGTGAGACGGTCGGGCATCGTATGGGGCATCTGTGAAAATTCATCGATGTCTACAATGATCTCCCCAGATGTCCACAACATCCACTCATCAGTCATGGATCGGCCAATGTATGACTGATGGATGAACGTGCACCATGCAGTGTCCCATGACTGACAGATCTCTGTCGATATGCATGGACATCTGCGAGGTCGTCAATGTCCGATAATCCATCAATATTGACCAATAATCCTACAGTCACATTTGCCAGCAATGTCTGGCAGATAATTGACCAATGTCCAAATGATGAACAATTGTCGGTTGGACATTGACGCCCTAGTCATATTTTCCGGCCGATAACCATGGTTGTCCGGCAGGTGTTGCTTAAAAAATCTGGCAGCAGATGTGACTGACAATGGAGCGATGCTTTCACCAATGTCAACCGATGTCAAGACGTCGCTCATTCCACGGATGTCTCACCGAACTTTACATCAGTCAATTAATGTGACTCAGGCATTACCTATATACCTTGGCACATTACATTGGTTAGCCTCAGCCTGACAGTCACGAATGTTCATGCCACACACCATTCTATATGAGGGAGGAGATGCTAAGTACATGGGCGAAAAGACGAAATCTACCTTTTGAAAAGACAATCTAACTTTTTACAGACATTCTATTAACCTTTTTAAGCCTTACAAAAGACATTGTCACTCTACTTGAAGCTCTTTAGCACTGTTCATTTGCCTATACACTTCCTATTTTGATTTGCAATAGCTCGTGAATTGGATGATAACCCTAAAGTAAATGAGGACAAAGGAGAATGTTCTACTGTTACACCAATCTCCATTTACACGACAGAAAGCATGCATTAATAATTGGGATCGTCTGGCTATAATCTGATTTATTTTTGGTTTTGACACAGAATCTTTTGTGATAATGCACCCCGCAGAAGCTCACTTAAGATACGTGAAATGCTGATTGGATTATATACATTTGAACCTGTGCAAAAGATCAGAAATGGCATCAGTTACATTGCACATTTTCAAATGTCTGTTGACTCCATGGAAAGCTCACAATTACACAATGATTGAGAAATATGCCAGTCAAAATACCACGTGCACACGAGACATTCAACCTGATATTCAAAACACTTTTAACTTTTTGCATGCAATAACAGTTTAGATCTGCCAATGGAGGAGGTTCTAGTGTTACATCAAACTCCACTTACATAGCAGGAGGCACGCATCATTCGGCTGTGGTGGACACTGTGGGTTAATCAGTCTTCCACACAACAATGGCTTTAATAAGGCGGGGTGAGAAAGCTAATAGAAATATGTACGTGATGGATTCGAATTACACTTGGTGTTTGAGGATTTTTGCTGCAATGGGATTTTATGGCCATTGGAAATGTCAGCGCGAGCATTTTTTTTAGCGTGTGTTTGTTGTACAGAATTTCGAAAATGCCAAATTGAAAATGAAAATCAATGCACATCTGTTGAAAAACGTTGCAGTATTGTTGTCCACGATGTATTCATAAAGCAACCACAAAATAGATACTTTATAACGTAATCAAACTATCCACGGCGTCTATTAAAGTGGTACTTAAGCGTCTACATTCTCTTTTTGTTCTCCTCTTTCAAAAAACTTCAAAAATATTTGAAAAACATGTGATGCCACCTAATCCTTTTATCTTATTTTCAAATATTATTGTAAAAGAATTTCACATAATGTATGCAAAGCAAAACAGCAACATTTCTAGTCTATTTGTACTATAAAAGCTGGTTTCACTAAAAATAGATGCACGTTAAAAGGATCATTTATTTCCATTAGTTATATTGCTGACCAACTTAAGGGGCTTTATACTCAGCGAGGTAATTGCGTGTGCAACAAATCTAAGTATCCATCAATTGGGGGCACAGGTAATGTTTGGTGGATGGGAAGCTCGTGCATTTTCGTTAGCTTGGTCCGGGTCATAGCGGGTTAGATGGAATTCCCTTTACATTCTTCATTGTTTCAGTTAAACAGTAGCTTGTCAAATTAATAATAAGCTTGAACTAGATGATGATGGGTAAGTGGAATGATGCTGAGTACTTAATGTTCTGTTAATTACGTATGCAGTATATGGAATCATTATTTTCTTTGTATATTTCTGGCACTGTTTATTATTCCAAAAAGACTAAAATGTACATAAATATATTCATTTAAATTTCAAAGCAATAGCTTCCTGTTCACAAATAAATAGTATTAATATTATTATAATACTTATTCATTTGTGAATAGAAATCTATTGTTTTGAAATTTAAATAAATATATTTAATGTACATTTTAGTCTTTTTGGAATAATAAGCAGTGACAGAAATATACAAAGAAAATAATGATGTTGAGTACATTCCTTACTCAGTGATTAGTGCTAAGTAAGGCGGGCGGGCGGGTGGGCTCTACCCACGTAACTCAAGATGTGATCTACGAAACACACACCCATAGCCGCGAGCGGAAATTAACAAAGGAAAGTTCACAAACAGAGAACAACCCTGTACACCTGCTAGCTCGGCGACTCCACCAAACGCCCAGCCAGCCGCCATCACGGCTTGTTACGCAGACATGGCCAGAGTCACCGATGACAAAAGGTGCTTGCGAGGCAGGGCCATTTGTCCAACAATGGGATCCAGACTTTTAAACAAGATATGCGAGTACAGGAGACCATGTCTGTTTAGACCACATGGGGGATGGCTTTGAGTGGTCTTAATAGAGAGGTGATGTTTGTGGATATTTTGTTGGTGGTGGTTTTGTAAATGTTTGATACAGTGAGAAATGGTGTTATTATGGAGGAGGGCTGAATATAGAGGTGGTCATGGACTTGATTGAAGGTTCTAAAGTAGATGATAAGCAACCCGGTGTTTTAGTATGATCAACATTTTATTATATTCATTATGAAATTGAAAAACTAGGTTTTACCAGTTCTATCTAATATCAACCACATGAAAAATCAATTAGCATCCCCTTCTATTTGGAATTTATTGTCCTAATCACATTTTTTTAGAATGAGATATTATAACATTGGATTATGTACAGTGTAAAAGAGATTCCCGTAGACCGACGCTGTAGTCTAGTGAAATGTGTGAAATATTGAACCTATTTTCATGTTCTAAAAATACACGGCCAATAGAATCATTGTGTCTTTCCTCCAAAAGGCCCGTATGTGCGTAGACCTAGTGTGTATATAAAAAAAGGCTACATCCCTGACTCCATGGCAGGGTTGGGGGTGCTTGGTAAACACCGGGGATGCTTGCCACGTCATTCTGGGCCGGGAATGGTGGGTTAAATCTGTTCTTAAGGAGGCAATGTGTCGGTGTGTGTATTGGTGTTTATGGTGGAAGTCTGTATTCCGGGAAACACTGGATTATTGCTGGGTTGCTTTCTGGGCGATATTAGGGTACGTTGACAATGCCATGGCAAGTAAATGTGTGACCGGTTCATTAAGAGATACCACGTATTCCTAGTACTTTCTTAGCTAGGTCTGAGTAAAATGTATTCTGGACTCAAAGGTAGAAAATTACTCAGCCAGTCCAGTTGAACCTCTCTATTAAGACTACGACAGGGAGTGGTTTTAAATTGTTTCAACAAAGAGTGGTGGTCTCTCTACGGAAGTTCATCACTGTATCTTTATGAATGCTTGAGATTGCCCAAAACGGTCTCCGTATAAAGGTGGTCCCTGTATAGAGCTGGTCATAATGAAAGATTGTGTACTTAATGTAAGCTAAAATAACACGCTTTCCCGTAGGCACAACGTTGGTTACAATAAGTGAAATGTTGACTTCATTCTATGCATTCGAACGAGTGAAAAAATAGATCAGAAATGACACCAGACTCAACGCACATTTTCAAAAGTCTGTTGAATCGATGGAACACGCACCCTTATGTAATCACTGCACAACATGCCAGTCAACACAAGACCACATGAACATGTCTCATATACAGCGGACCCTCTATATTAAGAGCAATCTACTGCCATGCCTAAAGTGGTCTCTAAAGATAGAAGTGATCTCTTTATAACAATGGCCTCTGAAATTTATACATGTTCAAACTCACCTAGAATGATCTCAGCATAGAGGTGGTATATTTACAGGGGTTGTCCTACTAGGAGGATTCACTGTAGATCAAACATGGCAGCCAAAGTGTTATACTCCCACAGTGAACAGGCTGAATAATGGATCGTTTAGTAGCGGGCTTGTGTCCCGCCATGTGAACATTCATCACCCCAACAAAGTAACACGTCCCCAAGTAAATTACCCCACAACACAGAACAACTCAAACAATTAGTTTCGTTTTAAGCTGAATGGAAGTCTCCTTGAAAGGTCTTGAATGGAACGAGACATGGGAAATGTAAAATGCAAGTACTGTAGAAAGTCTACTGTCTCGCAGACACGAATTTTGATAGTCTATAGTATTTATAGAACTGACATATATGATGAATATCATTCACAATATGTCCTTTAAAGCTGTATTGAATCACCTAATGCAACTTTTGCAGACGTAATAACAGTCATAAAGTACGCGTATAGCACTTCTCAACTACGTTTAGTGTTCATTATTAACCCAAGAGACTTTCCATTTGTGTTTATCTCAAAACTAAAGACTATTTCAAAGGTCATGGAGTGTTTTACTACATTGTTTACATGTGAAGCAACCCCTGAAAGTGTCTATTGCCCTGTGAATTATACTCCCACGAGGACAATATACTTGTCTATATGGTGCCAGGGAAATATAAACTATAAACCTTTTCATCACTTTGAAAGGTCCACTGCCTCGTTTTACTTATGGCAGACGATGATGATAAGATATTCATAGATTGTCTCTTTACAGGCTAGCACAGTCGCCACTAACGATGTAAACGGACCCTGTTTGTTTCCCTGGAAACCCCAGATGTTGAGCATGATCCATCATGTTGGAGTTAAATCTGCAGAAAATTAATGCTGCTTCATTTGTTTCTGGTCTTCGCTTTGTGGTCTGTGCTAAATAGAACCCCGTAGATATCAGTTTAATGCTCTATGAGAATTTGACGAGGTTTCATGGAGTTTATTCATTCATGGAGCTATTAGACTCGCCTACGTCCACCACATGTCACCTAACTACAGGTATAAGCTATCTTTATGAAGACTGTTTTTAGTAGTAGGAATATTCATTTGGTTGAGATTTAATGACACTACCACTTACATTTTAACATTTTCTTAACGAGAAGAAGTCACTTCTGTTGAAGGTCCCGTGATGGTGACCGCAACGTTAAGAAAATGTTAAAATGTAAGTGGTAGTGTCATTAAATCTCAACCAAATAACTATAAGCTATATGCGTTAATGTGAACCTGCTCTTCTGTGGTTCTGATTTCTACAAATATAAGGGCACAATTAATTGGTGCTCCATTGCACTCGCCGTATAGCCTGGTACTGTGCAAGTCTTTTGTAGGGGTCGTTATGATTGAAATTAAATTTTAAATTTAATCGCATTTCCAATATTTTAATGCATGACTGTAGACAAGCAGTATATTTCCAATTTTACACCTTAAAAATGCATACGGACAAGTAAAGTTGATTAGTAGTATATAATTGGTAACAACTACAAAATTACAAATTAAGCAGAGATTTCTAATATATTTTCCATATAAATAGGTTATGTTTCGATCAAAGGCAGACCAAATCAAAATCATACATTTATTATTATTTGTACGCGGGATTTTTTTATTTCCCGCAAACTTTACTTGTATTAATCATCTTAATAGCTGAGATAATCTATCGTGCACAAATGGGACTGTCTGATGGTATTTGTAAATCTACATTTTAACATTGTACGTATACATCTACTTGGCATATAAGACTGCAATGGGGGTGAATCGTTGGTAACAAAAGTGTGAGTAGTTTCTAGTCCATCAAGTGTGCACAGAGTGGCCCCGTGGGTGGGGGTGGGGATGGGTGTGTGTGGGTGGGGGGGGTCCCAAGATATCATTTTTGCGTAGCTTTGGCATCTTTGCCAGTCTTTGCCCTCCAAGAAGCCATGAAATCTTTTATAAGTGTACAGCACTTTTTCGAAAACCTGGGTCTGCCAGTGAGTTTGTAAAGAACATTGGCATTACCCAGGCCAGGTGGAGCGATATTGACATATATTGGGTTACTCACTTTGCGAAGGGTCAGTTAGTGCAAAGTCTATGCGCAACGTTTTCGCTCCGATCTAAGTATTGGTAATCTCTTATCTGCGTCGTTTGTTCATTCATGGAGCTATTAGACTCGCCTACCTCCACTACATATCACATTAACTAGAACAATAATGCGTTAATTTGAACCTGCTCTTCTGTGGTTCTGATTTCTACAAATATTTAATAGGGTACAATTAGTTGGTGCTCCCTTGCCCTCGTCGATGGCAAGTATATTCTTCAACTACAAATTCCGGTGGGTAGGTTCGAAGCAGGTTTTGCAAGTTCTATGGCCAGGCCAATGGCATATCACCCGTGCAGTACGATTGAGACATTCCTTGCTTCCGTGGCCGAATGATTAGGGAGTTGGATTCGTGACCGGAAGGTCGTGGGTTCGATTCCCGGACAGGTCTGGTGGTAGGTGTTGAGCAAACCTACCCCTAGCAGGTTGCACACTGCTCCGTGGTACCTACACGTTAAATAGGTACAGGTCATTGGGTTGAAAGAGTGAGTGAGTGATTGCGTGAGTGATGAGCATTGTGCGCTGAATGTGCTGCCAATGCAAGTATACGAGAACTGATCAAATGATGATCAATAAGTGTGCGAATGACCTGGTGTAAATTGTAAAGTCATCAGAGCCATACTGGGATCAGGACTAGAAACCACCACATTTACATTTACATTCCTTACTTCGTGATTGGTGACGCTGCATTTTAATTTTGCACTATGCACCACCATGGAGCGCTTTGAAAGCTCACGAACTTGATGAAAACCGTCTGCGGCAATTACTCTCTGACCCGCGTGGATAATGTAAGTTGCTCAATGGTTAGTTAATAGTCACACATACAATCATGTAGCCAGCTATTTTGGTTACTAGTACAGTTAGGCTTTTGAGGATCATAGTGTTATCGTTGATTATCTCATCAGAATCATGTGTGCCTGTTACTATCCAAAACTCTTTTGTAGGGGTCGTTGTGATCGAAATTAAATTTTAAATTGAATCGTATTTGCAATATTTTAATGAATGACAGGCAATATATTTTAAACATTATACTTTAAAATGCATACGGACAAGTACAGTTTGATTAGTAGTATATTATTGTTAGTAAATACAAATACAAAATACAAATTAAGCAGAGATTTCTAATATATTTTCCATATATATTTGACATGTTTCGGTCCATAGTTACAAACAAAAACCAAAATCAATAAATATTATTATTTGCACGCGGGAATTTCTAATTCCCTCAAACTTTTACTTGTATATAAATGTGACCCTTGTGCAGAACATCAGTAGCCACGACAGCCCCTGCTTTCCACCCGTCCTCCGTTTACCCCTTCATACCCCTTGCCCCATCATTCCACCTGTCATGCCGTGTCCAGACCACTCAATCCCCACGCCCGAGTCCCGCCGCCTGCGACTTCACGCCCGTCAGGCACGATTCGATCCCGTCTCCTGACGCCTCGGGCCCGGACTTAATTGCTTCCTCAGCCGGCGACGGCGTGGTTTGAGGGACAGCGCCGAAGTGGGGTTGGGGTCGGGGTAGCGGACCGTCAGGGACAGTTATTGCTAGAGAGTGCGCGTGCGCAGAGTTGCTGATGAGAAGCAGACGATTTGTGAAACGTCATCACGTGACTGTCAATCAATATGACAGGTTGCAGGGATGAGTATTGGCTGTAACTGCGCCGGTGTGTCTCAACTACAGATTGCCTGTCTTATGGTATTTGTAAATCTACATTCTTAATATCGCATACATCTACTCGGCATATAATACTGCAATGGGGGTGAATTATTAGCAACACGTGTATGGGTAGGTTCTAATCCGTCAAGAGTGCATAGACTGGCCCGTGGGGAAGGGGGGGGGGCGTCTCCTAAAATATCATCTTTACGTAGTGTTGGCATCTACAAGAAGCCATGAAATCGTATATTAGTGTACCGCACTTTTTCGAAAACAAGGATCTGACAGTGAGTTTGTAAAGAAATTGACATTACCCAGGCCAGGTGGAGCGATATTGACATATATTGGGTTACTCACTTTGCGAAGGGTCAGTTAGTGCAAAGTCTATGCGCAACTTTTTCACTTCGATCTAAGTATTGGCAATATCTGCGTCTTCCCTTCACCAATTATATCTTTTTCTTTACAAACATATTTGGACCACTGTGGTTCAATCCCCATACATCGTAGGTAATATCAGCAGGACTGAATTAAGTTTCGTATTTGGAAGTGATAATTAAGACACCTAGGCATGTTCGAGTTATCGTATATGCTACATCCATGCTATAATTTAAAGTATATCCATCCATGCTCAAGTTAGACGTAGATTTTATCAATTGGGGCTCGAGATAAGAGTGTTCAAAGTGCAAGGTAAATGTTAAGTATCTGTCTAGAATAGGAAAGGATAAAAAACCGTGTACTTTCTTTGTAGTGCACTGTAGTGTCCAAATCTAAGATGTAAGTAACATGTTATAACAAACCTTATCTACCTAGAATTGTAAGGCATTAAACACGTAACGGTGCAGTCAATTTAGAAAAGAAATCCAAGGTAGACAAAACTTATATCAATGGGAAACCAGTGGAAATCCAATATGTCAGCGTCCGATATAAGCAGGTTACAGAGCATTGCATGGAATGTCTGCGGTAATAACTTGTCACTGTGAGTTCATTCTACTTCTGATGACACATCTCAATAAGTGTTAGCTGTGCTGGGCTAACATTTGTGCCATGTCCTCGTTTGCATGCTCGTATATTTACAGGGGGTAGATGTGTCAGTGTCTTCTGCTTACTTGTGCTTTTGTAGTGAAGTTGAACCTCCAATTAAGACCATTTATATTAAAAACAGCTCTATAATAATCATATAATCATTTTGTTTCAAACCCTTCTAAAGAGACAACCGCGATAAAAGGCAATTTTCAAAGAAAAAAGAAAAAAAACACACACAAAACAAATCAAACTAAAACAAACAAACAAATGCACCTTGACTTCTAGTAATGGAAAGAAAAATTGCACCCAATAAGGGTTAAGCTGAGTCCATGGGCCCCCACCCAAGCCCCGATCGTATGGAAACCCCCACCACAAGAGCAGGAAGCTGAAATAGCTTGCATTGACACTCATGTTCAATTGTATCTTTGTAATTCAAACATCGGTGCATCTTGCACGACTAACCCCCGTTCCCAACCAACAGCTTGTAGCCTCGTTTTGCCCATTATGCTGCTGTCATTGGACATGGATTCTCCATTTACAATGTGGGCCTTGACAATACAGAGCCAGGCACGATGTTACTGTATAACCTCTTAATTAAGACTACTCAAGTCTTGCTTCAAGTGTTTTGTTATACAGACATGGTCTCGTTGTTGGGGCTCATGTTGTATTTTTGATGTTTTGTAACCCTGTGGAATGGTCTTAGTATACGAAACTGGTTTCTTTTTAGAGATGGCCTTAAAGTGAGGTTTTTCTGTACTACAGTAGTCTAGCTTGCTTAATCCCCAGTCCTTCGGCAACGAATGCTAATCCCCGAATCTTTAATGTGCAATATGAGATTACAAATACAAAACCATTAGACCTAGGAGGAAATTGTGCAATTTTTAAAACATATTGAGTTTTACATGTACTGTGCATACGGAAAATATTGAGAGAGTGATGGAAAACATATTCAACCATCACCACAGCAACTGTACTGCCCACTCCCCATAGACCCTCCCCCCACCCCCCCCCCCTCCCCACACTACCCATTTACCCCACCATTTCACGTTTGATCGCCCCGCCGCCGGCCCTGTGACGTATGACTCCCGCCGCAAGCGACCACGTGGCCAGCAGAGCGGAACCGGTCGTAAACAAGTCAATAGACTCTTTACAGGCGCTTTTCAATAAGCTTTGTTGAAAATGACATTGCGCTAACTTACTTTGGAGTACACACTTTAGCCAGTTTCCCGCCTCATTGACTAATCACAGCGAACACGCGTCGTTGAGCTAACGTTGTAGACAATGTTGCGGTGATCGCTTCGTTACAGTGTATAGTGGTTTCGGGGTGACGGGGGTCGGTTTTCTGGGGACAAATGCTGCGTTCCCAGTAGCGGGGGTGGGGTGGGTGGGGGTATGGGGGGGGGTCTTTAAAGCCCCAGTCTGACAGTCAAGAATGACAATCTCCAAGGTAATGTGCATGTGGTAGTAGTACGTGAGAGGTTTGTTGGGTTTTCTGCCTGCTACGAAGACGTCAATGAAGAGATATTTTGGCAATGAACTATGACTACAATATCATGGCTGATACGGTTTCAATTGTCAGTGAAAGATCGGATTGATTGTCACGAGCGTTCGTGCCTAATATTTTTACCACGCAAACAGTAAGATATGAAAACGACTAGAGTCAAATCATGATTCTGCACTGGAAAAAAAATTTCCGTACTGTTGCAATGCACATGTGCCAATAGGCAACGGATGCCATACAAACGACTCATTGGACTCCAAATATTTTAAACTGTCCGACCTTAACTTAATGTCTAACCCCAGCTGTATACCGTCAAGTGTATACGCAGAGTAGTATCGGCAAACAAAGGCGTGTCAAATACGTTTCCTGTGCGCTTCGATTCCGCACAAGGTACGTTAGGCAGGAGTAGTAAGCAGTGTAAAGTTGTTGTTTTATTTACGGATATGCGGGTAGAGTTACAGCTAGGCAATGATTATGAATCGTAACATAGTGGATTGTGTTGACATGAGAAAACTCTTTGTGTGCATCGCAACATGTGAGGTATACATGAGTTTACAGTAGATATCAATATACGTTGGAAGTCAAATAGATTATGAAATAAGAGTTGCTTGTGCAATTCTATTGAAAGTGATAGTCTTAATGGCAGATCGTATGTTCATGCATGGGCCGCATTCTCACATTGTACCACACGGTATGCTTAATATTGATACAAAAATGCATATTGTTGCAATTTCATTCACTTGCATACACATACATGTATGCATAACTTAACTTCCGGCAGTATGGTTTCAAAGCGTATATAATGATACAACTTGAAAATGGCTTCGTCAAAATGAAAGAAGAAAAGCAGGGAAAACAGAGATACCAAATATCTTCATTTCAGTGTACAACGCACAGTTTGCGTTTACCAAAAGTGTTGTCTCACGGCGTGTTCGCGTCTTATTCATTCATCAACAGAAACCAGCGAAAAGCTATTTGGGGCTGCCGATTGCATCTTAACTACTTCACTTGATGGCAGGATCGTGCAGCCTAAACCTTGCTTTCTAGACGCCAAATGTAGACTTACATAAATTTAGATTCATTTTCCCCCATTTAGTTTTGCAATGTTCAGAACATTCATATTGTCTATCATATCGTTGGCTGTTTACAAGGGAGATCCATGCTATATTTGAGCCCATTTAGAGTCAATTTCCGAAAAAATAGTTTCCAATTTTCAATGCACCTAGACCCTTATTACTGTATGGGCTTTATAACTCTATATGGCTAATATAATAAGGAGGACCCGTGCAATAGAAGTTCGAGTTAATTGATCCATACTGTTCTTGTACAGTATCGACGTCCCTATCAGCGCCTCTATTCATAGTGTTCGATTGAAAATGAGCTATTGTTCACCACAAGAATCGATGTAGCCACAGGCCAATTGGGGTGTAATTTTGTCACTGCCCTCTGGTTAGGGACAGATTGTGGATGTCTTCTTGTGTGTGGGAGACGGTCAAGAGGGGGATTGGTCAATGTAAATAATACAGTGAAACCCCGCTGTGGGGACACTCGTAAGAGTACGATGTAACATCCACATTACGTAGGTATACGTGTTCCCACTGATGAAACTTCATTAGCCACCCCATATATCAAACGTGCACATGAAGATGTGTCCCTAATTGTGAGGTGTCCCTATCAATGAGATGTTCAAATGACGAAGTTCAACTTTGGGGGTCTGTTAGAGGTTCAGAACTTCTGCTCAGATAGTGAGTGGTATAGGTGAACTTGTATGAACTTATTTGAAACAGCGTAGATGAAGTAAAGCTTTCAATGTAATGTATATTTGTACTATATTGCCTCCAAGAAGGGGAATGGAGGCAGTGCTCGCTCAAACATGCGTGGAATGAACGTTGGTTGAATGCACCATGAGATCCACCTGGTCTTGAAATTAATAAAAATAGTGACACAATTGGCTTGAAAGGAGAACTGCCCGCCCACCTCATCTGCAACTGTTGAATACAGGAGGCTGTGTGCATGAAGCTGTAAAGGTCTACCTGGCATGAGGTTAGTCAAATGGCGCTTTTCGTGTGCTGCATACACCATTAATTTTAATTATTCTGAAGGTTGCACTAATGAATGACACAGTAGACTGTGTTGTGCGTGTTTCCAGACAGAAAAAAAGCGCACTCATACACTGAAAGTTGATGAGTTAAATCTAAAGGTCAAACAGGACTAAAGATGCACCAGTGCAGATCTTAGAATAGAGCCTCGTTTAAAATTAACCCTGATATGTTGTGCCATATTGGGTCAAATTGTGTGATAACTACGTGTCTTAAAATTCACGATTTGAGCAAGATCTAGCAGGGTCTGTTTAACCTTACTTCCATTACTCATCAATCGGCATAAACGAAACGGGGTTTGGGGTATTTACCTTTGACGTTCTGAGACACAGAAGAAATGACAGTATTGCTGGGTGCACGTAAATATACCTAAAATCTCACAGCCATGATTGTAAGGTTGTATTTATTATGTTAAACACACAATCCAATTTGATTAAATACGTGTTTCTTGTAGTATGTGTATTTTAATTGCATTTACTTTCTCATGGTATCCTCTAGTATCGTCTGTTGCATTTTCCCTGGTACTAGTGAGTGTTGTTGCTAGTTTATGTAACCACCCAAAGTAAACTACACCCTGTAATTATAATCTGGAACACTAGAACCGCTATTAGAATGACTGGCCTCATATGCGATTTGTCTCAATCAAGAGGTCCTCTCTTTATGTATGTAAGATCTCGGTGGTCTTTTGATAAAGAAGTGGAATTGTGAAAAATGTCTTTTCGTACAAAACATGTAGTCTATTTATAGACGTGATCTCAATTGGAGGATTCTAATGTACATTGTACATCATATATACAGTAGAACCTTCCATCATGACCATAGGCAGATCCAGTTTTTTTTAAGTTGGGGGGGTGCACTTAAGGAAAGGGGGGGGGACTAAAGGATTCATTAAAAAACACACATGAAAATGAAGTATTTTGGTGGGGAAAAGATGGGGGCCGCCCCCTGCGCCCCCTGGATCTGCCTATGCATGACCACCTGTGTAAAGAAATCACCTCAACAAAAAACACCACTAGTGGCGGTCCATACCCTTCATATTGAGACCACCTTGAACCTCCATATAGAGACACCCTCACCATAGACACCACATGCTATGGATCGGATTTATAAGAGAGTGAGATGTGTGGAAAACGCTTTGAAAATTGTGCGGTTTGGGAAAAAGGCCCCCAAAATAAGGGATGTGTGATTCTTTACCCCTTATAACCCCCTCATAACACCCCCACCCCTGCTATGGCGCGCATACGTGCATCGCCACCCTGGATTAGCCGCCTGGCTGACAGTAATCCCCGGGGCGGCGGCTGATCGCCCATACGGCTGGGGGATTAACTGCAGCCGACACTACGGTGGATCAGCAAAACACCCAGATAGGCTGCTTCTGTAACTATCATACGTGCTCGTCTGTTCGAGGTTATCATTGTATTCAGTAGTTATTGAAACTGTATATAGACAAAACCGGGTGAGTTTGTAATATGAATTGTGTTATCAGGTGAGTCCTTGGGGCGTATCACGTCGAGCCTGAAGAACGAGCCTGATTAATTCACAAGAACGAATCCTGATAAAATAATTCATGTTACACAACGAACCTGGTTTTGTATTTATCATTCTTTTCTAAATAGTTACAACGCTGTTCTAAAAATGTGAAAAAGTAGTCCGGCTGAGTACAAGCATGATAACCATGGTATCACCCCTCTTCAGAGAGGGGTGATAACCCTCTCCGGGTTATCAGATACTTCTGGATCATGATAACCTATGAAATTACATGAAAAAATGATACAGATTATTATTGTTCTTCTGTCGATGCTCAGAGTAAAAGAGGTTCCCGTGAATAGAGATGACAGAGACGACTGGGCCACTGTTGGATAAAGCGATTTTCCGGTCGTTATCGTAGAAATCCACGGGATAATAGTGCCTTGTCTCGTCTGTCGTGTTGCATGACAAATTTTCAGCGAGCATGTCTCCACGACGAACCATGCACGATTTGGAATGAAATTTTCCTGTCTCTCAATCGTGACGACGGACTTTTATCATTACTATTGTGACTTAAAACATAAGACATAATACAATGCATGACATATTAATTAGTATAAATCAAAGCACCGCCAGAAGACGTAGACGTATTTTAGTTGTAGTGATTAAATTTGAAATTTACATACACGCGTATCATTGTAAAACAACAAACTATGCAAACATTTGGCAATACTTTAAAGAAGTTTCAACTTTTATCAGACGAATTCTCCCGTTTCTCACGTGTAAGTATTTCCTCATATGGAATTACATGATGAAATAAAGAATCTGTTGCAAGACTGAAACTCAACCCATAATAGTTTCAGTGCCGTACTTCCTTCCCCTGGGCCATGATTAACGGAGATATAAGTGATAAATGTCCTTAGATAAGAGGTGTCTGCATGGACAGGTGACCACAGCACATGTACATAAATTACATGCAGTCGAATTTCCTGGGCACCAACTAACAATCAAATATGTTGACACATATCAATTGTGCATAGATTTTCCTTCTCAGCTCATGGCCACGCATGGTCGAGAATTGGCAAAGCGTGTGCTACGTATATGTGAAGGTTTCAAAATGTTAATGTCACAGTTGTAATTCAACACTTTTCTGTGAATAGCCAGCCCAGAATTGAAATATTTCCAATTTTCCCCAAATATCAGTGCAATTCCACCATGTTGTCACCTTAATGGCATAGTACTTTTTTCGTACGTCTGAGTCACCTTTCTGTGTACATGTACGGTGCCTGAAATATCATTCCGTCGACTTCAATTTCCGGTTACCTTTTTGTACCTGTTTACCACATACATTTTCCAAAAGCCTGTCGCCACAAATACACCAAGGAAGTCACAAGTTACACACACAAGCCCAAGTAAAGAGGATTCCAGAGGAGCTGCTTCAGAAACATCACAGCTGACACCAAAACTAATTGGGTAGTTTTTTGTGTCTTTTGTGGGCTGCGGGGAGCAGATGTGAAAAGGGACCTGCCAGACGCTATTAGACCCCGGGGTCTAACGCCCAGGCCGCCAGTGTTTATTTATGAAAATACGATAAATGATAAAATTGGGGGTGTCAGACCTAACTGGAGTGCTGAAGACGGGGTGATGCTTTAATGGTGGGTAAATGGAGACTTTTGCTTGGTGGTACTTTGTGTACTGTGCTCTACATACTTGATAGGTTGGGTGTGTGTAAAGATTGGAGTGATATTTTAAGATATCATGGAATTGGGTCGTAGAATGCACAATGCTTTGAATCTGTATGCAATATGTTCCTGTTACTAAACGAGCAATGGGAATAGCTTATAATTGCACCTATGTTTCATGATCTCCCTCCATTCTATAAATTGCACTTTGGATACGGGCAGCACTTAACTAATTAAGAAACGAGTGAAAGAAATATTAGATCGATTAGGGTTGTGGTATTCAAAGCCCACACGACGCTTGTCCTTCGATACAATTTTGCAAATGACATACAGATTGACTTTAATTATAGAATGCATTTAATGTATTAGCTAGACTTCTGTAAGTAATATAGAGGCAACTGGCCCAGTTCATATTCATTTTTATACATCAACACGATCCATATTCCATCCGTCTTCTGCAAACATGAGGCCTGCCTTAAACAATCCCTCATGGGAATGGAAAAAATGTAAATTCATTAGAGCAGAGAGACAAGATTCTATTTCAACCTGTCCTGTGTATGCGAGAGAAGACAGAGAGGAGCAGCACAGAATAAAACGGAAGGAGAATATAACATACTAGTAATAGAATTGAATAGAATAGAAGAGAAGAGATGAGATAAGAAGAGAAGAGAAGAGAAGAGAAGCGAAGAGAAGAGAAGAGAAGAGAAGAGAAGAGAAGAGAAGAGAAGGGAAGTGAAAAGAAGAAAATGGGCCAAAACAGAACAAAACAAAAAGAACAGAATATATGAGGTGGGAAAAGAAGGGCTGAGGTGAGAAGAGAAGAGAATAGAAGAGGAGAGGAGACGAGAGGAGAGAAGAGAAGAAAATAGAAGATAATAGAAGAGAAAAGAACATGTTAACTCATAGTTAACTCATAGTGCAGGCCCTTGATCACGTGGTTTCGGGATTCTGCCGAATGCGCCTTCAGTGCTTCTTTTTTCCCAATATGGTTACATTTGAAGTGGCCAGAGAGACCTCATAAAGGTAATCATTGGACGATAGCCTGAGAGCAGAACCCCCACCCCCACCACCCCACTCCTTTACAAAACTGTAACCCACTTTAAAAATAGCTTACGTGTGCACATTTCTGGTGAGGTGAGGTGAAGTGTGTAACTCCATATGCATATTACAGTCCCTCATTTTCTTACAGCACTGATTCAAAATGGCAGCTTCAAATGTCAGCACGTGGGAGATTGTCATTAATAGGGGAGAATGTCAGGACCTGACACACTGCAAGAGGCCGCATACAGAATGTAGCTGCTCGTGTATCCTGTACTGTCACACGGGACAAACACCCGAGGGTCAGAACAGCAGGGACACAACTATGAGAAAAATTAAGTCATAATGGTTGTGTTTTTGTAATTTGCTTTTCACCCAAGGAGCATACAGTGCAGTGATATTGTAGTTGTAGTAGGTAAGCCATACACTACTTTTATCAATTCACATATCCTTGTATCTCTTTAACGAATAGGTTCAAAGGAACAGTAAGGGGTGAGTTTCCCACCCACTACCATATCCTATCGGAGTTGAACTTTAAACCCTACTAACAAAAGGCCATTTCTCGATCCACTGGGCTACAGAAGCACAAAGTTACAACCCAGAAATAGTATGCATAAAGTATCTAATAGAGCACTTTGCAAGAACATACTGTATGAAATACTGACCTTGTATACACAATCACAGACGATGGAGTGGCGAGGACTTGCTAAATGGAATTATATTTGAGGCCATTGTCAATCATGGGGGTTTAAGCGGGAGAGATTTAATAGTGGACTCCTGAGAAATTCTCTGTACTTTCCAAATTGGGTAAGATTTACAGTTCAAATCCTATTGTTTTGAGTAAGATTTTCGTCTTGTATTGCTATAATGTAAATACTGGATAAAAAGGATTTGTTCATTAGAAAATAATAATCCTGTCAACCATATAAGGACCAGTAGCGATGTAAATCATGAATACTTTGTGCCCTTTCAGATTATCAATATATGTATGGGATATAGCACTTGAAAATGTCAAATTGCATAAATTAATAACTTCAACAATTACCATATCACCGTTTATGCCGTTATGTGGTAAAAGTTATCAGGTGAAACGGCTGTTATAACTTCTTTTAGATTTACATTGATGGGGTTCATGGACAATAGCAACATGAGAGAGGGGTAGGCGGTGAAGTTGGGGTATAATGCATACTACATTTGCTTTCTATGATATGGTATCACATGGGAAAAAAGTTTGTACAGTAAATGCAGTATACTTCCTCTCAAATGGTGTTTTGGCCCATGATAGTGTTTAACATTTCCTATCAAGGGGTACAAGCCTCATACGCATATATAGATACCATATTGAAAAAGTGAACTTTTTAAAACAAGAAAGCCGTATGAAGAGATAGACGACCACGATACTTTTTTCGACCCCGTGTAGGAGCCTCGTTAATCCCCAATCATAATCTCCTCTATAGTATCAGTTTCAGCCACGAGGGAGCGCGCCACCAAAACAAAAAAGCACGTGGTTGGTAGAACAGACGGCACATGCGACGGTAATTAAGTGGAAAATACGGAGGCCGAGAAGATAAATCACAGGCACAAACCTTGATCTCCAACTGCGGTGACAGCTTCCGTAGTTTTGTCGCAGATGAGAAACAGAGACAAGTACAAGAAGTACAGTCCGCGGAGTCCTGTCCGTGCGTCCATGGTTGGATGACAAATGGAACCAATCCGAGGCCCTTGATGACGCTAATTTTAGGCCGTTTGCCTGTCCAGTAGTTACACAAGTGGGATTAGTTTTGACGTATAATTTTTTGCTTGTAAATTCGCTGCTCTTGTTTTGACTATGGATGGGTTATTATTATGAGTTTGTATTATAGTTTATATTGAGTTTTGTCTTTTAGATTGTTGGTGAAATCCATCAGCATGGTTACAATTCACACATACATTAATCTGCTAATGCATTAGTGTACAATTGATACACCCAGTACAATTCAGCACACATGATAATATACAAGTCCAAGTCTGATTCAACTTTGAAATAATCCTTCTATATCGAAAAATTCAATAGTTAAAAGTCGTTCGTCCCTTCACTTTTCTGCAACAATGCACCCACATAAAAAACCCGGTTTATTCAGGGAGAGTATTCACCACCAAACGAACCTGCGATTATCCAAACTACACACGCCTTCCATTAACCAACCCGCAAAACCCTCACATCTACACGCTTTAAAACGCCACCTCCCCACTTTAATCCACAAGCACAGATGTTAATTTTCCCCAAAACTCCCCAAACACACCACCGCAGGAAGAAGTAATACCTCGCCGAAGACTGTCTCAGAAATAGCAGACGAGAAGAGAAAACTGGCGATGTCTCATCCGAGTTGCGCCAGCTGTTAAGTGGGAAGCGCTACTCGCTTTAAATGGCGGTGCTACCTCGCCGGCGCACTCCGGCGAGCGAGTAGCAGACTGTTTACCATCGACTCGCTACCGTATTCAGCATGGCTGCTAAGTGAAAAGGGAAGGTGTCTATCATTTAACAGCTCCCGTATGCGTAACCATTCGTTCGCCTGCGTTAATTTACGAGACTTCTTCTTCTTTTTGGAGGGTAATTAGCGAGATAGGAGGAAAAAGATGAGATGAGAAATAGAGAAAAGGTGAAAGAAAGTAAAACTTTTTTGGCTGCAGATAATGAAGTGCACGTGCGCAATGATACGAGTGGTTATTAGGCACCCAGACGCGCACTAATTTCTGTCCTTCCGCCCGTATTGAATACTGCAGAGAGAAGTCAGTGATGCGGAACGCGTGTTTGTTATTGTGACGTCACGTGCGAGTTGTGTGTTTTTCTCGTTTGTATGACATATTGATCACTTCAGTTCATGCAGAAGAAAGAATCTGAGGGGGTTTTATCTCCAGGAATCGACTTCCGCATAAAATAGCACCTGATTGTGGATTGTAGAGTGTTTTGTTCCGTTTGCTGTTCAATATGAATTTTACGCTTTCCCAATCAGTATATTGTAAAAGAAGTGGCCAAGGGGACGGTTCTATCGAGTGTCATGCACATCATGGTTAGTAAATAATGGTTAACATAAAGTGTGTTCAAGCGTTGTAGTGCTTAAGCCGTAGGTGGATTTGAATGTGGCCAAGTATTAACACCCGCCAAGGTGTCTGGGGAGGTTAGCTCACTGGTAGAGCGTCTGTTCATACATATATGACTGGTCTGGTATGTGCAGAAAGCCGTGAGTTCGATTTCACGACCTTTTCTTTACAATGTTCCTGAATATTTCACAATATCTTGCTGCAGCCAGCAGCAGCAGCAGCAGCAGCAGCAACAACAACAACAACAACAGCAACAACAACAACAACAACAACAACAACAACAACAACAACAACAACAACAACAACAACAACAACAACAACAACAACAACAACAACAACAACAACAACAACAACAGCAACAACACGCGTTTGGGAGAAGAGAAGACACTGTCGGCGACACTGTGGCACTGGGTGGGCACACTCTCGTGCCCTGACGCAAGTGTGCGTTACAAAACTTTGAAAAGTTCACTATCAAAAATGGATGAACACGGATGTACACCTATTGTTCCATTTTCATGACAGTTCATTTGTCCATTTTCGCAATTGACATTATCGTTGTTTTACCTTCAATGCTTGGAAGAACCAGACAGTAACTTTTCAGTCATTGTGTGTAGTGTGTGCATATGGTTAACTAGAAACAAAATGGATGTGCCTGCTAATTAATTATTGATGGGTAAAACAAGTTGATGTTTGCACGGCTGGATTTGCCGCTTTCATGTGTTGTGTTTCAGCTGGTTTGTTACAGTCACATAGGCAGATCCAGGTTTTCGGGAAGGGGGGGCACCGTTAAAGAAAATGAAAAGAGGGGGGTGCACTTACGGGGATTTCATGAAAACCATATGAAAATGAAGTATTTTGGTGGGGGGCGACCCAGGGGGCGCCCCTTGTACCCCCTGGATCTGCATATGCAGTCAGACATCCTTGATTATTAAAGCCACATAGTCTATGATCGAGTCATGTATAGTAAATGATAGTTTTGACCAGATACATGACAGTAACCGTACAAGCATACATGCATGTCACAGTCGTGACAGCCCAATTGAGCACATTTGTTGGTTCTTTGGCGGTGACCGTGAGTGAATGTGGATGTAGTTTTATAATCCACTATCCATACGCTCTGTCGACTTTACATTGTTTTTACCAGGTCATTGGCATTCTTCTCACACTACATCAAGACTATATTGCATTTCTCAACTTCCCAGGGGAGCATACACTACTTGCTACAATGGCGCATGGTGTTTGATTACTATCCACGTTAACATACACTACCTGACATGTATCTATTTAACGTGTAGGTACTACAGTAGGATGCAACCAGTTAGCAATGAGTTTGCTCAATGCAAACCACAAGACTCATCAAGAATCAAACTCAGAACCTTCTGGTCATGAGACTGGACTGGTGGCTTTCGGGTTGAATACAGTTCAAGGTGTAGTTTCAACTATATCATTTGTGTAGAGTAAGTTTGAAGCGAATGAGTCTTCACATTTGATATATCTTGTACCACACGAAAACAAACATATAATAATTATTTTCTCTCACTCTGATTACACGCCCACACAATTATGCAATTAAAACTTGTTTTCTATATAATTCATCAACTTTTTCATAAATCATCCAGAGTAAGCTGCAATGATGCCACTTCACTTTCATATCCGACCGCAATACACAACATAGTTCTCCTAAATTATGAATCACAGATACATCATAGTATCAGCCAGTCTGATATAAACGAAACCGTTTTTACAAAAAATAAGTTATTTAGTTGTCAAAGCTAATTTTCATTTTGCAATTTGTTTAGTTTCTGAAATAGCTATGGCTAGACCCGCTGACAAGCGGTACCTGGAGATATCCAGTCAGTTCTAAAATTACATTTTCACCTGCTATATGGGATCGCTTGAAGTGTGAAACTATTTTAAACATGCGAGGGTTTTGGCATGTATACTACTATGATTTACAAACACCATGCCATACACATTAACACTAGTATACCGAAGGGTATCTAACAAAAACATAGACCATGGTAAACGTTGCATCCGTTGGTTTGATTTAGGGACGGTGCTTTTAAAAGACGGGGGCATGGTTTCAAAAACTTGTCTGAAAAAGGTCTTGTTTCCATGTGATGAAAAAAACTGATGTCCCATGACCTCCATTCATAAAAAAATGGTCCCCAACATGAATATTCACGTGATTAATTTGTACCGATGTATACTACGATGATTTACAAACACCATGCCATGTCCCATGCCCACTAGAATGAAAAATCATCCGAAGGGTATTTAACAAAAAAATAGACCATGGTACCAAATGCACCGCATCCCCTTCCTGGTTTGATTTGCATGGTCCCTTATGGTCGAGTGTATATCACTTCACATTATTGACATGAGCTGACACAGTAATATGGAATTACAGTTTAGATATTGTTTTCCATTAATATTTTATAGTTTCATTCTACAGAAGGCTAATCAGGAAGTTCATTTTGATTGGGTGAATTCAGAGGGGTTTGCAATATAGATCATTTTTATTTGATTTAATTTGATTTGTTTCATTACTATGATATGGTATACCAAACAATAAGTGTAGCATATTAGTAGATGATATGCTGGCCCTATCAGGCACCTCATACAAATACTAAACAAAGTTTGACATAGTCTGTATAGGTGATACACAGGTAATGCAAACTTTACTGACCAATTGTATCAAATCTTAATCCAGCCAATCAAAACAACTTCCTGATTAACTTACTGAGAATAAAATCTATGTGATATTGTTGGAAATATTTAAATTGCAATTGCATAGGACTGTGTCACTTCATTTCAATAATGTGAAGTGATATCTAAAGTATACAGTAGAGCATAAATCAAGCCTAAAACGGATATCCTGGCCCCCGTGTCTATGTTCTTTTTAGATACCCTTCTATGTAATGATAGTACTGTGTAGAGTACAGTGTTTGTAAACATCATCTATATATATATAATCAATGTCTGTTTAAATGGAAACTTTATAAGACCGAGACCGAATTTTCAAGTCTAAAAAATCATCCTACGTAAATTGCAATTAAATTTCACAATGACTGAACAGTAAATTGAACTGCGCCAGAACGTCATCACATCATACTGTAGCCAGGAACGTACCATCACACTACGTCACAATTGGCTGTGGTAATTATAAAAAAGTAACATTTTCTCCTATGGCGCATGATCTGTTTACAGTTTTTTAGAAAAATATAGCCAGTTTCATAAAATATATTTTCCTTAATAATGGACTGTTTCAAAGGTAAGTATGGGCTATTGGCAATGATAAGCCCATTTTATGTATCAGATTCCTTGGTCTTTGTAGTGTACTAATTATAGTACATGCTTTTTTCCATTGTTATCTACACATTTGGTTGAATTTCGAGGGAAGGAAACTAGAGTCGACAGTGTGCTGATGGATTCTATTCAATGTTTTTTTTGAAACTGCAAAATCATATGTTTCAAAAATATAACCGGGAGGACAAAAATGTAAATGCGGAATGTCAACTGCAATACACCTTACTCGCCATGATGCATGGGCCATACATACTGTTTCAAAATATTTGAGGTCATAATATGAAAGGCCCACGTAATATAGTGCCACTAATAAATAAGAAAAACCAAATGTCTCAATAATAACATATATTGCATTGTTAACATCCCTACTTATATGATCACATATAGATCTACCTATGTATTACACTCTGATAAAAGTACCAATTTTTTCTGAATATCCGATGGAAGAAAATAGAGGATACCATGTCAAAGCTATAGAATGCCACTGCAACGCGTGGTCGGGGGAAAGCTAGTAGGCAGTATACATGCCACACAATACCCTTCCATGACACTGCAGCAGCTGGGGCTCATGAGAGACCACCCATCTACAGAGACCACTTGAAACCAGCTGCCGGGTGAAATCAAAATTGATGTTCTACCGTATCAACAA
>CM032664.1:60787545-60815584 GCA_019095985.1 Streblospio benedicti | reverse complement strand
ATGACATATTTCCACTCATATGGACAAATAAAACTTCCCTTGTGATGTAGGATAACGCTGAACGTAGCTTCCTTACGTTGAACGCTAGAAAGTTACGTACATCGTCTACACTCGTATGTATAAGACTATTTGAATTACTGATGCACACATTTTTCTCTGCCTCAGCCGGGCTTTGAACCGCGGAGTCCAAAGCATGCTCAAGGAGAGAGCTGATCAGCATATTCTTTCGGAATGCATTTTATGATCATATTAGAGCCATTTTCATCATTGCAATGTAAATTCCGTGTACCATGAAACGCCATCGTAGTGCCTAGACACTCAGAGAGTTCACTACTATTCAGCATCCAATGTGATTTTGTAGCAGTATGCGGCATTTTAATAGGAACAAATAGCCTCCACACATTGAACATACCTAGACCCCCACCCCTTAATCCACGAAGCACTACTATATAGACGGACGAGTAATAGGCACCGAGCCCACAGTGGCCAGGACACCCGTCCCATGCCCGACCCATGCACCCGTACATATGTCACCACTTCACAGCATCTAAAAAGCAGACACAATCCCACACTGAACCCGAAAATCAATTCTCCTCAAAATAAAAGTGCATTTTTTTCAAACGCATGAAAGTTTAAAATATTACGAATAGTCACAGAAAAACTACGGAAATCAAAGAAATTTAGGTTCGTGTGTGATGACGAGGATACCTAATACTTATATTAGACACATCACAATATCTTCTAAACAATTGAATGCTATGCCGATGTGTGAATATTTCTATCCATGCTGTTGATGGTGAGAGAGTCCATCACCAAGCGGTGATGTTATTTAGTTTGTTTAGGTGAGTAGTTTGTTAGGCTGTGCGTTATGCCCTACAGTTAAGCCATTAAAATGATGAAAGCAGCAGCATACGGCGCCGTGCGGCACCTAGTGTGCGATACTCATCTCAGGGACGGATTCAGAAATTTGAGACGGCGGGGGGGGGGGCTAATTTTCAAATTTTGAGAGCGGGGGGCGGGCGGATTTGTCCGTGCGTGGGGGCAGATCCAGGTTTTTGGAAAAGGGACGTAAGGAAAACATAAGGAAGGGGGGGAGGCTCACTTACAGGATTTCATGAAAAACCCTATGAGAATGAAGTATTTTGGTGGGAAAAAGGGGGGGGGGCGGGGGGGGGCTAAATTGTAGGGGCGGGGGGGGGCTTTAAGGCTAATATGGCAGGCGGGGGCTAGAGCCCCCCGAGCCCCCCCCCCCTGCTGGATCCGTCCCTGCATCTCGCTACTCTAGGCGAACGTGAAATTAGCCTCACGGCAGTCGGGTGCTACCGCACGGCAGCCACAGTGTGGAAATAGCGGACGGGTTTAACCCCATTTAAAATGCAATGCAACCTTCGTATTTTTCATCCACCGAATACAAGCTGTCGTGCGGCGCTATGGGTTTTGCCATTTACTCCGCAAAGTTACTGTGCATTTTTTTTTGTGTGTGTGTGTTTTTAATGAGGGTGCCTTAATAATAGGTGTATTTCAAAACGAGTGTGAAGAGCAGGAAAGTTGGCAAGTGATAGGCTTCTATGTATAGACTGAGTAAATAAAGAATAATAATCTATTTGTTATGTATATTTTTTTTATTAGATAGTGTAGAATTTCCTAGGATTTGAAAGTGCATAATCCTATTTGTTTTGCAGTAATCAGCATGTTGAACACTCAGTACATATTACACTTCTGACTAAAGTCGAGAGATTCTACATTTGTAGCTGCACCATTCACAAAATGTCAGCAAGAATAGCTAATGTGTATAGACTATACTTATTATGCCACAACCAGGCTTCACCAAGCTGTAGTTTGCTCATTACATGCTTCTGCAATAGGACAGCGTTTTCTCCCACTTCCAGTGTTATTTATGAATAGAGTAGCGGTGCTGGATTCCTTTGTCTCCCACTCTTCCCAGACTAGCTAACTTGCATAAATTTACCACGACGTATAAATTCATCACGTAGTCCGTAAAATAACTCAGTTAAAGTGGGAGAAATAGGGTAATAATGCATTATGTTTGAATGTGAGATAAGAAAATATCTCAACTCGTGGACTTGTCACAGCTCTCGTTCGCTGCGCTCACTCAAGCTGTGACAACTCCACTCAGTGAGATATTTTCTTATCTCCCATTCAAACCCATGCAATACCCTATTAATCATGCATGATGTCTCTAGATATTTACTGACATGCAGTGGCATAATTTCAGTATACAAACCATTATGTAATAGCATATATGACTAAATAAAAATATACACATTATAGTCATCTTCAGTACCATATCGTATAACCTATGCAATTGCATTTTGAATTTTTCATTTTTGTCTAAGAAACTGCTTTTAATATGCAGTAATTATGCTTTCTTTACATGACCTGCTTTCCACTAACTCTCAAAATCTAATTGTCCTGAAGATGAACAAAGCCCATGTGAAATGATAGCACATTGCAATATCTATATCTATATTTAGTACATAATTAACATTGAAAGAAACAAATATATGTATAGCCCACATTGAAATCATGGAATGATCAATTGTTTTACATAGCAACTGCAGTCGTCGCTTACTATGTATACAAGCACTAACTGATGATCGAACATCATCTAAGGTTGTTAGGTTAATCTTTTCAATGGCAAGACTATATGAGCTCGTCCACCCACACATAACTCACTCTAATCAAAATAGATAAATCCAACAAAATGTACATACCACCAAGTGTTACCACAAATCTAAAATGTGTTTATGATAGGGTGAAAAAAGATAAAAAATGAATTTAACACGTCATGAAAATTGAGATTAGGAGCAAATACTTGATTCTCAGTGCTTACATACAAAACTAATTGCATGTCAGGTAATTATTTTACATAAGTCAAATCAAAGGTATTCAATAGGAAGCCAAAATATTAACACGTGTACGCAATGCTAAAACTTACATAATAACCATATGCATGCCATATAATTGTACTAAAACTAAAAACACTATTAAGAAACTTTGAATTAGGCCAGTGACTCGTCTTAACCATGGAAGCTGTTGATATCAGTGTCATAAAGAGACTACATAAATCTAGCTACATAAGTTATAAGGAGAATAAAAACACATTTTTCTAACTGACTAGCATAGCATTAGATTCCACTTGCACCATAAATTGTAAATCACATTGAGCAAAAGAGATCACTGTCTATAATCATGACAATATGATTATACTGCATAAAACCATCGAAGCAATTTCTCGTTGAAGCCTTCAAAAGCTATATCACTCATAAGAATTTCAGTCTTGGTGACAAGATTTTCAAGTATTTTACGGTCACGTGATCTTTACTCTTTAATATTTAAGCCCCGCCCACACTGCTACGACGATAATCATGCAACTGTACACGACTCGACGTCGTGTCGACAGTCGGGCAAAATCGTGATAGTGTGGACACCTCCAAGACTATGAATCGAACAATATCCACCATGTCATAAGTCGTTGTTACGACTGAGCATGTTCAGTTGTGGTCGCATGTTGTCGTATGCGGTCGGTACTTGTTGTGTTGGTGTGGACAGGCATTCGATGCGACAGATCGTCTTAGAATTGTTTACGTCACGATGTACATGTACATTAGAGTAACGGTTACCCTGGTATTATATTTATGGACAACAGGGCTGTGCTCTAATCAATAATCTTATCAAACGGGCATCTTTTTCCAGCTGCCGCTTTAGTTTATGAAACACTCGCCAGGTTTGTGGCAGGCTCACGAATAATCGTCACAGTGGTGTGGACAGGCAACATTGTAACACAAAGTTTTTAATACGAAGTCCAATGACCGTAGTGTCGTATGCAGTCACATGTAGTCGTAGCTGTGTGGATGCGGCTTAAAAGTCACACGATCTTCATTATTTGTTAGTCATATGTCATCTTCATGATAATGAGATCATCATTCTTTGATACTCTCAGATTGCTAAAATTCACCGTAACTTGTGCTTCACTGCAGTCACCATGATCTTCTTAATGTGAAATATTGAGCAAAAGAGATTCTTTTCATAGTGCACCTTTACATATTGCGTGGACATTATTTCTTCGAGGGTTTAATAGTGTTTATGAATATGTAATTATCACAACCAGTCACAATATTTTCACCCTTAGTCACACTATCTAACTTTTTAAAATTCACACGATTTTCACCCGAAATTTCAGGTGACATTCATGCTTCAATAGTTGCATGCTTCTCATCCTTTAACACGGATTTTTGCTCATTGTCATATTCTTTTACACTGTCACATTGAGCAAGAGAGACCACTGTTGGCGCTTATACATTGCATATGACAATATTTCGCTAGCTCCTCCAGTGTTTTATAGCGATAATCCTTCCCAGTAATGTGTCCTTCCCCATTGGAGACACAATTTTTCACTTATAGTCACAAAGACGTCACGCTAAATCCCATGGTCTTCACACTCAATCATGTTGATTTCACTCTTGGTTATTTGCTCTTCTTTGTCATTCACATGGCGTTCACCTTCCATTCACATAGCCACCACTCTCAGTGCTTTATCCTGCCTTTATGCATTTTTCCCTACATTTTACCGTCGTCGGTACCTTGTCCTTGAAACTGGACTTTGGGTTGAGGTTCATGCGCATCTCGTCTCCCCAACAGTCACGAAGTAGGAAGTTCGTCATAAGAGTGTAGAGATGCGGACTGCTCGTAGAGAAGTAGTGATTCAGGTCTGGATAAATCTGGGGAAAGCAGAAATATTTTTGTACTAATGACATGGAAGCGATGGTCCATTATTGCCCTTATTGTCCACAGCATAAAACAGCGACTGGACACTATAATACAACCATCCGAGGGCTGGCCTCGTATCGTCTCGAAAGAAAGGATGGGCTCTTATGAAGGATTCGGAACAGTTTTATTATAGAGGTGTACTTGTTATAGAGGTGGTCTTAATTGAAAGTTGTACACTAGGTTTAATTTCTTTGATATATTTTACAGGCACACAAACTTTGTCCGACTTTGGCCAATTGTGTACTTACTTGTGAACGAAATTGTATATCAGCTTCTGTTAAAGCCTTTATCAGCTGGGCAGAACTAGCAAAGTGAACATTGTCTGAAACATTTGTGACTTCATTTTAATATAATGTAACACGCCAATGTAGTATAATTGCATGCGTTGCATTTAATATATATCTATACAAATATGTAATGTATAATCATACCCCACTATTAACTTTATTTCCCTTAAGAATTTGTCAAAACAAGCTCTGAAAGTTGCTAACAAGCGCAGTGAAAAGCATAAGAATGTATATTTTCTAAAACATTATAATATAATTTGATAAGAATAGTTCAATGTTTAGATTTCAATTTTTCCTGTAGCATAATATAAACGTTCAATAATATTAAAAGTGCTTGGTATTTCTTGTAGTTGTCTAAACGTTCACACATTTTATTGGAAAATTTAGACATTCTCTTGACATATTGCTCATGTAGCCTTTACTACTATGTATTATCAAAATAATGTGAGTATGGAGTAATAATTATCCAACTGATCCCCCAACTGATAACACATATAAGCATAAATTACCGTCTGCAGTCCCATGAACAAGGAGGAATTTCTTGCCTCTGAAGAGCCCCACTTTTTCTATGATGTCTGTTCGCTGGAAAAAAAACATATGCTTTGATAAAACACGAAATGAGACTATGAATAAAAATGTATGATAAATGATATTTGCATAAAATAATAGTATGTGGCCTACAATAGTCTTTGTAATCATATTTAGTACATTACATGTATAAAACATCAACATATGTATTTTGGTTACCTCGTATCCTGCCTGGTTGTCTTCTGGACTTGCATATCCCATAAAACGCTCTGAATGAGCAGTATCTGTAAATATAGATGCTAATATTGCTATTGCATGTACAATAATCTTCAATAAACAACATACACTGTTAGTCTGTACATCTGATATACAATCCCAAGCTTTAAAATATGTGAAATGTGTTACTTGTTGAAGCCGCATTGTGCCATATCAAATCGTGTTTATTTTGTGTTCAATTTTGAAGTATGAATCAATGTGAAATAATATCAATGTTACACATGCATTCTGTCTGTGTACAGGCACACTTTGATTATTTGCATAAAACATCATTATACATGTATTAATAAGAAAAAAAAGAACACCACATCTAAACAAATCAACGGCTGATGAATGATACTCTCTTTACCAGGAGAAGGGTTACGTCCTAAACAGATGGTTTGCGGTGGGGCCGAAGATAATATTTATGAAATTGAATGTCCATCAAAACAGAATACCATAGTATCTCCTGTCAATTAGTGCTGCGCCTGAGATGGCGCATGGAAACACATTGGTCTCATTGGCCAGGGCATGAGCTGCGACGAACCCTCCGTACGACTGGAACAGGAAAGTACAAGTAAATGTAATGCTCAAGTGCATAGCCTGAGTAATGCAAGACAATATGTGACTAGAGCAGGGTATTACTATAGATATATAAAGGTCTATGATATCAGTCGGACAGTTGTGTTTGACCTAAACTCACTGAAGAAGGAAAGTACATATGAATCTATTACTGCAACGGTTTAGATAAATGAATAATTGAAACAGAGAAGTATGGAGTATATTCATAGTTACATAGATATAAGATGTGAGTTATTAATAAAAAATACTTACCCAGCCCCAAATGGCAAATCTGTTTTTGTCTGCGAAGTGCAAGTTATTTTTTATCCAGCTGTAAAATAACAATAAAGTTAATTAGCTCAACCACAAACAAAACCAATGTCTTGCTCTACATCAAGCCAAGCGTTATCACTCATGGACTACTTTAGTTATATAGGTTTACTCCATTTGTAGAGGACACGACTTTTACCATTGTTTTGTTCATGTCGTATTATACAGACGGCCTGTACATGTATATGACATGGGGCAAGCAATGGTGGAAGCCATGAGCTGCTGTACACTATAAACGTTTTACCACAGCACAAGTCACACGCCATCAATGATAAGTCTTAATACTCAATAGTATGACCCGCCTTGCTCCGAGAAGCTGGTCTTCCACCTCGATGGTGCCTATCTTCCGGTGGATGAGGAACTTGAAGCGGTCGCCTCTCATGCCTGTGCCACGTCCATCTAGGTAGACGTGAACAACCTTCTTCGCACTGGCCAGGTACGTGTGGTAGCCCAAGGAGAACGTGTCGTACACTCGCTGGCTGCCCGGGCCTCCGTACCTGTCAACAGAGGTTTGTACTAAATGAGGCTGGCACCAATTGTAGATTGCTATCTTGCATGGGTGTATGTATACACTAAAATGTGTGTACGTGTATGCAAAATTGTATGTGAGCACTCAGCCCATCAGAATCAATATATTTAGTATGAAGCAGTACAGATAAACCAAGACCAGGAGTTGTACTCATGACCTGTCAGTGTCAGAATATTAGCACAGCACATTATACATCATGCATTACACGCATCAAATGATATTATAAGTTACTATAAGTGATTAAGTTTGGCTAGTGGCTACTAATGATGCGATCAAAATATTCTGTCCTATAAAAATATGTCCTTTACTTTAAATTGATAGTTTTCATAAAATGAAACATATAACACCATTACAATGTCGCTGTCTAACGGATGCGGCTGTGGCTATATCATTCACTTACCTAGATTTACCACTCTAGGTGTTCCCAGTCATTTACAGTGTGTAACATTTTATTGTGCGCCTAGCCAACAGAACATTCTCTCTTTCAGCGAGATACATATTTTTAGAGATAGAGAGAATGGTGGAAATAAATATTCACAAATACTGCAAAACACACAATTATAGATTGCAAACCACTGCAATAATATGACTAATATTGGGGGTGAGGGTGGAGGGCATTATGCTACCACGAATACTTACGCACTGACAATGACGGGGTACCACTCCTGGTCCTGGTCCCTGTCCACGGCTGGAGGCACGATGACCTTGGCCCATGCGGTGTGGCCCCCGCCTACGGGCACCTGCAAGCCGGGTGAAAGCTAATCATACGGGCAAGCTGACGGTTCTGGAGGGTTCACCTACTTTAAAATCACCCTTCTGTTGTTCTTGGGAATTTAATGACCAGGGTATGATGGTGTTAAGCTGGAGCACAACGCATCTTCGTGTGCAGTGTGTGTGACGTGGAATTAGTTAGGAAAAAATGTTTTTCATAGTGAGATTACAATTTTATATAGCCTGGAGGAGATTTATGAAAACCATTAAAACCATTGTTTGTGTAGGCAACCCCCTTAACGCAGCCCAGATTTTCAACACCCACCCCATGAAAATGAAATTATAAATCAAATTTGCATCCCCTGGGGCATGATAAATGGTAGTCCACTAATGGAGTCCAACTATAAAAGAAGATTTTTGTGTACAATTGTTACGTTATCTTCACCTACGTTAATGACATGCTGCCAGCGACGGGCAACAGCAACAAACTTCTAGTACAGGCGACATTTGTGTTCAGATGCACAAGATTTTTTGAGCACTTTTCACAACTTTCAGAGGATCATAGAAGGACTTTTAAAATGAAAGTAAACTGTCCTGATCTCAAGTGACAAGTATCACGTCGGGGTAGCAAAAAAACGTGAACACCCCAATTGTCATATGTAGCTTATCGCTGTCGCCTGTAGCATGTGAATGGAGGTGTATGCTATGCCCATATTCATCAATATGACCGTAATCAATAATCACCTCCATGTATTCCTCCCGCGGCATGTCTTTCTCCGCCAGCAAGTCGGCCACGTCCTTATTGTCTTCTAACGTCTCATCTACAATCACGGAAAGCAGGATTGGAATAGCGTTGATGAATATTTGAAATATTAATGCATAGTAGTCTATATATTTGCCAATAATATGCATTGTATGTCATTAAGGTTCAATGTTTAAAACCCCGCATTCTCAGTAGTAGCGATTCATAATTGAGGTCTTGTTTAACGCCAAGCGAGCATAATTTTCAGCAATATATAGTCGCTGTACAGCCTCTCAGAAAAAGATTTAATCTAAATCTCTACTTTTTCAATACAGTCACAAAGAGAAATCATCCAAACGCTCACCATATTCATCGTCGATGTCCTTGAGGTTGTACGTGGGCACGCCGGGCCCCAGACAGCCCAGGATGTAGTACTTGCCGCTGGGGCTGAAGGCTGCGGAGACGTAGTTGCACCAGGCACCGAGCTCACACGTCAGGCAGACTTGGGCACGGTGTTTGGGGTCAGCCAGGGTAGTGCCCACTCTAGAGAGCAGCAAACATGGTATTCCGATAAAGCACTAGGACCTATGAACGCATAGGTGCGGGTCACCGTAGACAGACATGGCCACGTTGAGATATTTGAATGTATAAGATATTCTTTTCTAAAGTGAGGTTCACACTGTTGTGGGAGTATGGTATTCCCCCCATGGTACAATTATAGTGTTATAAGCAACACACTACCTAATAACATTGCCACACATATCAAAAGTTTCACTGGAAAACAGTTTAATAACATGACTAACCTGTACAAATGTAGTCTCCTTGGATCTCCACCTGTTGATGTATAAAAGCTGCAAAATATGATAGTATGGTTATAATGATCCTGGAAAATATACGTATTATAAACCAATATTTTTCTACAACAAAATTCATATTCCATATGAGAACTGCAAACATGGGCACCGATAAAAGTAACTTTGCTTACAATACATATCATCGGCAGATCCAGGGGGGGGGGGCGCTTTTCCCACCATAATACTTCATTTTCATAGGGTTTTTCATGAAAATGACTAGCAGAGACATCGGCAGCAGCCAACCTAATTGAATAAGCCGGAAATGGATGAGGATTGCATAGGCAGATCCATGGGGCCGCAAGGGCCTCGAGCCCCCTTTTCCCACCACAATACTTCATTTTCATAGGGTTTTTCATGAAATCCCCTAAGTGCGCCCCTCCCCCTTTTTCTTACGTGTCCCCCCCCCCCTTTTTTTTCAAAAACGTGGATCTGCCATTGGATGGCAATAAGTGGATTGCGCCCCAGCCTGTCACAGTAAGAGCCTTACACGAGCTGGCGCTCCCTGTTGAATCCCACGATGTCGGCCACTTCTTCCTGACCCTGGGACAGGAACTCGATGGAGCCAGCACTATTTGTCTGAAACAAACATATGACAATCTGTGGTGGATCCGTTGTGTTCGAAGTTGAGGGTCTGAGACTTGATTTGACATGATAAAAAAAAAGACTTTTAAGGCCACATCGTGAACAGAGTGAAATTCTTCACAAAACCCTGTGAATCCTTACAACCCCCTCCCCCACCACCCTTCTTGCTAAACCTTTAGAACAACCAACAAAGATATCGTGCCATTAATGGGAAAACAATCTTCAGTATTCTCCCCTCAAGATTGCGTTAAAAAGAAGAGAAAATCAAGTGTGAAATTTCATGCTTATAGTGCACTGTACTAATAAATATGAACAGTTTAGATTCAATGTGTTCAAAGGGTTTCAATGTGAAACATTAGTAGTACTCAGATTGGTACCGTTTCATTCATATATACAAATACACAATGTAAACGATAGTGTCAGGACAGTCATACACTGTAACAGTTCTACAGCTCTTCAGCGGCCAACTATGGTTATCTGGACAGTTTCGTCTTAAAACAGTAGATTACTATTAAGGAATCACTGTAGTACTGTATATACCGGAACAGATTCACTGGGCATTGGAATCATGGTGTAGATGATAGAGCAGTCCGCTCACTGCAGAATGTCTGAAGTCTATACAAGTCAAGCAATTTTCACCATTAGCCCAGCTGTGTAATCGTGAATTCTATCCTGCAAGCTGGTAATGAAAATTACGAATGCCCGGCCCAACCACCAGCGAGAATTGTCATAAATTTGATCATACACCGGATATTGCTTGATGTGTGTCACACTATCATCGTATCTCATGGCTACTTACCCAGTATATAGCCGTGATCCAAAGGTCCTAATATTCGCGGAACTAATTTCCAAAATCCAACCACTCAGAAGTCTCACTGTCGAAATGTTCAGCAGTATTAATAGAATGTGATTTTGAATTTTTGGCACGGCCCCCAAGTTCGGCGGGATTAGGTAGGTCTAAACCCACGGGTTAATATTATGAACGTGGACTTGTAAAAGCAGTGTGAATACTAATATAAATCCCACAACCGACGATAGCATCACACGTGCAATTCATGCTTCTGTCTCTCCCCCACCCCCCTGCCGATGCCTCACCGGCGCCTCGACCTGCGTGACGTGCGGCCACGCGCCCGTCTCGCCCTCGGGCTTGGACAGCAGCGTCAGGTACGAGGCCCCGGCGTTGATGAACCGCACCACCGGCCGGGGCTGGAAGTAAAGCAGACGTCATTCAACCTGGGGAGGGGGGGCACTTAATACATGTTGCGAACGTGGAGGCGCCACCGGAATGGCTTACAGTTTCACCCCTAAACCCCTAAAAATCACCACATTATGACCCTTGTAACTAAAATCAGCACTTGATAGGTCTAATTTAGCTCTTGATCAGCACACTAAAATCATCACACTTGCCCATGCACCCCATAGATAAAATAATACATCCTATCAGGGAAAGTCAGCACTTCAAGCTTTATGTATTGCAAAATGTTAGCACATTTCACCAAGATATCACATGTACGGTGGAGTCCCCCCGTGCATTACCTAGGTTAGTGCCCCCCGGTCATTCAACCCTGAATATTGAAACTGCCAACCTGCTGCATTTTGGTAACCATTGTGTTAATGTTGCACCTTGGCTAGTCAGAGATGTGTTTTAGGGCTGGATCTATCTTTTCACCCATGCATTTCTCATTTCACAAGTAAATTGTCGTTGGGATAGATCTTGTGAATACCTGGCTAGATCTTAACCAAGGTGGAAGTTAGTATTTTTAACACTTACAATTGTCGGGTTGTCTGAAGAGAATTATTTCCCTAAATCTATGGGCTATAATACCTGAAAGACTCTTCTGGGAAATCACCATATTGCTACTGATTGTGAGTTTGAATTGTTAAGATTTATCAAATATTGTCCGACAGTTTTGGAGAGCCTCTGATGTTACGTATAGGCCTATGAAATCTCTTATGCTCTTCATTATCGTCTTTAGTTAATCATTTACAATAGTTATGTATTGTAATGAAGTGTTAGAATGCAGTTAACATGCATTATACTTACACTAATCCAGCCTCCAACAATTAACTCCTCATGGTTCTGTGGATATAATAATAAAACAAGATAAGCTCTAATTATATGTGTGTACATAATTTCAAAATGAAATGCTCATATACTAGTTGATAACAGCACATCAATATATCCTTGGTTGCAACCCTTCAGAGTTACGTTGTCTCCGTGTATAATGAATTAGGTCTAATATAGACATCAAAGTTGAATGTGGTGGCAAGTCAAGAGCATTGGGCTGTAAGTACAACATGACACGGCAGCCCAATTAGCAGCACACAAGGCCAGAGTACTTATACGGTGTGATCGAGGTAATGCTTCAAGAAAACATGGTCTCTTTGAAAGATGCCACAAGGCAGTGCAAATTGGTGCAGGTGGCTGGTGGTAGCAACATTTTGCTAATGCCCATTGCATTTGAGAATTTGTAACTTGGTAATTTCATAGGCAGATCCAGTGGGGGGGGGGGGGGGCGAAGGGGGCGCCCTCCCCTTTTCCCACCAAAAATACTTAATTTTCATAGTTTTTTTACATGTCCGCCAAGTGCGGCCCCCCACTATTCTTTTAAGTGCGCCCCCACCTCATCTAAAAACCTGGATCTGCCATTGAATTTGTAATTTGTGAGTGGAATCCAGTCTAGATAGCATCGCAACGTTGCCATTACTCACCAAAATGCATTCTCCATTTTTCACCGAGCAGATGGACGTGAAGGAGTTATTCTGTGGCCTGTTTGCCCACACGATAGCCACATGTTCACTGTCTCGCCATGACACTTGAATCACGTAATGGTCCCTACAATGAGACAACCGCGAATTCAGACCATATCTATAAAGAGACCACCTGTGAAATAAAACCACTTCTGTCGGTTCCAAACCTCAAGCAAGAGCTGTCACCATTGCGAACTTATACATAAAAAGATCGCCTGTCTATATAGAACACACGAAGCCAGAATTTACGGTCTTAATATATGGACTGTACGGTAACAGTCAATAATGTACAATATAATAGTCGCCACAATGACATTACTACCTCATTCTGGGGTCACCAATAGGCTGTCTTTAATACACTGCGTTTGAAATGCGAGGCCAACTGTCAAACGATGACGTCAAGAATACAGCACGATTTCTACATTACGGATGGTAAATGCACTGTCTTATTACTGCATGTTATTTGATGGAGGTTGTGAATAAACAGAGGCGTTTGAAAGAGAAGTCATATTTTAGTTTGTTTTATTGCCTTTTCCCTATACAATGTATTGCTAGTTGGGAATTTACCCCGTCCCATTGTTCGAGGGTCATTCCCATCCCACTATCTTGCACGCCCAATCCAAGTGATAATAATGATATATAATTTCCTCTGAACAAGTGAAAGAAAAATGTGCCCCATTTGACTTGGGACATGTTTATACGCAGTGGCACATTTAGGTTTTAGGGGAAAAAGGGGAGGGGTCCAACCACAGGCGTCCATGGGTGTTGTGTGTAAAAAAGATCGTGAACTTGCAACAAACACGTGGAAATGAAATCTTTGGGGTGAAAAAAGGAGGGTTGGTTGGTTGTGTTGTTGCACTCCAACTAACCACCCCTGAATAAAACCTATGATGGTAATGATATATTCTCACGTTGAGTTACTGCCATTAACAAGTGAATTTCAATATGCTCTCTATTCTAACCTGTCAGTGAGGTATTCGGGCGGAGCGAAGCTGACGTGGGGCCTGCCCGGGTGCTCTGTGTCCACAGCGAGCATGCGCACCAGGGTGTTGCGGCCCGGACGAAGATCGCCTGCCTGCGGAACAGGTTGGGTAATCACGTAGAGTGACAAGACTAAACTGTTCTACTGGATTAAAACACGCTAACACAGATGTTTTTACATAATACCCCACCCATTTGTTATTACTGTGTTTAATGTGATCAAATTTGATGAGGTAAATGTGGTGATCATGTGACACACTGAAGAAATATGGCGGATGCTAGCAGTGTTTACTGTTTAAGTCTAGTTCATATATCATCAAATTTGGATTTCTAATCTTTATAAAGTTACTGACATCCGCATGGTGCACTCACTCCCACAAGACACAGCTACATTTTTGCCATCTAACCGTGAACATTTCCCAGACTCACGCAAACGCTCACTCCTTCGTACATTGATGTGCATATGGTATTCACCGTCGCCCATTCAGGCCATGGGAATGTAACCCGGCTTGACCGTACGCGGTGATATATACACATTTCTTTTCTCCTCTCACACTCTCACTAGCGCACATATGTGCCTGCTCAGAGATACTCACTACAGCATGTCACATGCACTCACACATCCGTTAATATCATCCTGATCAATAGCCCCATCCATAGGCAGGTCCAAGAGAGGTCGCAGGGGACGAGCCCACACCAAAAGATCCAGGGCTTTGGCATGATCGTGTGGCTTTGCTTGTACTAAACTCGTGAACACCTGAGGATGTCCCCTCCCCTTTAAAAGTGACAGTGCCATTTACCCAGATACGATATATAACGTTACATTCCCCAGCCTCTCATTCTCTCACTCGTACACTAATATGCACCATCGCCCTCTTATGGGGACACTCATACACATAAAATGCCGCAGCACATAAGAAACCATATGGTACACCAGGATATAGAAATGATGTAAAACGTCATGACTATTAGACACCCATATCTGGTTATACATGTATATGAATTGTATTAGGTCTGTACATCCGGTTTAAAGTATAAACATACACTTACACATACATTTCTTCAGTGTGACATCACGTGATTGGTAATAACATATCCCCACCATGGGCGAGGTTCTAAATGACGTATGTTAAAAGTATAGTAGGCCGATTTCTGTCGAACAGAAGACTGCGTTAGCTTGGACTGTATAGAAGACATCATATGTATTCAAAGCTCTGTTAATTATGAACCCCCGTGCGTATTCATGTTTCTCCCATGTTTGCTGCAAATACTTGATTCTGATTGGCTGAGAGGTGGAGGATAGTCTCCGATATCCTACACTACAAACTTTAAGAGCCTAAAATGACGAATAAACATGGAAGAAAAGGGTTATTTTACAAGTGGGGGTGAGATATCAGAAAATATCCAACCTCATGTGGACTTTTGTTTAATAGGACTCGTTCGCTGCGCTCACTCGTTCTGTTCAGCTCCACACTCAGTGAGATATTTTCTGATATCTCACCCTCACTTGTATAATAACCTTTTAATATGTATTGTCTGTAATAGCGAAAGAACTCTGATGGCAGGGTGGACTCAATGGACACTACCCAACTTACATAAAAATAGATACTATAAATGTGTGTGTGTGTGTGTGTGTGTGTGTGTGTGTGTGTGTGTGTGTGTGTGTGTGTGTGTGTGTGTGTGTGTGTGTGTGTGTGTGTGTGTGTGTGTGTGTGTGTGTGTGTGTGTGTGTGTGTGTGTGTGTGTGTGTGTGTGTGTGTGTGTGTGTGTGTGTGTGTGTGTGTGTGTGTGTTGAAACATTGGCCATTACATGAAGTACATGGGAGGGTCCTACCTGATGGATTTCCTCCATAACCTTCTATCAAACGGTCATGAAACGCACCAACACTCCCAAAAGGAAGCAATTTGCGGCGGTCGTTTGTATCTTAATGATGTCTTAAGGTGGATTTATATTGAGCACTCAAAGATGCATACACTAGTGTTTTAGACTCATTGTAAAAAATCATGCTTGTGATTCAGTAACAATAAATAAGGGCAAATATCAATTATAGGATGTCCTATGCTGACAGAGTATACATGTATAGTTACAATAATTATATTGCAGGTCATATTACTACATGAGAAGCTGTGTAAGAGGTTGTTGTAGAAAAAAAACACAGTGCCCCATGCATGTACTTGGTGTAAATGACAGAAAGTTGGTTGGAGATTGAAACCAGATTATGACATACATTCACACCAATCATGATCCAATGAGACTATTACATATGTATAAGGAATTACTTACCTTTGGGTATGGAAACTCAATGATGTCCCCATACACGTTGGTCTTGGCTCCGTAGTATGGAAACCTGAAGAGCGGCACACTGGACGTGTTGAACTGGGCGAAGACAAGGTGGCGGGAGTCAGGAGACCACCAAAAGGCCGAGTTGGAGCTCAGGATCTCCTCTAGGAATACAAACATAGCTCTGTGTGTCTTTTGAGAGGTAAAGTTCGTTGAATGTGAACGAAATGAGTGCTTTAAGGTGGAAACTAGAGATATGCCTATTTCATCCGTCAGGTGCTGACAAGGGATAAGGCTAAATAGAGGACAAGGGACCACCATGCCGACCTACTCCCCTAAAAAATATCATTGCTAAGGGCCTGGAGAAGTTCCTGTTTATTCTATAGAACAACATAGGAGAAAAAAGCCTATTATTTCCCGCAAAAACATCAAATGGAGGGGAATACCAGACCGTTCCACGCACTTTAGTGATAGATTTGAAATGCAAGTCAAATTGACTCAATTCTACTATAAGTGTTGCATGTATAAAACTAGAATGTCATTGCATGACAAGTAACCTGTTTAAAACCATTCATGCCATGTGATACAAAGGGGAATAATGGCTGTCTTTATCTACCTCCATAAAGCCAGCAGCCGGGGTCGACATTTAAGAGGATGTAAAGTAAGCAGAAATGGTTCTCTAGAGTTTAACACATGACTTTACAAAATGCTAGTCAAATTGACTCAACTGTACTATAAGTGTTGCATGCATAAAAATAGAACGTCCTTACATCACCTTTAATAAAGTGATATCTGGCCTGTGATACACTAAAAAATATTGTAAATTCTGAGAGTTAAAATTCACAATTTTTAGTTTGAAAAACATAAGCATACAAGCGTCTGCTGAGCTGCCACGTGATATACAAGAGAGTAAAAATGGTTCTTTTGTATACCTAGAATAAAAAAGTTCTTGGAGCTGCTCGTATCATATTACATTAAAACAGAACAAATTATGAAGTCCAAAAGGTACTATTTTTTTTAATCAAAATCTCAATTTTTCGCATCTTCAATGCTTTATCAAGTGATAAAGCAGTGAAGATGAGAAAATTTGTGATTTTAATACAATTTAGTACCCTTTTTAATAATTTGTTGTTTTTATTTTGTCTACCTTCATAAAGCCAGTCTGGGACGCCGTTATAGAGGACGTTATGTTGGCCATCCGTCGTCAGCTGCACGGCCTTGGCGTACGGGTGGGCTTGCAGGTAGAGATTGTTTCCGTGGGCAAAGACCTGCAAAGTGCATTGGGCAATAAAACAGTTTTTGTGCACATTATCGCTACAATTAGTTTCATTGTTGTGTGGGTCTTGACTTTTTTTTGCCTCTGCTGTCATTATGCATAAAAACCGTCTTTGTGCACATTGTTACAATTAGTTTCATTGGCATCTTGCCTTTTTGGCATCTGTTATATATAGACAGAAGCATGAAAGCCAATTTTCTTTTTTTTCTTTTTCTTTGCAAGGAAATAAGCGTTATTTAACATTATGTGTTGCAAAATAAGGTTCATATGATATGGTGTTTTTTTGTCCAGTTATAAACTACCCGTCAACACTTCTACAAATATCTCACAATTAATCGTGTCAGATCACACTGTACACTTCTACAACACTCACAATTTTGTTGCCCGTGGGGGACCAGTGCGCGAACTGCAGGTCCTTGCCCCGGAGCACGTGGTCATTGGGGAAGTCGAGGAGGGCGAGGGCGGGGTCCGCCTCCCGGTCGTACACCAGGTAGCGGGCCGAGAACGAGTGACGCCAGATCTAGAATGTTTGATAATGAATACAGGTGTATGTTCAGGTGTGAGGCTTTAAAGCAATAATACAAAGTAATAAATGTCACAAAGGTCTTTTATTTATCGAGTTTGCATACACCACAAGGTTCCGTTTTAAATAAGAAACGAATATTATCGGTTGACGACAGCAGCCACGATGGATGAATATGTGGTAGTAGAATATATTCATCCTACTCGTGAATCAGTGGATGCTGATAGAAGAAAAATGCTCATAATTTTATAATGCTGCTATTGTACAAGCAGGACGAGATTGATAAATGGTGTGAGCTACCAAACGAGATTTAAAGAGGCCCATTACGGCCACATACCGTCTTCATACCGTAGTCCAGCAACACCAGCAGCTCAAAATAGTGAAAGGGGAGGTTTGAGATAAAGTTGCCATTATTGCACGCATAGGCAGACCAAGGGGGCGCAGAAGGCACGCCCTCCCCACTTTCCAACCAAAATACTTCAATTTAATAGGGTTTTAGCATGTTCACCATCGATTGCAATCAATCGCGCATACGGAACTCGTGAAATCCCTTAAGTGCGCCCCCCCCCCTTTCCGAAAACCTGGATCTGCCACTGTTGCACCATGTTTGGCGACAGTTCAACAAAACATTCCCATTGTTACATTTGTTTCATTCAAACGTCATAATCATAAGCGGACAGAGGAACATTTTGGAATGTCTTAAAATTGTTTTTATTTTCTGACCTCCTGTAGGTCTCTATAAGAAGGACCCAACCAAAGGTTAGGTCATCTCGGCACTTTTTGTGTACTTACCAAACATGTCTATTTGATGTAAGTGATTTAATACAAGTATTTGTTCTTCAAGCACAAAAAATGCTATTTAGCATTTGTTTTATGCTTAGTGTTGGCTGCTGGTAATAATAACTTTATGCATGTCACCTGTGGCATTGCTAGCTGAAATAGTAGACTGGGGTGCCAAAGAAGATAAAATAAGGACACAACGGGGCACATACCGTCTTGACGTCGTAGGCGAGAAGCACGTAGCGCAGGTTCTGAGAGACGTAGTAACGAGATGCCAGGCTGCCCGTGCTGTTCTGTAAACACAGGGTGGAGAGATATTTTAGTGGTGAAGAAATACAGTAGAACCTCCCCATTAGGACCGTCTTTAGGACCAGTGTTAGGTGGTCTTAATAGAGATGTGGGTGTTCCTTTTAGGGAGGTTCTCTTTGGTAGCTTTATAAAGGTTTGAGACTTGTGAAAAGTGATTTTACCATAGAGGTGGTCTCAATAGAGAGATAGTCTAAATTGGAGGTTCTTCTAAATGTCATAAGTTGGAAGTCAATAAGTGTGGATTCAATGCCCGTAATTGAGAAAGTATTGATCGAGGTTTTTTTCTATGGGTTGCAGACGTGAACTATTTTACTTTGAAACGAGGATATCCTAAAGGTAGCATGCATATATGGAGACAAATACGTCCGCTTTGCAAAGGTGTTACTTCATGTGGGAAACCATTAACAATACTTGCTTCATTTCTATGAGTGTGCTGTTACATACATGTGTATGCACACATGTAAGAAGTATGAACATATTTGTAATGACCAATCTCAAGTGACGTCAGGGGCTACATGCGTGCTCCGACTGGAGCCAGGACGATACCCGTTTCACAAACTATCGCCAATGTTTTCATTTTTGACAAAGAGCAAAGGCAACCCATCAATTATGAACAGACGCCCATTTCTTTTGATGTTGGTGCCATGCACATGCACAGTGGGTGAGGCAGAGTTGGTGAGCGTGTTTGAATATCATACATAGTGTACGTGGCAAGAAAGTGGTCACTGCTCTTTCACAAAACTCCCATTCAAACGTAAAAACAAACAAATGACAGTATATGTGTTCTTAAATGAAAACAAATGGCCATAAGTTAAACTTAATTACCTTTAGACTAGTTGAGTAAATGTATATACGAATTAAATGTGTTCCTGGAGAGACACTTTGGTGCTCTTATAACATCCCATTAGGTGTTCTAAATTGCATATTGTAGATACTAAAGCATATATGCAGGTATAACAATTATGTGCATGATTCCCCAATGCCCATTGTTTGTCTAATAAAGGTTTAGACTAAAGCATCTAAGATGTAAAGGGAAAAGCTTTATGCACAATTCTTGTACAATACCCTATAAGCCAAAGATAAAAACTCATTATTGCAAACAATTTACCACTGCATAGGTCCCCTTAAAGTGATGACTTTTAAAAATAACTTGGTGTGGAGTAACAGAATAATTCATCTTTTCATATGTAATCACAACCTATAGGTGAGGATCAGCATCTGAAACACGCATATCTGTCTTGGTTTGTCTTGGAGAATTGGCCAGTAAGAAATTGCCTTTTACCCGTGATGCCAGATTGGAACCAATTGCATGATGACATATTGTGATGCATTATCGACTTAATACTGGGATATCATTTTCTGTTTTGGGGGGTGTATTGCTGGTCTTCCATCACCCAGTATTGACAACATGCAGTAAAATCTCTCTATTGAGATCCACTACAAAACTGGCCTCATCGGTCCGAATAGAGAGGTGGTCTCTTGCAGGATGTTTTACTAGTCTCTTACTGGTGTCGTTGCAAAGAATTGGAAACGCAGATATGGTCTTACTACAAACGTGTTCTCTTTATACAGGTGGTCTTAATGGAGATTCTTCTGTAACGTAGTTAGTTTTAACTTGCTTTTTGGAGAAACAATTTTTTCGCATCCTTATATTTAGTGCATTATCAAGAACCTGGAAACAGCAGTAATGTCTATTACGACATATTACGCACATATAACCATATACATGTACGACCATATTAACGATATTTTGTAGTTTTAAATAGAATATATTCGTTGGACTTCTTTAATAATACATTAGAAACTATTTTTGACCTTTCAAAGCATCACGTGGGTTGCAGTAGGTGCATATGGCACACACTGAATTAGTGCCTCAGAATATCACCACGTGAAGTATTTCACACGTGTTTTGAATAATGGAAGGTCATTACTCATGGTTACCCATCTGCACTGAAAATAAGTCAACTAGTCTCACAACTTGGACTCATCAGATTAAATTTGGCCAGAATAGGATCACGATACTTAAGCCCGTATCAGACTATCAAGAATTTTGATACCCGGTGAACAGGCAATTGGGCATTTACTATTAGCTACCTCAGTAGTAGCACCGCTGTTTCAGATTCGATTATCGGGAATGTCCGACAGAGGCCTTACTCGTCAATAAAGTTAAGCTGGTTGAATCTAATTTACACTGAGTGAGGACTAATGCCGTGCCCGGGACGGGCCATTTAGGTCGGCAAACTGGCCAACAAATTGTCTTTACTTGGCCTCAGAGTGGCATCATTATCCGTCTTGCTTGATCATCTTTCTACAAGCAAATCGAGTTAAAGTCATTCTCGCTTGCCAATGACGTAGAATTCTAATGGCGAGTTGGCCAATTGTTGGCAGTGAGTAGAGAGCCACATATTGCATTTTGATGGACGTTGGACCATTCACATTGCAAAATTCTTTCTTCTCTGCGTATCTAGGGTTGAACAAATAGCCCCTTCCTTGAAGTTCATACGAAGTGGTTCATAATGTTTGCACTACAATCAATGCGGTGGTCATCTTGGGTTCGAGTTCCAGCAGACGGTTCGAGAAACTTCGAAGTCTCTCGATAGACTTGGAGAAAGCATTCTCTCGTGTGAGGTATATACATTGTTCCTCGGGGCTGGGTTGTTCTTTTTTGTTCATTATGCAGATGGTAGACATTGCTTTCAAGCAGTGATCAATTGCATGCAATTAGCTAGTTGCATTGGACGGGGGTTCGCTTGCAAAATACATACATGCCAAAGGAGGAGGCAAATACACGAAATACGTGCTTAAGAAATACACGCGTTTCATGTAAATCCCCCCGAAAAAAAAGTTAATGTATTTTACAGTCACCCACATTTCTTCATGTTTGTTCCCCATGGGAATACAGATCCTGACGATGAATGGCTCTGTGTACACGCGACCATAGAACTCACAGTCGTCCTATTGTTAGTTAATGTTATTCTAAATTGAAGTTTACAGACACATTCCAAGACAATATAGATATATATCTGTGAGGAATTATAGTTTTTGTGACCACAGAGTCACCAGCGTTATCCTTTATTTGAGCAAAGCGCGGGACTGTGGGTGTTGAAAAACTTATTCACGTTCACTTGTATCAATGCCCAATTAAGGTTTAGTGGGGCCCTAGACATTATTTGAAAAGGGGCATTTTGTCATGAGTGATAACCTTTGCGCCGTTTTATGACATCATTAGATATATGTGGATACGTAATTAAGATGCTTGGAAAACCAGGTAAAAGTTTATGCTATACAGGTCGTAACTTTTCAGCACATCTGGTCTTGAATTAGAAATGTATATACTAGAGGCCACTGTGGATTTGGTGCTTTCACATAAAAAGTTACATGTAAACTATTGAATAAATCTGACCGCCCCCTAAACATATTCTCTAAGGGCCCTTTGTTACTTGGTGCTTTTGCATAAAAGAATTGCACACGTACAATTTTTGGCAAAATTTGCTCCCCCCCACCCCCGCCCCAAATGTTGGAGGTTCCTAGTTGCAATCCGCTCAGCACTCGCCCATTAATCCACTACTGACTAATTACTACCAACAGGTCTGTGGGGGTCATAGACTTGTGGGATAAAATCCGTCTAGGAAAACAGGAAAATGATGGCGTCTTAAAAGGAGAAACTATTTTTTGCGCATCCTTATCTAAATCATAATTAGTGATATTATCTTGATATTACAACTATTCTATACTCCCTACAACTCATATACTGGAATTTCCATTAATGCATCTAAATGAATAAACGATCATTTACTAACACCTAACCTGAAAAAAGGGGCGGTTAAAATCTATCCAGGAAAAGATGGTAGCGTAGCACCCGTATCCTGATCATAATTATAATAGGAGTGGCCCCGACACCATTTCTAAGTACCACCTCTTCTTACTGTAATTGCATAACGTGCATAGAAAACTATCCCTCTGTTGCCCTTGTTAGTTAGTTAGTAAAGTTAGTTAACGAAGCGTGTGTTACCATTGTCATCATTAATCATTGCACACCATGCTACATGCATTACTACGTATAACAACGTTGTGTATCACAGTCTGTAAATTGTAACCACTGTGAATCACTAGCACTGTACAGTACATTATCTTGGCAAATCATGTAGACTACATTGACGACGTCATTGAGTGGGGTGGCTTGGTAGGCATGGCCAGATGTGGAAAAAAAGAGGAAAAGGAGTGAAAGAAAACATGAACTTGCCCCTCACCCCTTTACATTGCCACCCTTAAGAGCTGTTCTCTAGCAATACCAACGACTACTCGCCTCACCTTTCTGCACTCCTCAAGTTGTCCATCTGTATCCCATTTCTACATTGGCAGAGCTTAGCATGACTAGGTAAGAGGTCTGTGTCAGCCGTATTTAAGTTTGTAATGCTTGCAATCACTGTACATCATTAAGTTAAATAGAGTATTCATACAGCATACCTGGTGCATCTAGTAACAATGAAACTGTACATCATGCGGTTTGGTTAAGGCGACCACCAGTTGGCTGCTCCTCAACAAAAAACACTCAAACAAAGCACGCACGTATGCCTACATGTGAAAATCCAAAGAAAAACGCAAACGGACTCGATTGTGTAGCATCCATGCATTTCATGTTGTCTATAGTACTTACCACGAAGTCAAACTGTAAAATAAATTATGATATTAGGCCTACTGCATTACCATGAAATGGATGGATATATATTTCGTCACCGGCCATGGCTAGGGTTGCGATTTAAGGAGACTGGAAAACCAATGTGTCAATCATCTAGAACGAATTATAAAAGACGTTTGAACACGGTTTGGACTTGTATCACCCACTGATAGCACATTGCCTGTTTGTGGCAGTGAGTGATAAATAAAGAACGTGGTTTGCTGCAGACACAGCTCTTTTGCATCAGACCCATCTGCGTGCGCATCAGGCTCACCTCGACAAGTCGTAAGTTGAGAGCAGTGCGTGACTTTCAGAGTGGGACACAATTAACACATATTAGCACAAGGTCTAAATCTAGTGGGCAGTGCATGGAGATACTTACAAAAAGCGTGTAGTTCATGACCACCGAGTGGGAGTTGTCGTGCATGCTGCGTGCCATTATGGAGCCATCAGCGTGGGTGTAGATGTAGGTATCACTGTCTGAAGGCAACGACGTAATACTTCAAAATAGTAGATAGTGTAAATGTAAATGTGGCGATTTATAGTCCTGATCCCAGTCTGGCTCTCATGACTTTACAATTTACACCAGGTCATTGGCACATTTATTGATCATCAATTGATCAGTTCTCGCATACTTGCATCGCATACTTGCATCGGCAGCACATTCAGCGCACAATGCCAGTCACTCACACACTCTTTCAGCCCAATGACCTGTACCTATTTAACGTGTAGGTACCACGGAGCAGTGTGCAATCTGCTAGGGATAGGTTTGCTCAACACCCACCACCAGACCCGACCGGGAATCGAACCCACGACCTTCTGGTCACGAGTCCAACTCCCTAACCATTCGGCCACGGAAGCACACGATAATGTGTGTTTAAATATTCTGGCTAGGCATACACATGACAACATTGGCATTAGAGGGTTCTGTCTGCAAGGTTTATGATATAAGAGGACATTTAGTGACTTAGTATATAGAAAAAGGTCATTATTAGGACTTGAATGATATTTATATCTATAAAATATTGCATATCAAAGACGATAAAAGTGGTAAAGCCTGTTCGGCCCTCTTTGAAACCGAAAACGGCATACGACATTGCATGTGCAGGGTTTTGGGATTGCTAAAAAACTATCATTGCCCCCCCCCCCCCCTTACTACATGATTATACGTGTAGGCCTACATGTACACATGTACCAGTATATTGAAATATAATATACGTTGTACACTCGGAATAATACAGTTTAGTGAAAGTTTCAGACAACTCAAAGGTCATTGCTCACTAAAGTCAAGATTGGCAACCGTGGTTGCAATTGCAGTTAAAAATAGCAATCAACTACTACTAATGATCCAAACACGTGTTAAGTGTTAATCATGTCAAAAATTCCACTGCAGATTTGAGTAAAAAATATGCATCAATCCTTTTGCCATTAGGTAGACTCAGGGACCATTTGTTTCTAGCTGGAGCAGTCACTTTCCAATTTTGGGAAGAGTTCCACGACATGTACTGCAGTATGCCAGCCTCGTCACTAGCGTGTGGGCTGGCTGGGGCTGGGCCCAACCGCTTTTGTCGGGAATCTAGTTTCAGCTCATTGTATGCAAGCATCAGCGCAAACCATGGTGAGCGTGGCATTAAATAAGTGTGTCGCTGGGTTCGAGTGTAGAGGGAGTTGGACTCGAGACCAGAAGGTTGTGGTTTGATTCCAGTCGGGTCACACCTAAACAGTTGCACACTGTTCCATGTACATAGACGTAAACAGTCCATTAGATTAAAAAAAATGACCGAACCGCTTTTTGAAAGCTAGCAAAGGGGTGATGGACATCCATCATCCACTGTCTTGGAGCTAACGGCCCGCTTTTGCTGTAACAAAGGACCGGGGCTATGTCCAGTATCCGATGTTATAGAGCTGACGACAGGAGCCATTTTGTTTAGATGATATTGGTCAGGATTAAGCTGTGACAACTCAATCATCAATGCTGAAATGGAGTCAGTCGATTATATGATTGTGTAATTATATGTAGTTACATTTATTTCCATTGTTAAAACAAAAACAAACAAACGAAAAACAAAACCACACACACAATGATTGGCTTACAAGGTAGAATTACACACACACACACACATGTACACCCTGCACACCCCCCCAAACACACACACACACACACACACACACACACACACACACAAACAACACACACACACACACACACACACACACACACACACACACACACACACACACACACACACACACACACACACACACTCACTCACTCACACTCACACTCACACAAACACAACACCAACAAAAAACTATAGAATAAATAATCATGTATTTCTAATCTTGTAACTATGTAACCACAGTAAAAAAGTTATTGATGAACCAGCAAGTAATAACACCATCCTAATGCAATTTGATAGAGTAACATAGTAACTTAATAGAGAGCCAGAATTGAAATCCTCCCTGCTATAGATCTGGCCCGAGTTGAATCATTGATCTGCCCATCTGATATGACAGCCACATAAAAGGCCTAAAACTTGTTTGCAGAAAAATATCAACCATGAAACAAACTCTTGCGTTTGGGGAAACATTGTAAAACGAACTCGGTCGTTTATAGGAAATCTGATTATTATGGTTTGCTTTTATCTAGAATTGCATATTAGCCCACAAAAATGTGTTGGATTTAATGAAGCATTTTGTTGCACATTGCATGAGAGGTTACTTACCAATGAGCCAGTGCGCCTCAAAGCTTCTGGGTTTGAGAGAAGAGTTGAAGATGTCTTCAAACGTAAATGGTGGGTTCAGTGGCATATCTCCTTCTGGAATTGTAGTATTGATACATCTAATTATAAGTTTAGCAGTTGATATATTTGGTACATGCTAATTATATATCGTGATGATGTTATAATAAGCATAAAAAGAAGGCCTGAGAGAGAACGGAAACAAGAAGAAAGGGGATTATGAAGGGTAGAAAACAAGGTAAATTATTCTTATGACTCTTATTCGGATCCATTGAGACTAGAGTCGACTGAAATTATGTGTGAAAGTATAATTTGTTGGAAACAGCAACAAAACTGGATCACAGAATTTATTGCAGAGGATCAATAAATCATTGTGATACAGGTTTATCTTTTTTCCCCTCTCCATATAGACCCTATTTAAATAGAGGTCTCACTTCGTCAAGCAATATCGTAAAAAATCGTGAAATATCGTAATTACGATCGGCGGCTCTCGGGGATTTCCCGTCTGTCTGTCGATCACGTGACGTCACGTGATTCTCTCTGGCAGAGAATCAACTACGCCTTACTGCGCATGACCAGGTCAGTCATTCGATTGTGTACCAATAAGACAAACAACGTAAGTGAAATTTGGGTTTCTGTCGTGTTTTCTAGAGATACAGTCGTATGTCTCTCTGGTTCGTGCTACTAAATAATGAACGGCACAGTTTGAAAAGCTGAAAACACATGCTGCTTGAGTGTATGGTACTAGTGTCAGATGAAAGGAAGGGTGGTTTGGGGGGGGGGGGGGCATTGAACCCTGTCTCTTACAGCAGAACCGGTCCCGGAAATGGTTGAATCTGCCAAATGGGCACATCATGTTCACCACAGTAGGTGCTCAAAAACTAAATAAGCAGCATCTCTGTATATCAACTTCAAAGAAAGTTTCACTCCAGAACTTCTGTTGCAAGTATAAACGTTTCTCATAGAAAACAATCAAACGTGTTTCTACTTTTGGGGTGTTTCATAGAAGTTCCGGCGTAAGCCTCTTTTTTTAAAGAGGTCAGTGATATTTACTCAGTTCTTATTTCTACGGTATAGTAATATATAAAGTGCATGCTAACTGCTGATAAGCAGTACACTTCAAGACTTGTATTATTCAAGAATTTTGTTCAAATGACTTGTTAGCATTGGCTTCCTGTCTTCCAGTCGATCCCAGGAAAACTCCAGAAACATATACCGTTGTTGTGAATATGATTAATAAAAAAATAAACAAATACATACGACACACACCAAAAACGAAACACCTTTGTGTAATTGTTGTCTAAATGAAACATTGGTTCTGCCATAAAGCTCCGCATAAAGCGCTACTCAGACGATCAGTACTAGGAATAGACCGGCATGAAAATCGCACTACAGGGATGCTGCGGCAATGAAGTGTATGTTTGGGACCATCGGCAAAAATATCCTGCCATTCAAGGAAATAAAACACAAACAAGCACAACAAAAAACAAAAACAAAACACGCACAACAAAAGAACAAGAACAACAAAAAAAATCAATAAACAAAATAC
>CM032664.1:60748227-60787445 GCA_019095985.1 Streblospio benedicti | reverse complement strand
GGAAATTAAATTAGACACAGTTATTTGTATAAACAGACAATTGTTCGCCAGAATACTGTCATAATTACCACCACAGTGTGTTTTGTAGAGAAATCTATATAAAACAACTATACGCAAACAAGGATATCCTCGTAGGAAGGACTCCATTGCACTTTATTGTGTCGGTGTGGATCAACGTCATTGTTCTAGTTGCAATTAGTGTACACGAAAAATGGCAATCAGTTCACGATATAGCATGGTAATGCAACTCTGTATATTTATATGCTATTGTGATTGAGGAACACAGTGTGCTATGGCAGCAAGGGTTAAATTGTATGCTCACCGGGGAGTTCAAAAAAGCCAATATAGTGCGATAGGAATGCCAATGACCTGGCGTGAATGTTAAGTTGTTCGAGCACGGCAACAGTGAACTTTGACAGTAAATAAACATATGCAATTTTACTACATTTATAAAACCATATAGGCCTATAGAGATCTATACAGTATACCAGCCTTAGTAAAAACAACAACAACTATATACATTATACAAGGTTAGTTAAGATGGCAGCCTATGTATGTATAAATTTATTAAAGGTTAAAAACATTCATACATATTGTGTGTCACTCATACCAATACACAAAAACAAAACACTTCCCATACCATGGGCACTATTTGTTCCACCATGGCAGGATGAACCTAGATCTACACTTTAAAATAAAGCTTTGAGCCACCATTGAATAGGGATCATTTACATTCAGTAGGTTCAGTTTCTGTGCATTTGTCGTCAGTTTAAGCACATTGAAAAGAAGCATATCACCTCTCCCGAATCTTGCAAATGTCTGTTTATTTGAACTCAGCACTCCGTTCCCCAACCTCCCTTCAGATAGCGGTCTTTTGTTATATTCGTGTTTCCCAAAAGCGCTTTGTCTTGCTTAGAAATTGAAAGGAGTCACATAGCCTGGTCGATAACAAAGTTATTTTTTTACCCACCCACCTCACCTCTCTCAGTCATCTTTTTGCTGTGGTTGCCAAAAGATATATACGGGACATACAGTGGTCTGTCCGCTTGCCCCTCGCTGGCTATTAATTATTCAGTGAATTACTTTATTGATAGACTCTATACTCAGCGAAACATCACGATTGCTAGCTCAATTTACAGAGACCAGTGTGAGACCTTCTCTGAATATACTACTAGAGTATATAGCGTATATAATAGTACATGAATATTTGTATTACATATATCTTCCTCAGCCATATTCCCTTGATAGTGGGCTTTCGGTCCAGTGGATAAATTCATAACATGAGTGTATTGGGTGCGAGTCCGGATCGGGTCTGGTCGTGGGTGTTGAGAAAACTCACCCCTTACCACTTACTCACAGGCCAGCGGCATCGCAAAACCCCATCTTTAAAAAACCCCATCCGCACACAAATATTAAAGCTATGATAGGAAGATGCTGACTATAGAATGCGAATCAGATTGCATGTTTGAGTCCAGGATGTTATATAAAGGATTTAGTCCGAATAAGGTGGGGTGCCCACACCACCTCTTTCGGTAAAGGATGACACCTAACCTTTCCATGTTGCCGGCGGTGCTTCCAGATTTATTTGCAATGTGTATGGTGAGGGTCTATGGTGTACACATGATACTTTATTGGAATTCGTTTGGCACCCTTCAGATCCACCAATATACTCACCTACAACTGAACAGCCTACTTGGCACTAGCCAAGAGGAAATCTATCAAAGTTAATAATGAATTTCAATGCTACCAATCATTTAACACCCTGGCAATTGCGGGTATAGTAGGACGTAGGTCCCTTTGTTTATTCCAATAACACCATCAATGGACAAATCGTACAGACCACGAGTGTTAGTTATGGAACAACTATATGTTGGATGAGCATGTGTATGAATTATTCAAGCGGCAAGAGTAGTAACAAATTATTGAGTAGTCTGTGCTATTTCAGGGTAGTTTTGTGTTTATCAGAACGGAGAGATTTTTTCCAAATTACACAGTTTTGGGGATACAAAGACCTACTTGGGGAAATGGTCTAATTTAGTCACCGCCGATCTACAGTATAAAAAAATATGATGGTACTGTGTCGTATATATCAATCCATAGACTTTCAAAAGACCTTACATTTAGTTTTTAAAATCTAATTATACCAGCAACCATCATCGCAGTGAGCGTATTTCAAGCGGGTCCGTCAGGCTGCCAAGTGTGTGAATGATTAAGAGTTTGACAATTTCTAGCTATCACAGATGCAATAGATAGTCAGGTCAATATTTTATTATACACATGGTATTGAATAGGAGGTCTATTATATATGTAATAGGCTAGTGTTGGGCGAATGAGTGTGTAATGCACTATTAATAGTACTAGAAGTCTCCTGAACACCAAAATATCATCAGCCACGAGACGATGGTATCAAGTTCATGGTAGAGAATCAACCTGATATATATATATAGTAACGCAATACATGACGTGCTACGTACGGGTATTGTATGACAGTGAAAGACCCTAGCCGAGGAGGGTTATATAGAAGCTTGGAAGGGCAATACACATGCAATAGATCCACAATTAACACAGGGATAGAAATAATGGAAAAAACCGACAACACAATGATAGATATACTTAGTCGACGATATAGAACAAATACACAGATTTATAAGAAACACTGCACAATATGGGGTCAAATTAGACCACTAGATGATTTACACCCTACCCATAGCCCCAGCCAGTGGATGAATATGATAGGACCCCTCATCTTCCCCACCCCAATCATGACACCATCCCCCAAAGTAATAGAATCAATAGATATATCAGAAATGCCTACAATGGAGTGACATAGTAGGAAATATGTGACCCCTCACATTCCCCTTCCCGTCTATGACCATAAAGAACCACAAAGAAAGTATAATCAATCCCATTTGAGCTGCAACATCTGCCTTGAAGCACCAAGTGGTGCAGTCATGTTTGTAGGGGAGCCCAGGTTATGGTGATTATGACAAAGCGACTAATCCCATCATTTCTCACCCTCCCTCTACACGCTGGTGCTATATTTCATTAGATGGCATAATGGAAAATGAAATTGATTCCATTAGATCTGGCCCCCAAATGTTGTGGGGTTTGAGGAGCAATCAATAATCACATCTCAGTGATGAGTGATGGCTTGTTTTTTTTCTTCTAAGCTAATGGATTTCTAGAAGTTGCATTTGTGTGATTCGCTTAGGGTTGAAAATGGTGTAGAGAGTCACTTGTAGTTTGAGTTTCATTTGTAGATGCAACGGTGTGACATAGACGCATTTTGATGTATTATTTTATTCATTAGCTGATTGATTAGTTTGTTTATTTGCTGGTAATAACTGTTGTTGGTTGGTTGAAAAAAAGGCGCATTAGACCACTCGGCCACCCTGCCAGACTGGGTCGAGTCCCAGCAAAGGCTATGTAGGATAATCGTATAGGCTTGGGAAAAGAATTCTCTAATGTCCATGCTTACATGCAAGTCAATTCATTTCAATATATCTACGCACCAATTCTGCAATTTTGAGATTGACCCCCAAACAATCTGCGTCCATACCGTCTTTAGGGAACGGTCATAAATAATGATACCGGGGGGTGGGGGTCATCCAAAAAGGTGTGGGGGGGGGTCGTCCAACTTTTCTGATTACTTTTTTTTTTGGGGGGGGGGGGCGCTGAACTTTTTTTATCACGCTACGGTAAATTTTTCAAATATTTTCTTTTTGCAATTTTCCAGCAATGCCATGACAATGTAAAGAGCTTTTGTTTTAGCGGAAGGGGGGGGGGGTCACTCAACTTTTTAAAATGTTGATATGGTGGGGGGGTGTCGGATAACCTTTTCTTTGAGCTCACAAAAAATGGACACCCCCCGGTATCGTTATTTATGATCGTTCCCTTCATACAGATCCACATTTTATTTCCACCCACATAAAACAGGTTGCACTGTGTCCATGCCGGCCACTGCAGTCCACGTGTTTGTTACTGCAAGAAGTTGATCTTCCTACATGATCCAGCATTACAACGTTGATCCATAATGATCTATAGATACAGGTGTTTGCAAAGGATATGACATAAATGGAAATATTCACTCTTACCTACTGAACATATTTGCCAAGAAATAAATACGTGATTATGTGGACCAGTATTTTATGGACTACTATGGACTAAGTGAGCGTTTAACTATCAGCTTGGTATTCCTGAACAAAAGACTAAGTTTAAATGTCATCTAGCCAAGTATTGGAATCTAATTTTATTCATTTTTGTTCTATACATATCATTAGACACTTAGAGTAAATTTAATGTGAACAGGTCTACGTGCAACACCAAAATTCTGAATGTCAACAGTCATCTTGATGGTGCAATACCAATAGGTGTTTCAATGGTTGAATTAAATAGGATTAGGAAGAAATGAACGAAGATCGAATATATTTGTTCCTTTTGTGATATGATTTAGAGCAGATGCCAGAGAAGCGTTTCATTTGCAAACTCTAATTAATACCGGACGTTAGTAAACAATACACACTTAAAGAATGACAACAAATAACCTAAAATATATAATTCTGTAACTCATACAAATGACTGTATTAAGCTAATCTTGAATAACAAATAATAAGTTTGAAATTACTCGCATTGGGAGCACATGTATTGGTTTTGATACACCTGAAGCAGCTGTCTTTACTACCAAATAACAATATGACAACAAAACCACGGTACCCCAAGAACACACTCCACCTGACATCAACGTGCAGGATGAAGCTGGAAAAACAGCACTCCTCCGGGTAGTGAAAGGGGGAAAGTGGGAACAGGTGGCAGGTGTACTGAAAAAAGGGGCTGATATCAACCTGTCTAATGAACACAACCAAACCCCATTACACTGCGCCATGTGTCACAGCAATATCCCAGAAGGCATCATCAACCAGTTGATTTCTCATGACAACATCAACCAGCTTGATAGAAGTGGCCATTCAGTACTCCACTGGGCAGTGAAGCAAGCTAGATGGCAGGCAGTGCCGGTTTTACTACGGCATGGGGCTGATGTCAACTTGGGCGATGGTGATTATGATCGAGCTGCACTCCATTTGGCCGTAGAACGCGAGACCCCTGCAGACATCATCACGCAGCTGGTTTCAGACGTCAATAAGTAGGTGGACGGAATGGTGATAGCGCGCTTCATTATGCTGTGAACTGGAGGTGATGGGAGCTTTGCCGGAGCTCATCCAACGACATGCGGCGGATATCAATTTGGTCAATTTTAGGAATCAAACTGCATAACATTATGCCGTATGCGGAGATGGCCCATTAGACATCATCAACTGGTTTCTCTACAAAAATATAAACATAAAGGATAGCATGGTTAAGGTCCCGTTTAAACACAAGATTGGAGCCTTTGGAGGTAACCCCAGTTCTACGACAGTGCTCCATGATGCGATGAGAGTAGAAAGGTGTGATTTGGTTCCAGGTTTAGTTCAGCACGGGGCTCATTTGAACATGCGCTATGGTAACAATGGAACCCATTTACACTGGGCTGTTGTATATAATGCCAGCGAGGACACCATCACCCAGTTGATTTCTGTCCAAAACATCAACATGCAGACCAACCTTGGTGACACCGCTCCCCACCTTGCAGTTCTCAACAGGCGATGGGATGTAATAGCAGTTCTCATGAGAAATGGAGCAGACATAAATCTGCACAATGTGAGGAATCAGGCCCCATTACATGTTGCTAGCTAAAGTGCCCCGACAGAAATCCTCACCAGGCTTATATCCTCTCAGAACATCAATGTAAAGTTTAATGGTGACTGGACGGCGCTGGAAGTGGCTGTGATCGAGAAGGAATGGGACGTGGTAGCCGTTCTACTGCAGTATGGGGCAGACGCCAGCACGCTCAACTCTCCCCCGACCGAGAAACCACTGGTGACTTCTCTTCAAGCGCTGCGTATTGCGAATATGAGAAGCTACATGCCAGTCAAATCTGATGAGGCGTATGAAGGACTCGGACTTCCTCAAAGCAGGTGAAGTTGAGTGATGTGGCAGAGCAAATCGTGCTGGAAGGAAAGATGGGAAACTTGGGAGCATTGTGGTGTGATTGGAATTGACTCTCGTAAATATGGTGTCACATGAAGTATTCGCATTAATTGAAATTATTCGCGCATGGTACATGGCCACGCCATTTTTTACATGACCACGCTGGTCAGGGACACAAAAAATGTGTTTTTAGTACGCACAATTTGTTAATAAAAAGTTATATAGCATATATATGCGTAAAATTGACGTGGGTTTTAGTACCACGTCAGTTTGATATGACAATAATGTTTTAAGGTCTCGATGAAACTAAGCCAAAATAACTTCAAATATATAGTATGAACATCAAAATCATTTTGATAGTGTGGTGCTCTGCAACATTGGGTTCTCCATTGTTGGGACTCAAGCAGTTGCTGTTCAACGCGTTCATCACATGTAGGTTTTGGATTGTATATGCAAAGATTGACATATTTTTGTGTATAAAAGGATAGTAGAATATTTAATTGGATATCTATTCTCGATGTTCAGTACAAGCATTTAAGTGGGTTGATATAAACACGATGGACGTGTACCAAGCAGAATAAAAAAATTGTGTTCGTCATTTATCTTGAAAACAAACAAACAACCATATATCACACATCTTCATGTGAGTGCAGAATACAGGCTACAGATGATTCTCATTTGCAGTTCATATCACCCTGCAAAGCCACACATCACATACACTAAACACCAAGCTCAGCCACTAAACATTACACTATTTCCCTGTGTGCACTCAAACTCATAACCTTCTCATGTATTATGCACAGAAGGTGGGAGCACGTGCCCATTGTAAGTCTCACTATTTCACGGCCACAGAGGCGGCTAGTCATCCGGGGTCGAGAGGTCACAGTCCTTACATACATCACACGCACCTTAGGTGGCTTTTCAGCTCTTTGCTCTCATTTCCCTCACAAAGGAGGAGTAGATTGTACACAGTAATAGTGTAGGGTGTGGGAATGACACTGCTATAATTAGAAGCTGTGTCAGATGTTTGAAAACTATATGGGAAACATCACTTACACCGTTTTAACATTGGGAAAAGAGTGGAAAGGTTGAGAAAAAAAAGAAAGCTGCGTAATATTGGATGAATCAAAGAAAGAATGTGATACGGAAATCCATCACCCTATGTCAGCCGCTCTCCCCATCCACGTTATACATCACCCCCCAGGCACCTGTGAGCCTCACACTGTCAGCCTGTCATCACCTGGGGCACGACTTACGGGGGGAGAGAGCTCTTTGCACAAGGTCTGTTGATTTAGCACTGCTGAAATACTGTCATTGACATATCCCAAGAGAGCGCAGAGGGGGCACGCCAACGTTATAATTTTCGTGTTGCTGTTTGCCCCCCCCCCACCCCCTCAACCTCCCCCATTTTTGTCAACATTGTGAGCTTGTCTGCGTTCGAGATCGTTCAAATCCATTGTTATCCCCCACCCACCCCCTCCCCTCCCCACTGATGAATTGGATCTGCCGTGCTATTAACGCTTTGCATCCCAAGTCACAAATGAGAAATATATGAAGTAACATATAAAAATAATATGTGCAAACTCACAGTTTCTGAATAGCACGATTTAGTGTTAATATTTGGGATTGTTTAACACTGGCATTTCTTAAAGAAAAGACTACTCTCACACAACAATGGTTAGGCTGTCACATCACTTTGGTCCACGGATCACTGTACTGTCTGCTACTCGCACTTTTTTCACGACAACTATCTTGCAGTAGCATCTCTATTTTGTCGATGTTAAGTGTCCTGCAATGTATGTTAAATTGTTTGAATTTTATTTGGCTCTTTAGTTGTGTCGGCCGCACACTTAACTTTCCATCATTCACACCAGATCCATATTAGTTCATTCATACACCCTAATCTTAAATCACCATTTCTAATCATACAACAGCAACAAAAAACAAAAACAATACGAGCCCCCCTAGCCTGCCTGCTCACTTTGTAGATGATAAAATGTCTTTATTATCCCGTTGTAAAGTTCCTGGATCCTATTTACCCTCAATTTCGGCTCAATACAGATGGTTACATTTCAGAGCTCAGTGGGGGCACATTTTCAAAATTAGCCTCTTTTAGAAGTGATACTTTCAAACGATATTTACAGAACGTTCTCTGCACACATGTGTATTTTGTTTGAAATGAGGTTGTAACTTGTTAGGCTTGTCAATTGCGGTGTAATTTTAAGACCTCAGTTGCCCTATAGCTATTAACATTGAATCTTAGGAAATATCAAGGGTGCTCTCTTTATTGGCAAAAATGAATTGCACAGTAAATAATCAGATTTAGTAAGGCCAAACTAGCAATGTTATGAGGATTACACATCATGTGTTTCAAGAAATGCAGAAAACTCATAACGCTCAGTGCTGAACCTATCACGAGGCTTGATTGAAATACCCATGTGTCATATATTTCTCTGTAACAGAAAAAACATAAAGAAAGAACAAAGAAAGGGTTATACATTAGGTCATTTAGTGCCAACCCCCCATGAGCATGATGAGAGGAGTGTGAATTAAGAAGCCTGCGTGTGCTACATGTGCACTTACACTGCTGAGTCAGGATTGAGTTGGGATTTATAACTAATATATATTTACTGTTTACAACTATAATAACCACTGAAAAAGAGAGGGAGTGTAAAGATAAAAGTAGCCGATAAGTAAATCTGAAAGTTCAGTGCTAGCTTGCTCGAAGAGATTGTGACAGGAATGCTTATTCTGCATGTATTTCTTATAGCTAAAATGTCATGAATAGTTTTTCTTCAGTGTTTTCTTCGCTTTTTTCCAGATTACTGTTAGACATGTACTTTTACGTTTTGTATAATTTTATGATGAGAGTATATTATGTCAAACAACAGAAGCAAGTACTATATATAACATATCCTACATCACCGCCTAACAGAATACGCTAATCACCACAATCAACTAGTAAATAGAAAAGAAGAAAAAAAGGACAAAAAGATGTTCGCGATGGAGGGTTTTATGCAAATGGTACCATAGTTAAAAGTGAATTTTAGCAAATAAACGCATTGCAGCCCACTCTCAACTAGCCAAAGAAATGAACTATGGACTACACTACAGGAAAAGAAACTGAATCTAATACTGCTTGTTGCTTCCTACATCAGCACCGCTACTGACATGTGCTTCAAATGCAGTGTTGCTTTATGCTTACTCCAAAGGCCAGCCAACCAGCCAGTCATCCAGCCAATCAGCCAGCCAGCCAATCAATCAGCCAGCCAATCAGTCAGCCACCAAGATACTTACCCGCCCAGCCAGTCACCCACCCTCACACACTTCCACCCACCCACCAGCCAGCCAACCAATTAGCCAGTCAAAAATCTAATAAATTAGCCACACAGCCACCAGTCAGCTAACCAGCAAGTCAACGAGACAATCAGTCAGTCAGCCAGAGGCCGGTCAGGCGTGCTCACCTGTACTCCAGATGTTGCGGTGCTTCATGCCCACCTCGATGGACAGCCAGATGGAGAAGCAGATGATGCCGAAGATGAACACGACCATGAGGCAGAACGTGGCCGTCAACATCTTACTCGCCTTCTGCTTCACGATGCCTGAGGGAATGAGGGGGCGAGGCGTTAAATACAGCGGCATATGTATAGAATCTAACGGATTTGTCTGTGGTTATTGATATTAAAGAAACACACTCTCTGAATCTACAGTTCTGTCAGGATGGTTGAGTGGTCTAGTGAGCATGCATTTAGTGTTTAGCGCCATGGTAGTGGTCCAGGATCATCGAGACCCAGCATTGGCTAAGTGATGTAGCCCTATACGCATGGAGAACAATTAGCCTATGCCAGTGTCTTATTATATACTGCTCGAAGTAAAGGAATTAGCTACCAGTGTGCGTTTGATATAGCGGCAAAGCTTATTAACTACAACACATCTCGACGCACAGATTCGATATTTGCGGAAATCTAACCACATGTGGCTATATGTATATAACCTGGACTTGGCTGGATTCCCATTTCCTGTATGTAAATTGAGTGGATTTCAATATTCTGCGCCTGTCAAGTCTGATTCCAATAACAACAGCAGTTTTGACTGCAGGGGCCTTTCTTGGACAAGGGTTAATATTATGCTCAAACTAAATTGAATCAGGGCTGCAGACAGCGGATGAAAGCCCGCAAGTTAAACTAAGTTTACGTGGCCTTTCATAATCACCAATGATGTCCAATGCAGGGCGCATGCCAATGTCATACTGACATTGATTGACCTCTGTCACTGGCATTAAATATGCATCCGTCTACGGTGAATATCCATCTGCTCAAGTTTAAGGATGATCGGCAGATTGACAGAGATTTCGAGAGAATATGAAATTAACTGTTTTATCTTTCTTATCGAATGGTTTAAAAAAGAAAAGAATTATATACACAACGCGTGTATATATTTGGTCTTGAGTCTGTCATATGCCAATAGGTGTGGTCTTGAGCAGCTCTCAAGATGTGATTGGTTTTGTTTTCATGAGCCACGCTACGACAGTCACGCGTGTTCAATCACGATTTTTGTAGTGTTTCAGACGAAAACGGGGAAAAGATTATTCCACTTTTCTAAAACTCGTTTGTGGCGAGATAAGGTACAAAGTAACACTAGCTACAGTACAACAACCGATTCAGCTTCAATATTTCGGTCTGACTGGTCCTAGATTTGCAATAAACTACGCTGACAGACTTAGCCAGGGTGATTATTCTGCATATAGGACGCACTGTCGCCTGGAGGGGGTCGCTCTACAGACTTGTAGCCTTGACATGTGTGAGCTTCAACCCAGAACTTCAAAGGCCCCTCCCTTGGGGAGCTTGTCTATAATTACCTGGCAATGGGCTGTGGAAGTAGAGGTTTTTTTACGTGCAGTGCACACGTGAAAAATACAAGCTTGCTTTGTTTTTTTGTTTTTTGAATGTATACCTTATCGTAGGATGGAATTATGCTGGTGATTGCAAACTCTAATGCATATACACACAGATAGAAAAAGCGTGTACCATCCCAGCACATCTACACACACACACACACACACACACACACACACACACACACACACACACACACACACACACACACACACACACACACACACACACACACACACACACACACACACACACACACACACACACACACACACACACACACACACACACACACACACACACATCCACACACACACACACCCACACACACACACACACACACACACACACACACACACACACACACACACACACACACACACACACACACACACACACACACACACACACACACACACACACACACACACACACACACACACACACACACACACACACACACACACACACACACACACACACACACACACACACACACACACACACACACACACACACACACACACACACACACACACACACACACACACACACACACACACACACACACACACACACACACACACACACACACACACACACACACACACACACACACACACACACACACACACACACACACACACACACACACACACACACACACACACACACACACACACACACACACACACACACACACACACACACACACACACACACACAACCACACACACACACACACACACACACACACACACACACACACACACACACACACACACACACACACACACACACACACACACACACACACACACACACACACACACACACACACACACACACACAAACCACACACAGACAGACACGACACACAACATACGCTGACGTGTTAACACCAACGAATGTGCTTCTTTCTAACAATCTAACATGCTTTTGAATACCACAATTTCAGTGTCAAAATACAGCCCTTCATTTTACACTGTCTCCCAGGCAGGTCTTCGTGCTCGGAAAATAACGAGGTGCACAACACGTGTATGCATTTCACGGGTTTCGTACATGTGACAGCTCGCGGAGATACCAACAGCAGAACAGCTCCATGAAAATTACATTTACATTTCTTTGGGTGGAAGAGGGTGTGAGTTCGTATAGGGGGAGGGGGAGTCTTTATTTCTGTGTGTGCTATTGCTGCTGTATTTATGTATAGTACTATGAGTGACTATTGCGAATTATGTATTGTCTTTGAACGTTCGCATGGCGAGTATCTTGGTTCTTGATTTTTTTTAAAACCCCAAAAAACCCACACATTTTATTCCAATATTATTCTGTCCCAATAACTTTCTGCCAGAGTTTTATAAACCCGTATTTAAACCATTGAAAAAAACTGAATGCTGAGACCAGACACTCTAGGAGATAAGTTACTTTATTTGAAATCAATGTTTTATAGTGACAATATACATTTGTGTACGTACACAATTGTTCAACAAGGTAAAGGAGAACAGTATATTGGATCCAGTAAATATTGACCTATTGGGTCATTGTTCTCATTATTACATTTAACTCAGCTAAGATTTTTGTCATTGTGCCTGATATGAGACTCGACATTTTTAAAGACAACACTATCTCCATACACACGGCCTGCAGTTTACTTGAACTACGGGTAATTAAATAATGAGGATGAAGCACCATTTAAATCATTTAAAATGAACTTAATACTGGAGACCAAGCACTCTAGGGTTTAAAATGAAGAATCCCGAGTTACACAACTAGATTACCTACACGCTGTATATCAATAATTTAGTATCAATCTTGTATGCAGCAATCGGGGGTGGGGGTGGGGGTGGGTTGAATAATAGAACTGTTTCTATCTTAAAAGGCAATGCTGATGAGTAAATTTGGATTTCAAAAGCAGGTCACAACATTGGTATATTTGCCGACCCAGTACTGGAATACATTGAGAATTAGCCTTCTATGTGGTGTTGTAGAATTAATTGTCCTTTATTCAATTTTACATACCAAACCCAATAAATTAGGGAGATTCGTTCAGCTCCAGAAACTTACGCGGCAAACGGCTTCCTTGAAGTGGCGCAGTACAATGGAACTAATTATAGGCCTCTACACGGGTTAAAAGGGATGCGGAAACGCGGCCATTTGAGCCACTTTAATCTGAAATCTTTATTTTGGACACGTGATGCATGCACATTTCTTCTTTGTGAACATCTCGTTGATAGTAACACAGCACCTATCTGTGTTTTCCCGGGCCCTTGTTAATTATTAATGCAATATAAGGACGTCATGTGACTTATTTTCCGCCCCCATGTATGGAACTATTTGTAAATGAGAGAGCCGGCCCACGTGGTCTGTTCGGGTCACGTGATAATTGGATAGTGGTGGAAGTGATCGGATTTATGGCGCCAGAGGCTTGTTGCTGCTGCAGAGGAGCAAAATACAAATCTAAATTTTAGTGGTTTATTTGTACTTCTGAAAGACGCTGCCATGTACTGCACATCGTATATGGGTTTGGAAAACAGTTTGTATTGTGGATGGTATTATTTGGCTCAGAGATATACAGTGCATGAGCTACAGTTGAACAAAATTCAAAATTTGCAGGTTTTCTACTTTATGCGAAGTGCTACATTGTAGCAAAATTAAAATTATTATGATTATGATTATTTCTATATGATGTGCTGCAGTTGAACTAAATACAAAATTAGGCTTCCTACGTCTGAAAGACAGTGAACATGATTTATTGTAAAAAGTCGTTTCGAGTTTCGGAAACAGCTAGCATTGTAATGATATTTTGATTGTTCAGATATGCATAGAGTAGTAGTTGTACAAAAAAAAATACAAACTTACAAAATTAAAGATTTTGCTTCTTGAAAGAGATAAGAGACACTTAACAGGTTCTTAGGTGACGTGTTGCAATGGCATTAAAATGACTTCTCAAACATAGATATACGTGAGATAAGGAGTGAGAAGGAGGAACAATATGCTTTGAGTTTCTGCATCTTAAAGGGTAATGCTCATGAGCAAATTTGTGTTTCAAACGCAGTTCATGACACTGTGATTTCAGACAATGTTCCAGTATAATCGACGACTCCAATGTCTGTGATTTGAAAGGCACTTTAAACACAATGTCTATTTTATTCCATGCTCTATTCTGCCATATTCTGTTTATACAGCACTACATTGATTGGTTCACTATTCCCACGTGAGTCCCTGTAAAAGCATCTACGAGTACGTAAAAATACAATTGTGTGCGAGACAGTGTGTGCATACATGTGTTCTTGTATAGTTCCCTAACTGTCAGATCCAGTTTTTCATAACAGGTGTGATCTGCAAGTGAGGAATTCATGGTGTCCATACGCAGTTGTGCCCCAAAAACTATCTAGGTGTAATTTTTGTCATGAAAAGTAGTGTTCCGGCACACAGTGTGTTTGAATAACAAGATTATTAAACCATTTTTGTATTTGTAGGCATTTACACTGCATGCCCCACTGATATAATAAATAGCTATTATTATAATGAGTTTTTAACTCCAGATCACCTTGGGAATCCCTAGATAGGAAATCTTCCAGGTATATTAGAGAACACAGCAGGCACTTTTGTCTCATCAAAGATATGGAAATTAGCTTGTTTGGAGTGGCTGCAGACATCCGTACCTTTTATATATTCCTACTGTACGATTGATAAATGGCACAGTAGACGGTGTTTTAGGATATATGCGCATTACATGCGGAGAAAAATATTACCATGTGGAAAAGATGAATTCAAGTCTTTTAAACCCCATTTTAAAAAAAAAGATCTTACGTTCATAATAGTGTACAGGTGTCACTTTATAACTGTGACACGTGCATTTTATCATTGCAATCTAGTACTGCTTCAGTCCCCGTCTTCCTTCGTGTGTGTGTGTGTGTGTGTGTGCGCGTGTGCGTGCGTGTGTCAGTGTGTGCGTGCGTGTGTCAGTGTGTGCGTGCGCGTGTCACCTGTGGGCATGGCGAGCTGGTGGTGGCTCAGCCCGTACGTGTTCCTCTCGATCTCCACCATCTTCTCTGGCAGCAGGAAGGACACGGAGCGGTCCCGCTCCCCGCCGCCGTCTCCTCCTTTATCGCACATAGTGGAGGTTGTAGGGAGGTTCACTGGGGCATGGGGGCTGAAATGATAGAAATAAAAGGCATCAAGTTTGGTTATGGGTTTCTTGTCTATCATTGAGGATGTGGTGGTTTAGAGAGGCATGGGGCTGCGATGGTATAAAGTATGTGCACGACAGCATTATTCTCAATATATAACATTAAAGTTAAAGCAATGTTCTGTGTCCCCTGCCTCTTGCCTTGTCAATTGTAACCCATCCTAGAGGTTGGGGTGATTCGGATGTAGCATGGGGTTCAAATACTTGGGGAAGATGAAAGCTGTAACAATCAATGGAGCCATGTTAGGTTACAAACTTTCCAACCACCAGATATATCCTGGGTGTGCTTCACAAAGGCAAAGGTATCGCTAGACAACATGTTAAGATTGTACAGATATTAATGCACAATATAAAAGGTAAAAGAAACATGGTCATTTATATCCAGCTTGTCCTAATACCCCCAGGCCATGACTGCGACAATGAGACTCTGTAACTCTTATGTACTTCACACGATCTGAAGCTATATTCTCTGCATTTTCAAAATGAAAAAAGTGGTGTATTTCAAACTTCTATCACGTCTGTAGATATTATCATAACTTTCCAGCTGATCACGATAAAAGCTTGCATGCTTTCCAGACCAATACCTAACATTAGAGTATAATCTTTGGTCATGACTGGCACCGAAAGCTGGATGATGATGTCTGTTCAAAACGTTAAATGAACCACTACTATCACATCACATCCATGAGGCTTCTTGTAAAGACAAGCTGTTCTGCATAGTAGAGAGTGCGCTAATCTGCACCATCTATGTTATCTGTACTGAGCACATCACTGATCCTCACACTCGGATGGCTGGCTTGAGAACTTAAACAGGAGTTTCATCCAAGTACATCTGTCACACTTAGCGGTATTGATTGCTCATTCATTACTCATGGTTCGAGTGTACATAACGATAAGTTAGAAAATCCACAACTATTTCTGTGTTACTTTATATTAAAGTTTCTTCGTCCGTGGCCAAGGGGATATGACGTTTGACACATGATGAGTTTAAGTTAGTGTTTAGTTGCTGGTTCGGTTAGGTGGTGAGTGTTTTACAGACTCGAACCGGGGTACCCTGATGATCGTACAGTGCTCCGAAGGACATGCACATACACGTTTATGAAGTGTTGGTGGTCAGGTGGTGAAAGATTTGCAAGTGCTTACCTCAATGATTTGAACATGCTTCAAGTGCAATTTATGGCAGATAAAAGAAATAAGAAGCAGTTATTTCTTTTTTGTGCGTAAATAAGTTTGAACTTCCTCTTGGATGATTGCAATCACAAAACTGCACATTCACAGCATATCATTTCATAGCAAAAGCCATGGCCGGCGGTAAAGTGAACGCTCTCTCATTATCATTTGGAAATTAGGTTCGCTAGTCTCATGGGTGCGATGTTCACTTTGTACAGAGTTTTCTTTTTTTACATCAATAGTATTTTAGTGAATTAAAAAAAGTCTGTTCCCAATTTGGATTGGTGGTCTTCCAGTGTGTTCCTATAGTGACTGATTGTAGTAATAAGGTTCGACAGTGAGTTGCTTCCGGATATAACAAAAACAACAACAGACGGTGATTTACTTACGTCTGTGGACACAATCACCATACATTAACCTTCACAAATTGCCATACTAGTAGTATGTTAAAAAATTGTTCCACGTTGGCGGTTTGCTAACATGATATGTTTTATTTCTGGACATCTGTTGACATGTTTACTGTTCACAAATGTCTGCTGTTGAATTTAATAAAGAAGTGTTCACATTGTAATGGCTCATACTCAAGTCGCCCGAAACGTGTTTGCTGCTGGTTTTTGTCAATGAAATATTTGCATCTTAAATGCCACGTGATTTTGATGCCAATGTCTAGAATAACATACAGCCATTAGGTTAAAATAGGAACAAAACATTTACATCTAAATGCCCTTCATATAATAAGTGGGAAGGCGATAAACAAGCACATCATAACTTCCACTAATGGGCCACAGTCCTCTTCTAAAGTGCACTAATCATCATAATCAACGGTTTATGAGTTGGAACAGTACATGGTACAAACCAATCTCGCCTGTAACTCTAGCATGCTCCGTTTCCAATCATTATATAAAAGGGACCATTCATTTGCCAATAACATAGCACTTAGCACGTGGAGGGTCTCGAGTGCGCTCCAAACAATCCTGCTGAATGAGGGGACACCTCAGTTACGCCCCAATCTGGCAACCACGAATGTTCATCCCCAAATTATTTAATGAGTCAAATGTGATGCAAAATACACGGAGAAACGCTTGTTAAAACACGTATGCGATGAGACCAGACGATAGTTAACCATGTCATCAACACCACGATCGATTCGGCTTCAATATCGGCTTCACTATCCGGACCGGTCTGACCGTCACATAAACCTCCCCACACCTCAAGGGATCCTCGTGTAAACAGTGAGCGGACCAGTTAAGAGTGGCCTTGTGTGGAGTAGGCAATCAACAACTGATAGAGGCAGATCTTTGCAGAGGTTGTGTAACACACACGACATTGCCATTGGGTGTATAGTTCGTTTTAACGGGCTTTTACAATGAAATTGTGTGGATGCAAATGTTCTTGTCTAGGATCATTATTCAAAATACTGGTAGTAGTCAAATAGTAGAGGATTTAATCAGACAAAATAGACCATTTTCTGCAAGTCGTGATGCAAAGGTTTCTTTTGGCAGGGAAGTACCTTAGGGCAAAAGAAAATGATTTGTCCACGGACACAAGTCAGATCAACCCCCGTATCCAAATTATGCGCGTTTTCCAAAATGGCCGCCGGGCATATTGTAAAAAAAATATGTTTTTTTTTAAATTTTTTAAGCTACATTGATGTGTAATACATGGAAATTGGGGTTAACAGGGTCACTGATTCCATTTCCAGTATTATTTTAATGATTTGACCTTATCTTGACCTTCAAATCCAAGATGGCTGCCACTTACCATGTGTAGTTTATATATTTTACTTTTGAACCTACATCAATGTGTAATACCTGGGCTTTAGGGTTTGAAGGTGTCACAGAGTCCATTTTCAGCACCATCTTAGTTATTTGACCTTATCTTGACCTTCAAATCCAAGATTTCTACTACTTTATCGTGAACATTTTACGTATTTTATTTCTAAGCAATGTTGGTGTGTAATACATGTATTTTTTAGCTTTTCAGGGTTACGGGCTGCAACTGCACTGTGTTATTTTACTGATTTAACCTGATCTTAACTCATGAATCCAGGGTGATTCCATTTAGCATTGAAATATGATAACATATATACTGGTGAACATAATTTGAATGGTAATGGAATCTCGGCTTCTTCATACCTTTACTCATGAGAGTTATGCACAAAGATTACTACAGTAACAACATTTATTCTAAACTAAAGAATGTTCTACAGATATATACAGATACATATACATATATAAATATATAACAGATAATATTCAAACATGATTTCCCTGTGGGAAAGCCATAAACCTCCTACATTGAGTGGCTAAAGAATCTAAGGTCCCCATACTTAGGAACCTCCAGTGTTAATGGTTCTTCCTTTACATCTTCCAAATCATTGTTGCATTGATTGTGACAGTTTGTTAATTGGCAAAGGCCACATGTTGATGTAATGTACATGCCAGATTGTACAACTGAAAGCTACATTTCTTCGAATGACAATGGGTTGTGAAATTGCAGGGTATGACATTAATCACACACTGTGGTGCAGCCTTTATATCATTCATTATGGGGCAGTAATGTCATTTCCTTTCCCACTCCCATTTGAAGGATCATCATGGTCATTTTCCATCCAAACTAATACCTGGTAGTAGACCCTCAAAGAATGACATTTATTGGATGATACAGTAGTTGGTAAACACTCTTGTGTGACAAATTGTTTAGAAGATGTCACTTTCTGAATAGTTCCATGAGCTAAACCGATTCTTTTAAAGCATCTTGGGGAGAAAGGATGATGGCTTCCTCCCCTGCCCACCAGAGCATAGCTTCAAGGATGAACTTACAGACTTCGTCACCACCATTGAAATGGTCAAGAAGCAACTAAACAGCCTCCACACTGAAAAGGCATCAGGTCCAGATGGCATGCCAACATGTCTTGTCATAGGCAGCAGAATAACTTGCACAGCCCTTCACCCACCTGCTCCGGCTTTCTCTTGACACAGAACAACTCCCAGCTAAGTGGAAGAGTGCACTGGTTACGCCAATTCAAAAGAAGTATGTGATATGTTCTGACATACAGAAAATGTACTTAAATGTAAAGATTCCTCCTTGTGACCGTGGAGCTTTGAGAATATTGTTGTGGCCTGAAGGTTATTTTTCAGTTGAACTCGTCGAGTATCGTGCAACTGTGCATATTTATGGTACAAAATCATCCGGATTCGTAGCCCATTATTGTGTGAAATATCTGGATGAAAAGGTTTCTAACGCTGCCATTTCTGATGTGATATTGCATGATTTCTATGTTGATGATCAGATTTCATCATTTCAGTCTGAAAGTGATGCTGTTGAGTTTGTGAAAGAAATTCCTAATGTGTTAAAGTATGGTGGATTTCATTTGACAAAATTTGTTTCTAATTCATGTGCTGTGATGAATTGTGTTCCAGATAATGACCAAGCTAAAACTGTTGATCTTATTCTTGGAGAAAATAAATATGACCATTCAACTTTAGGTTTAAAGCGGAGCGTTCAAGAAGATATTTTGCGCTTTCCATGTTCTCTACCTAGTGAAAACGAGGTACCCACTCGTCGATATTTATTGTCACTTATAGCAAGAGTATATGACCCTGGTATATTACACTGGTATATCCTGATTCTGATGGTCTAGTCAGAAAGGTGTTGATAAAGACTGAAAATTGTCTCAAAATTCGTCCGATATCCAAGTTAGCTTTGTTAGAAGGTGAAGATTGGTCTGATTAAATAATTACATGAGTGATGTGAGAATTGTAATTAATGTAAACAAAATCATGTTCAGTTAATTATGTTTGGTGTTTTTCATCTATCTAAATTGAAGTTTATTCGATATATATGTGTGATTAATGTTGTTAATATACAGTTGTACACACATTATGTATTGTTTGATAATTGATTGTCTGTTCATATCTTATTCGTGTCTCTTGATGGTGGGAGTGTATTGTTGCACATATTCACAGACTGTAAATTGGTTTTGATTCATATTAATGATGTTTTGTGATATTATTCATGCTACCTGATACTATATTCTAATCCTTGTCACCACTTCAGTTTTTTTTACTTCACTTCCGGTTAAGTAAAGAAACACGTTTTTTCTTGTTACCTATATTTATGTCTGGAATTTTGCAACTTTAGGTCGATAACTTATGAACAGGTGATGGCTGATGACCAAAGTAATGGTGGAGCTACAGTAATAAACGACCCAAATGGGCAATCGTCCTCTGTACAAGTCAAAAAAGAATGTGTTTCAACGACAAATATGGAGCAAACAGGACGTCTCATTAGTGAAAAAGGAATGGCTGGGATAAAACCTGAATTTATCAATCACAACTATAAGAAGAAGTTAGATACACAGTACTTACCCAAGGAAGTCGCAGAAGAACTTGAACATAATGAAAAGCAAAAGGAAATTAGTGAAAAAAGACCGAATGATGACATTCAAGGAAATGGGCCACATAATAATAATAATAAGTTCAAAGCAAGAGGTCGTTTCAAGAAACGCCCAACAGACAAGCGACCAATGTCTTCAAAGAAGTTGTGTTATTCTGTTATTAATGAGCATGAATGTCAATTTGGATCAAATTGTTGGTTTGAACATGATGTGAAAAATTATATTGCCACAAAGCCAGCATCACTGGGTAAAAAGTGTTACTTATTTCAGACTTATGGATTTTGTCAGTACGGTGTAACTTGTCTGTTCTCAGAGGACCATCTTACAGAAGATTTTAAAAATGTAAAGGATGAGCAAAAATATGACCCGAATTGTCAAGCAAATTCTGGAGTTAAGAATTCAGTACACAGATCAGTACAAAACTTACTTCGGAAGAAAAAGTATGATTTCAAAATAGCCGATAAAGTTACAGACATTTTTAAGAAATCAGATGATCCAGTTATACAGAAATCTATTGATAGAAAGAAGGAGGTTGTAACCAAGATTCCAAAAGATATTGATATTGAAATATCAGAGGTTTCATTTGCACAAGAAAAACTAAATGCTTCTAATAATAGAATAAAAGACATCATAGGAGCTATTGCTATTGCTTCTGGAAGTGATAGTCAATCAAATGTAGAAAGAGACAGTGGTAATAATCATCCAGTAAATGGAAAGACTGTAGAGTGTAATAATGGCTCGACAAATCAAGAAGCATGCATTAGTAACGCAAAAAATAATGAGATTGTTGTAAGTGAAGTTGAAGATAGAGAAGAGGCAACAATGAATGGTGCCAGTACTTGTAAAGAAAATGGAAATAAAGGGGAAAATTTAGAAATGATTGTTGACAAGAAAGAGGAGCCTTCAAACGGTGGAACAGCAGTTGAGGAAAAGCCCTATCAGCATCTAGGAGTGATAACTGATGAAGGAGAAATCAAATTGCGACCTCAAGAAAAAAAGAAGGTGGATTTTCATGATAAACTTTACTTGGCACCTTTGACAACTGTTGGAAACCTGTCTTTTCGTCGTGTGTGCAAGAGTCTGGGAGCAGACATCACATGCAGTCAGATGGCAACCTCGATGCAACTTCTGCAGGGTCAACAGTCAGAGTGGGCGTTACTTAAGCGACATCCAAGTGAAGATTTCTTTGGCATTCAGGTGTGCGGAACAAATCCAGACATTATGAACAGAACGGCACAACTTCTGAAAGAAAATTGTGATATGGACTTTGTTGATATCAATTGTGGCTGCCCTATTGACATGATCTATAAAAGAGGTGAGGGATGTGCTCTGATGAAAAAGCGCAGCACCAAGCTTGGACAGATGGTGCGAGGCATGCAGGCAGTGCTTGATGTGCCGCTCACAGTAAAGATGCGCACAGGCGTACTTGAGTCCAAGAACGTTGCACACTACGTCATACCCAAACTACGGCGGTGGGGCGTCTCCATGGTCACGCTTCATGGTCGATCAAGGGAGCAGAGATACACCCGACCAGCAGATTGGGACTACATCAATACGTGTGCACAAATTGCCGAACCAATGCCATTGTTCGGCAATGGTGACGTTTTGTCGTACGAAGATTACAACCTCCATCGCGAACAGACAGGAGTGGCTGGCTGCATGATTGGGAGAGGTGCACTCATCAAACCATGGCTATTTACTGAGATCAAAGAACAGCGCCACTGGGACATCTCATCTTCTGAAAGGCTCGATATTCTCCGAGACTTCACAAACTACGGACTAGAACACTGGGGCTCTGATGCGCAGGGTGTTACCAACACACGCAGATTCCTGCTAGAATGGCAGTCCTTCTTGCACAGGTACATCCCGGTGGGCATCCTTGAGCGTCTTCCACAGAAAATCAATGAGAAGCCACCTCCATTTGTGGGTCGCGACGACCTTGAGACCCTGATGGCCAGTGCAAATTACACCGATTGGATCAAAATCAGTGAGATGTTGCTAGGTCCTGTTCCAGATGGATTCACTTTCCTACCCGAACACAAGGCCAATGCTTATGGATAGAGATGATCGTGTGACTTTTGCTCTCATATTTCAACATATTTATGTCCGTTTAACCTATATGATGTAATAAATATGTAAACTTTTATTTGTTGTGAAATCAAAATTTTAATGTGGTTAATATTTTTGAAAGAGTATTTTTCATGATTGTGATGTCTTAAAACCACTCATGTCAGTTGAATCTATAGGATATAATAAATACATACATTTTTATTTGTTATGTAGTCAAATTTTAAATGGGGTAAATAATATTGAACTAAGCATTTTCTTGATTTTATGTCTCCCAACCATATGTTATTGTTACTAGATGTAACACGCTGCAGAACGTTTATTTCAGAATTGACTGTTAAATGAATTTATAAGAGGTTATAATTATAAATTATAAAGATAATTCAATTCAAGTTGTTCAATTCAATACAGTAACTGATCGTTTGGGAAGTTAATTGCAAGAGAACTTGAATGAGAATGATTTTGTCAAAAAACTGAAGTGGTTACAAGGATTAGAATATAGTATCCGGTAGCATGAATAATAACATGAAATATCATTAATATGAATCAAAACCAATTTACAGTCTGTGAATATGTACAACAATACAGGCAGTAAAACGAAAGCAAGCAACCATAGGCCAGTGAGTCTTACATGCATCATATGTGAAGTCATGGAGAAGCTGGTGCGAGATCAGATGATGAAACATCTCCAAAGCAACAACAAGCAACTTCGATCGGAAAAGAGCAACATGGGTTCTTGCCAGGCCGTTTGTGTATCACATAACTGCTTGAGATCATGGATAAGTGGACAAGTACCCTGGATGATGTGCAGTGTGGGCATTGTATACATGGACTATCAAATGGCATTTGACTCTGCCCACAACGTTGTCTCCTGGCTGAAATACATGCTTTCACCATTAGAGGCGAAGTCATCAAAATGGCTGAAAAATGTCCTCACCGTCAGACAACAGAACGTCGTCATCAATGGCACCCAATCATACAAGGTGCATGGGAGTAGACGTGTGTACAAGGGTCCGTTGTTGGGCCGATATATGTTCATCCTGTTCATTAATGACTTGCCAAGATAAAAAAAAACTGTACACGCGAAGCAACACTGATGAAGGCCATCAGGACCTGCAAGTCTCAATGAAGCAGACAGGGATCTTGGTGATGGACAACAGGCTAGCATTCAAAGACCACTCGGCGAAGTCATCCGCAAGTGCTTTGACTATCTGATGAAATAAACCTTCGTCCAGCAGTACAAGAGTCTGGTGAGACTCATCCTGGAAGATGGACCCTGCATCTGGTAACCACACCCGAAAATACTGTGCAGTCACATCGAGACGTGCAGCGCAGAGCCGCAAATCTTCTATCCCACCTGTACAACAAACCCAACCCTGAAAGACTAAAGATTCTGAAGTAGAGCATCTACACAAGAGAGGTGACATGATCGAGGTATTCAAATACCTCTACGGCTTGTATGATGTCCAGCAACCAACCCTCATACTCTTAGAAAACAACTTGCGGGGTAACTCTCTGAAGCTCCACAAAGACAGATGCCTGCTACATATCAGAGGAAACTTCTCCCAGCCCGTCATCTCAATCTGGTACAGTTTACCTGACTCAGGTGTCAAGCACCCATCAGTAAACGTCTTTAAGAGCAGACTTAGTGACCACTGGAAAAACCTATCCTTCCTCCATGCACCAGAATGTCAGAATATGTAAATACATAGCTTAGCCACGCATGTCGCATAGTAAAGTACCTTTGTTTTACCTCTTGAAGGATGAAAAGGCCTACACACAGTGACTACCATAGAGACTAGTCAAGTCAAGTCATGTAACACAGGATCATTAACATTCCCAGTTGGAATGATAGAGCTTTTTGTTCTCTGAATGGAAAACTGGTCGTAACTGCCTTATGTATTATAGTCTTGGTAAAAGAATCCTATCAAACACAAACCAAAAACAAAATCATTAAAATGATGCTGAAAATAGAATCAGTGACCCCTCTAAACCCTAAAACCCAGGTATTACACATCGATGTAGGTTCAAAAATAAAAAATGTAAACTACATAGGGTAAGAGGCAGCCATCTTGGATTTGAAGGTCAAGATAAGGTCAAATCATTAAAATAATACTGGAAATGGAATCAGTGACCCTGTTAACCCCAAATTCCATGTATTACACATCAATGTAGCTTAAAAAATAAAAAACATATTTTTTTACAATATGCCCGGCGGCAATTTTGGAAAACGCGCATAATTTGGATACGGGGGTTGATCTGATTTGTGTCCGTGGAAAAATCATTTTCTTTTGCCCTAAGATACTTTGCAGCCAAAGGAAACCTTTGCATCATGACTTGCAGAAAAAAAGTTGATTAAATCCTCTACTAAAACAGTCCAGAAGATTGAAGGCGAATTGTAGCTGTAGCCATTGTCAATTGACACATTGTCATAGACGTGATTTTGAAAGGGGCTATCATCTTTATCCAACTATTTTTCTTCTACCCCAATCTAAACATTTTGGGATTCACATCCATGTCTATCAGCTGGGAGGCTTTGTAGTGTGCTTTACCGATTTTATATACATATCAGCTTGCAGGTCACTGGTATGCGTATCACCTCCTATTCTTTTTTCCCTCATTCCCCTGTGAGTGAACCACTGGCTGATCCAAGTAGAAAAGAAGGCGAGGGCACAAGCACTGGGTTCCAGTGGCTTCATAGACGCAAAAACTTTCAACCATGCCCCAAACCAAATTACATTTGGTGGTTGGTAGTTGTTGCTGTTGTTGTTGGTGGTGGTGTATGTGTGTTGAGGTGGTATCTGCCACTGTATACATTCCACCGTTACCCTATCAGGAAATAGGATTATGCACAGTACCACTGGACATACGATCATCTTGAGTAATTAAATATATAGGAGTTTATTCTATGCTCAACTCAGTAATGCAAGCTATAAAATGTAAATGTACGTAATTATAGGCGTCAGATGTCGCGCGCGAACGACTTCACATTTACAATAGGTCATTGACACCTTTGTCCAATTGTATTGCCATTATCAACTCCTTAGGGAGCATACAACACATGTCCCATGGTGTTTGTCACCCACCTTGGCGTTCTCTCGTCTCACCCACGTCTATTCAACTTGCACATGCCACGGATAAGTGCTTGAGCAGCTGACTATGTGTGAGTTTGCTCAACACCCACACACAGGCACGACTGGGACTCGATCTCATGACCTTCTGGTCAATGGTCCAACTCAACAACCACTCGGACCTGGACATACATTAAATTAATGCAACACGTGACCGTGTCCCACGTGAACATGAACGTTAACTTTTCCATTATTTGCCCCCTATCCAGTATAATGGGAGCTTGTTGTTTAGGAAAAATATGGAGATTGCTTCCACCACGTCTCAGCAGAGATTTTATTTAATAAGCCATTCTCCTGGTCCATAGTGTGGCAGTTTCTTATTAGCTCATAAATCAGTGGTGCAACAAGCCTCTGGGCGATCCCGCCTGATAGTTTATCAAATTAATTGAATAACTATTGAAGACCGTTGGCCGTATGCCTATACGTGTATTGGTTTTAGCTCACTGAACTTGATTAGAGGTTATGGTAAGAACATGCACTTGCCAGCAGTGGGTTTCCCCTACCAATCACTAACTCTAATTATTAAATGGCCTTTCTTGAAAATACCATTAGAAAATACTTTATTAAAATAGCATAGAACTTCCAATGGAGAGCACGTCTATGCAGCGACCACCCCTATTAAAACTCTCTTTTCTTTTTTCTATCCAATACTAAGTGAAAAGATCACTCTAAATCTTCATATGGAGCCCACCTCTCTAATGAGCCATTTGAGGCCGGTCTCGTGTACAGTCTTGAAATAAAAATGTTACAGGCCTTTTATTTACAGTAGTGTTGTTAGCTCACTAGAATAATATTAAGCAGAAGAAATATATCGTATTTATAATAAGACCACAGTTTGCCGTCACAAACCTCCATAAAATGGCCACCTCTCTACTGAGATAGCATGGTGGTCTTCGTTGAGGGTATGTATTGTAGAGGTTGTAGCTCACTGAGAATGGTTTTCAGTTGATATGTTTTTCCGCTACCAGTCTCTTAGAGAAGAGATGTCATTTTTATAGTTTTAAATGATCGGAGAGTAAAAATAATTATAACAATGGTGGTTAATATAAATCTACGTATGCTCCCAACCAACTAAAATGATAAAGAGGGCATCTCCTTTGTAAGTTTTCCCCCAATTTATACTCCATGAATATACCGCCCACGAAATGCTGTATGGGGAAATGATCACTCTCAGTCTCCTGCCCAACGAGAATGAAAAATCATCAGGTCCCCCTCCTTTGCACCTTGAAAAAAGTACCTGTCCCACTACCAAATGCACCGGTCCCCCACCTGGTAAATATTGCACCGTCCCTTAAGTATAATAAGTAGCCTTTGAGGAGACCAAGAGACGGGGCTTACTCTACGCGGGAAACAAGATCCTCATTTGGGGACGAGACGTGTACTTTTTTTGGGTTAATTTGTCCCATCGATTGAAGATATGTATACATTATTGGCGCTTTACTTATCTTCCTCTCTAGAAATTACAGTGTGTGCATGTGTAATCAGTGCCTACGGTGTGACTGGGTCGTATATTAGCAGTTGACAGATTTTATATGTTTGGTGCAATCAAATTGATAAATTGCAATAGAATATTTTAAATTGAGAGCACCCAGTGAACTGACCTGAAGTGGTCTCAAAAGAGAGGTGGTCTCCTCACGGATGCTCATGATGGTATTTTTATGATTGTTTTAGAGATGGTCTCAATAGAGTGATTGTCTTCAATGAGTTTCTACTATATCACAAATCATATAAGAGTCATATAATGAAGTTGTGTTGCCCAGCCTTGTAGCTTTTACGATGAACTATAATAATTTGGCATATTTAATTGACAAGTGCTTACAAGTTGGTTCTATTTCTCTACATTCTGAAGCCCCAGTCTGGCAATCGTGAATGTTCATTCTTTAATTTCTACTGTGCGGTATGAGATGGAAATACATGGATGAAACGATTATAATAGCTTTAAAAACTTCTTTGACCGATGTATCAATTATTAAATCATGGATGGTGTGGCTTCAATATTCGAGACTGCAGTGTCTCACATTAACGTAAATAGCTGCAGTTCCCCATTCGATCCGCGTGCAGAATACTAGAGCAAATGTTAACGTCAGACAGTCCCGAAAATCGATGCCCAGTCTGTAGTGGCATTTCAGGAACTATTGTTAATTGGTACATTTTCTCAATGTTCTACATCACAAAACAGCAAACTGAGTATCAGATGTCAACAGATCTCTGAAGCATAACTATTGCTCATTAAAATGTGACCAAACACAGGCTTTTTAATCCAGGGATTGGAATGATGTAAAGTGATTAATCCGAAGAATTCAACCAATCAGTTTGCAGTATATTAACAGGTCACAATAAGTAATAAATTATGTTAAACAACTCTCTGGCGTATTATTTCAGAGGTCAATTTGCTTGATATCTGATACTCACAGTGTATGACAATAGACCCTCTGATTAAAAAAAGACCATTTCTACTTAGAGAACACATCCATAATGTTCACACGGTCCCTGTGATACAATGGACCACCACGAACGTCCATAGAGTCGATAGTACGATCACCTCTCTATCGAGACTGCTTTACACCAGCCCACCGGAAGTGGTTCTACTGCAAACACTCGGGAATTACAATGTAATATTAATGGATTTCAGCCCGGAATTTGAGTTGTACAGTGGTTCATTGTGAGTGTAGTATTTCCAGCCTACAGCCTGTCGTCCAGTGTACACAATAAATGTATCCAGACTTATAATAATGACCACATAATAAGGGCAGTACGCGTCCTGCTCGATATCATTGGTCATGCAACTCAAAAACAGGTTACAGTATAACACGTGTATTTGGAATTTTGCAATCTGAAATCCCCAATGCCTATACATTTTCGATATACCGCGATGCTTTTCACACGTGAGTATTATATGCGATTCACGCCTCACTGAATAACACGAATGGTCTTCCAAATGGGGAGCAGGTGGTAAGTACGCTAAGATAACTCCAAAACAGTATTTATTCTCCTATATTCGAGTTATTCGGGTGCACCTGTATCGGGTCACATCACGTGACCTGCAGCTATATCCGTAATTATGGGGATCTGCGTTTAAGTATGGTCATGCACACGCGCAATAGATGATTAATTTCCTATGATTTGCAAAGCATCCGTGTTCAATATACGGATTACAACAATACGGTGTACTTCGATCCATATCAATTCCGTAGCTAACTGGTTTTAACACCCACAGTATTTCTTTCATGAGAGAGATTTTAAAGTGTAGCCATCAATAACGGCAGGGGGAATTTGTACTGAAGAATGAAATGAGAGTGACCGGTCCAGGATTTCACGCAACCGATGACCCACGTGCCTAAAGACGCATCGAGAAATACACCTGGTTCCGGAAATGTCTGACATGATGATTTTTTTTGTCCGGAACTTCTGACCCCTGTATCCCGCTGAATCTGAATAAATCTGTATATGTAAATGTGTATACATGCCACTGATATGTCGACACAATCTTCCTTGAAGAAAGTTCCCCAGTTTTTTTTTATATCAATTCCGGATTGAGCCTGTATCCGGATTAATCAGCAAGATCCGAGTCTTTTATTGACCTTCATCATCTTACAGTAAAAGGAAATAGCACTTTCGTGTAGCTGATAATTCTGAGACACCCTGTGGCGGTCGTCTGTTGTGTTCTTTTACCACTTTAAGTGACAAGTAGCGCATCTAGAAAACTTCATGCAGATGATTGCCTGCTTGAATATATTGGCTTTGTTTTCTTAATTGACGTTTATTGTGTATATTTTCATTGCAGTGATATAGTGCATAGCATTTTCTTTGTGTTCATTGTGCACAGTTCAAATTACCTGTATAAATAATTCCACTGGGAATGTAGTATGATCCCACCCCTGAACCCCCCCCCCCTCCCCGACCCTTAAATTCAATTTTTTGAAAATAGTTTTTGACATCTTCATATTTACAGCACATAATATTTACTAAAGAATGTTAAACATGGTTTGGATTACAGGAAAAGTTGTCCTCATTTATTGAGCTTTCCAAACCGTACAAAATCTGCTAATAATTGATTAGTACCGGGGTCTAGATACAAATGCCATATACATGGACATGGACCCTATGCAAGTGACATTTACCAAACCACTTTAGTGTACACTTCTTCATATGAAATCTATTTGCATTTAGACATGGGCCACCAATAATTCCTATAACAGGCACACAGTGATAGAACCGTTAAATACAACAGTAAAGAATTGTGGTAAATAACTATGTAAAAAGCGCACACGTTCCTACCTACAAGTTGGCAAGAAGTGGATATCCAACAAGTGATAGCTTCTGAGAGCTGCGTTCTGTTCCTAATGATAATAATATACTGCAGTGGTTTCCAATGAGCCGTGCACAATAATCTATCCTTTATGAAGCACAAACATCTATATCATTAACGTCTGATCCACAAATCCACGTGTTTGCTGCTGTTGTTGCCGCCGCTGTGTATGGTTGTCGTGTGTTCGCTATTATACCAAAGTTTGTACACGTCTGCTTTATTGAGTAGTTGTCTATCAATACCACTCATTAATAAACAACATCCACACTGTTAGCTGCTGCACATATCATCGCAGATATCATATCCACGTGGGTTTTTTACTGCTCAGCTGCACAACGCCTTCACAGCAGGCATCCAATTTTGCATTGTTTTGTTTTGTTTTTCTGTTCAGCAGATTGCTACCAACTTCATAAATTCAGCCAACGAGGCGGAAGGGGTGAGTGTTGTCTTTGAATGACCGCTCAGTTCTGCAGGGCTGCAGTCTAAACTTCGCCAGCAACTTGCCAAAGGGGGGCGAGTGTAGCAGCGGGAGATCAATGCGAGCTAAGCCATTTTACCGTCTGCCAAACCTATAACTGCTGGGCGTGCGTATCTATTATGTAACAGTGTGCGCCTACAGTGTCCACTGGAATACGCAAAATAACTTGCCTCGTACGTTCAACATCGCCTGAATCAGGGAGTAGCTTTACATACGTTAACTTCACTCGACTGGACTGCCGGGGTAATTGTGTTAGGAGGCAAATGGGGGAAGAGAAACGAACAATCGAGTTGGCCGTTTAGTTTGGAACCACTCGAGAACAGCAGCAGACTCAGTGGTCGGCTTTTATCTGCTGCAAATATCTATCGTTTGTTGCAAATATCACAGAACTCTGGTCGGTCAGATAACGCCCGTCATGTTGAGTAAAGGCAGTGTCAATGCTATCAGGGGACCCCACACGGGTTACAACTTTCATTTAACACATGTAGTGTTTTTGTAGTTTAAAGATTATCATGCTGGTAGCTTTGCTTTGTTTATTCATTATGAATTGTAATGGGACTGAAACTCAATAACCGTGGACACGAGATACCGTGTTATTTAGATATGGGCATTGTAAAAAGGGGGAACTTTCCTACAATATCCTTCAGATGCAAAGTAGATTTTCGAAGACCGAGTAGGGGCCTTTTTATCAACCGCCATTCGAAGTGAGTGGCCGTTTTACGTCAACAATCCCTTTTTATTTACTCCGGATTTACGTTTGTATTGAATATCACAGGCAGAGCAAACACTCCGATTTCTTGCCCACCGTATTATACGGCTACAGTGGAACTTGCATTTTGTACAAACATTCAGAAAAAGCCCAAATTGCCCACATCAAACAATTGCCCACCCGATACAGGTCGGTGTAGCTTTGTGTATAATCATGATACGCGGAATTGGAAAGCACATGCGCGCATGCGCATCAGATGCTCAGTATACAGAGGTTTCGGGTTTGACAGGTTCTGCTGTATATGCATATATGGCGAGTAAACGAGTCATTCTTTTCCCATTGTTGCAAGAAACCCCAACCCCTTGCCCTGTTTGCGGGGGAAATTGCATTGATTTTGTACTGCTCATCGAGTCTTGCACGTGTTTGAAATCCACTTGAACACTGTTTCGTCACTACATCGTGCACGCTCGTGCCAGAATTGAACATTAAACGGCCGTTTTATAGCTTAGCAATTGGGGGTCAGTGCCAGAAGGTCAATGAGTGCATTAAGTGAGCGTTTCAACTGGACTTTCAACTGGGCTTTTTTTGGTCTTCAACCGAGACTGCAAAATGTGTGTACAGTGTACATTCTCCCATATTTGCTGGTAATACTCGATTTTGAATGGCTGAGTGGAGAAGCGGAAACATCACGATCTCCTACACTGCAAAGTTTAATGGCTAAAAATGATCACTAAACGTTGGAGATAGGGGTAATTATGCGAGGATGGGGAGTGGGCCATCAGAAAATATCCCTGAGTGTGGCGTTTGACAGAACGAGAGCCCAATTCCGCACGAGATGCGAGATTTTCTCATATCTCATCCCGACACATATCAGTACCAGCATTAAACATAGAATGGTCGCCAGGTGTCTACATATTTCTACATATAACTTATTCACTTGGAAGGAAATTCTATTAACTTTTTAGAGCAAAAACAATTGCCGTCTGCATGGCCACACCATTACGAGGTTGGTCAGTGGTGGGGTGGAATAGGAAAAAGGGAGAATACTAAAGAAACTCTTGAAATCTTGTAATCACCCCCCACCCCCCACCCCCACCCCCACCCCCCACCCAAAAAAAAAAACAAAAAAACAAAAAAACACAAAACACACAAAAACATCACGCACACGCAAACACTCACTCACTCACTCGCTCGCTCACATGATCTCGTCCAGATGGACCAATAGAGAGGTAAATTTGAGAAACGCAAGATGTCAGAGTCAAAAAATAAAAGAAGAATGAAAATCATATATTTACATGTATATGTTGTTGGCTAAAGGGTGCTTAAGAACTACAAGTGGGCATTATGGAGGCATTCGTAGGTGCGGTTCTGGAAGCCAGTATTCGGTCATGCATATTCACTGGCAACTCCATGATGTTTTCGGAGAAGTGGGCACAATTCCATAATCAGATTTTATGTGCTACGAGCCTCATATAAAATGTTTTACGGTGCGCACCACATGTTCTCCGTCTAGTGCACATGAGCATGGGATTCATATTGATCATTTGTTTGTTTGAAACGTATATCCACATTGAGCTAATTCTGTGCTACCGTGACCAAGAAGATGGTGAGCCGGACTCGGGACCAGATTAGCTTGTGTTCGATTTCAGCTCTGGTCTGGCGGTGCATGTTGAGTAAAGTCAGTCCTAAATAGTTGTACACTGCTCCGTGCTCCCTACAAGTAAGTTAGGTACAGGTCATTGGGTTGAATGATTGTGCGAGCGAGTAGCATAGCGCGCTGGGTGTGCCACAAAAATCGACAAGTGTGGCAATGATCTGGTGTAAAATGCCAAGTCGTAAGAACAAGCCTTGAATTAGGGCTATAAATCACCACGTTTAAATTTATCATTCACAACTTATGGCTGCCAAAACTTTAATCAAAATGTAAACTCCTTTATTCTATTCTATTCCATCTTCAATGCGATTGGAACATAGTTGGAAGACATGATGACTTCACATTTGCGTTAACCGGCATTTCAAAAAGATTGTTTTCACCCTGGTGATATCAGGACAGTAATTTCATATCTGTGTACAGTATGTTGTGATATTTAAACAATCGTAATGCTCGTCTAGCTATGTAGCTTTCAACGGAGGTTAATTCATTTTCTGCTCACCATGTTGTACACAAAGGTATTTATTCACAATTGGGTGCAATTTGAAACCCATGTACATGTATTGTACACAGTCCAACTTTTCTTGTGAAGTGACATGTATCTGCATTCGCAGCCTTTTGTTCGGTTGATAGAATGGTGACTTTTGACCTGAGTTGTGTCAAACTAATCTTAATAGCAGCTTTTACGCAAAGAAGCAATTGAAAACAATCTTCATCTGAGGAAAGAAAGAGCTGCCGGGCAGTGTTACAGATAAACGTGCCGACGGGAATGAGTCAGTTCGCTTCTTTGTTGACACGTTTATTTCGATTTTATTGTATTTGGGAAGAATTACTGTTTGCTTCAAGCGAAACAAGGAAAATGTACAGTGTTTTGTTTATTTTCATGCAAATTGGATTATATTCAACAAATTTTGTTCATACGTCCCTGGGTTGCATTGGTTTTTCTGGAGACGGAATTCGAAGACTGTCCAAGGCTCACAGCACAACTATATTCCTGAAGCATGCAGCTAGATTTAGTTAAGTTTGAAACGGCTGCATAATTATGAAGCCTAGGTTTCATGAAGTTTAAAAACGGGTGGATAGTTTTTCCTTACTTTAAAAATGCTCCTCTTTGTGAAATCTTTGCCGACCTTCATACATTAGAGTTACTAGCGTTAGTAATAAACATTGACCACGTCTCGAGTCCTACTCCTCATTTCACCATTGTGTAAGTCATAGGCAGATCCATGGGGCGGTGCAGGGGGCGCCCCCCCCCTTGCCCCCACCAAAATAATTCATTTTTTGTAGGGGTTTTGGCATGTCTGCCATCGATCGTGCATATACCAAACCCATGAAATCCCTTAACTGCGCCAACCTTAAAAAGGGGGGTGGGTCAGCATCAAAGGTTGATGAAAGTGGACGGTGGGGAGGGGGTCATCCCAAAAGTTGACGGGGTGGGGGTGGGGGCTACATTAAGGATATATCAAAGTTAAATTGATATTTAAGATTGTAGAATAAAGAATGGAGATAAATTAGATGCTTTGTATTTGTTGGAATGTTTGATTATAAATCACAAAATCATATATATTACCCACAAAACTTAATGGTTGTATGACAGAACCTGACAAGACTGCACACCGATTCAATTTCAATAAGACATATCTTAAATATTGGCTAGATTAGATGGTTAACTGAGGGGTATGGGGTTTGGTTGAGTGAGGGATATCATGAAATTGACATTACTGCCATATTTACGATACTTGTCAGGGAGGGGGGGGGGCATGGGGAGCGTTTGGGGGTGCGTGTCCTCAAGTTGACGCGGGGAGTGGTATGGGGGGGGGGTCATGAAGATGACGAAAGTTGACTGAGGGGTGGGGGGGGGGGGCGGTCAGAAAGTGCCAAAACCTGATTGACGTAAATTGTGAAAGCTTCCCTATCTCTACAGGCAAAAAGCTTGCTTTATTATATTGAGGGTCTATGTTTATATTTTTAGACCGCCCGTGTTGTGAATAGAATAGAACAGCGCTTTATTGTAACCAAATCAAAATACATGTGATATAGGCTTATGTAACAAAAAGCATATTATAACATATAAAACATTCTATATGCAATTTAGTAAAAAGAAATACATTCTAAAAACTCATACATTAAAATTCATATATTCTTATCATAAATAACATCATAACTATGCTTCATCAGATTGGAATATCAGGGGTCTCAAGGTAAATATTTCTTAATAAAGGTTGCTGACATCTTTGAGATTGGGACCTCTGAATTAAGCAAGACTATTAATTTATCAGATTCTGTTAGATATGCAAAGGGTGGGCAGTTGGCATTAATTTTACGTAAAATTTCTTCTCTTGGCAAAGGTAGAGCAAAACACTGAAACATAAAATGCAACTCTGTCCCAATACCATTATTACATTGCATACATATGCGTTGGTCTAGAGGGGTTGGTGGGCGAGCATATCTACCCCCTTTCAATAGCTAAATTATGTGCACTTATACGGAATTTAGTAAAAGCATGTCTTAAATCAGGTTTAAGAACATCTAGATATCTTTCGTAGCTAAACCCTAATTTGAATGTGATATAAGTTCTCATTTTTAATTCTGCCTGTATTTTATCATGCCAGTATGTAATATAGATTTGTCTTATTCTTAGTTTAATTTCTTGTCTGCTAGGTATATAGGATCTATTTGGACTAATAAAGTTAATCAGTTGCGTACATTGGTAATCTACCCAATTCACCCCTCACTGCAGAGTTTTTGAGCTTTCTTATGGACACCGAGTACATATCTCATAAAGGATACATGTACTTTTTCAATGCCTAAATTATCTAAACTTTTACAAAATACAAAGTTGTCTTTCATCCTAACTGTTGATGAACCCCAAATTTCTGATCCATGTAAACAAATAGGCTTAATTAATTTATCAAATAGTTAAATACATAGGTGTGGAGTTAATTGTGAAACATATAATAAACTTCAAAGTTTGAATGCAGCTTTCTTAGCTTTTTGCATGATGCTTAATTCCATTTCTCTGAGAGAAAAATTGAATGAAATAAGTGTAGTTTTTTACACATTCTAGTCTTTTGTTGTCACATTTTATTTGTAAGTCTTCATCACATTTGGAAGATTTAAGGCACATAACTTTAGTTTTTGACATGTTAATTTAATGATGACGAACGGCAGAAACACACCAAACCCCTGTAGCCATTGTGGCACCTCAATCTGAGAAACAGGTCGCCTCACCAAATATTTCTGCCATAGTTTTTTTAATAGTCCCCTAATCTGAAATAAATAACGCAAGTAGTAGGGAAGATATAGTTAGATTTTCATTAGGGGCTATAGATAATTCATGATCATCTCTGACAGTTTGAGCTTAGGATAAAGTCATTAATCATCTGCAAAGCTTCAGCGGTCAGCGGCCAGCGCCAGCTGGCCAGCGGCCGCGCGAAGCTCGGGGAAATTAGATTCAGCTTAATCGCGAAGTCGGCGATCTCGACACGTCAATCACGACCGCTCATAAAGTCATGGTGGAATATCGAGTGACTAACGCCGTAAGCTGGAATCGGTTCCTCGCTACCTGGACGCCTCTCGACCTTCCCCTCCCTAACCAACGTTTTAACTAACGTCGCCTACGACTCCCGCCCAGTTTAGCTATCCGTTTAAAGAATAAAAGATCGGCGGCCCTATGCTACTTTTCGCCAACGGGCTACGCCGATTTGTCACGGCCGGCCACCAACCGCGAGGGGGTCGACGCCCCCACCTCACTACGCCCGGCCTGGTCCAAAAGCCGGGCTACCCGATTTAAGACCTACGGCGACGGGTCTTCTGATTTGGTGTCACTGGCGGCCAACGGGACGTTGCTTGAACTACACCACGTCTCGCTCATGAGGACACCCCTACGCAGCCTGAGTTCCATAACTATCTGATGCCCGCACCCCCGGAGCCCACTTCAACGCCTTCTCCACGGTAAGGTGGTGGTGACGGGAAGTTCAAAATTTTCCCATAGTAACGCCGGACGTCGCCCCTACGCTGATAGAGCTGTCCGCTTCGCTTAACTATGGAGGACTACTTGGACGCCGTATACCTATTACTCCATTTCAACTCCTGCGCCCACGCCGTTATAAATAGCGACGCGTTGTGGGTGCCGGTACGCACGCTGGCCGTAATGGGATCGCGTGGTCGCCAAGAATGACGCCTACATCGAGACCAAACCCCTGAGGCGGGGCTCGACAGACCCCACGCCCCATCCCCAGGTCTCGACTACTTTTTGGGAAGCCGATCTCGGTGGACTTTTAACACAGTTCTAGCGACAACGACCACTTCGCTAAATATAGTCTTTTCGCCGGGGGAAACCCCTTTTTCCCGCACCCCGGCCTCAAAAACAAAACCCCCGAGACCGCCCCCTTTTAAAAACCTCGGGGGGGGGCCCCGCCCCCCAAGACCGGGCAGCGGGCAAAGGGGGCGAGTTTGAAATCCCCGAGACGTTGAGCCACTACATAGGCGATACACCCCGCCGCCTACGCCAGCCCCCATAAAGACCCCCCCCGGATTTTTTTAAGACCCCCTCCACGCCCAGAAACACAGGTGGGTACATTCACAACGCCGTGACGCCACCCTTCTAAGAAGAATGCGGGTACGCCCCCGCGGGGCCGGACAACGGGTCGGTCCCCGAAAAGGGAGGATATAGGGGAGGAAAAAAAAAAAAAGGGCAAGCCCCCTGCTACAAACCTCGGCGGGGCCCGGGGGCCAAAGGGGAGCCTTCGTCGCCAGTACACAGAAATTCAGGGGAGTTTTTCAAGGTGGCCCGGCCTATAAAGGCGCAAAGCCGCTAAAAAACTAACATGGGGGGCGACCCCATCGAGGGCGCCCCAAGGAACTCCCCCCGGGGCCCCGCCCCACGGCCCTTTCGTGGATCAGGTTAAAAAAGGGCGGGTCGCAACAAGGAGGCCCGTATCCTGGCTACTACCCCAAAAAATTCAACTCGTGGGTCCCCAAAATCCAGGCTCTTTGAGATTACATACGCCGACGCCACCGCACAGACCCCCAATTTTAAATTTCCCTCCCAAAGCCACCGCCCCGGCGCGGGACGGGAAAAACTCCTGGGGCCCGCCCGGTGGCGCCGCCAGCTATATAAGCGCGACCGGGGGGCTCGGCTACTTAAAAAGATCGGACCAAACCCCTTTTTAGAATCGGGGGTCCCACCCACCGGAACCCCTCGTCAACCCCCATCCCAAAAGTAACCAGCCCGCCCCAGGCCATGCCCGCCATCCTCCCGGGGGCGGGGATTTATCCCAAGGATTCCCGCGTTTTACCTCTCGGGCAAGGGCCGGGGCGCGCGCCCCCCCCCTCGGCAGTGGGCATCACTGCCGCATGGCGGAGGGTTCAAAGATCGTAAAGGGGCCATAGTGGGAAAAACCCAAACGGCGCGCAAAGAAGACCAGCAGCCATAAAAACGTGACGGCCGTTGGTGTTAGAACAAAAAAGCGCCGCCCAACAGAAAACCCGCCAAGGATAGAAACAGAAAACCGAGCGACGAACCGGAAAACGACCTATTCCCTAACGGGCCAGCATTAGAGCCACGAGGCGCTGCTCCTCTTCCGCCCCCCCCCCCCAAGCGGGGTGGAGCACGTCCCCTCCCAGGAAGCAAACGGGGAACACCACGTGCAAAAACATGTATCAAATCAGGGCAGATTTAATTTTAAGAACGCAATGCACACATATTTGGTTCCCCCCTCCCAGGCCCACTCAGGGTGAGGGGATGAGGGGGGAGGGTCTGGAACAGTTGAACCCCATTTTGGGGCCCCGGGTTTTCGGGAAAACATTCATGATTGCCCGTAATTTGGGTTTTGCGATTGAAAACAAACAAAAAATCTTTTGTTCTGCACCTCAAACTGAATTGACTTTTTTTTACAAAAAGCTGAGCACAGACCCTCTTTTAAAATTAGCTGATTAAACAAAAAGTTGGAAAATTTAAATCGGAAAAACATTATGCTGATTTTTTTTATTCAACTATAGACCCAAAATAATTTTTCCTACTTTTTCAAAGAAAAAAGTATATCATTTTCATGAGTTATTTTTTTTTTAACATGGGACTTTGACCATCCTGTTTACCAGACGTACATTCACATAAAAATTTGTTCATTAATCAATGCAATGTGGGGCTTTCGGATTAGAATGTTTTTCAAACCACCAAAAAAAAGGGCCC
>CM032664.1:60718314-60748127 GCA_019095985.1 Streblospio benedicti | reverse complement strand
TAATTGTGATGGTCATATTTAGGCAAGTATAATAAAAAGGGGACGCCACTTGCATGGCACGGGGTCCTTTTCTCTCAACAAGTACATATTAATCAAATGAAAATGGTGCCCATGTCAGTTAAAATGAGTTGGAAATCAGGCACACCATGATAAACATGAACAAAGTCAGAGAAAGCTCGCATAAATTTGCACCTAAGTCAACATGAATATACGTAAGTTTTGTTGTCCAGCACCATCGTAGCAAAACTTGAAGTACATGTATGTGGATAGCTTTATAACTACCATCTACAGCATGTATGTAAAAGGGGTAGCAATATAACGGTGATGTACAAAATACAGTCTTCATTGCAGTTGAATAATATGAAAGGTCGGTGTTTGAGGGCAACACGTTTCCATGCGAGTGATAAATGATTGGAAAAGTTTGTAGTCTGGCCCAAACACAAAATAAAGGTTTTTACTTTAAATACTCTACCACCATTTTATGCACGACTTGGAAAATGTTGAGACAATAATTATGGATATTTGATGTATTACGCATTATAATTGGACTATGAATAATTATATTAATGCAAAATGTGGCACTATTGCCTTAAAAGCCACAACAGAAAATGGCGCTGGTTTTGAATTAGCACCTCTTGTTTAAGTGTTTGGTCTATGCGATCAAAATTACAAAGGATTTGACCCTTTCATAGTAAAAGAATGACGTATCCAAACGCATTTTACTAAGTATTCTATAGATCTAAATGCAAAATAAATTCATACAAGACAATTTGATGGCAGGCATCTAAGTTGCGCCTTTAATTGGTTGAAATGGCTTTACTGTTTACAGTACTAGTAGGAGCTTACCACCAGGACTTTATTCTTGTATGAAATGATATTATGGATATATAAGCAGAAATAAAAATACACATACATTAAACGTCGATCAGAAAACTTTAATTTATCAAAAGCAGTAAAAATAACTATGTGTACCAACTATTAAAATTTTATTCATTATCAATAAAAATCGTCCATTGTACCATTAATAGAAGCTAGATTGCTACATTCATTTACAAAAATAGAGAAGTAAAAATATTTCCTTTAAAAGTTTAAACGTCTTGGATTACAAACTATGCTCTGTTCTCTTATATAATAAATGCAAACAACCAACACAACATTTTTTGCTGTTTTAGAAAATACTTTCTTGTGACACCTCTTTTTATCAAGACACCAATAACAAGACAGCAGGAGAGAGAGTTTACAATATCCAAAAATATATAGTCAAGCTTTGCTATAATCTACAACAAATAATAAAGACTTGTTTTGTAGTCCCATTTATATACCGCAAATACTTCTACCTGCACTTTCACTATACATGTAGTTTAGAATGGCTCTGTGAAGTTGGTCCCTATTAATAAATGAACCAAACACTTCATATCTTGCAGGAAAATACAAGGCGTGTAGCAAAAATGGGAATGAAATTTTGAATTTTTTTTGGGACAAATTTGATAAAACTTGATGTCACAAACTAAAACCATGTTTTGATGGATGGTATAACAGTTGTAGTAGCAATATGTTAATTGAAGACAATGTGTACTTTCTGAAGTCTTAAATTCTATTTTTGCTGTTCATTTAAATAAAGACCGCAAACAGAAATGTCTTCCAACAAATTTCAATAATCCACAACAAATTTGGCCATAATAGTTAAGAAAGCTAAAAGTTATGATCATTTAATTGTTTGTTTAATACTAATTCTTCTTAATATGTCATAGTTCATAATACTATTACAAACCAATAAAACATTATTATAAATGCAAAATTAGATGACAAAATACATTGTATGCTTTGGCAGTATTTGACAAAAAACCCACATCCAAGAAATTGACAAACTACAACAGTCACAAACAATAAAAATTCATCTAAACACAAAATTATGCTCAATATAAGAACCGGTTAACAATGCTCAGCATAAAATGATTAAAATCACAATCAATGTGAAAATCCATACACAATACTGCACTTCTGACAAAAAACAGGACTGTCTTTGACAAAGGAATGTATCTTCAATTTTACATCTAAATTGCATGCCATGTGTTGTTAGATCATGAGATCAACGCTTTTCTAACACCACATCAAAATGCAAATATCTATTCATACATGATGACTGAAGTCACAGTTCAATTGTGGGATCAAATCTACAAATGAGAGCAGTTCCAAAAATAAAATAAAAATACGTTATAATGAAGAGTTATATTAGAGTATCCATTGTATTTAGTTCTATTTAGAATAATATATCATCATCTATATTTGTACTTTGGTATAGGATTTTGATTTCATTTAAAACATAATATTCAAATCTTTTGTCATATAGAACATAATATGACCGTAAGTCTCAAAATCTATATCACAATACATTTTTTGTACATATCACATTCAATTTTGCACCTCTCAATTTTCAAACATCAAAAAAGTTATTCTTTTAAAACAAAATTATAACTATAACTTTATGAAGATTAGACATCCAGGTTTAATGATATAAGAGGAAAATTGAATCTACATGTATACAACTGGGTTTGAACGCACTTATAGGAAGCGGGGCTTATCCAAGTAGAACGAAGGCCTGGGAGGTGATCACCCCAATAACATTATGTCATAACTTGACTCATTACGTCATCATACCAATCATATGACATACTGAAGAATTATGGAGGATGTCATTTGAAACGTTTGTGTTGAAGTAGGTTCAAATCTAGTTGTATATATCTGGCTGTATAGATTTAATATTACTCATATATACTTACGACTATGTTCTACATAGATTAAAAATCACATACTTGTTAAAAACGAGCACCATATTCTGGTTTTACATTACATGATGAATATTCCTAAAAGTTAATTCATAGTTTTTAATTTTCTTACCAAACGTCCTATCAAAATTTTCATGACTAGGGATTTTGTGTTAGAAGCCAACACATTAGAGGGTATATATTTCAATATACTCAGAATATACTATTACTAGATTCCTCTCTTGTTTGACATTAAAAAACATAGCAAAAACTGTTGATTTATCAAAAATTAAAAGCCGTAGAAATCATGTTTATAATAGTTGCATAATTCATCCCTGAATCAAAACTTTAATTGAGAAAAAGGTCAATAACAGCTGTGATTCAACATATTCAATAAGAAAATTATATTAATTTTACAGATAAAATGTTAAGACACCCATAAAAAATAAAATGTGCAGTATATATTAAAATGATTTTTTCAATGATCCACTCATGATTTGATGTGATGAAGTTAAATTTTAATTCATTTAAAAATTCGATTTTAACTACGATGTCCAACTACTAAAATTACTATCATATTATTATAAAAAAATTGTAGCAACCACATCGGTCATATACACCTCAACGAACAACATCAGTACAAAACACTTTTTATAAAAGTGTAAAATTCAGAATATATTATCAACAACTTGACAATATAGCAATATAGAATCCCTGATGAAAAACGTGGCAACAGTTAACAGCAGCGCAACATCGCAAATATAAATCTATTGTGAATTTCTAAAATCACACAACTTGTACGGCACCAAAATAATCTGCAGTGACATTCAAAGGCAACTGTCAAAGGGATTCCTTAGTTAATTTGAAGATGTATGTCAGAGCAGACAGTGTCAGTACCTAGTTTGTGAATCGAGAGTGTGCTGATGCGTCTGAAAAGAGGAAGAAATTTATATCATATACATTTTAGTTTCGCTAAATGGCTAAATCCCTCAAGATATGTGATTATATGCAAAGCAATATAGGAAGCAATGCTAATTGTCATTGTTACCCATATTGTTAAACCAAAATTAATCCCTTAAGTTGAGGGTATAGTCTGGTTACTCAGAATCATTTCTTTTATTATTATATTAGTATCCATTTGAATTTTTGTTATCTTACCTCAGCTATCACTAAGTGATGAAATTAATATTGCACAATAAAATCAATATGTAATATAATTGAGTAATAAAACATACTAAATCATTGCTGAATTACCTGAGCTACAGAAACATCAATGGAACATCTTCAAAAGCATAATTATGCAGTAAAATAATGCATCATTTTATATGTCAAAAGCGCTGTTCTTTTTTACAATAACTACACTTTTAATATATGCCTAAAAATGTATTACGTGTTCAGTATTATAATATAATAATACAATTCAATAAATAGTAAAACAAACTTTGAATTTAGTGCATTTGTATGTCTAAAGATTTGTCAAAAGGACTTCCATAAAATGCATGATATTGAAAAAAATTGATACGCACTTGTATTTCCAAGACTGGGAACCGACTGCGAGAGAACCAAGTGTGGTCGCTGCTGTTGATGTTGAAATTGACGTTGGTATTGTTGTTGTTGTTGTTGTTGTTGTTGTTGCTGCTGCTGCTGCTGCGGCTGCTGCCGCCTTCCTTGTCCGTTACTTGACTATTTATTAAAAAAATTACAAGAATTGAGGATTATATGGAATATGAAGTATTCCTGTTCATTCTTAGAGGCTCAAGCACTACAACCAACAGATAATTATTTCTTTTTAAACCCTCTTGAAGCCATAGCAAAAATGACCATGTTGCCGCTCAGTGACAGTCCTTGGGACCGATTTTAAATGTCGTAATATCGCTAGGTTTTTTTAATTGAAGCAAAGTTTTAACTTTTATCAAAGATCCTCAAGAAACACATCATTCACATATACTAGTATATGTTTACTTTTAATATTATGAAGCAAAAACATGTTCAAACTTTGATTTGTTTGTTGGAGTAGACTTTGACAGCATCGCGAAAATCTCAATCGCTTTGTAAGAAATACTAGTTGTCATTTGAGGTTTGGGAGACGATAATAAAAGCTGGATGTTCCCATAAAAATATGACAACTATGAAAGGTGCTTACCAAATCAACACATTGGTAGGTACCCACTATGATAAAACCTTGCGCAGATTCATAACTGCGCTCTCGATGATGCGGTTTTAGCAATAGTTTCATAGGTCTGCCGGCGATTGGACCTAATACCGGTAATATCATGTTCACTTACTAAATTTACATGGGGTTATATGACCTTGAGGATTGTAGTTCAATATTTTCATTAAGTCTCTTTGTAAAAATGGTGTCAAGATTCCAAGAAAGTATCACACGCGGCACTAAGAGGATTAACAAAGAAATGTTAGCAAACATCTTGATCTGTATAGAAATTACTCTCAAAAATTACACTTTAACATGCAATGACCGAATTAACCCTCATTTTTTTCTTTAACTTGAAAATGGTAGGATAACATTTACATATGTATGGATCCAATATGTAGCTTCTGGGAATGTTACCATGTTGGGGTGAATTTCAAAGTCCTACTAGAAATTGATTGTATCAAATATTAGTAGTATTTACACAGCACTCAAACGAATCACAATAATTTACATTGCTTGTTGCATTAGTGACACAGACTGACACAGAGAGATGTTTACTGCTGTACTTGCTAACTGCCACTTTTTGCATACGTTCTTGTTATTTTTGTAAACGGGTTCAGCTAATTTTGATCAATCAGCAGAGAAATCCTTTTAATATATGAATAGTGTGTCATTTGCAGAAGTAAAAAAAAATCAAAAAAACAATTGATAATGTTCCAGTCAGAATGAAGATAGTTGAAACATTAATCAATGTATAAAGATGGGTGCAGACCAGCCATCCAAATCAACACAGTAAATAATCATGCACAAGTCAGTTAGCAACATGATGGCAAACATAACATCTTTTGGTAATTCCCATTCTCGTTGGATGACTGGTAGGCAAATGGCTTTGAATTATGAGCAAATTAACTATCCATGACACTACCTGAAGAGAGGGCAAAGGTGGCCACATGGACGAGGCAGGCGGTGATGATGCGACCTGATAATAGGCGGCACCACCAGCTGCAGGTGATTGGTAGGGATAGTAAATCCACTCCTGCTGTTGCTGCTGCTGCTGCTGCCAAGTTGGCAAATCACGTTGCTGCTGTTGTTGCTGCTGTTGATGATGAGACTGGGAGGGAAAGAATGTGTGGTGGTGGTGGGCGGGTGGAGTTTGGGGACTAGTGCCCTGTAAAGTATAACACACCGGTGTCTGTGGCAAGGTGAGGATTGACAGAAAATGGAGAAAACGTGGGGCTCCAAAAAGGAAAATATCTGTTCTGTTCAGTGTATAAGGGAATGGACGGTTTACACAAAACGTATTTGATGTTGTTTATCAACAATGCACTGAATTGAACGTTTTCCTTTTTGGATGTCGCATAAGCTCCTGAACTTTTCTTACTGATATTAACTACGTTAAATGTTCTATCCATGCTTTCGTTTCATATAATTTCGGGAAATATGAGACGAGTTCAGGAGTTATGACGTGATGTAGTTAGCTACTATTGGATAATGCACACGTATGAATTTAGAGTGTTGCTTTTAAAATGATATCTATATGTAGTTATACTTAATAGAATGCAGTATACTTGTTAGCTATATGCATTATCCAATACTTTTTTAAAACATATCTGAAATCCAATTTCCACTTCTCAAAATCAAAGTCATTAAAAGGTGTTAATCAAAAATCACAGAAAACCTGGTTAAAAGGTCAAACCAAACAAAATTTACATTTTTAAAGGTGTGATGCACATCAAACTTAAACATGTACCAAAACTATAATGACAAAACACATCTGTGACTGTGAGGTGAACTATCCCTGACGTCTACTGTGAAAAAGTCCCGGAGAAGTGAATCAGAATGTCCATCTTACTTGTGGGAGGAAGAAGACTGTTGGGGGTGAGGATGGGTTGATGGTCGGGCTGTAGACTTGAGGAGAGTAGGCCTGCTGCTGCTGCTGCTGCTGCTGCTGCTGCTGCTGCTGCTGCTGTTGCTGCGAGGATGGAGATCCATTTGCGTACAGAGGAGAGCCCATGTATGTCAGCCTGAAGGCACGGTGGAACAAAAGTTGGTTTTAATGTAGTTATCGGTGCATGCCCCTCTTAAAAAGAATCTTCTGCCATGCAATATCATTACTATTGTATGATCAGTTAGGATTAGGCATACTGTAATACAAAGATTCGAGAAGTAAGCTGTGTACAACTGTTAATGGTTAAGGAGTTGACTATATTGTGCTGTTCTCGGTAATATTCTCTTCTTCCAAAACAAAACTTATTTTTGAGACATAGTTTCTTCAATCTTTAAACTTAATTTTCTAATACCAAATATTTTTACTTGTACTATAAACTTTTTAATATTATCTATTTCCGTGAAAGAGATCCTTTCTTTAAAATAGCAACAACTACAAAAGAAAAGATTAATTTCTTGATCTTATCAATTCACCTGCAGGTAGTGTAATCTGATAGAGAATAACGATTGATGCATACTTTGATTATTTATTCAACTTACAGATTAGGAGATGAATAATTGCCGCTGGCAAAGCTATCTGAGAAACTCCTGTGGTAGGCGCCGTGCGGTGGGGTGTTGGGTGGTGTCTGGCCTTTGTAGTCCATAATCGCAGCAGCTCTCATGGCCTGTTGCTGAGCGTTGATGGGGATCGGTTTGCCTTGAAACCCTGGTGACACATGGCCAACGAGTTGGTTGGTACAGCAATGCAGTTTAGGAAGTGTACTATGCTAATTGTCTGTGTGTAATTACTAAAGTATAACTATTTTACTTTTTTCGTGGATATTCTATGCATGAAGAAATAAATCATTTGATTTGATTTGTTATAGGGATAATCTTGGGATAGAATAACAAAATTAACATTCTATTTCGAACAATCATTAAAAACTTAATGTATTCTATCAAGAAAACATAGATTATGGAAATTTGATATTTTTCAAAATCATTAGTTTGTTCATTTTAATGTTTCATTGTGTTTTGTTATTTAGAAAAGTAACCACTGGACAATATTTACAGGATTTAAAATACACCACTAAAAAAATACATAAAAACATCGTGCAAAACGAATTATATATTCATACCCAAACCGAGTATGGGGATTGGTTAAAACTATACACATAGATTTGTAGGCTTTGAACTGAGAAAAAAATAGTGAGCACGTTTTCATTCATTTTTTCGTAAGCCTTAGCCTCGACAAAGCGCCTTTCTAGTGTTTCAAGCAGGAGCATCAGGTCAATAGATATTATTCAAAACAATATCTCGTTATTTCTCCACCTGGCATTTCATTTTCACTAAGGCAGTGACAAGTCATAACCTAATGTGAGGGTTTGCGCACTAATCAAGTGCTTATCTATACATACATTTCTTTAGGCCCAATCCCTCACATTAGGCTATGTGCACTCAATGCTTTTCATCAAAACAAAACGCCTAGATCGACACTGTGCACTTTAAATAAAATATTTATATTTATATATATTTGGTTTTTAGTTTATGATTGAAAAGGATTCTTGAGAATCGAAAATATTGTCCAAATTAATAAAATAAATTACTAAAATAAATTTAAAATATTGTCTTTAGAAAGCATGTGAAACAAGAACAGCAACTAAGACATTTAAAGGTTATGCTCAGTGGCCGAACAAATATGCTTGCATAAATGCAATGTGACTTGGACTATGCATTCTGAAAGTGTTTTTCATTTAAACAGCATATTAAAGTATGTAGAGCAATTTAAATACTACGCATTAAGAGGCCAGTGGACACTCAAGTAAACACGTGAAAGCGAGAAATGTAAACCGAATGATTTTCGCTAGACGTAACTTGCACGGTGCACGTAAGAACTCCCCTATCTCTCCCATGTTAAACGTGACGTCTGCCGTCAGAAATCCACGGTACGTCTGGCGAAAATCATTCGATTATGCAACATCACGTGACCTTGTGTTTTAGTTAGCAAGAAGGCATGGTATTTTTAAAGGTGAAATAACTATTAGACGTGGAAATATATATATATTATTTTCCTTGCACTTGCAATGGAAAAGGCATTATTCATTGATACTGGACTTGACAGAACAAAAATTATTTTGACTGAGCATTATCTTTAAATAGAACGAGACACCGTGCACCGCTCTAGGCAGTACTCTCGAATCACACATTTACATTGTTACACGTAGTTTGAAATAGTCCCATGATGCTTAGATCACAATCTAGTGATTTGTACTCATAATGCTGTGCATAATCCAAATAGAAATAATTTTACTAACCTCATATTAACTTCGTTTTGTATTATGGACAAAAGCCCCATATTATGAGTACAGAACGAGTGACGTGCAGCAACTAGCGTGCACAACATATCAGAACGCACTCAGTATAATTACATATTGTGCTGTCTACATGGTACATTATGACCAGTGGCATTTCACATTCCAAATTTACTACAGTAATTGAAAGGATGAGCACTGCATCTCATATGTAATCTTTTATTTCCATCAATATGCGAGACTACTAGTGTTTTACCAGTCTGTGTTTGTTTAGTCATTTCAATTTTATCAGAATTGTTTGTTTTTCTACCCCTTCAAGAATCAAGATTTCTCACATCCTGCTTCAGATCTACTGTTAAGGATCTATTCTGATGTTTTAGTTATTCTGTACAATATCTAACTTAATTTACTCTAATCAATAATGCATATTTTTAACTACTTTGATGCAATATATAAATATTTCATGTAATATATAATTTATAAAAGAATAGAGGAAACTAGATTAATCTTTCGTATTTAAGAGATGCATTTGTTCCTACCATTTCTTGTGAATGTAGCTATTCTTGCGTGATTCTAAATAGGAAAAAACATGCACACTCAAATTCAAATTTTATTTCATATTTGAAAGTTGCAGCAGAATAAGTGCATTGGTCACTAGTTACTAAAATCACAGCGACACATTAACAAACAGAAACATAACAAAAATAAAACCAGTTATTCCTCCAAAAAGTAGGAATTGAAACTAATACCTACTCCCAAAAAAGATTAGAATTTTATTAATTGCTAGATACCTTTTCAACCTCTATTTTAAATGCTTCTTCAGCAGTTTAAAAATCAATAAGTCCACATCCATTGAACATTCTATTTAAAAATTCTTTTTATAGCTTTAGTTTGGCGATAAAACAATTAACAATCTTTTTGAACACCTTTTAAAGGAATTCACTGGATTTTTGTTATCACAGAATGTATCACTATCACTTATTGGGATTGAACCATTCTCGTTTCGCTTGCCTTACTAATAAGTTGACCTCTTTTTTAACCCTTTTAAATTCTGCTACTGTTTCTTGCGAAACATTTGGTCTTTTGGTTTCTTTCAGAAGCGATCCTTTATACATAAGCAATTCATGGAGCTCTTGAGTCATCCAAGGCGTGTCTTTCTGCTTTTTTCTTCCATCTTGTTGCTGCTTTCGGGTGTAAGACTTCGCTCCTGCTGACAAACGTGTATCCATGTCACTGTCTTCACTGTCTGACTCGGCACTAGACAAACCAGGTGCCGGTGGCATGACAAGCCATGATGATTTCGTTGAATTTCGTTTTTTTTCTCCAATACTATAATCGCTTGACTCAGGACGGTAGTCTTGAGCTGAGCTAGTGCTTGGTTCGGAGAATAATCGTGTCTTTGCTGACGACGGTTTGTACTCGCCTGTTGGCCTCATGTCACCGGTGACTGAGCTCGAACGAGTCAGGTTTATCTCATCAGACAATGCAGAGTTGACAAACTCCCTCTTTTCAAATACTTTATTTTGCTGCTGGCTTCTAGCTTTGTGCGTGTGCTTCCCTGGTGTATGCTGCTTCTCTTGTCTCTTCTGCGGCGAGTCACGTTCATACTGGCTGTCTCGGTTATGACGTGAATATTGGTCTCTGGCATCCGGACTTTCACTGATGCTGTCGCCACTGTGCTTTGCGGTGGCTGGGTGCTGCGGTGTGCCTCGCTGTTCTCTTCTGTTCCTCCCTTTTACTGGAGTCTTCTCTGTAATGGACAATGGAAGTGTGTGATGTTCAAGTGGAGTGCCTGCAACTGCTATGCTGTAATCACATGCTGCGTCAATACCAGTGTATACATAGGACATTCCTCAATCCGGAGAAAAAAATTGCTTTTGTGCTATGGTGCGTGTAGACCCAAAATTTCTAGTAATCCACGATTCACCATTTCAACTTGTGCGAAAAAATTGATGGTTTCAATTACGCAAAGCCATAATTGCAAGGCAATGTCAAGGCGGTTGAAAAATTCTTTTAGTTTTGAGAGAAACAGTATAAGAATATCTTACGACTTGCAAACACAAGCGCTCAAAGAAAAAATGCATGCATATACAAAGAATAGAGTGGTACACAACAGTCATGATTACAGATAGCACTCGACAGCTTTCACCACAGCACAAGAATAAGATGATTTTAGATACATGATAAAATACTCCAGGTTAGGTATATTAATAAGAAAATATTGGTATAACTAAATATCTTAAATAATAAAAAAATTATATCAAAGAATACCTTTTCTTGGAGAATTGACATCCCTGCTGTCAAAGGAGTGGTCTTTCGCCAACTTGGCATTTTCTTTCCTAAAATGACAAAACAAATCTACAACAATGAACAAAAATTATGAAGAATAATTGAAAACACACTGTTTTCAAACATACAATCAATATAAACAATCACGGACTATACACAAACAACGAAACCGTACCGTTCTTTTCGCGCCAGCACGACTGGACACTCCTTGGCGAAGTGGCCAATCTTGCTACAGACTCTGCAGCCTCTGTCATTTGGTAGCGGGGTGTTCATGGTAAGACGTGCGGGGTCAAACAGGTAGTTGGCCAAATCTTCGTTTGTGAGGCCGTGGATGGGTGTGCCGACCAGTGCTCGCCCGTTACGGAACGCCTTCATGATGTACATGTTCACTGGAACCAAAGTAGGCAATACGTCATAGACGTTTCTAATTTTGGGGGCGAACAGTCATTGAAACAAAAAATTTGGTGAGATATTTTGGAAAGGAATCTTTGCTTAAAGGAATAAACTGCTTGTGCTATGAGCATATTACTAATCAATTACTGATTTCTTTGGCTCTACTGAATTTTGTTAAAATAATAAAACTTACTTCTCCTTGACAGGCCACCGCCCAAGTTGTGATTGAGATCAAATGGATCTAAAATATAAATACAGTGTATGTTTTTTACATATGAACAAATACAAATATTTAGTAAATACGTTGATTTCACACTAAAGTTATGGACACCATCAATAACATTTATTAACATTCACTAAGTAACTAGTCTAATTATTTAGTCTTGGGGACAGTTTTGTCCTTTACATCCAATTACATGTATAACATAAAATGTATTATTATATTATGTGTTACTTGGAAATAGATGTATGTTTGCATGGTGCCAATAACTTGAGTACTGCCAATAAATAATTAAGCAGAACGTCTACAGCAGCATGAATCATTGTACCTCATGGAAACAGAACAGTTCTCACCTTCAATGGCTATACATTTTCCATTCCACAATTTCTCAAAACGAGTCAATTTTTCATGCTGCCGAATGGATATGACATGTTCATTGACGTTGAATTCCTCTGTGTAGAAGCGGAGCAGGCCGAGCCACAGCTCCGCAACCGACTCCTTGTTCTGGCCAAATTGGGGCCACCGCTTTGGCTGCAACACAAGATATACCAATGGAATTGACTATAATTGAGTTGATAAGCGCACAGTGTCAAGAAAATCAGTACGAAACTTTCCAAAGAGTAATATATACCACAGATACCTAAATAAGTGCCAGGGGAGTGATTTTAGAGCGAAATCGATATTTAAGTGGGTTACTCAAATCATCGCCCGCTCCATCTTTTGTCATCATTTCTAACTTGTTGGGCCCCTTTTAATGTTGTCATAACGCAACACAATCTAAACCAAAACTGCAGAGAAGCGCAAGTGTATTGTGATTAGAAAAGTCTGCCAGTCCAGTCTATGGCAAATCAGTTGGTCTGTTGGTCCTAACCGATTATTTTGACTCATGTCTGACAATTATTTGCAGATAGTCGGTCCTGATGACTGGGACGATTTCTAAACATCAACAAAATAGAAAATTAATTAGCTTTTTGAACAATCATGTTGCCATAGTGTTAAACAAATCCATTAAGTGTTGCAGCGTTCACCCATATTTTCCATCCATGGCAACAATTTCGGACGGACAGTTTTTCAGGACTTGTCAGACCTGATGACTGACACATAATTTCCGCATTGGTATGGACTACCAGTCATGTACTTAACAAGGGATGACAGGATATTTCAATTGATGGGATTTTTGACTGTCCCTGCCCGCCTCTTATACTCCTAGGAGCATCCAAATAATTGCCCGAGGCTATAAAACATCATTCTATGGTAGCTGTTAAATTCATCTGCTACCTTTACATTTATAGATCACAAAAAATTGATTTTGTTGGTCTCGTACAGTTAAGTTTTTCAAGGTTGAGATTCTGCACATTTATTAAACCTAATATACAGAAAACGGAAAAGCATATTTTACACGTCGACAAAAGGCCAATATTATTGTATTTTCAATGCCTGTGTGGTGGTGCAATTTTAAAACTGATTAAAGCTTTGAGCCATTTTGAGGAAGTCGAAAGTTGGAAAAGGAAATGGTTAATTCATTGCCATATGGATTTTCTGTTATAAAAATATAGCAAAATTTATCCAGGCCTAAATAGCTATCAACCCAGATACACTGTACTATATCTAATATCAGCACCAGGTGCTTACATAAGTTATATTGACCAAAAATATACATGACGAAGGCTGTAAAAAATTGAACATCAACGTACATCTAACATCTATTACATTTAAATCATTGGATTTCAATGCAAAACACTGATGATCAATAGCAAAGATAATGAAGATGGTTTTCAAATATTGACAGATGTAACATGATAAATCGTTATCCTTGATACATCATTGAAATATCTTTGAATTTTGCTTGTTGGCTCATGATTTATAATTTAATTATAATCTAAATCATATGCACAGTATGATGCATAAACAAAGCGTCCTTTCAATTTTCAAATCTAAAGTAGTGGTTTTCACTCACCAGTTCTTTCAAATCATCAAAGAACCACGCATTCCAGCCATCAACAGTTGTCACGGGTTTCTCTCCATTGTGAAGCTACAAAATTACATTTACAATTGTAAACATTGACAATTCAAATGGCAAAAATTATACTATAAAAACTAACATGATCAAAATGCTAAACTTTTACTGTACTACTATGATGCACAATATTACTTGATTATACAATGCTAGAGTTAAGTCAAAAGTGAAAGAAGAGCAAACTAATCCATATATGATGTTTAGCATCCCCAAACCATTCTCTTGACCACTTTATGCATACAATCTACCATCAATATTATTCTAATTAATAACAATTTAACAGTAATGGGGAGTCATTCCAATACAACATATATATGCCTATGAAATACCCATGCTGATTCAGAATGTGGGCTTTACATGGAATTTCAAGTTGATTTGAGTCCAAGCTTGGAGGGCTTTTACACGGTTGTACAGTAAATCTCAACAACGGAACCCACTTTGCAGTCCAATTTTCTTCCGTTGGAGGAGGTTTCCGTTGATTAGTCATCTGAACATAATATTCACATGTAACATCGGCATCCATTATCGCTCAGTCACGAGCTTACTTACTGAATCCTGCTTGATACAACGAATGCATTCTCCGTTTGTTGATAGCAGTTCTCTGATACACGAATATTTATTATGTTAGCATCTTCTAACAAAGATTTTCGTTAGTATATCGTCCATAATCTTAGATTACTATTTAATTTTGCCTTTGTTTTTTTTCTGATATGGATTTTCCGGTATACAAGGCGCATGCGCAAAATACAGGGTGTCATTTAAGTATCACCGCGCACCTGCTACAACTGAGTCCGAGTCACATATCAGAATGCGCTGTGATTGGCCTCCCTGTTTACGTCTTTGTTACCACATAACGAAACCATGTGCGATAGCGAGAAAAATGGCTCACAGAACAAAGAAAATCCGTTGTTTTTAGTCTGAAATGCCTTCCGTTGTCCGTTGCTAATGACATTCCGTTGATCACTCCAAATATTACTTAATCTATATAAGGGAAAATGTTAATGCACAGCAATTCCTTCCGTTGCTAGTATTTTCCGTTGAACACTGCTCCGTTGTTGGGGACTTTTACTGTATACGGTGCTCACCTCCTGAAGCACGGGTATGACGGGCGGGTCTCGCTGCTGCAGGAAGTACAGCACCATGAGGATGTAGGCGTACGACGAGAGACTGCCGCGGGACGCGTCACACATGTCACACATCTGGAAACAGACACACAACTTTATTAGAACAACAGCTTGGCGAGACGTGTTACACGTCACAAATCTGAACAACGATAAGAACGCAATATGCACATCTGAATAGTAGAGTAAGAACGGTGGTCGGACACTTCTTTCACACCTACACTCCGTACTGTTTTGAATCACGGCATGTCCTACAGTATGGGAATTTCAAATGACGGTTGCATCCTTCAATCCTGTCAAACCTTTGTCTGAACTTCTCTCAAGTTTGGAATAAAATAGGGTACTACTACTATTAGGGTACTACCAATACATTGCAGATCTCACATGATTTTCAAGACTCCACGGCTTTCTTGGCTAAATCATTGATGTAGATGGATCCACAATGAATGACTTTTGTCAACTTGAGGGGATGTGTTTTGCTTGTGCTCACATTGACTCATAGACAGAATTTAGCAAAATCTATATTCAGAACATGAATGTCCATCTATCATTATTTGATCAATCACTTATTTCAGATCTTATTTCACTTGTATATTTTTATTTTATTTTACTTATACTTTTTTTTTTATATTTCGCTTATAAATACTTTTTTTTGAGTGTCCCAAATTATGTTTGGATGACAAGTTACAAGCCCAGAGATATTTGGGCACTTTAGTTTGAATGGTGCGAAGCTGAAATCATGAATTTACATTGCTTTAACATCTCTTTCTTACCTTTGCAAATACTTTCATGGTATAGCCCAACTCCTTCACTCGACGATCTATTGAGGAATACATGAACAGCATGGCAGTGTTGTGCTGGGCCTAGTAAAATACGGTTTACACAGGAATTAACAAATAACAACAGACCATCTTGTCTCCATCATAATATTGATCTGGCCAAAACAATTGGAAGAATATAAAAGCTCACACATAAAAATCCAGTTGCATTACATTTCAATACCTTCTGAGCATAAAATTAACATTTGAGCGTGCTTGTCTAAAAACGAATTATAGCACGAGACTCACGAGCGTGTTATAGAGGCTGATGTCTCCGTCGAGGCGACTCGGTCGGTGGCAGAACTTGACGATGGGCACTTTGGCGGTGGTGATGGGGATGACGGAGTAGAGTGAGCGGTGCATCTGAAGGGATCGCGCCAGGCGCTTGATGGTGTCAACACTGTCCACCTTCTGGAATAGTGGAATATTCCAGTTCAACCGAATCTTTTATACCGGTTATTATAACCATTACATGCATTTCACCTGATTTAAAACAAACCATGGAAGACAGTTCAGGTGAAAATGAATACAATCGACTCTTGAATTTATTTCTTCAAGCACGACGGGCACAGGGGGCAAAATCATGTAATTTTTCTTCTCATGAATCCTTACAAATGACTCACCTCTGGATCCTCTCCCTCCAGGGTCATGCAGATATCAAGGTCACTGTACTGAAACCCGAATCCATTCACCGACGACCCAAACAATGACAAATTGGCACCTATGAAAAAAACATTGAATCACTAAAATCTGTTCATAAACGAATAAAAACAATACAAGAGGTAAAACAAATTTTTGAACAAATGATTTTTTTTTTGACAAATCAAAATAATTAAGTGTTAAAATCATGTAAAAACCGCCGACCTTGATGGAATTTTTCTTTGATGTAGGATTCAAGCTCAAAGAGCAGGAGCTGCCGGGAACTTTCCTCGTCTGATGTCGGCTCAAAATCATCTGTAGGAAACACACAAACACACTTTTAATGAACTAACAATCGTTAACTTAGAAATAACACAAAGAAAACACACAAACAAAATACATTTAGAAAGCAAATAGTGATAAATCAGTGATATTCTCCATCATCTAGACAAACAATAAAATCAAAGGAGTCAGACTCCTGAAAAGCCGAGCTTGCTGTTATAAGTCTCTCTTGAATGAAATGTGCGTGAAATTACTACAACATGCGATATAAATCGGAGTTGTTGTATGCATGCCGGATAGACAGAAAAAAGAACAAACACACGGCCGGTTTCTAGTGGCACAAACCACTACGATTTCATAAACAATGCGTGTGATTTGAGAAATATCCTTTCATCCATGTCTTCATAATCGGTTTATAATTGATCCGACGTGTGAATTCTTGATGAGTATGTTATTGTAACGATGACAATCCATTCGTTTCACAAATAAAATTACTCTTTAGAGATTTAAAGGTGACGCCATGCGTGGTGTATTGATTTTGATCGGCTACAGTTTAATTGGCGTTTCCCAAGCTCATTAACATCGCCTGCTTCAGTTTCATTGATAAATTCAAATTGGGCACTAATTTCAGCGCGTATGAATAGGCTTATAGTACTGGTAGTGGCGGTGGATAGGGAACAGAATGAAACGCCATTTACAAAAAAAATTACGATTTAGCAATCTTTTCGACCGGCTACAGTTTATTTGACCCAAGCTCATTAACATGGTATTTCAGTTTCATTGATAAATAAATTGGGCTCAGCGCTTTGTGAATATTATTTTCATCACACTTGGCGCGTGGATAAACATAAATCTAACGCCATTTATTTACAAAACAAATATGATTTTGACTGAGCAATATCTTTTATTACAATTTAATTTGTATAAAAGAAGATCGACAGACATATTAGATGATAGCTATAGACATACATGTTATGATGTACAATTTAATTAGCCTATGATTGATTTTGTAACCAACCTGATGTCGGTTAACCAACTACTTGTCCAACTTTTAATATTTACTCAAACAAATAATCATACTTGGGATTTTCTTGATGGCATCGGACAGATGGCAAATGTATTCTGGAGCCATAGGCGGGAGCGGCTCTAGTGGAGGCAGCACCTCATCAGGACAGTTCTGTTTGAGGTGGCCTTCTTTTTGACACAGGCTGCAGATCCGAGCAGGACCCTAAAGAATTAAGATGATCAAAACTGAAAATACTGAAAAATATTTTCTACAGGGTCTATGTCAAATAACCACGCAACATACTGTACACAAAACTTGCCTATTTGTTAGTCGAAAATAGTGATGCACTGTAGAAAGTAAAAATCTTTTAACGCATCATATGTATAGCTTCAGCTTTTATCTCTTGATACATAGTCTAGTGTTCTGAAGGAAGTAGTAGCTCCTATGTGGTTGAAACATCAAAGACCCTTAAGACGAGATTCGACCAGCATAGATGCCCTAGCAGCACCTCCTCACACGTCTCCTTACATCTACATCAACCAGACAGAGAGAGCCATCACATATCCCTGGATAACATCAAGATAATAGACCGTGACCAGAACACTTTTGAAAGAAAGATCAGGGAGGCCATACACATCAGGCGCCTTAAGCCCGACCTCAATAAGAACGTGGGGGCCGCCGACCTGCCAGCCATCTACACCAACATCCTACCAGCCTCTGCCAACGACGTCACACCACGATCACGTGACGATTAGGCAGTTGGCAGACGGACAAAAGGACCGGGAAGGTCCGAAAGGCTTTCAATGTGAGCTTATAAAACTAGCACAAAAGGAGTTATAAACTGTGTATATAAAGTCTAGTGTTTTTAAACAACTATAGCTGGGGTTGAAGTTAAGCTTTGAAAGCACTTGCCATAGAGCAGGTACCCTATGAGAATTCCTTTGCCCTTGAAATTTTTTTTACTTTCTTACTTTACAAAAAAGACAGCATTGCAGGGTCAGGATTAGGTGGAAAAGTGTTACTCGTCAGCTGGACTAGTAACCCTCAAATATCTACTCATCCTGCAAAAAATGTACTCGTCCTCCTTGTACAAACTCTATATCTGTATGACAAATTATTCAAGATTGCTCCTCGTCAAATGGGCGAGTTTCTAAAAATTAGCACTTGTCCTCCACTAGTTTTTACTAGTCAATACGAGCGGACGAGTGGCTAATCCTGACCCTGGCATTGTAAAGAAAGCATACTTTACTTAAAAGACAGCATTGCGGTACAACTTTTACAGGACAGCCAATATTGGACATGCAGATTTAGCGCAAAGATAAAAGATTTATGAGTTTGGAAAACTGTGCAACACCAAATTTGACAAGATGCCATGGAAGCTTGAAAAATGATGGATTTGCATGTTTGCAAAGGTGTTTACCCATTGGGAAAGATGCAGAATCAAAAGCCCTGCCCTGATGATAATTTTCCTTGCCCTGGGCCTTCGGTAACCTTAAACTTCAACCTCTGTATAATAGTACAAATGGTTTCTAGATTTATGAAATCTTACAAAGTCATAAACTAATTTTCCTCTAGTTGCGATCCAATAAAAACACACCTTTGCTTTCCCCACCAGGATTTCTTTGGTGAATTCAAAAGTCATCTCATCCATGGCCAAGTCATCAGCCATGGATTTGTTGAATAGGTCGGAGCCCGGCGACAGATCCTCTACGATTGCCCGCGCTCCATCCTCCTCTTCGCTCTGATCCGGGTATTCCTCATCTTCAGACAGTCGCTCACTGCTCGCCGATTCGCTATCCACAACACCGTTCTTCAACACACTCTCTTCGTCAGTCTCACTTTTTGGAATGCTGTCATCGCTGACACTGCCCGTAACACTGCTAATCACCGTGTCTGTCAACTGCTCCACGAGATCGCTAACACCATCAGTGTCCGCAAACTCCCCGGGTGGTTCCGAATCGCAAGTGTTTGTGTCTGATTTTGAACCTACACTGTCTGTTTTATCGGTAAATTTGTTGCAGTACTTTGTCACCGATGAATGCCGCTTATGCTTCACTTTTCCCTCGTCAGTTCTCGGATTTTCAGCTCCACCGCCGGAGAGAATATCGTACTGCCTCATGGTTTGTTGTAAACGCTTGGCCAATTTCTCGTCATTCATCTGCAAGGGATGATAGTAACATTCATGACTCAGCACTGGTGTTCCACAAACATTCATTAAAGAATGATTCATAACTAATAAAACCCACATAGGCCTACCTCAGGACTGTACAAGGGCCCTTTTTCAGTCTGTGGAATAGCATAGTACAAGTATGCCGCTCTCAACCGATCGTAAACATACTCAAATACTTCACTGTGACTCAGTGACCGGGCAACATTTCGCTTTGTGGAAAATGGATCTGTAAAAGAACAAAGCAATTACCAAACAGATAAACAAGTACAAATTAATCTAAAGTTATTTCAAGTAACTTCTACGTCTTTCGTCTATCATGTAAAAAGCCTAGCCCACAAACCTTCAATGTACAGCTTCTTATTTCCGCCCCACTTTTTCTCGTCCCTTGGCATGCGCTTGTACTGGCGGATGCTGATCACAAAATGGTGCATGTCAAAAGTAGCTGCATAGAACCGCAACAAACCGATGAAAAGTTCTCCGAGAGTCATGCTTTGGAGACGTGCAACATACTTCTGTTTAATACGTACCTGAATAGATAAGAAAAAGTATTCAAATGTGACGCATGAAATTAGTAGATATGGTTATGTGGAGACCTGAGCTGGTTCAACTCTACGAATGTATTTGATTCAATGAAGGATTTGCAATGCCATATTACATGATTATAATTTTCTATTCAGTAACCATCATCTAGACATCAAACTTTTGGTTTATCATTTGATTTAGTAGTAGATGAGGTTTTAACTGTAATGCTCGGTTTAAAAATGCACGTGTATCTTTTGTAAGCTTTAGTATAACTTTATCATGTGAAAGATGAAAGTGAAAGTAGCTTTGTATTCAGTTTCAGAATAAAGTTTCACTTTTCAAACAGTATCTTAAGGCTTTTAAATGTCTGAAAAGACATCATCCACTGTTTGTTTATAGCAACATAAGGCAACTTGATAATATCAGAAGCAGGTGAAATGTAGTTTGAAATGGATGAAGTCACATTTATCATTGAGGAGGCAGTCATTTTTTTTTGTTGCTAAATATAGTTATGGTTGACAAAAATCATTCTATTGTGATTCAAGTGTACTGATTTTTGATAAGTCAAATTCTCGGTCAAAGGGTATTTGTCACATAACGATTGACATGTAAAACACTTTTGAAAGTTCAAAGACAATAATTAATATTTGTTTTGTTTTGAAGTCTATGAGCTCTCAATATTGAATATCAAGAACTGCAGGCAGACGCATCTGAGGAATACATAATATATAGCATTGTACATCTACTGTGAATCAATCAAACTTACAATTTGGTCTACGTCATCTAAATAGCTGTTATTGTTCTTTATTCCACCTCCATGTTTGTTCTTTTCACCAGCCTAAATGTAAAGAAATTGTAGTCAAATAACTATATAATAAATCGTTTAAAAACATAACATAGAAAAATCGCACTATTAATGCACAAGACTTTTTAACTATAATCCTTTCTTAAATCTTATGATCTTTGTGGCCTTAAGTAGGTGCCGCACGAGTGATGTTCCGACTCAACTGGAGCCATGCATCTCTTATCATTGAGTTCAAAAGGTCGTCATGTCCCACACCTGCAGATTTTTCTTAAATGTTTCCTTACAAGTTTTGAGGCTTCGGCCTCTCTTCTCATTCCCGAGGATCCTGACACAGCATCGTTAACGTATATAACTTGAACCATACCACTTAATAAATTGCACATTTGTACTACAACTAAAACCAATCCATGTACCTCATGGAGCACTGGGAGCAGGTCCTGCTGTTGCAAGTAGTAAATCACCATCAGGGGAAACACATAGGCCGGCAGACAGCCAACTTGCTGCTTGTCAACTTTCACCATCTGAAAATGTAGGCATTCAAATTGGAAACTATGCAACAAATGTTTAAACAGAAAACGCAACTTTCAGTAACTTATATTTGATAACCTGACAGTTAAATAAAAACGGTATAAGTTCTCTAATTTCACTATTAAGATTCTGAATACAACATAACTAAGTGAAAGTACCAATCTGGAATCATCCAGCATACCTTTGCCCAATATCTGAACAGGACTCCAAGCTTGACAACGAGCGGGTGCATATTTGCATACAAGGCCATCAGAGAGGACGTCATGCAGGCAGTTGTGTTGTTACACGACAGAGTGCAAGCCACATCCAGTGACGCTATCTTGAAGTGGATTGTCGGCACTTTAGCCTGGAAGTCTGTGTAGATATTTGTGTACTCACCTGGAAAAAATAAGGGAAAAAGAGAGGTCAAGTTAAATTCATGGGCGATAATAGTTCACAAAAACTGTGAGCACTTACCAGCGTACTTTTGAGCAACTTTTATCAAATCGTCAATAGACAACGAATTTTTCACTGCTGGCAAGGAATGGAGAATTGAATTATAATGATGTCATTTAAGTCAACACAGTACTCCTGGCTAGTAGACTCAAAACTCCAACACTTACATTATACAAAAAAAAAAAAAAAATATCTATTAGAACTAATAATTCTGCACAATTGACTTCGCGTGTTTCTTTTTAAATGACTCAGTGGAAGTATACAAAGTTCATCTGTCCCAAACTTTTGTTGGTAGATTATACCCTGAATTGGAAGTAGGCAGTTGTCGAAACTGGCAATCAATGTAAAAATCTATTGTGTAGTGATAAGATGAGACTCACCAGATGTGTCTTCCAACAATAATTTGTGTATTTGAAGAAGAGCTTTCATAGACGGCACTTTGCTTATGTCTATGTTAATATCACTCGTCTGAAGAGTAAACCCGGTTTGAGTTGACCCATATGTGTGGACATCAATGCCTAACAAAATGAATTATGAATTAAACATTCACTACAGGACTCTCAATAAAAGACATACATCTAGACTCTAAGCCTCACTTTTAATACAAATAACATGTGATTAAACTTAAAATCAACACAGGCAGTACATTTTTTGTTGAGTTACCTGGAAACTTTTTCTCAAACATTGATTGTAGAGGCAAAATGACGTTTCTTCTTGTGAGAAGCATCTCCAAAATACATTGTTGATCCTGCAAGACACTCTCTAGTACCACGGTTGCTGCCTGGCAATGGTTGAGGGTCGGTGCTGGGATGTATCGCAGAAGCAAATCGGTGTGTCGTTTCTGAATAGCATTTAACAAGTCAAATTATACGATCAGAAAAAGAAGTGTTCTACCTGACGATAAATACATCAAATATACATATATGTAAATAAATTACCGATTTCATTTTTTTGTGCCTCGTGTCTTTGAAGTGTTTGTAGCACACAGCAACATTATCACAGTGGTATTCACACAGACGGCAGTAAAATGCTGCTGTAGGAAACTTGGCGGATTTCTATAAAACACAACGAATTGTAATCTGTGGAGTTATAAAATATAGACAACTAAAGCTAATTATGTGTATAAACAAGTGATGAATTTTTAAAAACAATATATTTAAACATACTTTTCGCAGATGATAAATATGTTCTTTTTCTAGCTCTGCATACACCTCCGGCCGCTCTTCATTAACCGTGGTGGCAGCTCCGTTTCCCCGTGACATGTTTGCACCTAAATTAATTTATAGGCAAAATATATATTCATTTCAACCCGTTTTAAATTTCAATGACAATATTTCTTACAATAAATAATTCCTCCTATCATAAGTCAGTAAAGTCACACTCCAATTACCTTCTTTATATTCATGTCATAAGTCAATCCAATTACCTTCTTTATATAACTGCTTTTTGGGTGTGAAATTTTTATTCGGACTTTCCACTTGAGACGGTGTCTGTGGACTTGGCTGCATCTTGCCGTCAGGTTGATTCCGTCCTTTTCTCTGTCCTCGTCTCTTCTTTTGTTGCTTCGAGGCCGACGAATCAGAGCGATTGGGTGTTGTATTTTTATTCCATAACATTTGCTTGAGATCGTGCTCAATATCTTGAGTTGACATTCCTCCATCCATCCTAAAGATATGTATAGATGAAAAATTTTTGTCTACAGAACTTCTTTACAAGTAACTTCGATTAAAAATTGAACACGAGTTTTTTTTTATCTAAATATAAGTAAGCTACGGTTTTCTGACTGTCGACACTTCACATGAAATGATTGGTGAGTGGGCCCAGTGGGAACTGGGCACAGCTCGCTAAATTCAAATACATCTTGACCAGATAGAGCAGCAATCGCTAAAACCAGCCATACACATAAACCATGAATTTTAAGTACGACATAAAATTTAGTGACATCTACAATGGGGCGTTAACGCCAGAAGAACAAATCACAGATTGTGTGTATGGCCGATAACAAACAGTGCAATTGATGCTCTAGAGCAACACACACACATCCCACGAAGTTTTTTTTTTAGTGCACACCGAGCCAGTGAATGGCATATACAATACTATTTTATTGATAAGAAAACAGTTGAATATGAAATATTCAAACCATACATTATCAATGGTGACAAAGGGTGTTGAAAAATACGTTTAGAGAAGCAGATTGTTTACTAGGTATTTTTTATTTTCGTTTAAAAAAATGGAATTCACAGGATGCGTGTCACGGGTTCACTGTTTACCCTTCTTTTCACTGGTCTGATTTATTTCTATTAGACATTGTAGTTTCCCAGTGGGAACTCAATTGTTATTCCAGCCTGACATATACAAATGTACTAATATTCAACCTTCTTACAGCTAGAGGATAAACATTACATCACTTAAAAAGCAGGTGGTTTTATCAGATATCGCATTATTCTGTTTTGACTTTGAAAAAACTCATTTGTTAGGTAATGCACATAATCAAATGTAAATATTCATGATACTTCACTGTCTACATAATCTGGAGACATCAAAATACGCGTATGTTATTTCCACGTTTCAATATTTTTTCGTGGCCCTCTTTATACCGATACTGAAACTTTATCTTTTTTTCAACGATTCACACAGAAGTAAGCAATCAGTGCATGGCGATGGAAACACGAAAATGAAACAGAATATTAACCTGTTAGTTCTTTATAAGGTAAGGGTTATAATAAGGGGTATTGGTTTCATAGAACTATGGTTTTTTGTCATTTCTATTTGTATCAAGTCCAGAATTTCGCCATTTTAAATCATATTGTTTTTTACGATGTGCGGCTTTCGATCACTGGTATTTTACGACTATTTTTGTACATCGCCTATTTTGATGCGTCTATCAGAGCGTTTTTTCCTTTACCTTTAATTGGCAATAGTATGCAAACAGCCATCGTGCTTTTCCTATTCACACAGCCTTCAAAGTCCGATGTTCTTGGTATAATAAGTAATAAGCCCGAAGATATAAGGATGGAAAAGAACATAGAAGAGAGAGAGAGAAGAATATAATTGTATCCACAAGCAAACTTGGGGAAAACACATAAGAAAACTCCACTAGCAGTAAAATGCGAAGAAATTAGAACTCCCAAAATTTCCATCCATAGGTGGAGTTTGAACCCACGACCTCCGGGTTGAGATGATAATTGACCAAGTATGTAGGCTGGGGCTACAGAGAGACATCGGTTCGTCCGAGTAGCCTTTTAACAGCCCGCTGCTTGGGATGATGGCATCATTCTGGTCTCACAACCTTGGGGTCGTGAGTTTGAGTCCTGTCTGGGCCACTTGATATAGTTAAATGGAAGATGTGTCTTCAAGCATGTCAATATAGTGGGTAGGAGCATGCTTGCCATCGAAGAGAGAGAGAGAGAAAAGAACAGATATTGACTACTTTTCAATCTAGATGTACTTCTACAGTTTTGCATCCAGCAAATATGGGGAATGAATTACTATGGCAGTCTCTGAAACCCGATAAAACAACGTTTTTTTGTTCGTTTCTGCCACCAGGCAGCACTGCAGTCATCAGGGGTAAGCTGATCAAAACAGCGCCCGCAACATTCGTGTATATTAGTCATTTTGAAGATGGTATTATTGTGCTCTATGTTCATAATTATGTTTTGTGACACACACAGAAATTTTCGCATACTTCTCTAGTTTTCATATATGATGCTCACATTTTATTTGAATTGTATTTAATGAGCTTGGTCCAGATTTCCAAGTTGTGTTTTTGCCTCAAGCTCAGTCAAGGCCGATTTTGACAGTCAGTGTGTTTGACAAGATTATCCATAAATGTTGCTTACTTATTTTTGTAAAAAGAATCATTGATTTCTTTTTTTCATATCATCAAGTATCACCAATTTTTTTGCGATAAATCCATAAAAAACTACTATAAGTGTCTTAATATTTTCGACATTTTCAATGTCCATCGTCTGAGACTTTTCTGTCATGAAAGACTGAGGAGAACATGAACAGAGATGAAGGAGCATACCAGTTATCTCCGCCTACGACAACCCTCTCTGAGACCTAGGGCAGCCCCAAACCACCTAAATCCCTCGACCGACCACCCCCCAACAACAAACACTGACCGACTTCCACTTCTGTCACGTGCCCACCTGGTGACAGAAAAAAGTTCAGACGATGGACATTGAAAAATGTCCTAAAATATTAAGACACTTATAGATAAGTTTTTTTTAAGGATTTATCGCAAAAATTAGTGATACTTGGTTGCTTACTTATACTTGGTTACTTGATACTTCCTTGGTACTAGGGTGCTTGTCCTTTCTAACTGTATACAAAAGCGTATGTTATCCTTGATATATACATGTCTTTCACGTAAATATTCCATTGATAAAGTGCATATTTTTGCTACAATTTAAATGTATAAAAGCGCCACTGCTGAGGTCCCCATAAGATGGCAGTCAAAGTGGGAAACTGGGCCAGTCGTAAATTCAAATACATCTTGACCAGATAGAGCAGCAATCGCTAAAACCAGCCATACACATAAACCATGAATTTTAAGTACGACATAAAATTTAGTGACATCTACAGTACAAGTTGCGAATTAGTGTACCCCATTCGCGGTTTTGAGATTTATTCGCAATTGACATATCTGATTTGCAATCTACTTTGCATGTTTGCGGGTGATTGCATATCATTTGCTTGATTGCATATCTTATGCAAATTGATAATTCACAAAGATTTGCGAAGTAACAGCATGATCCTCCGCAAGAATTTGCTTAGTTCTTGGAAAATTTTGAATTTGCAAATGACCGCAATTAACTGCAATTGCAAAGAAGAAATTGCGGTTTAGTGGTGTGAAACTGCAAATTTTTGCAGTTCAATTCGCAGTTTAGGGGTACACTAATTCGCAATTTGTACTGTACAATGGGGCGTTAACGTCAGAAGAATAAATCACAGATTGTGTGTATGGCCGATCACGAACAGTGCAATTGATGCTCTACAGCAACACACACACATCCCACGAGTTTTTTTTAGTGCACACCGAGCCAGTGAATGGCATATACAATACTATTTTATTGATAAGAAAACAGTTGAATATGAAATATTCAAACCATACATTATCAATGGTGACAAAGGGTGTTGAAAAATACGTTTAGAGAAGCAGATTGTTTACTAGGTATTTTTGATTTTCGTTTAAAAAAATGAATGGGATTCACAGGATGCGTGTGTTCACGGGTTCACTGTTTACCCTTCTTTATCTCTTTCTTTTCACTGGTCTGATTTATTTCTATTAGACATTGTAGTTTCCCAGTGGGAACTCAATTGTTATTCCAGCCTGACATATACAAATGTACTAATATTCAACCTTCTTACAGCTAGAGGATAAACATTACATCACTTAAAAAGCAGGTGGTTTTATCAGATATCGCATTATTCTGTTTTGACTTTGAAAAAACTCATTTGTTAGGTAATGCACATAATCAAATGTAAATATTCATGATACTTCACTGTCTACATAATCTGGAGACATCAAAATACGCGTATGTTATTTCCACGTTTCAATATTTTTTCGTGGCCCTCTTTATACCGATACTGAAACTTTATCTTTTTTTCAACGATTCACACAGAAGTAAGCAATCAGTGCATGGCGATGGAAACACGAAAATGAAACAGAATATTAACCTGTTAGTTCTTTATAAGGTAAGGGTTATAATAAGGGGTATTGGTTTCATAGAACTATGGTTTTTTGTCATTTCTATTTGTATCAAGTCCAGAATTTCGCCATTTTAAATCATATTGTTTTTTACGATGTGCGGCTTTCGATCACTGGTATTTTACGACTATTTTTGTACATCGCCTATTTTGATGCGTCTATCAGAGAGCGTTTTCCTTTACCTTTAATTGGCAATAGTATGCAAACAGCCATCGTCACGCTTTTCCTATTCACACAGCCTTCAAAATCCGAGGTTCTTGGTATAATAAGTAATAAGCCCCAAGATATAAGGATGGAAAAGAACATAGAAGAGAGAAAGAGAAGAATATAATTGTATCCACAAGCAAACTTGGGGAAAACACATTAGAAAACTCCACTAGCAGTAAAATGCGAAGAAATTAGAACTCCCAAAATTTCCATCCATAGGTGGAGTTTGAACCCACGACCTCCGGGTTGAGATGATAATTGAACAAGTATGTAGGCTGGGGGCTACAGAGACATCGGTTCATCCGAGTAGCCTTTTAACAGCCCGCTGCTTGGGATGATGGCATCATTATGGTCTCACAACCTTGGGGTCGTGAGTTTGAGTCCCGTCTGGGCCACTTGATATAGGTAAATGGAAGATGTGTCTTCAAGCATGTCAATATAGTGGGTAGGAGCATGCTTGCCATCGAAGAGAGAGAGAGAGAGAAAAGAACAGATATTGACTACTGTCAATGTACATGTACTTCTACAGTTTTTCATCCAGCAAATATGGGGAATGGATTACTATGGCAGTCTCTGAAACCCGATAAAACAACGTTTCTTTGTTCGTACTGCCACCAGGCAGCACTGCAGTCATCAGGGGTAAGCTGATCAAAACAGCGCCGAAACATTCGTGTATATTAGTCATTTTGAAGATGGTATTATTGTGCTCTATATTCATAATCATGTTTTGTGACACACACAGAAATGTTCGCATACTTCTCTAGTTTTCATATATGATGTTCACATTTTATTTGGAATTGTATTTAATGAGCTTGGTCCAGATTTCCAAGTTGTGTTTTTGCCTCAAGTTCAAGCCAAGCCCGATTTTGACAGTCAGTGTGTTTGACAAGATTATCCATAAATGTTGTTTACTTATTTTTGTAAAAAGAATCATTGGATTTCTTTTTCATATCATCAAGTATCACTAATTTTGCGATAAATCCATAAAATCTTACTATAAGTGTCTTAATATTTTCGGACATTTTCAATGTCCATCGTCTGAGACTTTTCTGTCACGAAAGACTGAGGAGAACATGAACAGAGATGAAGGAGCATACCAGTTATCTCCTGCCTACGACAACCTTCTGAGACCTAGGGCAGCCCCAAACCACCGCGCGCGCCCTCGACCACCCCCCAACAACAAACACTGACCGACTTCCACTTCTGTCACGTGCTGCCACCTGGTGACAGAAAAGTCTCAGACGATAGACATTGAAAATGTCCGAAAATATTAAGACACTTATAGATCCTCTAGTAAGTTTTTAAGGATTTATCGCAAAATTAGTGATACTTGGTTGCTTACTTATACTTGGTTACTTGGATACTTACTTGGTACTAGGTGCTTGTCCTTTCTAACTGTATACAAAGCGTATGTTATCCTTGATATATACATGTCTTTCACGTAAATATTCCATTGATAAAGTGCATATTTTGCTACAATTTAAATGTATAAA
>CM032664.1:60693123-60718214 GCA_019095985.1 Streblospio benedicti | reverse complement strand
CTTGGGGGCTTTTTCCCTTTGATGCGGGGCCCTACTACAGCTGCCGGCTCCCCAATCCTCAGGAATATTCATTGCCAGCATCCCAAAACCTTCCAGCCAATCTGTCCACGCTGCATCATCTGGACCGGCAAAAAAGGCGGGGTATTCTCGGGGGAGTTGGCCTGTTCAGTTTCAACCAGTAAAAAAAAATATAGACTTATCTTATTTCTGCAGGCTAGGTTCAATTCTGACACCATTTTTTTAGATTTTATTAAAAAACTCTAAAATCTCTTAAACCCAATCTACAAGTAAGTAAGAAAAGGAAAGTAGCCTGGTTCTTAGCGGGTTTATGTTTGATGCAAGGGGCATAGATTACTTGTTTTTAAATAAAAAGGGGGTAAAGGGCCCAGTTGTAAAAAATTTAAAGCAAAACCCTTTGGGTATAGTGGGGTTAAGCGCAAAGCCCTTCAGCTGCTGTTTGGGGGTTTGAGTTTATACCCCATCCGGGCCCCTTGAAAAAAGTCAAAGAATTTTTTTACAAATTGTTTCGCTTTTGTCGATCTTGGTAGAAATATCATGTAAAAGAGTTCATGTGTGTTTGGGGTGTTGCGAAAAACAGTTGAAAAATATCTCTCATCTTTTAATGTGTATTATGTGGATTGAAATTGGGGGATTAAAAAAATTTTAAATTTGTTTGCCAAAGTTTAAAAATCAACTTTTTTCTTGTCTTTACAAATCCCAAATAACTCAAACCCCCCACGGGGTAATTTTTTAATCTAAAAAATAGAATCTCGGCTGATTTTGGGATAAAGCCTAAATTAAAAAGAGAAAACAATGTTTTAAAAAAATAAAAATCCCCACCCAAAGTGGTCCCCTAACGTTTTTTGGAGGTTGGGCTACATTATGCTGGGGTTTTAAACAATGTGGGGCTTTTTTGAAAAAATGTAATTGTTTTGCCTTATAAACTTCAAATATTTCATAAAAAAGGCACTGCCGGTAGAGGGCCCAAACCCCTTATGATTTATATGCTTATTTCTTCATATGCAATATGGGTTTAATTTTTATATCTTCATGTAGGCAAGCCTGGTAGGGACTATATAGGTGTATCCTGTATAATATATGCTAGCTGGAAAACCAGTGCAGAATTGGGCGGTACTAGAACGCATAATTTGAGTGTATTTTTTAACAATTTTTCTCCACAACCCTGGCCATTTGAAAATCTTAAGAATATTTAGATTTTTTGCAGAGATGTTAAAAAACATCGTGTCTATAACCGAATTGTGTGATTTTGCAACAAAAATGGGATATCTTTTACCTTTTATTTTCTATTATTTTATCATAAGAAACCAATTACAAGAACACAGTGTGTTTTCCCGGGTTTATGCGTGTTTACAGTTTTTTTACACACACCATCAGTTTGCTAAAGATTAAATTTATGTTATGCAATATTCTCTGTAGTATATTTGACTTGATTTGATTAATCCAATAGGTACGACGACAGGCGTAATTATAATCTGCAATTGATTAGGCATTATTAAGAGAACAAAACTACAGGGTATTACACCAGCTGTCAACAACTTAGTTTAGGCTGCTTGGAGGTTGTGCTTTTTTCATGCGTCCACGTGCACCGTTTAATCAACGTTAGTAAAAGCATTTCGTCACGCCGTATGCTGGAAAGAGTACTGCTTTGTTTGCGAACCAACACAAAGTACTTTCGTAAATATAAGATATAATTCCCGCTTTATTTTTTTAATGAGAAACCGAAAAAGTCGTGTATTTGCTATTCAGTGGTCAGTATCGGCAGGTTTTTAGGCTTGTGAAAATTCTGTATCAAATAGTAATTGGACACAGATTGGCGTCATGGGCGTTTTCTCATTCCACGGACACTGTGGTCTACACGCTGCCTTAACAAGGCCAACCTTAGTTGGCGGCTGCGCGCCAACGGTTGGCCATATAATAATGACAAGTCATAGCACGGGCCAGCAGGTTTATAATATATTTAGACATTGTCATAAAAATGTAAACTTAAAAACCTGACATGGTGGCGCATAGTGATTCAATATTCAAAAGAAAAAATAATATTTCCAGATAAACTTTAATGCAACATATACAGTTATCATTCTCTTATGGCTGTCGATTATTTTTGTACATAAGAGTGACTATCATCGGTAGTCACAGTTGTTTGTGGGTTTGGCGACCCTGGACATTCTAAATTTAGAACACAATCTATGAAACATGCAAATACAAATGTTGTTGCTGGTTTTAAGAAGTTAGTCTGAACTGCGTGGGGAGTGAATTTGACCTTCAATGCAATGGAAAAAAACGGCGGCGTTCGTTGATTCATAGCCTCGTTTAACCAGACTCTGTATTGCATACAGAGCCTGGTCCAGTCGACACATTTGGTTTGTAATCCGAGATGGCGGCCAGTTTATGTAAGACGTTAAGAGTAATGCGGGGCACGTTATTGTTTGGAGGGTTGACGTTTTAAGGAACACGTTGAACGCACTGTGTCCTACTTGAACGCTGCACGTTTTACGCTAGTCGCTCTGTATTCTCGTAAGCATGCCGCCATTAACATTATTGTAAACAAGCTAGATATTTTATTGGTGATCTGAATTTCGGGCATTTTAGTATATACGTGTATTGTTAGTACGTATACAATGTGTCGAATAAAATAGATTGTAATCAAAATATCATGGGATCATTAATAACACTTAGATATGGTACCCAATTGACGTTATCAGGAAGGAAAGAATCGAATCGGCAGTCTGTTGTCAACATCAAGCTGTCAATCACACGTCACATACAAAATAGCCTCGTTCAACCAGACTCTATTGCATGAAATGAGCACCGCCATTACAGAGTCTGGTTGATTGAGACTACGTACAAAAGGGACTAGTCCGTGAGCCGCATTCTCTTATAGTTACTTTGGTGGAAGTGGGCGTGGCATCATGAAATAATAACGCTCTTTTCTGAAAATATTTCCGGGACTTTGCGGGAGTGAACTCTACATTAAAGGCCGTGCCTGCCGTCCCGTATTATCTTATGTGGCAATGATTTTCAAAATGAGGCAATAATTTTCGAAATCAATCGCTATATTTACAATTTTAAATCATACTATTCATAAACCTGTCCTTAGTCAAAGAATGTTAGATCACTGCACACCCACTTCTTGCATTTCTATACCTAGAATGGAAAAAACAACTGTGCATTCTGTGATATGTTTGTGATTTTATGCATAGTTTTATTTATTTACTATTTATTTATGTATATATGTATATTTTATGTCTTTTCTGTGGAATCTAATCCGAAATAAATGTTTCTATTCTATTCTATTTTAATGTTTAACACCGCTACTAATGAACCCACAATAGTGTTTGCTGTGTCAAAATAAAGCTACTTATTTATTTCGTCGCATGATAAACATAATTGTTAAGGTTGATTAAAATTATATGATCTATGATCCATATTGTTATGGCATAACGAATGCACACCCATTTCGTGCGTGGCGATAATAGGGGATTTGAACATGTTCATTTACATTAGATCTTTCTAGAAATTTTATTTTTACACTTGGGCACCTGGAAAACAATCATTTTCATAGTAGTAATATTATGTATGTTTGGAGCCTAATAATTTTATTTAAGTTTAAATAACAAACGAAGTGGGTGTGTACACGAAATGGCTGTGCAGTGCTCTAATTCCTATTTTTAGACAAGTATTTCTTCCGCCATGCTAAATATATGTATGATGAAATCATTTGGCTGTCTATCTTCTATGGGCGTTCTCCATATTGGCTAATCAATCAAATCAATCAAATCCTAAATTTCTTTTAAACAGGTCCTAATTATTCCTCATTCAGAGGGTGTGGCCTGGCTGCCCAGTCTGGATCTCAACCGTCCCCTCCAAGCCTTTCGGTCATTTGGATCTACCAAACTCATGCCCAAACTTGCACGATCTTTCTGCAAGACTGCATCCCAAGTCTGTTTCGGTCTTCCCTTTCCTTTTCTTCCTTCTATCTCAAGCTTTCTTACTTGGCTAATCTAGCCAGAACTGCGCTCAACATGGCCTAGACATCTCAGTCTCCCTTTATGAAGCACACTATCAATATCTGTAATACTCAGTTTCTCCAAAAGGCTCTCTGAACTGGTATCATCATTAGGCTTCACACCACACCCTTTAAGCTTTCTGTAATATATTCAGATGTAAGCCACTGGCTTGTTTTTATTTAATAATATATTCAATATAATGTTGCAAATCATATCAGATTACAGTATAGAGATATACTGATTATGTTTGCCAAATTTTAGAACTACTACAAACCAGTTACATCAGATACATAAAGTTTGTTCAGTTGCAACATTGCCCTACTTTATTTTTCATGGAGAAGTCAAAAAGTTGTCTACTTTCTGATCAATAAGCAATCTCAGTAGGATTTTAAGCTTCTGAAAATTCTATATCAAATAGTAATTGGTCGCAGAATCGGAGTCAGATGCATTTTCCGATTTCTTGCACACAGTAAGAAACGTAACACGGTCCCAAGGCTGCTTATGCGGCCTGTTTGGGATGTTATCATTTAAGCCCTGAATTTTTTTAAGCGCAAATTTTGTTCTGGGTATGAGTTACAAAGGTAAAATGGGAAAATTGATAACTGCTTTTTTAGGTAGTTCCTAAAAACTCTGAACATTTGACTAGTTCAACTTTAAGAATAATTTTGTATGACCTACGATATTCATTTCTTATTTGTTTCATATACTTACTATAGGCCTATATATATTTTTTCAGAAATGATTTATCATTACGTTTTACCTTTTTTCTATTTACTTAAAGGCACATTTACATGTTTGAACAAATATAAAATTTTATTTTCAGATGTTGCACAGAAGAGTTATGCCGAGGACCTTGGTATCGCCCCACCTATTACAAAAGCTCCATCTTTGCTCTCTAAACTTGGTGCTGCTCAGAGGCAAATTGAGATGCCTACAGGTCCTCCTGTTAAAAGGTTCATGAAGTATGACTTTGTACAGCCAAATGTTGGTCAAGCCAAATATAAACCATCACCTATTAATAAAGAAACGGGCAAGGTTGAGGTACCTGTCCATCACAAAAGACCGAGCCAAACAAGGACTACTATTCCCTGTGAATACACTCCCACTCCAATTCATATTCTCAAACAGCGAGGTGCCCCTGCTGGCAACACACGCTCAGCAAAACCTCATGAAGATTATGATCCTGTCTCGAATTATTCATCTAGGGTTACATTGGGAGACGCAGGGAAAGGATATGTTGGCACAAAGAGAAAAACAGAAGCAGCCCAAGTGCTTGCTGAGGAACAGAAAAGGAGAAGACTTCAGAGTCAAGTGGAAGCTAAATTCAGCAGCGATGAGGATGAAAATGCAGAAGAGAAGATGCAAGTTGAGCAGGTGGTGAAGCTATTCCCCAAAACAGCATCTTGCCCTGATGATGTCAATACAAGTGAACAAAAGGTTGGGAAAGCAATCGAAAAGAAAGAGACTGATAATGGAAATTATGATATGAAAAAGGTTGGTGAGGATGGATCAAATAATTTATCACACATTGAAACTCCTGTAAAAAATAACACTGACACAACCTCCAAAGAATCTTCAAGTAATGGAGAGCACACTCATGTGTGTAAATGCGGTGGTGTGAAAACTGAGCAACCAAAAGATACTGAGAAGGGATGTTCAGAAGATTCAACCAGCAAAATGTCAGAAGGAAGTGTAGAAAATATAGGCAATGACTTTAAAAAGAACAATGACTTTTCCAATGATGTAAAACATGAACAATTGAGAGATGTAGAATCTAAACACGAACAGTCTGGCTCTCACAAGGGTAAAAATCATGAAGAAAACAAGTCGCAACTTGATAAGAACAAAGAAACAGAAAATAGTTCCAAATCAAATGTTGTATCTGATTCCAATAAAGAGCATTCAAAAACAAATGGCAAAGATAGTGAAAAAGAGAATGATAATTTCAAAAAGCCACACACCCCAGACAAACATAGGTCAAGTAAGCACAAAAAATCATCAAGTCATAAAACATCAGATTCAAAACATAAAGCCAACTCTTCAAGTGAAAAACATAAAGATTCTTCTAAATCACATAATTCTAAAACTTCTAGTAGCCGACATAGATCAAATAGTAAAAGTGAACATAAAGACAAATCATCTAGTTCAAAAATTTCACATCGGTCCAGTTCAAAAAGTTCTCATAGATCTAGTTCAACAAGCTCTCATTCCTCCTCGAAATCTAAGCCTGATACAAAACCAACATCTAGTTCCAAACACGAGCGCTCAAGTTCGAAAAATAAACATGATAAAAGCAAGGATTCAACAAAGGACAGCCATTCAAAACAAGGAAAAGCTACTAATAGTGAAAATATTTTTGATATTATGTTGCCATGCTCATTTTCAAAGCCAAAGCCCAAGTTGGAAAAAGTCACCAGTACTAATGTGGAGTTATTTGGAGAAGATAGTGATGAGGATACAAAGGATTTCAAGCAGTTCCTTACAAGTAAACCAACTAAATCTGAATCTAATAAATGTATAAAAATAGACAGTGACTCTGATGACAGCGACTTTATAGAAATATCTTCGGTGTCATCAGATGATTCAGTGAAAGATGCTTTGCGCACTGGCGAAGACTTGGATATTGATATCCCAGAAAGTGACCCCTATGATGAGTGTTTGAGCATTTTTAATGAAAAGCGAAGCACAAGGATTGAACCAGAGGTAACTGTCGATTATATTTGATTTTGTAATGTAAAATACTACAAGTGCAAATAACAAACTTCAAAGTTGAAAAAAATGGAATATTGTTTACTTTTCAGTTTTTTAAGAAGAGGGAGCAGGAAGATGAAGAAGACTTCACGCCAACAATATCTGTGAAGAAACGCATCGCACGAGTGGATGATCAGCAAGCAGAGGTAGAGGCTTCCGTTTTTTAGAACTGTTTAGCAGTGGTGGTTTAAAAATATTAAATAAATTGAAACATAGTTGAACACAGTTCTGATTATGTAAGAAGTAGAGGTCGCATGGTTAGTCAATTGACTGGTCACTGGTGCATGTAGGTTTTGGCTGAAAGTCTGTTACAAAATAAATGGACGGTTAATTTTTAGCATTATACACTGTCAGTGTTCATTCTAGGCTGCGGCTTTTCTGCATTTTGTGAATGAAAGCCGCAAAAATAAATACACCGCTGCCGCCATAAAATGCATTTATTATAGGTAGGGCGCATTTGCACATTACTTTTGGGGGAATAACTGGAGCTACTGATGTGCAGACAGAAAGTTTATGGAGTAACATTTTCTATCATAATTAAAAAATGGTAATGAATTATAGAATAAAAATGCAGAACTGAAAATTGTCTACATAGCAAGACAGGTGTCCTTACTTAAATGGGAGGTGTTTAAGTGGATAGGCTAAACTATATCAATGATGAGAGGGTCAAGTCGCATTTGGCAGGCCAATTCCTTTTTTCCATTTTTTGTAATAAGATATGTTTATACCTAGGTATGCGTATATTCATTGCTAAAGCTCATTGGGATTTGTACTTGAAGAGAACATTATGGTTTCTTTGTTTTTTGTTTAATATGTTAATATGTTAATTAATATGTATTTTTACTATGTATGTTGCTAGTATGTAGAATACTGTGTAATCACACTTTCAATTAGTGACCATTGTACTTAGTACTTACTGACCACACAGGGGCTTTGTCTGCCTGGTTAGTTTAGTTAAGAGAACATTATGGTTTCTTTGTTCTTTGTTTAATTAATATGTATTTTTAGTATGTATGTTGCTAGTATGTAGAATACTGTGTAATCACACTTTCAATTAGTGACCATTGTACTTAATACTTACTGACCACACAGGGGCTTTGTCTGCCTGGTTAGTTTAGTTAAGTAAGTTCAGGTGTGTAGTGTGTATTAGGTCTGTATGAATTCAATCAAGATTAAGGAAGAACACAGGAATATTTTTTCTTTCCCACAGAATTGTAAGTGTTTTATTTCCTGTATATCTTATATTGTTGGAATCAATTGTTATTATTAATGTGAGCTTTTAATATTAGCAATAGATTTTAAAATGATAGTGTATTTTTGTAAAGTGCATTGGTTATAAAATTTAAGTGTAATATCTTATGCCATGTGCTATGAGGTATCATTAGTAAAATGTATTATAATAGGAGTTATTAGTCATTGATAGAAATCGTTTATCTTAACCTATTTAGCACAATTCAATTCAATTCAAGTTGATTGCGTAGATAAAGCTCTGAAGAATTAGCAAAGTAATAAATAGAAACAACAAATTTTAGAATAAAAAACAAAAAACAAAACTTTGTTATGCCTTGCAAGTGTGGCGAGACAACAACTGGTGACTTTAAAAAAGAGTTTCATTATACACAGGCAAAGTTTTTTCTGTTTTATCTCATGAAATCCGTGTTTTGCAGCGTGTGTCTGTGAAGAGGAAGCCTCCCGCCATGCTGGCACCGTCCCTGCCGTCTCCTGCCGAAGTCATGCACAACCGCTTCGTGGAAATGCAGAAACGCAACGAGCAGGCAGCCAAGGCCGTGAGTGGTTGAATAATGTGTACACATAAATCATGCCTCTTAAGATGTTATTGAAGTAATTGGACTGAATTAGACTCTGTTGGACTTTTTCGGATGGTGGATGGACAGTCGTTTGGGTTCGAGATTCGTGATTGATAATGTTGATTGATTTTGGAAGCAGTGAATTATCTAACGACGTAAACTGACCCGCTCATGACTTTATTATTACCCTTTACTAGCAGGGAAATAATTGATGCCTAGTGTTGTAGTCTACAGTAACGCCTGAAATAAGCTCAAATATACCAAGATGTGTGAGTCAGACAACCATTGTGTGCAATAGGAATTTTAATAGTCCACTCACGCTCAACTGAGCTATTGAATGACATCATTTCAAACTTTTTTCAACAAATTTTTTTCATTGCAGAACGTTGTGAGTGTGAAAAAGCGAGTTGCCCATTTGCCGACCACATCACGACAGACTTCCGTAAATGGGAGAGCCACTGTCGGTTCGGTACCCAAATTGTCAGGAGCGCCCGGCAAAAGAGAGGCGTATGTGCCGAAGGTTTGTGAAACATGTGCTTGATAAGCAACTTAATATTTAACTCTGTGAAAGCTGAGAAAGATTATTGGCTTCATGGTTTGATAATCATACTTCTAACTTCTATAGCACACACTACATGCGTCTGCTGAGTTTTATTATAAAATAAATCATATCACGTTCTCATATGATTTGTCAGATCAAACACATTCCTCTGATCTTGACCTTTCTGTGTAGGTCTTTCCCATCTATTGTAAGCATTAGAGAATGCATTTTGTTCACAAAGTGTATGGTTTTAGGTCAAACATACCATAATAAGTCTAAAAACAAACAAAAAGCCCACAAATATAAAGAAACTTACACATTTCATTATGATATGACTAGCGCTTTCATAATACTTTTGTGTAATACATGAAATTAAAGCTAATAATCTGCTCGATTACGAAAAATGTAATAGATGCAAATTAGCTCATTTGCATATGCATAATCATCACCAGGCTTATGGCTGCTTGCAATTTTTCTCTCCACATACATGTCTATCATTTGCCATTACATAATTTTTTCATTTTTTGCTAATTTCGCTACCAACATCTATGTTTGCAATCATCCTACATGGAGAAAAATGCAAATATTAAGATAATTATTGCATATGATTAACATTTCAGTTATGGATACTAAAAATGAATAGTGTGATTTTCAAAGTCATTAATGCAACCAGCCTCTTTATCATGTTGCATGAAAGATCATTCCAATTTCAGCAAACACCAGAATCATAAATGATTATTAATATTCAATAACATACAATTTTAAGTTGTGAATTGTACATGTTAGTAATGATTATGAAACATATACAATAACAATCAGTAATTGTTTATACACACATGGGGTATATGACTTTTGTGGAGCTTTATTTTGTTTTTTGATACACTTTCTTTACACGCTGCAGAGCAGGTTTCACTAAAATTACAACATAAAATATAAACGTTTAGCATCAAAGATAAATACAAAAATACAGATCATAAGCAATATACAAAACCAACAAAAATTAAACTTACAGAAATCTGTACCAGTTAGCTCGGTGCTCCAAACAAAAGTGAAGAAGAAAAAAGGTGAAAAAAAGGTAAGACAAAGAAATACTATAGCAATATGAAACATACATTACAGAACAAAGTACATTAGAAAGTAAAATTTATACTTTGCGATTAACATTCCACCTCAATTGTATCCTCGATTCAATTACACCTTTACATAATACTTACAAAATTAATACATGATGGAAACAGTAAGTAAGAAGATTACATGATAAGGACTTTAGAAACATAATAGATCATAGAGTTCGTACACATCAAACATGACAATAATCCTGAAGTAATAATCAGTTAGAAACATTATATCCTGTGTAAATGATCATCCAATACAGTTGAAAAACAGTTTTTTACATAATACAATCATTCTGGAATGAAAAAGCAAATTAATTACATTCAATCAACAGACAGTTCAGGCAAATACTCTTTAATCCAGCGTCTCCAGAATTGGTCAGCAAAAAATCATACATACTTCCATCGTTAAAGTACATATCCTTTTGAACAAACACTGTTTCATAGAACAAAGTTGAACGTTCACTGGGAAATAATCTATAAGCAAGTCGATCAACAATAAATTCATTGATAGAAAGAAATTCAAGTTTAACACAATCCTGACCAAATCTGTGATTGTGGTATAAACCATATGATACACAAATCATTAAAAATGCACAAATTATACAACTAACTGTGGAGCACAACCATATTGGGTGTGGTTCCTCACATACAAAACATTTATTTTTGGAAACATCTACTTTGGCCACTAGCATAAGAGTCAGTTAGTGTATTTGCAGTAGTAGAAAAGTTATCACATTGGAAGAATACACCTAAATGCTTGAATTTGTTATGGCCATACACCGGATCAAGTGCTTCACTAGCCTCCTTTTTTATGAACTTTACTAATTCAATGAAATTGGGGTACTTTCCTACCTTGTCTTTGGTTTCCAATGTGAATTTTCTTCACTTCTTTATGGCATAAGCAGGGAGGCGACTAACTATATCAATTATACATGACTGAGATTCCACTTCAGCTATTTTTCCTAGTCGTGAGAGAATTATGTAACTATTATCTAGGCCGTCACCAAGATTTCTCATCTCGTCTGGAGTTTTTATAGCTTTCTTACTTCGTATAGACGTGATAACACTTTCAGAAATGAGATCACCGTTCCCGAATCGTGACTCGAGGATATTCATAGCTTGTGCGTAGCCTTCCTTACCACCAATCATCGAGCATGACCTGATAGCATTATTGGCTTCGCCTGAGGTATACTGCAGCAACCTGGTCAGCATAACCTGATGATCAGACGTATGTTTTGCTACACACTCTTCAAACAATGAGAAGAACTCCATGTATTTCATGGGGTTTCCATCATAGGGTTCTAATTCTATTTTTGGGAGATTCAATAGGCCTGCTAGTTCCATGGATAGCAGAGGTTAGGGCTTGGGATTTTCTTCAGATTTTCTTGAGTCTCTTAGCTAGCTCTGAGCCTTATTCAAAACTTCCACATATTTGTCTTCTACCTCATCGAAGTACTTTTCACTTGTTTCTATGCCTCTTTTGTGAGTTGACTGTGTATAGCGTTGTGGCATTCTTCAAAAGCTACGAAAAGTGTTATTAGCTGATCCTTTGCCTTTTGAACTTGTTCTACTTTTCCTTCAGCTATTAAGCGTATAACTAATTTTCCACCCTTTGTCAGCTTTGTCTTTACAGTTTTTGTTCTTCCTCTGACATTGTGGTTTTTGTCAAATTTTCTTGAAACTGACTTTTGTGGAGCTTTTTTTTGTTTTTTGATACACCTTCTTTACATGCTGCAGAGCAGGTTTCACTAAAATTACAATATAATATATAAACGTTTAGCATCAAAGATAAATACAAAAATACAGATCATAAGCAATATACAAAACCAACAAAAATTAAACTTACAGAAATCTGTACCTGTTAGCTCGGTGCTCCAAACAGAAGTGAAGAAGAAAAAAGGTGAAAAAAAGGTAAGACAAAGAAATACTATAGCAATATGAAACATACATTACAGAACAAAGTACATTAGAACGTAAAATTTATACTCTGCGATTAACAGGGTAATTTATAGACAAAAATAAAGAACTCAGAGGCAATTATGAGCCTGAATATAGGATATATATTTGTAAGCTTGGTCCAAGAGACACAAAGGCTATTGTAGACCTGTGGTTTGATGAATATTGATTAGATGATTGATTTGTCATGAATAATCAATAATATCACAGTATTTTCTAGTATTTTCTTAGAATGAGCCACTGATGCTAGCATATGAGCTAAAATGGAGCCCAGAAAAAGAAAATCTGCTAAAAAGGACTATGATTCTGTATCAAAAAAATTAAAAGTAGAACAAAATAGCCATAGTCGAACTAATGATTGTACAGATTGTCATGTACAAAGCACATCCAAAGATGGACAGTTCCCGGTAATAGATTACAAGAAAAAGTGTTTCATTTATGGTAAAGTAAGGGATAAATGTGGCTCACATAAATGTTTTTTAGTATCCACTTTAGTTACTGGGAAAAAGCTAATGAAATTGGTGATGAGAGCCTGTTGCTTGGAATAAGCAGGTAGTTTTTGGACATGATAGCCAGTGACTTTCCTTGCTCTATGACCTATCTATGACCTTGCAAACATGGTTGATAAATCGTTATTCCACATATTGTACATTCGACAAGATCAATCTTGTTTGGAAGATTTTATGTATGGGTAGCAAAGATCTAATCAACATTGAAAGTGATGATGATTACACTCCTACCTCACAGTCAACTATTATGCTTATTGTGTGTACTAGTGTCATGATATCTCATAGTGCCGGCATACATTAGATTTTAGTATATTGATTCTAGAGAGCATGTAATTTTAATGTATCACAAATGTATTATGGAATATTTTGGTTAAAAACAGCTATTAATTGACTACCATAACTCACGCAAATGACTACCGTAACCCCAAATCTATTTGAATATGAGTTCTTAACCTGTAGACATCCAAAATGGCATCAATAATGATTTGTAAACTTCAAATCAACATTAAAATGCAATGAGTGGTATAAAATTGACATGACTAAATATTCATTTCCTGACACAAGAAGAACTGCATGATGATCCTTTATAATGTGATGATCGATATTTTCTATTCTCATTTCTTAATTTTTACAATAGCAGACACAATTTCCTTCTATGGTTATATGAAATAGCATCTTTTGAATGTAACACCAGTAATACCGGCGAAATTCAACAAAATGGAAACTAAGTTATCATAATCAGGGTTTTAATAATGCAGAGTTACGGTAATCACGCCCAAGAGTTACGGTAATCACCAGTAAATGTTCAATTCACTTTAGACAATGATCAAGGGGGTTATACAATAATACAGCATGCAGATAACGCATGCAAAATGCTGTCTCCTCAACAAAAAATATAAAGCTATTTAAGGACTTTACGTTAATTAAACGTGCAAAAAGCTCTCTACTATATGCATATCACATGACTACAGTAACTCGGAATTACGGTAGTCGCTTTCGCACAGTGTACCTGGAAATCTTTTAATCCTCAGATGATAAGTAATATAGAATTGCCAACAGCTATAGGGTATTATGATAATGTATACCAGGACTCACAGTATTGGCTCACACAAACCCATTCATGATTGTTTCAAAATATGCGAGTTAGGGACTCATTGTTGCCAATTTCTAGATTAATCAATAAAGTTATATTTTTTAATTGAAACGTTTAGCAGGCACTTTGTTTCATCGTCGTGAAATATCTTTGCAAATCAAATATGATCATGCAATATGTTAACATTATATTAGATACTTGATAACAAAACTGAAATGAATCATTTGCTTCTAATATTCACCTTAATATTTACAGGTTTTACTGAAGCGACCTCGGCCGTTGATACCCAAAAACTTTGGCACAAAAATTCCATGTAACGTGAGGCAAGGTAATCTCGACCGTGTTATTGACGAGTGCTTAAAGATCTATCCCCAGGAGGAAGATGCCTACGAAAGGGTAAAAATTTTTATGGTTTTAGAATGATTAGTTGTGTATGTACTATGAAATTAAACTAAAAAATAGTATTACCACGCAGATTTTGATTCTAAATTCAGCCTTTCTATAAGTGGTATAAGAATGAAATTACCAGTACATTGTTTCACTAAGTGTTAACCAAATCATACCACACTTAATGGTTTCAATTTTCCTTGTTTTTAGGCATTAGCCACAGAAAACAGTGTATACGAAAAATCCAACACCGTATCTGTTTACCGCAACTTTGTGGTGATCGAAATCAAGAAGCTTCGTCAAGAGGCGTCTGACGCGAAAGAAGGGACCAGCTCATCGTCCTCGGGCCTGAAATCCCCGACCAGACAGAACCCGGTGTCTCACAACCAGGTTCTCGGGGGAAAGAATGCAGCGCAGTGCACATTCACCCTGAACCGATCAGGCGGGCCTCGCAAGGAAATAAAGCTCACCAGTAGGTTATCATTTTGGTACTTGTATTTGTACATAATAAGAAAAAAACAAACAGATGTTGTTGTTTTTTTACCATGGCTATAGTGCTGTTTTTTTTTAATCAAATGTTGTGCTAGATGCGTTTTTATATGTTTAAAACTTCTGACAATGGAGCACTTTTTTAATGTATCAGCGCACCGTCAATTTATTGTAGTCTCTCAAAAGACCTTACATCTAATAGGTTTTAAAATGTTGTTTAATGAAATTAACACCAATCATAACAATGATTCTGTTTTCAACTACGTAGTTACTATATCGCTAATGAGCAAGTGAGAATTGTGACAGCTTCTTGTTCCACAAAAGCTACAAAGTCACTCAATATACACCATAGGCAGATCCAGAGGGGGTGCAGGGGGCAGACCCTCCGTCCCCCCTTTTTTTTTTACCTCCAAAATTATTCATTTTCATAGTTTTTTACACGCCTGCCATTGATCATGTGTGCAAATACCCATAAAATCCCTTAAGAGCACCCCCCTTTTTTCAAAAACCTGGATCTGCCCTTGCTTGTACACATGGCCTGTTCCGTAAGAGGTGTGCTGTGTGACACACGGTACTGTTCTGCAGGCGGCGTCCTCCACGAGTTCCTGCAGAAGTACGTGTTGACGGAGCAGCAGCTGGAGGAGAACGGGTTCCCGCGGCAGGCGGAGGGCGGCCGCGGCGCCGTCATCAAGAAGGAGACCGCCAAGGGCGCCCGCTCAAACAACCGTAAGACTCAGGGCTACTAGTCACATTCCTTAGTGTCCATACAGCAGACTACCTACTGACCACCTACTCCTCCATGTACCCAAATCAAATGTAAAGAGCTTTGGAGATGCTGCCTTTTCTGTGACAGCACCAAAACTATGAACAATCTTCCATTTTTTTATTAGAAATAGTAATTCTGTCCAAATATTTAAGAAAAACCTAAAGACCTCCCTTTTTAGACAGAGTTTTTAATATATATATATACAATTGTATGTTTTATAAGAAATGATAGGACTTGTTAAATGATAAAACTTTTATAATTATTTTACCAATAAATGTATGTTTTATGTAATCTTAGGGCAAATCTGTTTTTAAAATTGTCAGTTATATTTTTAAGTCATGTTCTTCTATTACTATTATTATTGTTAGCGCCCTAGATCATTATGTGGATGGCGGCGCATTATAAATGTATTTTATTGTTATTATTTTATTACAGACTACAAGAACATCTTCAAGGTCTCAATTGAAAATTGCTTTGTTTAGGATTGGGACGGGGGAAATAGTCTTTCAATTTTACAATTATAAGTATGTAGAAGATCATTTATGCTTGTAAAGGTTGAAAGCTCCAAGTCTCTAATTTTTCTCCTCCTTTTATCAGCGGACGAGCACGTGTGTATCCGCTGTGGGAAGCGGTTTATGGTGGACACAAAAACTGGTCAATACGAGCGAAGGGAGGAATGCGTCTATCATTGGGGAAAATGCTGGAAGAGGAGAGGTAATGGCTGATTCAGATTACATAAGCATTCTAGGTTACGTAATTTTGAATACTATAAAAAGTGCCTTTTTCATTGTATTAATTGATTAGAAATAGTTAATAATTGAGTCAATGACTTGCAAGTTGCTTGCTAGATATGCACACGTAATTAATTAACTATTGAAGCTTAGGATGTGTTCACTTTTTCAATGTCCACTGTATACTCTGACCTATTGTTTAGAGACGATTCTTTCTGTACATCTATAACGTATACAGGGAAAATATTATTACATTATTACATTGGTTACGACCAAGTCAATCATGTTATAATATCAATGTTTGATTGTTCGTTCACTGTGTGTTCAGTGGGGCGTTCGCTGGAGGAGTACTGGACTTGTTGCTCAGCCGACGCCAACGCCATGGGATGTGCACTCGGAAAGGTAATAGTTGCAGGGTCGGCAGGTTTCTCCCCTGTATACAGAGCTGGGATAGACGTCTACTGTTTTTTTTAGCTTCTATGTAAAATAATTTTGTTACACTAGTAATGGAGTCTAAAATACTAAATAGAGAAAACAATCACTTAATTTAATCACTGTAATCTGATTTGAATGGTTCTAAGACAGATCAAAGGCTTCAGTTAGAACTGTAGTTTAAGCATTCACATTTGGTTCGAACTAATTAAGCACTTAACTTTTCTTTAATGCTAGACTTTTCATATACCTTTATTACAATGTATCGAAGGACTTATAATTGTTGCATAAACAATGTGTACTTGTGTTTTTGATTCAAACCAAAGCCATGAATAGAAAGAGAATATATGCGTACTGGTATGTAAGTCAACTAGTTCTTTCTAATATTGTCCAAGGAACACAACTTTGGATTGTAAGAATGATTCTAATTTGTACATTACAGGATGCATAAATATTTGGGTATTTAAGTGCCGTTGTTGTTAAGTACATGTACAAGTTTCCACTCTAATTCTGTAATATAATGTTACAAATGAGTTTCTGCCATTTCTACCTGGAAGAAACCCAACCCTGAATAGTTTTTTTAAGTATTTTTTAGCTGTTGTTTTAAATGAGAACAATATTTTGTTTCTCGTTCACATATTGTAATTTTCTAAAGTTTCAACCCCGCCAAGACTTCACAATAATTTCAGAAAAAAATAATAGGTAAAAGTTTCCAATGTTAATCAATTTTGTCTACTTACATATAAGTAGCCTTCAAATGACCACCAAGCTTCCAGCATAATCTTAATTCAAAACCCACTTTGGAAGCCGTAAGGGATACTGACAGTGTCATTCGTATCCCCAGGTGAATTTGCGATGTGTTGGATTACTTTTATTACGTTTGAACAAGATTTTCAATTGGCCTTAACATCAATCATTCTGCTTCCTACAGGCTTATTAAGTTAATGCCATGACATGGGTTAAATGCGGCTGGGTTATTGTAGGCTCATGTGCACGAAGACAATAAACTGGGGAACATGAGCGGCTACCAGCAGACGATACCGTGCTCGCCTCCACCAGACAATGACTACGGAACGTACGCCTTAGATTGTGAAATGGTGAGGACAGATTTCCAATTATAAAACTCATATGGTAGGATGTAGCTAGTCGTTATCATATGCGCACATATCAGATTTAGTAATTGTAAATGAAGTAGTCATGTTTTGGTTTGTGCATACACATGATAGATGCCTGCCTAAATCCCTGATATATCTTGTTAGATTTCGTAGCATACTCTGGATAATCTATCATCACATCTGTCATCTGACATCATGACTTGATATTTAAAATAGTGATAAACTGTTCCTGACAGAACATACTATTCTGTATTTATTTTCTTTCTTTTTTATTTTTAAATTTAAGCAACCCCTGATCCGCTCTGTGTCTATTTTCAGGTGTACACGACACACGGCAGTGAATTGGCCAGAATAACTGTGGTCGACCACAAGCTGGAGTCTGTTCTCGACAAGCTCGTGAAACCGGCCAACCCCATCGTGGACTACAACACAAGGTACGCTTGCTTGGGATCCAGTGAGTCTATGCACTGAAAATTAGACAGCTTTTTTCACCAAATGGTACTCACCTACTCTCTATCTAGCTAAAGGTTCCGCGTAGATATGTCACATCGCTGTGTAGGTGTGTCTTAGAACTACTATAACCAGCATCAACGTTAGACGCAATTATTGCCATGAGATTTACGACTATCATCCAATTGAGGGAAAGGGTTGGATCATAGTCTCTTCTTTGACATGGAGTCATAATTTTACCGCCACAATTTCATCTAATGATATGATATACAACCATTAATTTCAAACGTATCAATGTGGTTGATCTGTAGGTTCTCTGGGCTGACGAAGGAAAACTTCCGCGGCGTGCGCACTTCCCTGCAGGACGTGCAGGCCATCCTGCTGAATATGTTCTCTTCCAACACCATCCTAATAGGCCACTCCCTCGAGAGTGACCTCACTGCACTCAAGGTAAGCACATAACCCGTGTCGCGATTTCTCACTTGTACGCTCGTTTTGTCAAGTAGAAGTTTTTTTTTCTGACTTGTATCATTTTCCCACTCAATCCTGGCCCTCCTAACTATCATGTATCTATAGGCTGTGTCGTAACTCATTATGCTCTAATTTTAGACGTTTTTCAATGAAGTATTATGTTATAGCATTGTAAGCTGATATTGACCAGAGGGCAGTGACACCAACCTTGCTGCATTTGATCTAGCTAAATGTGAGCGAAATTTAGGCTTTTCTAGGATGTAAAAGGTGTCTAATCACACTGACTGACTGGTTGGTTCCCTTACAGATGATCCACAGCTGCGTCGTGGACACGTCCGTGGTTTTCCCGCACCGTCTCGGCCCGCCCATGAAACGCGCCCTGAGAAACCTTGCCTCAGAGATCCTCGAAAAACTCATTCAGGAAAATGGTGAGTGGAAGATTTAAAAAACCTAGCGATGGTGATAGCATTTAGTTTTTCTGATGCCTTTGTACAGGTAGTAAATATGTCTCTTAATGTGGACACCTGTCCAGAAGGACACTATTTCGTGCCCCCGCTATATATTGTTCAAAATTTTGTGGCTTGATAACTGTTATGTTGTTAGTTGTAGATGCGTATTGAGTATGTAATGAATTTTGATGGTGTTGAACTATTTTACTGTTTACTGTGATTCAGTCCCATTATTTTATACTTATGTCACACTCTGTTACATTTCAGCTTTTGTCAATTGTTATTTTAATCTAAAGGGCTCATTGATAGGATTTGTTTTGATAACGATGAGTTTATTGGACAACTCCAATATTTATATTCTCCTTTGAAGTTCAACTGGACTGGCTGACCTTTTTTTGATGCGTGTTAATTTCGTTTTTCTTTGTTTTCCACCAGAGGGCGGCCATGACAGTCACGAAGATGCGGCCGCATGCATGGAGCTCATGATCCACAAGGTCAAACAGGACACCAAGGTCAGGCGCCGCTAAGGTCACATCAAGGTCACTTGCTGGCACAGAGGTTAAGGCAGGATCTGCCAGAACTGACCTCATGGGTAAAAGATTATACCTACCGACTTGATTTTACCGGACATGGAAAGTGATACAAAGAGCGATATTTCCAAGGAAATGTGGCCGTTTTTGATTATTTTTAATGTTAAGAGTCAAATTGACAAAACTAAAAGACTTGCAAAACAGGCGTTGCTGAAATATATTCATGTATTGTTTAATGGTGTGAACTAGTGACTTGATGAATTTCTAACTGTATGATGATTTCTCTTGGTACTTTAACTTTTCTCTTTTAAATGTTCAGTGAAATCACTGAATGTGAATATTTGTGATATTGACATCAAGGATAATGTGATGATATTGTGGGGGTTAGTGAACAACACCATTGGGTATTCTACATTTTTGGGCAGTTAGAAATGTGTGTTATTTAAGGTATCACATCATAATGTATTTCTCGGATGTAGTTGGAAAATGATCCAGTGTTTTTGCAGTATACCTCATGAAGTAGTTATTATTGGTTTAAAGTTGTAATAAAAAACAAAATAAATCATAGGCAGTTTACATTTGAAATGTAACTTGCTATATATTTATATTTGTTCAAATACTTTGTATGGGAAAACTTTGTGAAACATAATACTGTTAGACGGGTGTATTTGATTGATAAGCTTTTGTAGGTTCTGAGTTTGTAGGCATAAGTTTTTAATCAACTATCATTTGGTTTAATTTTTTCTTTCGTAAATCTGTCATTAAAACAGAAGTAAAAAGCTGACATTGAGACAAGATAAAATTGGTGCTTTTAATTTCATGTTCAGTTGAATATGACAACGTGCCAAAATCAGGCATTTTATACAATGTGATTATTAAAATCGATGTTCCAAATTTATAAAAAAGCTGATAATGACTGAAATTTTTTATTTGTATGCTATAACCAGATGTGTGGTGACGACAGTTGCATTTATATAGGGGAATAGCTTTGTTAACAGTATTTTTTATTTGCTATGAACGCAAGTTCTATAGTATATGTATATTTGAATATATCCATACCAAGCAGTTTTTAAATTATGTGTGCTTACTAGTGAGTTGGAATATCCTAAATGTGGACACTTCGTTTATACCCTCACAATTTTATACCTGTGTATAAATTATTGATTTTTGTAAATTATTTGGTTAACACTTTGTATTTTTTTATGAAAATACGTGAACACAGATTTGCTGATTAACACATTTATAGGCGCAAATGATTATCTGAGACTAAACCTTTTACTGGTTATTGATACCTACTAATATTAAAGACTAGAATGAAGTCTAGAATAAGTGAAAAATTATTAAGAACAAGGCTTGATTGACCCAAATGAAATGAGGGTTAACAAAACCACCATATGGGTAGATTTGAGAATGTTTTAGGCGTTGTTCTAGGCTGCAATAGTAGCATCCTTACTTCTTTAATCGCTAATAGGTTGATAGTTGATTATTGTGAAAAAAAGTGTAATACGTAAATGTGAAAATTGCACCTTTATCATTATGATTGCAATTGTTGATGAATGATTGTAAACCAATTGAGAAAAATAAAATCTATGAACTCAACTCAGAATTCAGCACGATTTTCATGATGTTTGTCGTATTTCTAGTAAACCAATACAGAGATGAATAAGAATAATAATAAGAGAGTATTTATAGTGCTCATATCCAAAACATGCTCACAGACACTTAAAATAGAATAAATAATGAAATAGTGTACAGTAGATAAAATTTATACAATGCAAAATAGAAGTAAAAGCAATATGGTATCTTATGATTTATCTTTAAAATTCACACCCTATAAAATCCCTCGAAGAGAAATGTCAAGTTTCATCTTAAAAGTATTAAAATTATTACAGTCTTAAATCAGAGAGTTAAGAGTTCCACATTTTTGGTGCTATATTTTTAAAATTCCTGTCTCCATAAGTTATCATATGAGGGGTTGGGCCTTAAGAACATATTAATAATAAAGGTACCATTAAAAAGAATAAATTCTGGTACAGTAGTTTGACCGAGCAGACCTAACAGAATTAGATTTCCATTTAGGAGTTCCCTTACACACGTATATAAGGGGGCCTCACCATTTAAACATTTAAAAACAAACAAGAATTTTGAATATTATTCTAGCCTTCACTGGCAACCGGTTAAATCAACTAGAATATCAGTGATGTGGCTATGTTTTGTACCATTCTGGCGGCAGCGTTCTGTAAAATTTGAAGTCTGTAACAGATAGTCAGGCAAACCTAGATACTGGCTGTTGTAAATATCAAGATGAGGTGTGATGACAGCATGTACAAGAGCATCTTCCCCTGAGAAGGTGGTCATCAGCCCACATCAGTCTATAACATTTGATAGATGATACCTTGCTGTGGCAAGATGGTACAAGAGACTTTGTGGACAATATACAGTATGCTAAGAAAAAGCATCATGGAACTAATTAAGCTCTGATTGAGTGGCATTTGTATCTTTGAGTGGTGTGAGGTTTATATTGCAATTGCAAACCTGCTTTCTCATGGTACCTACCGATCAAGTAAGTACATTTTAATGCTTTAATGCTTTAGATAGATGTGTCAGTTAGATTTTTTTGAAAGATCCTAAAAGGAAAGTCTGACCCTCACCAAATATATTACAAAATGGAAGTCCGACCCCCCCCAACGCAGTAATTGACAAATGGAAAGTATGACACCCCCCTCCCCAATCCGTTCAAGTGAAAGTCATTGAAATTTATATTTTTTTCAGATCCTGGAAAATTCATTGAAAAAATGAAATTTTGTAAATTCATTGAATTTTGGTTAAACTGGTAATTCAAATGATGTTTGAGCACAGATAAATTCTGTTATATTTGGCACCTTGGTGATGGGAGGGGGGTGTCAGTTAAATTTTTTTTTGAAAGATCCTAAAAGGAAAGTCTGACCCTCTCTCAACCCATATTACAAAATGAAACTCTGACCCCCCCAACCCAGTAATTGACAAATGGAAAGTATGAACCCCCCTCATCCGTTCAAGTTAAAGTCATTAAAATTCATATTTGTTCAAGATCGCAGAAAAGTCATTGAAAAAATGAAATTTTGTAAAGTCATTGAATTTTGCTTAAACTGGTACATTGTAATTTAAATGCTGTTTGAGTAGAGATAAAATTCTGTTATATTCGGCACCTGGGGGTGGGGGTGAGGGGGGGGGTGTCAGTTAGATTTTTGAAAGATCCGAAAAGGAAAGTCCAACCCACACCCAATATATTACAAAATAAAAGTCTGACCCCCAGTAATTGAGAAATGGAAAGTATGACCCCACCCCACCCCCAATCCAATGAAATTTTGTAAAGTCATTGAATTTGGTAAAACTGGTAATTTAAATGCTGTTTGAGTAGAGATAAAATTCTGTTATATTCGGCACTTTGATATCTTCCACAGTCTAATTTTTGCACGCTTTGTGCGAGATCCCCACACAAGATAATATGGTAAAATTTCTATGATGGTGTGTGTGAAAGAAGAAAAGAACTTGATTATTTCTATTGATTACATCTCAATATTACAAACATTTCATATCACACAATTGCATATACACAGGTAATGATAAAAGACACAATTATTATATATTCTTTAGTAGGACTCATCTATCTCCGACTGTGATAACTAACATGTAAGATCGTGGGCCCCTTTCAAAGGGTTTACATTGTCTAGTAATTACATCTAACATTTTTACTGGCTCGATCTTAAAATAATATCTAGCATCTATTTCTGTCAGATAGAACTACACAATTTCACAAAATATTCTATATTAATGGAAGGTCTACATTTCTAACACTAAAAACTACATTATGGCTCAATATAAAGTTATTAAATGAATAAACAGTATTGCACAGATTGAAATAACAATGTGTTTGTATACGAAGACTTAGTATGGGCTATCGAAAAGTTTTAACATATTTTTGAGCAAAGATTTTGAAAGTATACCTCAGAAAGCTTTCATGTCTTCATGAGTTTTCAAACCAGTCATAGACAGACCAAGCAATTCCACCTATTCATCCATCCCGCCAACATCCAAAACCATCATAGAAACTAGATTTGATTTGTGACTCCAACCCATTAAAGAAAAAAAAAAATCCGTGAGTCCATTCCCATCAGATACCTCGAGCCGGACCTCCACAAAAACATGGGCTGATGAAGACTGATGAAAACTCAAGAAGAGTTAAAAAAGCTTTCTGAGGTATACTTTCAAAAACTTTGCTCAAAAATTACTTTTAAACCCTTTGATAGTTTTGTCAAACTTGAGCAGACAAATATTCAACATAAAGACTAATGGATGTATATAAATTCAAATGTTCAATTTAAAGCACTGCACTCATATTAAAGGTGTGGAACAACTATAAGTTCTCATATTGGTTTTGAGATGCCCTTTTTTCAAATTTGAAATGATCCTTCTCTTACTGTGCTCTGCTATCTTTTCCCCTTCAGGCGGATTCTCATGGTCATTTTCAGATTACTGTTGCTTTGAATAGAATACTTAATTCTCACACTAATCAACTACAATAACACAAAGTTTACATCACTGCCTTTTCATGTGATGTTTTGAGTATTATGAGATAAATCTGTACATTTTTCCTCTACATTTTCTCCAGTATGGTGGATTTCAAAGTGTTCGATCAGGTTCGAATTATGAGGAAAACTATGCTCACATTCACCACAGGCACATATATATGGTTTCTCTCCAGAATGAACTTTCATATGAGTCATCAGGCTGTCACTGCAAGTGAAACACTTCTCACACTTTGTACATTTAAAAAGTTTCTCGGCAGTGTGGGTCTTCATATGAGTTTTCAACTGTCCACACTGCCGGAATAATCTGCCACATTCTGTACACTTATACGGTTTTTCTCCAGTGTGGATTCTTTTGTGGCTCAGTAACGTGTCACTGCGAGTAAAACATTTCTCACACTCCGTACATTTAAAGGGTTTCTCGCCCATGTGAATTCTCATGTGGATTTTAAGAGTTTGACTAGAACTAAAATATTTGTTACATTCAATGCACAAAAATACTTTCTCTTGGTTGTTGACAGGTTTCTCAGCAATGTGGATTTTCATATGAGTTTTCAACTGTCCACACTGCGCGAATAATTTGCCACATTCTGGACACTTATACGGTTTTTCTCCGGTGTGAATTCTTTTGTGCCACAGTAATGTGTCACTGCGAGTGAAACATTTCTCACACACATTACATTTATAGGGTCTCTCACCCGTGTGTGTTCTGATGTGACTCTTGAGGGCTTGACTTCCAGAGTAACATCGTTCACAAATTACGCATTGATATTGTTTATCTCCAGTCTCCATTTGTGTGTATTCAAGAAATTAGTTTAACTTAAATCAATGAATGTTTCCGGAGCCGTTATGGTGTGTAAGTTGAGAATATATGTATTCAAGTAATAATCATATCCAATGTC
>CM032664.1:60675396-60693023 GCA_019095985.1 Streblospio benedicti | reverse complement strand
TCCGCCAATGTTAATTGTGGTATATACTTAGTTATTTATACATGTACATATTTAGTGTGTTCAATCTTATGATTGCACAGAGATAAAGTAAGTCTAATGTAAAAGCAGATGACATGTTGGGGTGTGAGTCTTTACGGTTAAATAGATGCCGGAATTATGGTAAATTATGTAGATGCTTTGGGAAGCTGTTTCATGTAGCCCCGACAGGCAGCAGCTAACCTGGAACTGACCTACATATTCACAACATGTTCGTAAAACTGTGCACTTGCATAACATTTAATAGACCCCCCCATCCCACCCGTTTCCACGGTCGTAACCTGGACAAAAACTAGATAACTATTAATCATTTTTGGGTGGTCGGCACTATGTCGCCAGCATATATTTACCAAGTGGTTATCTAGTCTCCATAGTCGGCAGCAAGTCGAGGGTGTGTGTGTGACACAGGGGTCCTGAGATCCATGTTCCACTATCTTCCCCCCCCCCCATGTTCCATGTTCCACTATAATTTCTCATGTTCCACTATGAAAATGACCCCAAGAAAACAATTTTGTACACATTCGTCAGCAATTCTTTACTATATGCGGACCCGAATCAAATATTTTCTATGGAAGTACTGATATTTAACCAAATCAAATAATCTTCAGTCTTTATAAAAGCAAGATACAGGGTGATAACTACTAAAAAGGAAAAGAAGAAAAACCAAGCGTATAAAAATATATATAAAAAGTATACCCCTGGGGTCCGAACGGACCCATAATGAACTGATGTGTTATTTCTTTAATGCATAAATGAACAGTCGTGTGGCTATGTGCAAGTATAGAGCACTATTTTCTAACATTTTTGGGACTCTTATATGATGTAGTCTGAAGTACTTGTACCAGCGAGATCACCAGAAGCCTCTAGGTCTATACTACCAGTAACACTTTCAGCAATGATGTACAGTGACTTCTTTTATCATAAACAAGGTCATAAGAAGCTTTTTGTAAGGAGGGGTTCACATTTACAAGGGAGCATGTAGCGACCAACGGGGGGGGGGAGGATATAGGAGGATATAGCTTGCAGCCAATGTAGAGCTCATGGAACGAAACAAAAACATGGATTTTGCTTTATTTGAAATGACACAATTGATTTTTGTAAATCAGTGTTCAATTGCAAATTATGGGTATGTAGACTGAAATGTGTCAACAATTTTGCCAATGTCCAATCACGGGGCCAGGTTGTTAGTGAGGGGAGGGTTAAGAAGAGCAAACAATGGTGATAAATGTGCTATGCAAGGGGCGTTTGAGGGCATATTCCCTGGACGGAAATGTTGAAATTTTATATGCTCACATGTGCAATCTGAGCCATTTTCTGCATCCATTTTTATTATATGAAACCGTTTGTAATTTCAAACATATAGGTCTCTCTCGATTTAAACACATTGAGGGTGGGTCTGAATCTTCAAAGCCTTATCCTACAGCCCAGACAGATCCTTTGTGCAAAGCCAGTATAAATATGGATACTCTGAAATTGGCCTATTGAACCTCTGGAGTAGGGGTGCAACTGTCTACAAGTGGTGAAATAATAAACATTAGTTCATATATATATTTACTTGCTGTAAACTATCAAAAATGCATGTCCAAGAATGTTGTGATTGCTCCCAATGTATACAAATCTGTTAAAGACTGCATGTCACCATGACGATTGATGCTAGCGTATGTTTTTTTTTTTCTTTTTTTTTTTTTTAAATCAAAAGAGTGCACTGGGTTGCTCTTGCAAGTTCCAATGGCGCAATGTGAGAGAGTCTTCACGCACACTGTACATTTCAACATGTTGTTGTACATGGATGAAAGCACCCCCGCCCCCTACCCCCGGCCCCTACCCCGAGCGTCGTCTTAGGCAATAGGGGAGGAGGGGTCTATTATTTTACATATCAATTTAATCCAATCACCCGTAGCTTCTCTCCTTGCATATTGTTCCAAACTCAAGCCAAATGCTTCTTCAAATTTTTGTTTTATTGTGGCCAAATCAATCTGAAAAATGAAAACAAAATTGTATACGATGTAATGGAAAGCTAGCCCACAACAATGTTTTGACTGCATATCCTAGATTTGCATGTTTAAAATTGACATTAATATATAATCGTGTAAGAATAATCTATGTGAATATTACCCGGTAATATTACGGTGTTTTAAAGGATAAGATTTTTTATGTTATGCCATAAAAGGCGCAAGAGTTAATATTAATTTTCATGGCGCAGAATGTCGTGAAATATACCCATTATACTAGTATGACCCGAAGGCCCGAAAACCCTAAGCCATGCTCTCGTGGACCCAACCTAAAAAATTGTGGCTAAACAACATTCATTCGTTTTACAAAACTGCATTGCAGATCCAGAAGGGGGTGGGGGGGGGGTGCCCCCTGCGTCCCCCCATTTTCCCACCAAAATACTTCATTTTCATATAGGTTTTTTTCATGATATCCCTTAAGTGCGCCCCACCCCCGTTTCTTTAAGTGCGCCCCCCTTTTCCAAAAATCTGGATCTGCGATTGTAAACTTAACCTGCTTATACCGTCATAAGCAGTGTAAGTGTACACAATCATTACGTAAATGAATTTTGTATTCAACCAGCCCTTTTGATGTTGGGGCCCATGCACGCTGTGAGTACCTCGCTCCTCTGCACGACGATCTGAATGAATGCGCTGCGGTCGCCGCCAGCTCGCCTCAGACACGCCTCCAGCCTGCGGGCCAGGTACAGCTGCGGGTCCTTCGTGTATTTCACTTTATGGAATAAAGGATGCACTGCTATCATTGTAATTTCTAATGTGTTTCCCCCACTTTGCTTGTGGATACACTTATATTCTTTTCTCTCGCTCTCTTTTCTATGGCAAGCAAGCTCCTACCACTATTCTGACATAGCTGAAGACAGGTTTTTCAACCCTAAGCTTCCATTTGACCATGTCAAGTGGCCTTAACGGGACTCGAACTCACGACCCCGAGAATAGTGGTAGGAGCTTGCTTGCCATAGAAAAGCGAGAGAGAAGAATATAATTGTAATTTCAACCATGTCCTATGTGTCTTTATCATACAAAGACAAAGAGATAGCCGAATTAAATGAAATTGAAATATTTTCCATAGCCTTTATATGTGGAATGACAATATCAAATTAATAATGAATGCGTTTGTTTGTTTGTTTGTTCTAACCCTGTTGTTCACATCTGTCGTACTATCAAGCATATTTCTACCACTACAGATACATATATCACAACCACACACATATATGTTTTCATTTGTTGTCATCGGATGTTTTCACATTATTGTGGCCATGTGTTTGTGAAATGGGAAGTACGAAAGATCAGGGTTGCTTGGAATGCGGAATTAATAGTGAGTTGTACATTTTAGGTATTGTTATTGTATATTTCACATTACTAGTATAGACACACATGACGGTATAATGTGAGCTATTGATTAAAGATTTGTATTCCGACTTCCGACCACTGGAATGCGTGGTGCAGCTGGGGATCACTGGCGCACTTGATTTGAATAAATACATTCAATGAATAAATACAGTAGAACCTCCAATTAAGACAGCCTCTCTATTGAGACAACCTCTATAATAAGACCACTTTTACGGTCCCAACCCTTCATAAAGCTACCAGAATGAGCCTCTGTATAGAGACCACCTCTCTATTTAGACCACATAACACTGGTCCCAAAAGTGGTCCTAATAGTTAGGTTCTACTGTATATCAAATGAATTGTTCGTTCAGCTTGTTAGCAGTCGATCCACTATTATCTTTACCATAGGAAAAAAAACAGAAGATATATATGCCAATTATCAGAGGTAAAGATTATAGTTTTTCACTCGGAAGATGACCGACTTAACTAGTTATACGTTCAAATCTTTGACTGCATAGGGATCGTTCAAAAATGACGTCACCCGGCAAGTGTGTGTGGGGTGGGGGTGAGGGCCGATGTAGCGAAAGATGACAGAAGTTGGCAGGTGTGTGTGTGTGTGTGTGTGTGTGGGGGGGTGTCTAGATCTTCGGTGATGTCACCTTTGAAAAAAAGTTGTAGTTATTCAATAGTATTTGAACTTACTTTCTGACATATATATTCATATGTATTCATACAACGGCACAGTTTACATTTAAATCCATGTTACTTGAGCAAAATGAGTGTGCGTGTGTTCGCGTGTGTGTGCGTGCGCGCGCGCGTGTGTGTATGGTGACAAGGGGTGCGGTATAAAAGGGCCAAAAATCAGATGACGTCATTTGTGAATGATCATATACATGTAGTTTACCTAAAGCTAGAAATGCCTTTTTGGCATTGAAGACGGCTTCAGACTGGATGGTTTCCTCAATGTCTTTGTTGGCAGCATTCTTATACTGTTTAAAGACTTCCCTCATATGGGAATAACTGCGCTTCCCAAACAGTTCAGATAGAAAGTCTTCATCTGTCGTGAATTTCCCTTCACCTGCCTGAATAAATAGGCTAATTTGCATCATTTGATTATATTTTCCTTAGAAACCATGACAAATATTCATAATATGTGAACAAAAACAGGGCTTGTTTGTAGAATTACGGTAAAACTAGAATATTTCGTGACTATTACAATTTTGCAATTTTCATATATAAATTATTTTGTGACTATTTAATTTTGCGATTCCTGGACCTACTTTAGATAGGCTATTAATGTTTGCTGACTATTTAAGGTTGCGTTTTTCCACCTACCCATAAGGTTTGCAAATTGAATTGTGCACAAACATTTCTAGTTTTACAGTAGTTAAAGGTGTCTGACTCATCAGAATATTCATCATTACTACGTAACAGCAGTAGATTGTCGTGGAGAATGTCTAGTTGTTTATTTGCACAGTGTACTGCGCAATATCTCATTAGAAGACAATATTTATGTTGAAATATATTTTCTTGATACCAAATGGTCATAAGAGGACAATGGATCACCACTATTACGAGACCACCTCTGTAATGTGACCAATTGACTCACAGTTAAGATCGAGACAAGGTCCACTTACGTGGGAAGAAAGCAGGACTTAAAGATCATTATCTTATTTCTTAAGATACCTTCCGTACATAATCAGCATCATGTTACAATGAAATAGACAGGTGAATGTTTGTCCACATACATTGTAACTGTTGCTGACGTCTTTTTTCACCAGTTCCATGTCCACCCGCGATGCATCATTCTCGTCTCGTGAACCCACGATGATACTTGAGAGGACTTTCTCAAACAGTCCACTTGACGCATTTTCCACATCTTTTTCAAGTTCTCTTCCAGTCACTACAACAAAAACCTTATTTAAAAATAAAACAAAAGCTTATTAAAAAAGTTGACGTGAAAGGCACTTTCATATGATTAAAGATCTAAGTCACAAACTTTACACATAGACACATATTTGTGCTTCAATCAATGATTTTGTTGGTCTACTACAAACACTTCACATAAACATGTGTCAGCTACAAAGCGTGTTGTTTAAAATGCCCCCGCCTCCACATTGAATATCAAATGACCAGCCCTCAAAGGCATGCGAAACTAAATGAATATACAACACATTTACACCAATAAGAACCCTGGCAGGCTTCCTGATAAAAAGATCTTAAGCAAGTGTCAGACAATTCTGATTATTGAAGTCAAAATAGTTGTGGTATAGCAGCCATTTAACATTGGTAATACATGTACTGTAATGATTCCCGCCCTAGTGTGTTTAAAAATGTTAACACCAGTATAGTAAAAAAAAAATTGGAATGAACATTTGTGACTGCCAGACTGGGACTATTATCTATAAACATTGAACGCATTATGTACAAATTGCATATTTACGTTTCTTGTATTCTTCTCTCACCGCAGCCATCTGGGCAGCATTACACGCACACAGTATCTCCACAATGCGGTCTTCATTACTGTCTAGCTTCTGCCAGTAAATGAGAATTTATCAAGTATTGCAGATATAATTCATGATGCAGTGCTACTGGCATATTCAGGGATGCGCAAAGCCCCCTGCCCGCCCTTTCCAACCCCTTACTGACACTTAAAAAAACAAACAAAAAACCCCCATCACTTCGCAAGTTCAAGCTTGAGGAATTTTAAGTCTGAACAGACGTCAATGCATTTTTTCGTAATACAGTGTATAATTATGTCGTTGGCTGCTATGAAAGATGACTGTCACCACTGTACACAATAAATGTTGATTACATTTATTTTTTGGGGTGGGCGGTGGTGGGTGGGTGGTGGTGCGGGGATGGAGGAGGAGGTCCCCCACCATCCCGACTCCCTTGTGCTTTCTATGACATCTCACCTGGAGAGCTTTTTGCACGCACTCAGCATCGTAGGTGTGGCGTGGGGTTAGCAGGGCCACGCAAGCCTCTTCAAAGTTCCCAGATAATTCTCCTCGTATGTCTTCTATTATGTCCTAGATGATAAAAGTGAAAGAGGGTTAATAAGATGTTAAGAAATACCACATTACTATTTCTTGTTCCATTCCCCACATTTTATCCACATCCCACAAATTTTCAGCGTTTTTTTCACTTTCTACTTCTTTGAAATCCAATATCTCTCCTTTTTTAAACCTTGCGGTTCAATATTTATCAAGCCATTTATCTGCTTATTAAAGTTCATTGTTGCTAACTCTGCATTAAGAGGCTTGCGTTAATTGGCTTGTCTTGCGTGGGCATTGGCATTGTTAATTGACCATACATTAAGCAATAAATCACCATTAATGAAACACCAATAAGAGCACTATGTTTACTGGGAATAAAAGCAGTACCAGGAAGGACAAAAGGGGGGAATCGCGCATTTAAACTTATACTGCTAACTTCTGCTTTTGTTTGCATGTTGCTGACTTATACATACTATTTATCCTCAATGACTTGTATTGTATAAGTCACACAGCCTTTATCAAAAACAGGTAGCATGTTACATAACATGACTATTGAGCCTAGATCAGTGTAAATATATTGATTTTGGTCTGGAAAAGCCAGTTCTCAAAAACGGATTGAAAAATAAATGAAAGTCACAGTATTAATGTTATAGATATGGAAACACGTATACAGATGTTGAAAGCCTAAACAAATACAACATTAAACAATAAGAATACACTTGTAAGATGTAAATGTGGTGGTTTATAGACGTGACCAAGTCTTGATCACACTACTTAAGATTTTACACCAGGTCATTGGCTCATTTGCTGATCAATCAATCATTTCTCATATACTTGCATCGACAGTCCATTCATCGCACAATACTAATCAATCATATAATCACTCACACACTCTTTCAACCCAATGACCAGTACCTAATTAGCAGGCAGGTGCCACGGTGCAGTGTGTAACTATGTGCGATGAGTTTGCTCAACACCCACCACCATACCGACCGACAATCGAACCCACCACCTTCTGGTGACGAGTCCAATACCCTATCAACCACTCGACTACAGAAGCAAAAGATTGTTTATGATTAGACGAGTCCAGTAGGCCGCCCTGATCCACCTGGTCCGCTGGACTGTTGTACATGAAGCGGAAATGACCGGCTCCTCGGGCGTCCTGATGCCACGGAACGAGCCCTGGAGGGACGCGCAGACATCGTCCAGGTGGGAGTCCTGGAGCGCCGGGGCTGCGGTGATGGTCCCCTGAGGGATGGAATTTTGAACTGTGTCTATATTGACATTGACACCAGGATGAAAGATAAAAAACACGGGTAAAAGCATACATACAGCGCATAGTCTTCTTATATATCCATGCATATTATACGCAGAGTTCATAGCAGGAAAGTTTGTCTAGTAAGCACACAGATATAGGTCAGATATGCATTTTTCTTGTGCCTGGATTTTTAAAAAACTGGCAGAAATAGAAATTGACAAGCTAGATAAAACATGCATGCAAAATCGTAGTAAAACACAAGGAAAAGATGTGGGAAGGAAAAAAATCGGGGGCCATCATTCACAAACCCAAGTTTTCGGGACGCAGAGATATCCATTGCATATTGGGGGACTTCCACCCGCAGGAAAGTTTTTGAAATTCTGTCTGCTGTCAAGTGCACGTAGAGATGGTAGGTGGAATTTTAATGTGCAAAGCAAGCTTTAGAATGCACATTAAATGTGGACCGAACTGTGCACTGCAGACCAAGTATCGCTGTAACGGACGATCATATCAAGGATGCACTGAGAATGCACATGAACAATGCCCTTAATAAAATATGGGTCTGCTGTCAAGGCGCAGCTCAAACACAAAGAATAGATGTGGGTAGAGCAAAAAGAAGGTGGAATTCAGCGAATGTGCAAAGAGAAATTTAGAATGCACATTAAATGCAGAGACCGAACATGCTGCAAAAGGGGACCGTGGTACCGCTGTAACGGACGATCATACCAAGGATGAGATCTGAGAATGCACATGAACAATGCCCTTAATAAAATATGGGGTCAGACATGTAAGTTGAAAGCATATATGGTCGAAATTACCGTGAATGCGCGTCACGGGGATTAGATTAGCAAAGAAAAATCAAGGATGAGTTCGAGAAACGAGGCAAATTACCTTTACAAGCAACGGGACTTTCGCATTACTTGCTTCAAGATTTTGTCTAAAGGAAAACGGGGGTGCACACACTTCCTACCATCTACAGCTACATACTGGTTGATATAGTCACCACACCACCATCTCATAATTTAATCGTAAATATCATGAGCGCTCATCATGCTTCTCAATTAATTGCATCCTGTGTGCAGCACACGTTTGGTTGAATGCCATTAATTGCAATAAATGTCAATGGTGCTAAGATGTTTATCTGCATGAAATCAATAATCAATAGAATAGTTGAATGATAATGCATTTTACTATCCTATGTTCAAGACATTTTAATTCAGATCTCATCATGTTTTGATGAAATGTTTAGTAGATACTGATTAGGAGCACCCACAATAAAAGCAAAACACAAAAACGTAAAATAGAAATAAAACAAAAAACAAAAAACAAAACACTCATATATACGCTACTGCCTATTTTAGGGTTCCAGTGACATACCCCCCACCATGCAAAATTTAATAAATCTGCATATAAAAATGTACCGTTTTGTACATGCACTGTATCTTACCCGGGGGATGGATACTTGAACCCTCAATATTCTGGCAAAATCAAAAGCCCTGCAAGGCAAATCCCGTGTGGAATTCGAATAGGCCACAACCCAGTGTATCCAAGACCTGGATAAAATTATGACAATGTGGGCGGGAGCGGAGGGAGGCGGGCCGCTCTTTATCTGTCACTGAACTGTTACTAATTTGTAGAGTAGGAATTTACTTGACATAGTTCGGTGCTGGAAACAGGTGGGGCAGGACGGCAGGTCCCTTCTTCCAGTTAAGTCAAGTTTGCCAACATTGTGTCAAGGTAATCCCTTTTGCACTTTGCAAATCAATTTATCACGTACAGAAGGCCATTGTTTTTTCATGTTGGCAATACAATAGTTACATAACCAGCGTTTGGAATCTACATGCCTTTATGAAATGATGTAACTAAGGGCCATCACTTCCGGCTTGTGTTGCCACTTTAAATTAAACCTCGTTTACTAGAAAAGCATTTGGCCATTTTTGACATTAGTTCGAAATCTACCAGATAATCACTATCGCGACCTCATCAAGACAAATTAATAAGGTGTTCAAACCCACTGCATATGACTACTCCATAGTTATTCTTTAAATTTGTGTGATACAAACGGCAGACCCGACAACCTTTACTTTTTTGCTCACACATTAAATGCGTGATCAACCCAAGAGCATGATGCAATCATCTCATTACCCTTGTTTCCTCGTTTTACTCAATACTCGCAAGTTCAACAATATGACTTTGAAACAATCGCTGAAGGTGAATGGTATCCTCGATAAACATTCCATATTGGCTATCAACTTTGAATTAACTTAGAAGATCAATGCTTACTGTAAACACTAAATAATATCTTTGATTATTGTCGTAGTTAATTGATTTGACGACTTCGACAGCAACAATAGATGTTGAATGAAGTATCCCATACATGTTAGACATTACGAAATTGCATTTTAATAAATTAAGAAGCCATTAGTCACCATGGTTTTCCTATATACAGTACCAGTTCTGAAATAAACATCTTGGGTGAAATAATACAAGTTTACTGTGCGAACGTGATGAAGAAAGCAGTGCAGGTAGTTAATAAATGCTGTAAATCTGTCAAGTCCATCTGATGCCTCTTGTCGTTGACAGTATATAACATATAGTGTATAACATCGCATAATCCTTGCATAGGAACCGACGCCATGCAGCTGATCTTTTGGTCAATTTGGTGTATTTGTGGTTTAGGAGAAGTGCTAGCTGCGGGCGAATCTGGTATGTCTTGTTTTTCTTGTTCTCGTTCTTGTTATTCTCCTTGTTCTTCTTGGTCTTATTTTTGTTCATCTTGTTCTTGTTCTTCTTATTTTTGTTCATCTTGTTCTCATAATTCCTCACTCCTTCTGTGCCATATACATAGTTTGAACTAGTATCGTGGATGGTTGGAAGGGGACAATAAAATCTAGCTTATTTCAGCTTGCTGTGACTCACAGGAGCCAGAGATCGTGGGTAATAGCCAACTCAACATCTATGACAAATTTGATTCCACAAAGGTAGGAAAATATCTAGAGTTGCAAAATAAAATGGCATTTACATTTCATATCATGTCAAAATGTGAACAATGATCTAATCATGTGTATGAACAAACATTCTTTTTCATCCAAAGTATTACATACACAAAACGTAAGGATCTAAAGGCCTAACTTAAACAAGTAACCAAAAGTAATTGCTAACGTATATTGAAAACATGAGAACGAAGAAGATGTTTATACCTGCAGAACCACATGATGGAAAAGCTAGGTAGCAATTTTAAGTTATGGGACATATGTTACAGGTTACCAAAAGTAATTGCTAATATCTATTAAAACACGCATCACTTCAAACCGTGCAAGTGTGGAAGGGGGGCTGCATATGTAACCAACAACCCACTATCAATGAAGACTAGATAGTATTGGATTGTTACTCTTTATTATCGTTATTTTGTTCACCCAAAGCGTGGACTAGTTGTTGACGTGAACAGTCCGGCTCAGGCAGATGGACACATCACCTCAGTGACGTTCATCGCAGGAAGCGACGGCTCCAACACACCGTGGCAGACAAGGACCAACCTCTTTGTCAGTCTAGCATTGGGCACTAAGTACCAGTTTGTTACATTTCTCACGTTTTTGGTTTCAAGACAAGTTATGTAAATCAACTACGTTTGGCAATCATAAGAATATTTAAGTTCCAAAGTATTTTTTTCTAAAAATATATCTGTGGAAAATTTTCAACTTTTGAATTTTGTCCCATTAATATTTTGATTTGATGGATAGTCAGTTCAGTACAAAATGGTTCTATGATTTTAAAACAACCACCCTATGATTTTAACTCAAGTAATAAATAAGCCATATAGGCTTATATAATGATAATTAGTTGGTGTTCATCGCTAGATATCATATACAAAGTGACCATGGTAATGGTCAAGACTAAAAGCCATATAAAATAAACATCAACATTTAATGATGACCCTTTCCCACGGCTATATTAATTTTACAGTCTAAGATATTATAGTAGTATGCTCATCACTCATCTTATAACAATAACAACTTTTAGGGGAATGTATAAAGTATTCGGAGTGAATAGAGAGCAGATAGAACAGAGTATATATTCTTTGCGTATGCATTGTCCAATAGTATAGTCTCGGATTAAATATATAGTGTCCTCAATTAAATTCAATATGACACGTCAAAGTTAAGATTTACAATTATACCAGATGGTTGAATATATACACACTTCACGAAACATTATCATTTTAACGTTTTAAATCAGGTATATGAAAATATTGTACACATAAGTTTCACCTAATCGATAGCATATACAAAACAGAAATAAAACACACATGGTTTCCAGGGCCAATATAACTAAACGGTATAGATGGTGAATAATACTCATCAGCCATTTTTACATTCTGAAGAAACTACTTTTATTTTACCAATACCACTCACTGCAATCACCAAAATGGTAAATCAATAGAGTAACATTATTACCCTAGTAGAGATTTCTTAGCATCTGGATGCATCACAGTAAAGAAGGGATAAAATCCTTACGCAGATGCTTTTTGGAGGACATTCCTTCTTCATCAGTTTCTGGTGGCAAAGTGCGACTGTTCTCAAGAAAGGTCCCACTGCCAGATACAAGCATAAGTTCGTGTCGATACTGGGTGAATGGGAGAAAGACAAACGTATTTCCACATCCATGTACAGTAGGATCTACCCCACCTTGGAAGAGATCCCTAAGTTTTACGGACTTCCTAAGGTACATATAAAAGACACACCATTACAACCTATAATTCCAAGCATAGGCAGTATTACGTACCCAGCGCCAGCGCCGAGGTTTCTTTCATCTGTCTTAAGTCCTAGGCAAGGCCCAACATTCCATCAAGAATAGTGAAGACGTCGTCCAGAATATTAGAGACCTAGAGGTACCCCCAACCCGTGAGTTAGTATTGTACGATGTCTCGGCCCTCTTCACAAGTTTACCCGTGGATGATGCTATCACCATCACCCGAAGAAGACTAGAAGGAGACGACACACTGAGCATGAGATGCGAACTCGACGTTGATCAGTTGACCACAATTCTGAAATTCTGCCTAGAAACAACTTACTTTATGTGTGATGGAGTGTTCTATCGCCAGATGCAAGGAGCACCCCCATGGGCTCACCTGTATCCCCAGCTGTGGCAGACCTGACTATGGAAGACTTTGAAAAGAATGTCTTGGACCACGCGCCGGTAAAACCAACAGTTTGGTATCGGTATGTCGATGACACATTTACTGTGCTTCCTTCTAACCAGATAGAAGAATTCACAACATATCTCAACTCCATGAACCCCCACAAACAGTGTACTACAGAAGGTGAAATGAACAACAAGTTGGCTTTACTGGACACAGAGACTACTGAACGTTTAGAAAATGGAAATCTGAAAATCTCAGTATACCGCAAACTGACTCACATGGACCAGTATTTGAATTGGATGAGTAACCACCACCTTGAACATGAGAGATCCGTAGTCTGTACCCTCCGTCGTAGAGCGGAACATCTCATTACAGATGAATCAGATTGCCAGAAGGAAGAGAAGAATGTCATTGAGGTGTTACTCATGAACGGCTACAAACCCTAGTCATTTAAGATCCCTGAGAAGCGCCCATCGAAAGACAACCCAGAAACAATGAAGGTGCACACCCTAAGTTCCCAGTACATATCCCATATATGCTAAGAACTTCTGAAGTATTACAGGGAGTCTTTTGAAATCATGGAGTACCCAGCTATCACAAACCATTCAACGCCTTGAGGTCAAATCTTGTCAGACCCAAAGATAAGCCTGACCCTCTGAAGAAATGCGGGGTGGTTTATTGCATCACTTGTCCTAAATGCAATTGAGAGTACGTTGGTGAGACTGGTCAGAATCTTGGTACGAGATTATCAGAACATTTCGACAAGACCAACCCTGAGTCGGCTGTGCAAATACACACTAGCCAGACTGGACATGTGATTCCGAAGAAGAGCTGCAAGGTCATTGGTGATTGGCCAAGAGGAAAGCTGGAGCCGGGGGAAAACCCTGGAGGCCCTCAAGATCGCCACCCGCAGACCCAGTGACCACCCTCAACCTCAAACAAGGCAAGGTGGTCCCCCCTGTATTGACGAAACTTCTACACGTGACTGGGAATTCCACCCATGTTATCACAGAAGAGTAGCACTAAGTGTGTTGTACAAGTTCCTATCACAAAGAGAGACACAAGACTAGTCAAAAGCATTAAAAAGTCAAAATAAGTGATTCCAGAAGAGACTTAGAGGTGATTAATTACCGGTACCATGAATCAAGGAGACAAGTTTGGAGATGTGATAGGAACTTGTAATATACACTTAGTGCTACTCTTCTGTGATAACATATCTTACCATGTATTTCAAATTATTCAAAATTTACTTGTCCCTATGAGCCACAATACCGGTATCTGTATCTGTATTTGTGCAAGAATTCACAGAGTATACCATTTCAGTTTACCTGTAAATTATTAAGTAGGTCATGCATACTACATTATTATGTCTGTTGACAAGGAAGCTGTGACTTCGAAATTAATTAAAAAATAAAGACCTTTACCAAGATAATGTGTTAATTTGAGAAAGGAATAGAAAAATAATAAAGTGCCAATACACAGCAGTATAGTGAGAGTACAACAACACGATGAGGCCAACTGCTATATTCCACCTTAGACAATTAGCTCAACACTCCATAGTTATTCTATAAATTTGTGTGATACACACGGCAGACTCCGATAACCTTTACATTTTAGCTCACACATTAAAGTCGTGAACAACCCAAGAGCATGATGCAATCACCTCATTACCTTTGTGTCCTCGTTACTCAATACTCGCACGTTCAAAGACAATGTGACTTTGAAACAGCAGCCGAAGGTGAATGATATCCTTGATAAACATTCTACATTGACTTTCAACATTGAATTAACTTCGAAAATCAATGCTTACTGTAAACACTAAATAACATCTTTGATTATTGTCTTACTTAATTGATTTGACCACTTTGATAGTAAAAATCTGGACATTCATTGGGTATCCCATCCAGATTAAACATTAACAAACTGATTATTGATCAATTATAAGCGATTAGTGACCATGGTGTTCCTATCTATGGTACCAGTTCTGGAATAAATATCTGGGGTGAAATAATACAAGTTTACTGCACGAACGCGATGAAGAAAGCGGTGTATGTAGTTCATCAATGCTGTAAATCTGTCAAGTCCATCTGATGCCTGTTATCAGCAGCTGTTATTTAAGGTCTAGTGTACAACATCACATCATCCTTGCATAGGAACCGACGCCATGCAGCTGATCTTTTGGTCGATTTGGTGTATTTGTGGTTTAGGAGAAGTGCTAGCTGCGGGCGAATCTGGTATGTCTTGTTTTTCTTGTTCTTGTTCTCCACACATAGTTTGAACTAATATCGTGGATGGTTGGAAGGAGACAATAAAATCTAGCTTATTTCAGCTTGCTGCGACTCGCAGGAGCCAGAGATCGTGGGTAATAGCGAACTCAACATCTATGACAAATATGATTCCTCAAAGGTAGGAAAATATCTAGATTTGCAAAATAAAATGGCATTTGCATTTCATATCATGTCAAAATGTGAACAATGATCTAATCATGTGTATGAACAAACGTTCTTTTATCCCCAAAGTATTAATGTTAAACATACACAAAACGTAAGGGTCTAAAGGCCTAATTTAAACAAGTAACCAAAAGTAATTGCTAACGTATATTGAAAACATGTTTGGTGTATTCCGTCAAGAGAACGAAGAAGATGTTTATACCTGTAGAACCACCTAATGGAAAAGCTAGGTAGCAATTTTAAGTTTCGGGATACATGTTACAGGTTACCAAAAGTAAGTTCTAATATCTATTGAATCATGTATCAATTAAAGCATTGCAAGTGTGGAAGAAAATTGCATGTGTAACCAACAACCCACAGTCAATGAAGACTAAATAGTGTTGGATTGTTACTCTTTATTATCGTTATTTTGTTTGCCAAAAGCGTGGACTAGTTGTTGACGTGAACACCCGGCTCAGGCAGATGGACACATCACCTCAGTGACGTTCATCGCAGGAAGCGACGGCTCCAACAACACACGGTGGAGGACAAGGACCAACCTCTTTGTGAGTCTTGCATTGAGCACCAAGTACCAGTTTGTTACTTTTCTCTCGTTTTTGGTTTGAAGACACGTTAGGTAAATCACCTGCATTTGGCAATCGTAAGAATATTTCCATTCCAAAGTATTTCTTTTCTAAGAATATATCTGTGGAAAATTTGTATCTTTTGAATTTTGTCCCATTAATATTTTGATTTGATGGATAGGCAGTTCAGTACAAAATGGTTCTATGATTTTAAAACAACCACCCTATGATTTTAACGCAAGTAATAAATAATCCATATAGGCTTATATAATGATAATTAGTTGGTATTTATCGCTATATATCATATTCCGAAGTGTACAAAATTAGAGTTAAATTTGTGCTTAATTTGTGCTTCTTCAATTCATTCCCAGTTTGGCGTCTTTCGTCAAGAAAACGAAGGAGATGAATGTAGCTTTAGAATCACCCAATGGAAAAAGCTGGGTAGGAATTTTATCAACGGAAATACCTATCAGGTATGTTCACATTACTTAGTTTAGGGGTTCCTTCCTGACCACGTGGAACTTTGGTCCAATTCGATTAATTGTTTGTCAAAAACGAATAAATTACAAAATGAAGAAATGAAGAAGGCGCTGCATAAGTACAGTTCCTAGCTTTTGCAAGTTGCTGGTTCTGTATAGCTATCAAGAGAGCAAAGTTGAGAAGCATTTACAATAATGCATAATACTGCACTATAAAACATATGTTGTGCTTGTCTATATAGATTGACATGGACTGGTGTGTTCCTGTAGAAGAGGGCGACTTTATTGGTTTCTTCTGGAGTAGGTATGGGGTGATTTCCTACACGGATGCCAGTGACTTAGGAGGGAGCACAGTGTAAGTTATGTGACTGATTTCTGCTATTGGCATGCAATCGAAACTAAACTAAATCATTCATTAGAATAGTTTCACTATGAAGTGGCGCTGAAATGGTATTTTAAGATTTCTGACACATATATGTATGTGGCACCTCAAGGCTGACTTGTACTGTATCAGTGCCCAGAAATGGTTACCAAAGTAATTTTGATTACCTATAACCATAATTATTAACTTTACAGTGAATCGCGCACTGTATCGTGAAAATATACATATTGCAATATTAGATGGAGAGGTGAGCATAAGCTCTATTAAGTCTTCCATATGTCTGCAGGCGATACTGTTACGGAAGTGGCTCTGGAGCCTCCAAACCGGAACTTGGTGGAATGGTGCAGCTGGGCATCGATAGTTATTCGTACCGGACGTATGCCTTTCAGGCTTCTATGTGCGGTAAGGACTTAGCTGATGACTTCTGTATACATGCCCGACCTTTCCATGAAATGTACTGGGTTACAACTGTGGCAAACTATAAAATGATTTGAACATGTTGCTTTTGGCTTTCAGCATGTGACTGTGATTCTGCCCAGTGTGACGCTCAAGATGACCTTTGTGAACTTAAAAAGGTAAGACTATGCAGGTTGCTAACTGAAAAATCTAGTTATAAATACATGTCTTACAAGATTTAGATGTTGTCAGCACCTGCTGATCTCCTAATCCTTAATCCTTGTGTTGTTATGTTTTGATTCATGTTCTGTATTATATTCATGTAATATTGAAAACAGTAGTGTTTTGTAATTTAAGTTGGTTCATTTTACATTATATTCTGATGATGACCGCAAGGTTGAAAATATCTAATTAAAATGTGAATAAAAAAGATGTTGGTTCTATCTTTTATAATATAAACACATGTACTAATGAATATCCGATTTCCATTTGATTCAAGTCTATCAAAAAGTTTCTTGATAAAAACAATTCAATTTCTTGTTCAATTTTCTCTGATCTGTTTTCCGATCATATTATGATAATA
>CM032664.1:60528692-60669361 GCA_019095985.1 Streblospio benedicti | reverse complement strand
CGTTCAGTTACGTATTGTCGTCTTCTCTAGGCTGCACATTTCTCTTAAAACTTTCATCCAATACAAAATTTAAAAAAAATTAAACCGGCCAATGATGCACTGGCGTGAACCCTCTTCTATAATGCGTATGTGCCTTGTAAACTGTAAAACAAAGTAGTGGGTAATTTGGTGATTGAACTCACCACTTGACGAGATTAGAATAGTGACTGGGTATATACCTTGGTTATTATTTGCGTCTGGTTATATTTTGCGTCACCAGCTCCATTTTCGATGGTGTGGTTATATTTTGCGTTAACGCTGTCAATTCTTTCATTGGGAAAGGTAGTTCTACGAAGGTTTCTGTGACACGAGAAGCAAGTTAATAATGGACATTGAGGTCTAAGGGGAAACAGACATCTAGTGTTGAAACAAAGTGACATGTTATATAATTCAAATATAATGGAAACAAATTCTTCATGGGTAATCAATAATTTCAAACGCATGTCAAAAGCACGTCAAACAACGGTTTTCTGTGTTTCAGCAGAGATTATTTAATAGCCGTAACGCTCTTTGATTTCAGGCTCCCTATGAGTCTGACAATGATGACGAACTTCCTGCCTATGACGAACTTCCTATCTATGATGAGCTTCCTACTGAACCAGGTAACTGTGTGCACGTACATGTATACGCCCAAAATACTACGAGTGTGCTAGCGGGGGTATGAAGTCAATACCTAGAAATAGTTTGCCACCACTGAGTATATAATACTAAAAAATATAATGAAGATTTTTTGCCACATTGATCTTTGAGATTAAGTTATATCTATAGACTCTACGTCATGTTATAACTTTGTATTTTGTATCAAATTTTATGTTTTTGGCTACTAATACTAATTGTAGTGGTGGCATCTTATAGGATTTTACTCACGCCTCAAGGATCAAATACATCTTGACTGTACATTACATGTACATGTACACATGCAGTATGTGTTTACTCTTGAATAAGGAACTTGCTACAACATTAACCGTATTGTATTCTCAATAGACGTAAGATAGCTATACCATAATATTATTTCAAAGTTTTAGCACCACGTTTTATTACACGTAGACAGTATCCAATGTTCGCAGGCACGAGGTTTATATCTCAGAACAAACTTACCACAATATCGATGATCACACTCGACGAGTGTCTGCTTACTTTTCATTATTAAATAAATTATATCATAATGTTTTCATGTCGTGATCAATCTCTCATCTGGAAAAAGCATCCTTCAGACAATATGACTAAATATTAAAGTTTCATAGTATTATAACAAATATACATCACATCCATCAAAATAAATTATAAAATACAATCATACAAAGTATTATTCACACAAATAAAGTTAAACGAAAAAGAGGTCGACCTCTTGTAGAGAGTGGTCGAAGATGCTGTCTGTTATTCGTTTCAAATAAGCTTATAAGGTCTATTGCATTTAATTTCAGAAACACCCGCCTACTTCGAGGTTTATGCAGATAAGCCTCCCTATTACTTTCTCCACCCCTTTCTCGGCGACCGTGTGCGCTTCGACTCCATCCGCAAAAATGTTTCTCCAGCTGGGACGATTGGATGGGATCCAAATGAAAATTGGTACATTTGTCCCGTTACTGGCGATTACCGTTTCTTTGTTAGTCTTGCATGTCAAAATAATTTCCCAGGTGTGTTGCTAACAAAAATATCAGGCGACGTCACCGAAAACGTGCAGCTCCTTAAATCTAAAGTAGAACCTTACGAAGGCATCGCTTTCACAAGCTCGATGCAATGTATTCTACCATGTGCAGCCGGCGAGAAGGTCTTCGCTGTGACTGCCTGGAATTGTCAAATCGACCCAGAATCGACAAACACTTTTTCTGGAATCCTCTTGTAAACCTAGTACTGTCATCTGTATTATTATTATTGACACGCTATATAAATATCATGTTGTCAGAATTGTTAAAATCACCGAGAATTAAAAAAAAATATGCCGTGTTAGGTGTTGCTCGTTTCTATACAAATCATAATTGAATTATGTAGAAGAGGTCATAGAAATAAATAATCTGCATACTTGTTGTCTTTTGAAACACCACAAGCACACGTTATGTTGCAAAACATCTCGTACATGCATATGGTTATGAATAAGGATCCCCCAAATGCCTAAACCTAGAGGTGAATATTGAGTTACCATGCAGGAAGATTTAGGTAAATAATTGTACATGAACATGAAGCGGTTATGGATTTTACAATTTAGAAATGAGTTATCATTTAGTAGTGATTTCTTAGCATCTGGATTAATCATCGTAGAAGGTATATAAACCTACTCTGATGCTTCTTTCTGTCATATCTTGCGACGTTTCGGTGGACGTTCTACCTGCATCAGGTTTGTATGGCAAAGTGCGCCGAATGTTGTTGTTTTGCACTCTGCTCAAGAACAGTGAAGACTTCGTGAACAACATCAAAGACTCGGAAATTCCACCACCGCGTGAACTTGTCTCCTACGATGTCTCGGCACTTTTTACAAGTATTCCGGTCGAAGACGCTATATCTATCACCAGGAAAAGATTAGAAGAAGATGTAACTCTGAGCACTAGGTGTGAACTGGATGTCGACCAGTTCGTAACTATTTTGAGGTTTTGCCTAGAGACCACATATTTTGTGTGAGAGGGAGTCTTTTTTAGACAAATACAGGGAACCCCGATGGGGTCACCAGTTTCCCCTGCATTGGCTGATGGCACTATGGAGAACTTCGAAAAGAACGTCCTGGCAAGTGCCCCAGTCAAACCTTCTGTCTGGTATAGATATGTAGATGACACGTTCACTGTCTTGCCTTCTAACCAAATCAATGATTTCACCACATACCTTAGCTCGATTGATCCACATATACAGTTTACTACTGAAGGTGAAGTGGACAACAAGTTAGCGTTTCTTGATACGGCTACTGAATTTTTGGAGAATGGCAATCTGAAGATGACCGTTTACAAAAACCGACCCACACTGATCAGTATTTGAACTGATCCAGTAATCACCATTTAGAACATAAGAGATCTGTTGTGCGTACCCTTCTTAGACGTACTGACCGTCTGGTCACAGAAGAAGTAGACCGTAAGAAGGAGACCAAACACGTGAAAGAAGTGCTTATGGTGAATGGTTACAAACCATGGTCATTCAAAATCCAAGAGAAACGTCAACGTCAAGAAACCAAAGAAAACTTGAATGGATCACAGCCCAGATTCCCTGTACAGATCACTTATATGCAAGGAACTTCAGAGGTGATCCAGAGAATCTTCAAAAACCACGGAGTGCCCAGTTATAACAAGCCGCTCAACACCATGAGATCCAACCTGGTCAAGCCCAAAGACAAGTCTGACCCACTAAAGAAGTGTAGTGTAGTTTACTGCATCTTCTGTCCCCCGTGCAAGGAAGAGTACGTCGGCAAGACTGGACATGTGATCCCGAAACAAGAGGTAAAGATCATTGGACAGGAAGAGAATTGGAGCCGAAGAAAAACCCTTGAGGCCCTGAAGATCGCCACACGCAGACCCAAGCTCAACCTGAACCAAGGCAAGACGGTCCTCCCAGTTCTGACAAGACTTCTTCACGTGACTGGGAATTCCACCCATCACGTGACTCAACGCGGAAGCAGAGTGCAAAACAACAACATTCAGCGCACTTTGCCAGACAAGCTTGATGCAGGTGGAACGTCCACCGAAACGTCGCAAGATATGACAGAAAGAAGCATCCGATTAGGTTTATTTACATTCTAGAAATGAGATGTTAAGTTACAACATTCAACACAGTGACCGTGGCAATGGCCAAAACGATCAGCCTCGTAAAAATAAACATCAAATGTTGCCCCTTTCCACTGCTATATTAATTTTACAGTCGAAGATAGTCGTATGCTTTACTTATTTCAAATACTCATCTTATGCCAATAACCATGGACCCAGCATCATGGGAGGGGTGTGTGGTAGGTATACATGTACTGCAATGATTAACAAACACTATACCATACACATTACTACTATCATATAGAAAGTTATCTAATGGCCACAGCGACTTGGGAGCCAGGACATAGGTTTTAGGTTTGATTTATGCTCTAGTTTATACCTTATCACTTCACATTATTGCAATAAGCTGACACAATCCTATGCAATTACCCTTTAAATATTTCCACTACGTAGGTGGAATTCGCTAATGTGCAAAGCAAGCTTTAGAATACACATTAAATGTGGACCGAACCGTGCACCGCAGACCAAGTACCGCTGTAACGGACGATCATACCAAGGATGCACTGAGAATGCACATGAACAAAGCCCTTGATAAAATATGGGTACGTAAGGTGATCAATTACCCGAGGCGCAGCTCAGATTAGCAAAGAAACATCAAGGATGAAAAGGCAATGGTCAGCATTACTTGCTTCAAGATTTTGTCTAAAGGAATATGGGAGAGCACAAACTTCCTACCATCTACAACAACATGCTGGTTGATAAAGTCACCATACGACAATATAATAATTTAATCGTAAATATCATGAGCGCTCATCACATTCAATTAATTGCACTCTGTGTGCTACACATGTTTCGTTGGATGTTATTAATTGCAATTAATGTCAATGGTACTAAGATATTTGCTTGCATGAAATCAATAATCAATAGAATAGTTGAATGATAGTGTATTTCACTATCCCATGTTCAAGACATTTTAATTCAGATCTCAGCATAAAGTTAATTCAATCATCAAACAAAAAACACAAAATAAAAACAAAAAAAAAACAAAAAACAAAAACACTCGTAGATACGCTACTGCCTAGCAGGGTTCCAGTGACATGCCAATGACCTGTCAAAATTTAATAAATCTGCATCTAAAAATTGCATAGCTCTGTAGATACGTTATATTTTACATAGGCGGTGGATACTCGAGGCCCCACAATATTCTGATAAAATCATAGGCCCTGCAAGGCAAATCCTGTGTGGAATTCGGGTAGCCCCAAGCCCAGCGTATCGAAGACCTGGATAAAAATTATGACAATGTAGCTCGGAGAGGATGGCCGCTCTTTATCTGTCACTGAACTGGTACTAATTTGTGGAGTAGGGCTTTACTTGAAATAGTTCTGTGCTAGAAACAGGTGGATCAGGTCCTTCTTCCAGTCAAATCTGTCAACCTGGTGTCCAGGTAATCCCTTTTGCGCGTTGCAAATCAATTTATCACGTACAGAGGGCCATTGTAATTTCATATTGGCAATACAATAGTTACATAAACAGCGTTTGGAATCTACACGCCCTATAAAATAATGTAACTAAGGACCATCACTTCCGGTTTGTGTTGCTACTTTAAATTAAAACGTGTCTGCATTTGATGTCCATGTTTGCCATTTTTGGCTTTAGTTAAAAATCTACCAAACAATCGCTATCGCGACCTCATCAAGACAAATTGATAAGGTGTTCAAACCCACTGCATATGACTACTCCATAGTTATTCTATAAATTTGTGTGATACAAAAGGCAGACCCCGACAACCTTTACAGTTTTGCTCACACATTAAATGCGTGATCAACCCATGAGCATGATGCAATCACCTCATTACCTTTGTGTCCTCATGTTACTCAATACTCGCACGTTAAAAAACAATGTGACTTTGAAACAGCAGCCGAAGGTGAATGGTATCCTTGATAAACATTCTACATTGACTTTCAACGTTGAATTAACTTCGAAGATCAATGCTTACTGTAAACACTAAATAGTATCTTTGATTATTGTCTTACTTAATTGATTTGACACACTTCGACAGTAAGAATCTGGACATTCATTGGGTATCCCATCCAGATTAAACATTAACAAACTGCATATTGATCAATTAGAAGCAATTAGCCGCCATGGTAGTCCTGTATATAGCACCAGTTCTGGAATAAATATCTGGGGTGAAATAGTACAAGTTTACTGCGCGAACGCGGATGAAGCAAGAGTACAGGTAGTTCATCAATGCTGTAAATCTGTCAAGTCCACATGATGCCTGTTGTCAGCAGCTGTTATTTAAGGTCTAGTGTACAGCATCACATCATCCTTGCATAGGAACCGAAACCATGCAGCTGATCGTTTGGTCAATTTGGTGTATTTGTGGTTTAGGAGGAGTTCTGGCTGCAGGCGAATCTGGTATGTCTTGTTTTACTTCTTCTTCCTATTCGCCTTGTGCTTCTTGTCCTTGATCTTCTTGTTCTCGTTCTTTTTGGTCTTGTTTTGTTCTTTCTTTTCCTCTTGTTCATTTCGTTCTTCTTCTTCGATTCATCCCCAACTAATAATTACCACCTCCTTCTCCATAGATATACAGAAAACTAACGTTGTGGATGGCTGCAACTAAGCTATTATATTCACCTAATTCCAGAATTTCATGAATTTCAGCTTGCTGTGACTCTCAGGACCCAGAGATTGTGGGTAATAGGGAACTCAAGATCTATGACAAATGCGATTCCAAAAAGGTAGGATAATCTCCAAATTTGCAAAATAGAATGACATTTATATTGTGTACAAATGTGAGGAAGTATCGAATCAATTGTATGAGCTCTCCATCATCCATGAAACGTGGGGATAAAAAAAAAATCGCTAGGCCTATTTTTCTGAAGTTACCAAAAGTAATTGCTAATATTTACCGAAAAAATGTGTTCCAAATCCGTGTAATTATGAAAGGTCGATTGCATGTGTTCCCAGTCCACAGCCAAAGAAGACTGAATATTGTTGCATTGTGTCTTCATTATTTCCAAAGCGTGGACTAGTTGTTGACGTGAACAGCCCGGCTCAGGCAGATGGACACATCACCTCAGTGACGTTCATCGCAGGAAGCGACGGCTCCAACAACACACGGTGGAGGACAAGGACCAACCTCTTTGTGAGTCTAGCTGATTATTATAGGCCCAGACAGTACCGAACAATAGATAAAAAGTCGCGATCACTATTGGTGTTACAGCAATTGTTGAGCATTCCTGTCCTTTAAACGTCATTTGTGTGAACATAAAACGAATCATCACCTAAGCTATTCCATAGTAAAAAGTTTGATATGAACATTCCTGGCTCTCTGGCAAGATCGGTTTTTAGATAATCTATACTCCAAAGCATATTGCTGTTTGTTGATTGCACGTGCTGCATTTAACATTTGTAGTTTCATCTTATATATTTGAAATATAAACTCAATGATAGGATCCAGAAGTTACGAATGAGTACTCTAGCATTTATGTTCCTGAGTATTTTTCCTCAAAATATATTTGTGGAGTGTTCTTATTGAATGAAAAACATCTGTCGATAATGCACATCGCAAGAAACAGTGTATCATGTTGGATATGACCAACATTGGAGAGGAATTAACCCTTGCTATATATATATTATATTCATTACTAGTTTGGGGTTTTTCGCCAAGAGAACCAAGGAGAAGAGTGTACCTTCAGAATCACCCAATGGCAAAAGCTAGGTAGTAATTTCGACAATGGAAATACTTATCAGGTATGATCACATAATTTAAGTTTGAATGTATACGATTGTAAATGATATTCTGATTACGAGACGCTACTAACTGCATAAGCTTGTCCTTTGCCCAGATAAGTAATTTTCATGAGCTTCGCAGTTCCTCTTTTTCACGTGATGAGAAGAGGCTCACTACACATGATCTACCAGACATATTCATAGGAACGCTCATGTTCATTCCCTATTCGACAGTGAGCATACATTCCTTTTGTCACTTAGACCGTTGGTGCAGGATTTGCGCCTGGCATTTAAGAGACAACCAACAATATCCAACATAGGTAAATGTACACATAAGTAATAATGCTATTTTTGCGAGTGAGTTGATGACTGACCACGGCTGTTCGTTCCCGACCATATAAATTGGGGAACTAGGAACCAGTAATCTGCTAGTAGTGCTAGACCACATGTTATCATGGTTCTGTGGCGGTTTTGTATATCTAGGGGTGTGTGGGGGGCATGTGCATATCAAAGTTATAGTGTACTATAAACATATGTTGTGTTTGTCTATGCAGATTGACATGGACGGATGTGTTCCTGTAGAAGAGGGCGACTTTATTGGTTTCTTCTGGAGTAGGTATGGCGTGGTTTCCTACACCGATGCCAGTGACGTAGCAGGGAGCACAGTGTAAGTTTAATATGTGACTGAACTCTGCTTTACGTGGCTCTGGAGCCTCCAAACCGGAGCTTGGGGGACTTGTGCAGCTGGGCATCGATACATATTCGTAGTTCGTTCAAATCTATGTGCGGTATTACGTTATAAGATGGTATATGTGCCTCCAATAAGCTGTATTAAATTGTCCAAACTGTCTGTTTGAACATGCTGCTTTTGACTTTCAGCATGTGACTGTGATTCTGCCCAATGTGACGTTGAATATGACCTTTGTGAACTTCAGATGGTGCAACTGGGCAAAAAAGAAATTAGTATCGTATATCCGATTTGTATGCCCTTGTTTACTTCTAATGTGCGGTAATATACACATACTTAGGATTTCTGTATATGTGCCTCAATTTTAACAGAATTTTGAAAAAAAGGTGGGTTACAATTGTGGCAAAAAATAAAATGATTTAAACATCCTGCTTTTAAGATTCACAATGTGATTTCTATTGAATTTTCTTATAACGTTTTCCCGACCATATCTTTGTATAACAATGCAATGTAAAGAAACTATAATTATAAAAATTAAAAAATTTAATATCTGTATATCCCACTTTCATGTATATTCAACTTGGACTTCGCCCTTCAGTTAGAATGAACCCATGGGCTAAACCTAATTAAGAATTTTGAAAAAATGAAAAGAGATTCATACATCCCAAAACAGTACTCGTTCTATACATTTATCTTCTAATCCATTGTTGTATTGTAAGATAACAATTCAATTTTTAATATATATTTCTTATAACTGTTTCCCCGACCATATCACTATTATAACAATGCAATTGACTACATTAAACGATTTTATTCAGTAACACAATAAAGTTTACAATCTCATTTTCATGAATCTTCTTATCGAGCTACCACCATGTCCAGCCCTCTGGACTCACTCCATGGGTCAAACGAGATTGTGTAAAATGACCACACTACCACAGCATCAATTAATGTGCGTTCTATTATTTCATCTTCTACAGATGGTGAATTGTGAGTCCCAAAGTGTATCCTCTGTTAATATTTCTCCTCCAAGTGCTTGGCTACCCACATTCTGCGACAGGTAATTTTTGAAATCTGCACTTCATTCAATAATAATAATAATCCCAACTGAAAAGCAATACAAACAAGCATTTGGTATCTCTTGTTTGAAAATATTCATCGTCCATTACCTCTAAACTCAACCCCATTCTTAATTCACACTCTTCTGTGTAATCTCTTATTTCATGACTTTAATGGCATGAATCTAATGTGCCCTCCAAAGTATTTTTACTTTTACAGATGGTATTCAGCAGTCCGCAAAATATCTTCTCTGACGCAAAATTCTCGACGATGGTTTGCGCTACCCAAAGCCATTCTGATTCCACAGGTAATTTTGGTGACGCAAATATTGCCACTCATTCAATAATAAAGGTTATAATCCCTATAACAGTAACGAAAAATCATAAAATTTTATCTTTTCAATTTTATAGGTTTACATTGTTTGAAAATATTCATATTTCATTACAGGGTAGTACAATGTCCAATAAATTCACACTCTTCTATTTACTGAGAGGTTCTTCATGAAATATTTAACACATTTGTGGAATGTGAAGCCATTATAAATGACCTACATCTTTTGTTTAAAGTATTGTGGTCAAACGTGGTGTGACAATCTGTGGTTTCCTCAATGTGATGAGACACTCACACTTTATTAGTTCATAAAACATTGCATTTTCATTAGCATGATTAAAAAACTTTTGAACAAAGTTTCAAAAGTAGGCCAATGGCCTTGAGTTTGTCCTTTTTCTCCAGCAGTTGATGGGGGAGACACGGTATGTTTCAGTTAGGATGTCTCTGGCATCAAGACCTCCAGGTGCCAGCTCTCTTTCTTTGATAAAAAAAGACAATACCATGGCAGCTGGTGGTGTGACACACAGGAACAAACAATGATAGGCATTGAGGTCTTATGTACACTAAGGTGTGAAACATTCTCCAATCCTAGTGTCAAAAGCTTCCAGTCATAAGTTTGGGGTCCCGCTTGGGCAAATCGATAAATTAGCATATATGGATATTCAAAATATAAACTGAAAAACTTTTTATATCATATATTGACACTGGTGGAATCTTGCTTATCTATAATTTTCAAATTTGCTCAAGGTTCCAGCTCAGATCCCAGCTGTCCCAAAATAAGGTTTTCTCTCACATTAACCACTAACTCTCTCTTTGAAAAGGCTCCCTTTATGAGCCTGACAATGATGACATGGATGTCTTCAAACAAACATCTAGTGTTGAACTTCCTATCTTGAAATATAAAGCTTACTTTCGTCATGGAACAGGTAACTTCAAATACCGATCAGCACGTCAAATAAGGTTATACCCCCCTAAACAATGATGACAACTTCCTGCACGAACTTCCTATCTATGTGGAAGCTTCCCTACTGGAACAGGTAACAGTGTGCACGTAAAAATGTATACCCCCAAAATACTACAAGTGTGCCACCGGGGGTAATACCTAGAAATATAGTGCCACCGCTGAGTATATAATACTAAAATATAATGAAGCCTTTCCGCCACATTGTTCTTGGAGACTATTAGGGCCGCTATAAGTTATAGACTCTACGCCATGTCTTAACTTTCTATTTTGTGTAAAGTTTTATGTTTTTGGATTTGTAGGTTTTAGGTGACAAGTTCAATGAATAAATCTGTGTAATGAATAACAGTATATTTGCTTGCTTGGTAGAACAAGTAGAATTGAAATCTGTGAAATTCTTCCTATTTAATACTAATTGTAGTGGTGTCATCTTATAGGATTTTACTCACGCCTGAAGGATCAAACACATCTTGACTGTACATTACATGCACATGTAGAGTACATATGCAGTATATGTTTACTCTTGAATAAGGAACTTGCTACAACATTATCGGTATTGTATTCTCAATAGTCGTAATATAGCTATACCGTAATATTATTTCGAAGTTTTAGCACCACATTTTATTACACGTAGACATTATCCAATGTTCGCAGGCGTGAGGTTTATATATCAGAATAAACTTACCACAATACAAGTGTCTATGATTCTGTCTTCAAATAATCTTATCAGGACTACTACATTTAATTTCAGGAACACGCGCCTACTTCTCGGTTTCTGCACAAGAGGTTTACACGTACAAATCCAACGAACGTCTTCGATTTACCCACATCCGTAAAAACGTCTCTCCAGCTGGGACGATTTGTGGATGGGACCCAAGAGAAAATTGGTACACTTGTCCCGTTACTGGCGATTACTTTTTCTTTGTTAATCTTAATTCTCAATCGGGACAACTCGTAAGTGCGTGGGTTATTAAAGAGTCAGTTGACGGCACGTACTTCGAAAAGGTGCAGTACGTACTTTGCGACAACAAAGACACTGCAGGCGACATCGCCTTCACATGCGCGATGCAATTTATTGTATCATGTGCCTCTGGGGAGAAGATCTACGTTGAGTCTGACGGTTCCTGGGGTTGTGAAATCGACTCGCTCGATCCTTTTCCTATTATGAATACTTTTACTGGATTCCTCATGTAAACCTGTCATCTGTACTAGTATTAAAGGCACACACACAGGTGTTGCTTAATTCTATACAAATCATAATTGAATTACGATGACGGTCATAGAAATAAATAATCTGCAATGATACTTGTTATCTTTTGAAACAACACAGGACAACTTGATATTGTCTTATTATTATATGAATCAAAGATTTGCAAAATTTCACATATAAGGCACATATTCATGCATCTTATAAATATAGATATTTTCATATGTAGTGAACACCAAGAAGAATGATATGGTATTTGTATTAATTATCTATTGCAATAATGCTGTAAGTTAAATCAATTTTATCAACCACAAGATATAGAAATGTAACATACCTGTTTTCCAGGGCCAATATAATAAAACGGTGTAGATGGTGTATAATACTCGTCAGCCATTGTTGCATTCTGAAGAAACTACTTTTCTTTTAACAATACCACTGCAAGCACCGAAATGGTAAATCAATAGAGTAACATTATTCCACTCCCAAGTTTCCATTCAAGTTTAGTAATTAGTGTTTTCAAAATGAAATTGAGCCAAATCCGTTTACCCTCTCTCCACTACTCCGAGTAAACCATTGATTTTGGCAAGTTTCAAACCTAACTCCAACCTCCCTGTAATTGTGTTTAGCTTTGGACTGTAAAAGAAAACTCATTTCTATTAGAGGTGTAGTTTAAGTTCTCAGATAATTTTACTACAAGTGCAAGTGATTATAAGTTGTTAAGTCTTCATAATCATGCTGCTATACATTCTGATAAAATAACATCTTATCCTCCTATTTCCATCTTATCTGTTTACACCGTTTAACACCGTGTACAACGTGTAACAATATACATGTAACCCCAATACTTGAAGCTAATCCAGTCCCGATATAGTAACCATTACTCATTGCCACATAGTCGCTGACGTATTTTAATAGCCACAACCATAGTGACCCACCCTATATGTATTTCTCTTCTTCTTCCGTCCAGTGTAGTACAAAGCTAGGGATGAACATTCATGACTATCAGACATAGCCTTCAATGATGCTGTGTCGTGTATAGATCTATGTAAAGCCACAAACGTCGTGTGATACTCGTACTGATTGCATTATGATTCGTAGCAGATGCAGGAGCCAACTACAGTCACATCATCAAAAATATTGTCGCTTTTTGTTAACAACGATTCAACGGTATTGACAATCCGCAGGCTATTATGCATATATAGAGTACATGTACAATGGCAGATCCAGGGTTTTGGAAATAGAAAATTTTGGAAAATAGGGGAGCACTGAAAAGATGTCATGGGTTTTGCACACGCTATCGATGGGGACGTGTAAACAACCTATGGAAATGTAGTTTAGTTTTTGCTGGTAAAAAAGAGCACCCCCTGAATCTGCTTATATGTAGTACTATAGCTGGAATTTTAAAGTTTGCTTTACCCTGAAGTCCATTTTTTTTAAAAAAAAAACTTTTTTTAAAAAAAAACCCCCCCCCAAAAAAAAAAAAAAATTTTTTTAAACCCCCCAAAAAACCCCCCCCCCTTTTTTTAAAAAAATTTTTTTTTTTTGGGGAAAAAAGGGAAAAAGGGGGGGGGGCCCCCCCGTTTTTTCCCAAAAATTTTTTTTTGGGGGGGAAAAAGGGGGAAAGGGGGGGGGGGGGGGGGAAAGGGGGGGGGTGTGGGTTTTTTTAAAAATTTTTTTTTTTCTTTTTTATTTGGGTTTTTTGGTTTTGGGGTGGGAAAAGGTTTAAATTTTTATTAAAATTTTTTTTTAAAACAAAAAAATAAAAAGGAAAAAAATAGGTTTTTTTGGGTTTTTTTTTTAAAAAATTAATTTAGGGGGCCCTTTTCCCAAAAAAAAAATTTAAAAAAAGGTTTCCCAAAACAAAAAAAATTCATTAAAAAAAAATTTTCCCCCAACCAAATTTTTTTTTTGGGGGGGCCCTTTGGAAAAGGGGGGGGGCCCCCCCCCCCCTGCCCTTTTTTTTTTTTTGCCCCCCTAGTTAAAAAAAAATTTTTTTTTTTTGGGGCCCCGGGGAAATTTTGTTTAAAAGGGGGGGGAAAAAAGTTTTAAGGGTTTAAATTTTTTTTTCCAAATTTTGGGGAAAAAAACAATTTTTTTTAAAAAAAAAAAATTTTTAAAAAAAAAAAAAACAAAATTTTTTTTTGGGGGGGGAAAAAAAAAAACCCCGGGGGGGGAATTTTTGGGGGGGGGGGTGTTTGGGTTTTTTGTGGTTTTTTTTGTGTTTGGGGGGTTCAGAAAAAAAAAAGGGGGGTTAAAAAATTTTTTTAAAAAAAAAAACCCAAAAAATTTTTTTTAAAATTTTTTTTTTTTTAAGGGAAAACCAAAAACCCCCTTTTTTTTTTTATAAATTTTTTCCCCAATCCCTTTTTTTTAAAAAAAATTTTTTCAAAAAACCCCCCAAAAAAATTTTTAAAAAAAATTTAAAAATTTTTTTTTCCCCCCTCCCCGGGTTTTTTTTTTTAAAAATTTTTTTAAAAAAGGGGGTTCCAAAAAAACCCCCGGGGGGGGGGAAAAACCCCCCCACCCAAAAAAAAAACCCCCCCCAAAAAAAAAAGGAAAAAAAAAAAAAAAAGGTTAAAATTCCCCCCGGGGGGGGGGGAAATTAAAAAAAGGGGGAAAAAAAAAAATTTAATTGGGGAAAATTTTAAAAAATTTTAATTTAAAAATTTTAAAAAAAAAATTTTTAAAAAACCCCCAAAACCCAAAGGAAAATTGGGAAAATTTCCCCCCCACAAAAAAAAAATTTTTTTTTTTTAAAAAAATTTTTTTTAAAAAACCCCAAAAAAAAATTTTTTTTTTAAAAAATTAACAAAAAATTTTTAAAAAATTTTTCCCAAAAAATTTTTTTTTTTTAAAAAAAATTTTCCCCAAAAATTTTTTTTTTTTTTTTTTTAAAAAAAAATTTTTTGGGGGGGGGTTTCCCCAAAAATTTTTTTATGGGGTTTTTTTGGGGAAAATTTTTTAAAGGGGGTGGTTTTTTTTTTTTAAAAAAAAAATTTTTTAAAAAAAAAATGGGAAGGGGGGGGGTTTTTTTAAAAAAAAAGGGGGAAAAAAAAAAAAATTTTTTTAAAAAAAATTTTTTTTTTTTTTAAAAAATTTAAAATTTTTTTCCCTTTTTTCACCTTTTAAAAAATTTTCCCCTTTTTTTTGGGGGGGTTTTTTTTTTATTCCCAAAATTTTTTTCAAAATTTAAAATTTTTTGGGGTTTTTTTTAAATTTTTTTTTTTTAAGGTTTTGGGGAAAAAAATTAAAAAAGTTTCCCCCCAAAAAAAAAATTTTTTTTTTAAAAGCAAAAAACCCCAAATTTTTTTTAAAATTTTTTTAAAAAAAAAACCCCCCAAAGGGAAAAATAAAACCAAAATTTGTTTAAAAACCCTTTTTTTTTTTTTTTTTAAAAAAAAAAAACCCTTTGGGGGAAAAAAAAAAAAAAATTTAATCTATTAAAAAAAAAAATTTTTTTTTAACCAAAAAAAATTTTTTTCCCCTTTTTAAATTTTTTAAATTTTTTTTAAAAAAAAATTTTTTAATTTAAAAAAAAAATTTAAAAATTTTAAAAAAAAAATTTTTTTTTTTTTTTAAACCGAAAATTTTTTTCGTTTAAATTAAAAATTTTAAAAAATTTTTTTTTTAAAAAAAATTTTTTAAAAAAAATTTTTTTAACCCCCAAAAAAAAGGGGGGGAAAAAAAAAAAATTTTTTGAAAGGAAAAGGGGGAAAAACCCCTTTTTTACAAAAAAAAAAAAAAAAAACCAAAAATTTTAAATTAACCGGGTTTTAAAAAATTTTGGGGTTTTTTAAAAAAAAATAAACCCCCCCAAAAAAAATTCCCAAAAAAAAAGGGAAAAAATTTTTTAAAAAAAATTTTGGGGAAAACTTTTTAAAAAGGGTTTTTTTTTTTGGGGGAAATTTTTTTAAAAACCAAAAGGGTTTTTTTTTTAAAAATTTTTTTCCCTTTTTTTTTTGTTTTTTTTTTTTTTTTTTTTTTTAAAACCCCCAAATTTTTTTGGGGGTTTTTAAAAAAAAAATTTTTCCCCTTTTTTTTTAAAAAAGGGTTTATTTTTTTTTTAAAAAAAATAAAAATTTTTTCCCCCGGGAATTTTTTTTTTTTTTTAAAAAAAAAAACCCCCCCCCCAAAATTTTTTTTTTAAAAAAAAAAAAATTTTTACATCATTTTATACAGCACACAAAGACCTCCCCCTTTTTCCAAATTTAAAAAAAGGGAACCATCAATAAAACAACTAAAATCAAATTTTAATTAAAAAAACACAAAAAAAATTTTTTTTTTTTTTTTAAAAGGAAAAAAAAAATTCCATTTTAAAAAAAAAAATTCCCCTTTTTTTTTTTTTTTTTAAAAAAAACCTTTTTCCCCCAAAAAAAATTTAAAAAAAAAATTCCCCCCTTTAAAAAAAAAATAAATTTCTTTCAACCCCCTTTTTTTAAAAAAAAAAAATTCCCCAAAAAGGGTTTTAAAAAAAAAAAATTTTTTCCCCCCTTTCCAAAAAAAATTAAAAATTTGCCCTTTTTTTTTTTTTAAAAATAAAAAAAAAACAAAAATTTTTTTTTAAAAAACCCCCCAAAAAATTTTTTTGGGGTTTTTTTAAAAAAAAAACCCCCCCCTTTTTAAAAAAACCCTTTTTTTCCCCCCCCTTTTTTTGGGGCTTTTCCCCAAAAAGGGGGGGGGGCCCCTTTTTTCCCCCCTTCCAACCCGGGTTTTCCCCCTTTTTTGGGGGCGGGGGGGGTTTGGGGGGGCCCCGGGGGCCCGGGGGCAGGGGTTCCCAAAAATTTTTTGGGGGAGGGGGAAAGGGGGTTTTTTTTTAAAAAAGGGGTTTTGGTTTAATTTTTTCCCCCCCCCGGGGGGGTAAAGGCCCCCCCCCAAAAAGGGGGGTTTTTAAGGGGGCCGGTTTTTTAAATTTTTTTTAACCCCCCCATTTCGTCTGTTAAGCTGCACATTATGCAATGCTATTTGTACTCTAAACATACTTACAGAAGATCCTCCTCCCTTATCACCAGACGACCTCTCTAATAAGACCATGTTCACGATCTCAAACATTCATAAAGACGAACAAAACACGAACCTCCATAAACAGACCACCTCTCTATTGAAACTACTCACCCTTGGAGCAGTTGTGATGTTCGCCAATCCACTGGTTGTCGCTGCATGACAAGAAAAACGTCTCGCCCGTGAAGTTGCACTTGATGATGGTCGTGTCTCCTTTCCTCTTCACCTCGGCGTGGGGGATCGGAGCCACGTCCGCACACCCGATGTCTGCAATGACGTGGCCATAGCTGAACGGATGCCGGGGTACGATATCATATATTATGTATTTTTTGTCGTTCTCCCTAATCATAACATAGTATGATAGAAGTTCATTTATCCTGGATCTGATAGTTATGTATTTATTTATACTTTAATCAGGACAATAAAAGTTCACATTTTGAGCTTTCGGCAATTGCTCAAGTCTTGTTCACAACAAGTGTTGACGTCATAGGTCATGTTATCACATGTTATGATTTAATAGGGACCTGTAGAGCCGAAAAGCTGAAATAAAAGCATTTTTGAACAATTTTTGTGATTGGGTACAATATAGCATAGGGAGAACAACATAAAATACAAAAATTGACCATAGGATACATGCGATTAGTAATATAGATATCATATATATAGATTATCATAGAGTTAATACCATAGCCAGAATTATGCACTTCCTCTGATGGTATGAACTCGAGGGAAAGGATGTGGGTACAAGTTTTTTTGCCATTGGCTCTGTTAAGGAACTTGAACACAAAAAATACATTAAAACCAGTGAATCAAGTCGACATAAAAAGAGAAAATCAAACCCAATAACTGCTAACCCTGTCCTGTGTTCTGCGTGATATTTGTGCCGGCCCATTGTCACTATCACTGTTTCTGAGGGGGTTACTATTTATCATGACCCAAGGTGGTTATGGCCAAAATATGGATGAGGGAGCTAAAAAAACTTAACTTGATATTTCCTACTTTGGGGATGAAAATATGGGGCCACTAACTTGAAAAATATTTGCCTAATTTGTAAGGGTGTGTGTGAAAATGTGGGGCCACTAATGTGTGTGTGTGTGTGTGTGTGTGTGTGTGTGTGGTGTGTGTGTGTGTGTGTGTGTGTGTGTGTGTGTGTGTGTGTGTGTGTGTGTGTGTGTGTGTGTGTGTGTGGGGTGTATGGGTATTTTCATGCACTCCCTGGACCATTATGAATAGCGGCACCCTCAAAACCATAATCAGTTCTCATGGATTTTGCCCTGGCCGCTCTCTTTAAGTGCACTATTTTGCAAGTTTCATGGTTAACAGGCAAAATGTCAGCAAAATCCCAGGTTGACGTGTTTTCATGTTTTAAGTGACGCATACATCAAAATAATGAAGCTGGAATCTTCCCGGGGCCGTGCACGTATGTTAGTGTTGTCTTTGAAACTTCAACACCAAACAGAACACAGAAGATGACGAGTCTTAAAGTGACATGGGCTGTAATAATAACGCGCTCTTTCATCAAAATACAATACTATGATTTATAATTTATAGTAAAGATTTCTTAGCATCTGGATTCATAATCATATGAAGAAGGAACAAAGCTACTCAGATGATTCTTTTGTCCATAACAAGCGATGTTTTGGTGGACCTTCCGAAACAATACTCGTCGCATTTTGCCATCGAAACCTGAAGAAGGTGGAAGGTTAACAGAAACGTCTTTTATCAAGGATTGGAGAAGCATCTGAGTAGGTTTGTCCCTTCTTCATAATGTGATTTATGGTAAAATCGTCAATCGTAGTTATGGAGTTAGACCTAGATCCATAAATTGGACAATTGTCTAACTATTGAAGGTATTCGTCACTTAAAACATGCAGATGTGAAGTGGCACACATAAAATATGCAGAAAACGAACAGATAGGGACGGAGGTGACTAGGCGAATCTCCAGACAGAGCCCCAGATAGAACAAAGACAGCCGGACACGCACTATAAATAACGCCTATGAGGATAGACTTGGAGACATACAGACAAATAAGTGAACAATGAGACAGACATATATCTACCCAGTCTGTAAGTCTGGGAGTAACTCAGTCAATCAGCCAGAGAGTAAGACAGACACACACCTCTACACGTGACACTCACCCCAATAGGCCAGCCACATGTACAGCCACACACCTAGACATGAACGATGAACAATACCTGAACATACAACCTCACAATCAGCCTGACTCATCATGCCTTCACAATCAGCCAGACACAGAGCCTCACAATCAAACAGACACACACCTTTACAATCACCATGACACACAACATCACAATCACACTTACATACACCATCATAACCACACACACACACACTCACACACACACACACACACACACACACACACACACACACACACACACACACACACGCACACACACACATGCACGCACGCACGCACACACACACACACACCCTCACAATCACCCACCTGAGTAGTGCAGCAGGAAGCTGGTCTCCGTCCTCCAGCTCTCGCTGTGCTTCACCCACACCTTCACCTCGCTGGTCTGAGACACGTACACGCCGCGCGTGCGCTTGCTGTCGCGACACACGGGCACGCGCGTGGCCGCCGACGCGTTGCTCTCCTGCACGTGCACGTACACCTTGCACGGCAGCACCTGGGGGGTGGGGAGTCATGAAGGAATGAATACTACACATGGAAGCTCTCCGTTAAGAAGATGACACCAGCGACAGGCTACAGGTGGTTCTAATATAAAGAAGTGGTTCCTTTATGTAGGCTTTTGCTGGTCTCTTTATTGGAAAGTTTGGGACCGCAAAATCCTACACACAATGCTTCATGATAATGAATACTATACGCTGATATTGATGTATTTTGTATACATCTTGCAATCCAGCACTGGAAGGTGGGAGAGACTTGTGAGTAACGTATGGCATAACAGTTACTTCTATATTTCCCACATCGAGGCCTCCCACGAGACCCGTGGGTCGAGAGGGTGAGTCATGATCTTACTTATAGTAGGCTGTTACCCTATTTACTTTAACTCTGAATGCATTTTTCCAATTTCCGTACTTCATTTTGAAACAAGCCAATTGATACGTAAAGACCACTGGCCACGGTTTGAGCAGGGAACGTGTTTCTAAAAACATTGAAAGTGGGGAAAAAAAAAACAAACAAAAACAAAAAACAAAAAACTCCTATTATTGTTACACGAAATCACTTCGGATGGGGTGGTACATGGTTTTACAATGTGCAAAGTGGTATGTTTTAGACTAATTACATATTGCTAATTCACAGGATTTATGAAATCATGGTAGACTTTCAAAATACAATGAGTGCATTTCTATTCTCTTGATCAAACCACGTCTTCAATGAAAGAAACCTGATGATTTAACTTGTCCACAGTGAAACCATACTTCAGCAATTAGCTATTCCTCAATTAGCCTATATAATTATTCACAAATAGTATGTCACGTGGATTGAACACGTCTTGTGAATGGCATAATAATTAATGGCAATTTCCGCCAGTGAGAATTGAGCATTAGCGTCACCCAACCAAGTGAATAAGACATCATCAATGTTGTCGTTCTTATTCTGTTAATATAAGACTTGAAACCTGGTGTATTTGTTTATTGTACCACATACGCCATTGCTTTACTAGAGGGTAAACAAATCATTAACAAATAATTGGACTGGTTGTAGCATCCAAAAAGGAAGGCATGGCAGTGACACAAAAACAGAAAAAAAAAATGATGAACAGGTTCTTATAACCCAGGTGTAAGTTGTTTCATAGTTGAAGCGTCCCACAAAATGGATACTATTTTTCATTGTTATGATTGTGTTAGTAGAATTTCGAGCTATTTGATAATGGTTGAAATAATTTATTAAATTTATGAAATATTAAATTACAATGCAAATAATAAGACTTTGTATTTGGTTAGGTTAGAAACACTGTAGCAATCGAGAACCAATACAAGAATAGAAACATGAATCCATTAATTTTGATACAGATGAAATTGTATATAATATATGTGTATGAGATAAAATCGAGAGTTTTTTTCAGTGCCATACCACTCCTTCTAAACAAAAGCAAAAATAGTGTTTTTTTTTTAAATTTTCTTTCACATGTCAACAGGCTTCCGCCCGTACAAAATCCATGCAATACCCCCCCCCCACACACAGGGGTGGTGCTGCAGGGGGCACAAGCCCACCCACCCCCCTTTTCCGACTAAAATACTTCATTTTCATAGGGTTTTTTTACACGTCCGCCATTGATCGCGCCCTCCTTTTCTAAAAACCTAGATCTGCCATTGGTCACCCCACTTCCAAAAACCTGGATTAGCTAGTGCATTCATTACCTGGTTCTCGTGGTCATCTGGAGGGGGCGTGATGTCGAAGTTCAGCAGGGTCAAGTTGATCTTCTTGCCGCGCTCGGTCTGAAAGATGACGTGCAACTCAGGGTTCAGTACTATACGGTGGGTAGGCAGTGTCCAAACAGCGGACGCTGTAGCTCTTGCTCAGAGGTTACGAGTAGGAACACGCCCAACTAAGGGCTGGTTGACTGTGCTAATAGTAATATTGAAAATAGTCATGTTTAAGGCACAACATAACAGTCGAACATGTACTAACTTACTTTTGGTTATCTTGCGCAAAAACGGTAAATACAGACATTTTACGCAGCTAACATTTAGAGAGCAAAAAGAGGCTCTTTACACAGTGCCGACAAAAATGCGTCAATATTTTTTTTATTAGGAAGGGTCACATAATTAAGACACGTTTATTATAAATTTGTCTCCAATATTGAATAAAATGTACGTATACTTAATACAAATACATGTATTTCTAATAGAAGGACAGGAAGGTTAATATCAATGCTTTAGATATTTTCACAGAAAACCCCTGACCTTGAAAGAAATTTAATTCGGGAAATGAATTATAAAGTTCTGTAAGAGCTAAGTATTGCTGCCCATGTCATCGTCACCAGCATCGTGGGAGGGTGGAAGGGGCATGCATACTAATATGATTTATAAAAATATAGAGAAGGGTAATAGTAGGGATGTGTATTGTGTTATAGTGTATCTAAATCATAGTATTTATTATACACACCCCTCTCCCCTCCCATGATGCTGGGGCCGATGCTGCTGTCCACGTAGTTTATCATTAGGTGCTGGTTCAATGCCTTGACGATTGCAAATAGTGAGCAGAACGCCAGTTCATGAAAACAAACCACGCGCATTTCCTATTCATCTCTGTCCCCATTAGAGGATATCTTGTCCATTTCCGCCTATGTTATTACGCGCATGCGCATATGTGTATGTCATGCAGGGACAGGTACACGAAATACTAAATCCCCTGGTAATTGGTAATTACTGGGCGACTGATTATCAAGGCGAAGGAACATGTGCTCTTGGAAAATCCAGCGTGGTGGAGTGCATAATGTACTAGATTCAGCACCAGGGGTAGACTTATACTTAAAGTGTGGCTCGTTAGACTGGGCTGAGTTTTCTGATTGACCATTGTGGTTTTGAGTAGTCTCTACAGAAATGGTTGGTCTCTACAGAAATTGATTGTAGCCTTTGGTGAAATTTTATCTTTAGCACCGTGCAAAGCTGTCTTATCATAGAGATGGTCACGTTTTAAAAGCACCCCAGTTCTGTGGTAATTGAATGTACCGGTACAAATGTTTAAGAACCAAGTGAGGTACCACTTGTTTTACTGGATGCAAAAATGTAGTCACAAGATAGTTCAACACTTCATTACACTTCATTACGTACAGTGTAAAAGAGATCCCCGCAGACCGACAATGCTCTACCCCTAACCCCCTTCCCCTTTACACGCTCATACACCCCACACCCTCCACACGGCCATGTCGTGCTGATGGCCATCGTCTACCAACTGGCCTTGTATCCCTTAGAAACCCTGCTAGCACCCACACTTACACTTTCCCTCACACCCCCACACGCACCTGTATGAGCCACGGACACCTCGGGGTGCCTGCCGCGCTGTGGGCGGTCGTCTCGCCGCTGGCCAGGTAGCCCCCGCCCCCCGCGGGCAGCTTGTGGGCGCCAAAAATCTCACACATGTGCTGGCTGGTCGTCTCCACTGCAAAGACATCACAGAACATTAAAAACTGTCCCCTTTTGAACTTTGGTTTTAACGTGATTGTTATACAAGGTATCATAAAACTAAGATGCTAAAAATGCGATTAACGCTCTCTCTCTCCCATGGAAAAAAACAAACAAAACAAGCACAAAGTTGAACTTTCCATGTATACTACCATATAGGCAGATTCACCCCATTTTCCTCATTTCATAGGTTTCAACTCGAGCAGCAGCAGGAAGGGGTTGATGGAGATGCATTTAGTTTGTTCTGGATCTGTTTAGATGGGGATGGTGTAGAGAGGGTTGAGGAGAGAATAGGGGGCGGGGGTGGCGGCGGAAGGAAGGAAGGGTAGGGGAGGGTGGAACATTTAATCTGTTCTGCATGTGTTTACCAGGACTAGCAGTAGGAGGGAGGGATATTAGAGGGATCAATCATTGCCATATACATGTAGTATGCATATATGGCTTTGGCATATGACGATGGGAGGAAGGTGATGGAGGTATATTTCATCCGTCACATACCTGTATTCTGACCTGTATTCTGAAGGGAGCTGGTGTGCGGAATAGGGGACGGAGGGAATGATGGGGAGGGAGAAGCATTTAATGTGTTCTGGATCACATCTGTTTCGATCCGAGCAACGCCGGGTAGAGAGATAGTATATATATATGAAAACAAAACAAACACAAATGCTTGCGCATTTGTTTAAAACAATCTTGATAGTTGAAATAGAAATGCTATCATATTTGCTGATATGCCGCACACTAAATCTAGTGAGTTGGGCTCATGCATTTTTCAGGTGTGATGAGGTGGGCTCGGTGGGACAGAGAGACCCCATCCATCATACGGGGCCAGCAGGGCTCAGCACACGGGCAGTGCGGTAACACGTGATTTATGGTGGAGTGGACGGGTCCGTGGCAGACGAAAACACTGGCAATGTTATGTAGTCATTCATATATAATAGGGTGGTATGCATGTGTATTGCAAATATCATGTAATTCGTGATTAAATTTGGTGTGATTACCTCAGAAACCTAAAGTCGTAGAATCACTGGCAACAGTTCATTCTATAACAAAAAATCAAGTTGACAAAATGTGACACCTACTTTCCATCATCTTGTTCTAGAGCACTCTCATGAGTGGATGCCAGCCCCTAGACGGGTGTGCAAGTAAATACGAGTAGCTACGTTTAGCAAGCGTGGTAATACAGTTTATTGAGCTTGTAATTGTCCATGTTATCCATTATCCTTAATAGGGTTACAGGGCAAGTGTTGTTAAATTCATATCATTTATCTACGTGTCAATATAATCCATATTGGTCACCGAGTGGTAGCTTTGGTAGCTATGCCATTGAACATGAATGACTGTGGATAATTCATATTGGCGAAGCACAAGGGTAGTGCCTAGTATAGTGGGCGGGTGAGCCTCCATATATGACATATGCATGACCCACCACTTATTGCACTATCAATGTAGCATATATCAGTGGATAGCTTAGAGTGTCCTCTAAAACACGAAATAAGTTTACCAAAAGTCATCAGGACTAGCGTGGTCACCAGAGCCAAAGGTAATTGCACCTATGGATGTGATCCAACATTTACGTATTTTGAATGGGGCTTTGTACAGAAATCTAATATTTGACTGTCAATCGTTCTTTTTGATTTAAACAATTCAAATTCAAAAGACAATACAAGACAGAAGACCACATCCACTGATGCAGTGACCTTTGGTCAGAACATCTACATACCTTAGCTCTCTTGCGTGCATTTACTTGTGAGATGCAAATAGATATGGAGATATTAAGATGACTTAAGAGGTCTTAAGAACAGATCCATCACATTTTATTTGCAACTACTTAGTTTTCACATGAACGTTCACATCTGCGGTGACCTATCACAGCGTCAGTATGGTTCAAGTAAATAAGCTCTGTCAGTTGTAAACATGCCTTTCTTTTAATAAAGTCTTGGAGGTAAAGTGCTAGCAAAATGCTACCTCTTCAGCCTTAATGTTTTTATAACAGTATATAGTGGAAACAATAGACTTGTTTGTAAGTATTGATATTAAAGGACTCTCTCGCCAAGACTATAGGGCTTATATCACATAGCCTCTGCCGGTACTCGAACCATGGACCACTACAAGTAAAGTATATACCACTTAGCGCTTAAAACAGGCTCATTAGCCCACCACTCGGCCATCCTGACACAACCCAATGTTTTTATACAATGTTTTTTGCAAAAAGTGGATTACAAACATGACATCTGAAAAACAGTAATGTATGAATTGAAAAAATGAAATATGTGTAGGGTCTGACTAAAAACGACCTTCCTTGAATTGAAATGTCAAGGGAGCCATACGTTATACGTTGTTATTAAAGTCGCCATTACGTTAGATGTGACGTACACTTAGTCATAGCGCGTGTACGGACCTCTGCTAATGGGTATCGTGGGAACGTGTGCAGAAGATACATGGTGAAAGATAATCTTATTTACAGGAACAAGTGTCCATTGTGAAGATAATTGGTTATGCTGCCATACGTGGTGGATGTATGGTGATTTTAAAGGGGGATAACATTAAGCGTTGGTGATAAAAGAAGGCAGTAACGAAGAAAGGATGCATCAAAACATTCTTCTTCCTGCCTGTCATTGACTCAAATATATGAGGGTACAAGGTTCGGCATGCCTTTCTACGGGACAAGGGCAACAATTAATGAAGAAATGGAGCAAGTACTACAAACCCTCACCTATCTCCTATATCTAAGACGCAATGCACTAAACAAAGAGTTCTGCTCTCACTAGTCCTCAGATACATTTGCAGGATGCCTCGGGGTATGGTATCATATGGACAGAGTTGATTTTTAAAAAAAAGTTTATTTGTAACGTTTTATCACACATTTTGTAGATATTTTCTAATTCTGTAAGTACACAATACGACAAATATGTTGTTATTGATGATGCCATTATAAAAACAGACCATGGCAACATGGGCATATTTGTAATAGACTTCCATGCTGTAGCATGACCTCATGAAAGTTCATATACAAAGTGCTCTCCTGCGTATTACTGTCTCATATATATAAGCAATATCAGAAATACACACAATGTTAATTTTAGCTCACCACTAGAGATTTTAACTTTAATATGTCACGTCGACTTGAATCCTGTACCTTTATGAATCGTAAAAATATTTTATGAATTGTGTTTGACCTCTCACCTTTGACACACTAGTAAGAGGCCTTTATATAGGCCTATGTCATGAGTTTTTTTAGATAATGCCAACACAGAAAGTCTCTGTAATACATTCCCAAACGTTTAATGTGCGGTCGCCGATGAGAAAAACAAAGGCAAAAAGATAATTCTACCTTTAAAAAGACTAAGCAATGTGTCACTGAACGATACACACAGGTAAAATACAAAGACAGATTCGACTTCAATATTTGGGACAGGTTGACCCAAATGTATATGTAAATGTGCTTATTTACAACCGCAATTCAGTTTTCGCAACGCTCTAGGGACTGTACAATTACACCAGATCATTGGCATCCTTGTCACACTTTATCTTTCTCAACTTCTATTCCCGATGAACAACGCTACCCTACGCGTTCGCTTGCTGTACCCATTTAACGTGTAGATACAGTACCACGTGCAGCCCGTTAGAGGTAGATTTGCCCACCAACCACCACCAGACCCAACTTGGAATCGAACCCACGGCCTTCTGGCCACAAGTCCAACTTCTTATCCAGTAACCCACAGAAGCACATCCAAGCGCTATCACAATTCCATTACATGTCCCTGAACACACACAGTTACATTTGGTGTGCCATTCATCAAACCATAGCTGCCCCCACCCACCTTTGACACACTTGTAGGAGGCCTCCAGGTAGGGCATGAGCTCCTTGGGACAGGGGTGCGTGCCGTGGAGGGCGGCGTCGGGGATGGTGAGGACACAGCGGCGGCGGCCCGAGCACTGCCGGTCCAGGTGGGGGAGCACGTCTGCAACGGCGAGAGGGTGCGTGGAGAACACAGTACAGTACAACCTCCCTATCAAGTTGCTATGGGTTGCTATGGGTTTTCTGTTCCATAGCAACTGTTGCTAAGGAAGAATGACAATAATTACACCGCATTAATATTCAAATGGTATATTTCACTCATTAGATATCAAAATTGGATAATACAAATGAAAATAGTGCCTATTAGTTTGTGGTTACTATGGGTAATCGGTTCCCTAGCAACAGTTGCTAAGATAGTGGTCCGAGATTTTGGCACCACCTCTGGAAATGAAGGGTAGCTACTCAGGAATCATCGTACCACGTTTCTTGCTTTTATCGTTAACCGAGCGATTTGGGTGGGTCGAAATTGATTGCACTAACAGTAGAACCTCCCCATCAAGATCATCGCTTCAAGTCTCAACGATAGCGAGACGGTCTCTTCATGGAGGCTTTCCCTGTTTGTAAGAGATTAAGACTGTGAAAAAATGCTCTTATTCTAGAGGTGGTCTCTGTATAGAGGTGGTCTTAGCTGGAGGCTCTATTGTAAGTCAATCAGATGCAAATCTTCTTGTACAAAAAGAAAAGAAATCTTCTAAAATGGTCTGCTTTGACCTTATAATTGATCCTGAGTAGAATTTATTCACACGGCATTTTGCCCCCCAGTGATACACGTGGTGCACAAGGTACACCTATTGCCCTCCTTTTATATTTGTAATTGCACCTAAGACTAAGCCACCATTCTAATTGTAACGTAATTGTACTTTACAGCATAGGCAGATCCAGGGGGGGGGGCTTAGGTGGCGCACGCCCCCTTTTCTCACCAAAATGCTTCATTTCCATAGTTTTTTTTACATGTCCGCGATCGATCGCGAGTATGAAATCCAAGAAATTCCTAAAGTGTGCCCCCCTTTTCCAAAAACCTGGATTTGCCAGTGTTACAAGTACTCGTGCCCCACCTGCGGCGCAGCCGTTACTGCCGTGATCCTCCTTCATGCAGCGCCCGAACCTCATGCGGCCGTACTGCGCGTGCGTCATGACGATCACCGAGTCCTCGGGACACGAGGCGTTGAACTTCTCCCACTGACAGTACTCGGCCAGGTCTGGAAGCAAAGTGAGTCATGAGTTTAACAATATGCCTGTAATTACAAGTGTAGTGTACTTTGTACTTATGGTGGACGCAGTTAATAGTGAGAGAAGTCAAACTTTTCTAACCGCCAGTAGTCCATCAGGTCCTTTAGCATAGACAGATCCGGGGGGGGCGAGGGCGCGCACCCCTCTTTTCCCACCAAAATACTTCATTTTCACAGGGCTTTTCATGAAATCCCTCAAGTGCGCCCCCCCTTTCCGAAAACCTGGATCTGCCTATGCTTTGGAGTCCATCAGGTCCTTTAGTAAAAACAAATTACTCAGAAGTAGTGTGAAAGCAAACATATAGTTGTGACCCTATCTTTTACTCTTAGTCAAAGATTATCACATATTATAACAATGGCAGATCCAGGTTTTTAGAAAAAGGGGGTGGGGGCCACACTTAAGGGGGGGGGGGTGCACATGAGAGATTTCATGAAAAACCCTATGAAAATGAAGTATTTTGGTGGGGAAAAGGGGGGGCTGTGCTCCCCTGGATCTGCCTATGATTATCCTGTTTATAAGGCATAGATTCCTTTTTTTACTACCTAAACTAATACAGCGTAAGTGGGCGTGTTACTTCTCCCTCTGAGAGTATTGTCTATGTTACTCTTTGAAATCTGAGTGTTATGTCCAAGGAAGTGGCCATTCCAGTAGAAATTATGCCACTGACAATACTCAACTCGTCAAACGTGTGTTGTGAAATACCTGGGTAACGTGTGTGTAAATATACCCCAGGGAAGTCTACAGTTGTAAGCACAAGAGCAGTACGATAATAGATACACGTATAGTGATATACTATTTCAATATTCTACTTGACGGTGACAAGAGATGCGGATTACATGTGTTTGTAACTGAGGTTAACTGGGGTGCTGAACAGTAAAAACGTTCACAAAATATAGTCATGCCACAGTAGCTCATTTAAAGTGCTATGATACAGTTTAATCTGCATCAGCTTAACGGGGACTCACTGCCAGGTGAGATGCTTTAAGTGCACAACATTCACGTTTAACAAGGTCATAATTCCAATTTAGTTTCGTATGTTAGTAGCCTCATCACCGCTTTGGCTGCTTTTTGCACGCCCAGCCTCTTTTGCTGGACTTAAACGTTTTGGTACATGAAGTACTGTTGTCAGGTATTACATTTAGGGTACAGACATATCGTCTTTAGTACTCCATGCTCATTTTCTAGTTTGAATTAAATGATCGCTTTTATTTATTTTAAAGTCACAGTTAATGCAGATAAGCAGCTTTATGATCTACAAAACGAGTCTTTTTACATAAGTTAAATTAATATTGTAATTTATTTCTTTTCAAAGTTCACATTAATCAAAATACCCTTGTCGCAATTTTCCACACGTTCCTCTATTATGACACACATTACACATGCACGTATATTCATAACCACGAATACCACACATAATAATATATTCAGTTCAAACACAGCCATAAGAACAACTACAGTAAAATATCGCTCATTAGGCTCACTAGCAACATTTATGAGAAAGGCGGAGTAAAGCTCAATAAATTTGTAACACGAGCAAAGTGTATTAAGGCCGCATTAAAGGGTGTTAAAACGTAATCACAGTCTTAATGACCCCACCCATCACGTGACTGCGTGGTCGGGGGTGAGCTGTCTTTACTACACGCTCATTGGTCACGGCGTATTAGGCCAACAGATGGCGCTCTTAATAGTCTATTCTCTCTGAATTGTCATCCATCTTTTGGGTGAGTTGCCAAATCCGGTGAGACTTACATTTTTTCAGCTTTTTCTTCACTTCTGAGACTTTTTTTTATCAAGGAGTTCTGCATTTGTCGTCTGTTTTCAGCGACTTGTCATCCATTATGGTGGAGTTGCCAAATCCGGGGAGAAGTGGGTGGGTGTGTATAAGGTGTCAAAGCACCCCACATCCTTATTCTTGAGTTTGTTTCTCACAGCCACTTTTTTGCCCCCCCCCCCTCCCACACACACAAACATTCTACAATGTGTTGCTTGTTGCACTACATCTAACTTCCTTAAAATTCCACATCCCTCTTTTGTTGGCATTTTTTCGTACATCACTATTTTCAGCCTTTTTGGCTCCCACATCCTTCATCCGTATACACCCTAGACATGTCTTTTATGCAAGGATTTGTTTTGTTTAGTGTCACAATTGTTCATGACTGCTTGAATAAAAAAGAAAAAAAGAAAACTGCATAATTCTATTCTCAAAAACTTCCCATCGATCATTGGCGGAGTCGGTAAATCCGGATAGACTAGATTATTTCTTTCTTTCCAGGCATTTATGATTTATGTGTGAGAATGCTCAAATAAAAGAATAAAAGTAAGGGGTGTCCTAATTTAACCCACGCACTGACTTTTAGCATTCATGATCGGGACCAACGATTTGCACAAAAAGAAGAGGTGTTTCTGATGGCAAACACAAACAAAGAAAATCAGAAACAGAAAAAGTATCTTTTCATTGGGTCAACTTTCTCGACCAACCTATGTTTATTATTGAGTAAACATTATAATGTTTTGTTTTTAGATAACATATCATTGTCGTGCATTTTCTCTTGTTGTGGGTGTTTAATTTAGATATACAAAACGTTGCAAATTTTCATTTAAACAATACATTGTTCATTAGAATCTGTTCAAGGACAGTATTGCTTTGCAATTGTGACAGTGAAAGTTATAATAAGTTATAATTCATTCACTTTCTTGCTGATCGCTAATTACCTGAGCGTTATCTAACTGTTACTCAACTAATTAGCATGCATTCTCATTCAGAAAATGAGACAGCAAACACCTACAATACAATTTAACACTCATTTTGAGCTAGACAGAAAATGTATGTTTTATCTTCTTTCTGCGCAGAAAAACTCTAAGTGCAGCACAGGATTGTATAACAAGCTAATTTGTGCAATGTACTGGTCTAATTACAAATTGACTGTAAAGAAACAATGATATACACGTTCATGTTTTAAAAGAGGACTTAGTTAGGCCCATGAAGGAGACTTTATACATACTTAACATACAGTGATACTTTCAAAGAGGAAAGCTGTACACTAGAACCTCAAATAAGATCACATCTAACATAAGACCATATATCATGCTTCCACACCTTCTTACACAGAGATACGTACGTATATCCATACAGACATATCTTTATGTTGAGGTCAAAACATTCCGGAACACGTCTTCTCATAGAAGTTTCCCCGCAAACCTGTGAATGTCTGTGTTTAACCACTGACACCAACTACAAGTGCCAAGTAATCCAATTTGGGAGCAACATCCCACAATGAAATTACTCTACTCATTTACGCATTGCGTGCAATTAGAACGCACAAAGTGATTAAAAGCCATAAAGGTGGAGCAGTGATGGGGGCCCAAGTGAAATTTGATCATGCTCAAAAAGTGAGCAAGTTAAAAAAAAGAGCACCGGAATCCCCGGGATGATCCCATAATCCCTCTCTTACATTGATTCAGACAACTTGGAGCTCCTCAGTAAATCACTTCAGTGCAAGAGTACTACTGCAATTACAAGCTTTGTACTGTTTAGAGCTCGATTGCAGACAGCATTTTTGAGATGTTGATGGACGCCCGGGAATGTACAGTATGGTGTGATTGTTACAGTAGAACCTCCAATTAAGAACACCTGTGTAATGCGAACTTTTCTCACAGTACCAAACCATTCAGTTGAAAAGAGGTTAGAATGAACCTTCATACAAAGACCCAAGTTTCTCAGTTGACACCATATGAGTTGGTCGTTATAGAGAGTTTTTCTTTTACTGTACTAGAAACTTCCGGGGCTCAGATATAGTAGAAGTGATATTGTTTTTTTTCCTCTGTAAGTATGTGAATTCAAAGTAACTACAAATACACCCCATGTCACATGGGGATTTTTACACAAAGCCAAAGGAAAACTAATAATAAATCGATAGCTAATAATAGCTTGGCTGATTTGTAATAGATAATACAGGGGTGTAATCGTATTACCCCTAAGTTAACTTTATATTTATCCCCAATCTGAACTATCCCCAAATTTGCTTTAGCTTGAAATTTTGTATAACTCAATTTTTTCCCATTTACTCCCTTCAAATTCGAGGTACATAGGTCCAAGTGCATACGCGTGCTAATATAAGATAGACATTTTTTGTCTCACTGTCTCAGTTTTTACCTATTAGTTCCCGCACTCTCTATGCACTTAAAAAACATCCAACCACCACCTCCTTTTGCAAAGTCGTCTGCCATTCCCGCACCTTCCTCCCTTGCCGCCATTTTCACAGCTGTAAATCGCGTGGCGCTTCCGTGTTTTTGATCCTTGATTAGAGCGCCAGTGACACGCCGCCATCTGCGCCAATCGAGTAACGCGTTTATGCTGATGGATGCGCTACTCGGTTGGCAGAGAAAGTGGCGCGGTAATTCACACCTTGCCGGCGCAAAGTGGCGCGGGTGACACGCGGACCCTTTGAGCTAGCAGCCATTGATGCCTACTAGTGAAGACGACTAGAAATGAAGCCTAACCCAAGCCAAAATTTAAAAAAGATCAGTGACTGATTTACATGGGCTCAGCAACGAGGGCCAACCAGACGTACATCTTGGTAAATTTGACATTATTGTAGGGTTTATTCTACACTGCATTTTATACTGCTTTCAATAATGAGCTCATACAATGACTTTATCTATAACCATCTGGAGATTTGTTTCTGCATGGATGGCCGCAACTGGTAGACAGCACCTTTATTGCTTCATTGCTATGACCTTTGCTTTGTTATGCAACGTAGCCTTTTTCATATACATGTGCCACTAACTCAAAATCAAGTACAAAGTTTTATGATTATATCGTAAAATGATGCTCACGCACGCAGCAGAGGTCCCCCAATACCACCACGTGCCTTCCACCACAGACCCATCTTACTCAGCACAGCAGCCACAAATATATCGCATGCAAATCCCACAATCTTTATATGACAGGGCGTTTTAAAAAGACTCATTTTTCATTTATCACACTAGCACATTGATGCGGGGCAGTCGGAGAATAGGCTCTACCAAGGTCAGGCCATAACAGGCTCTGTTATTGTAATGATAATCGTAGTATGCCTGCTACCGACCCGAATACATTTCCATGTGATTATTTTCAATTTGCAAGTCTGCAGAATCCAACAGGGGTTTGGAGGACACAGGGGATTTATTATTTGCGATATATTACACCATTATCCAGCATATTAGACGGTAGTTTGTATTATTAGCCACTGTTTTCCATTTTGTAAATTTGATCCACCTTGTAGTTATCACTTATGTTCCTCCCCTTCCGCCCAAATATGTCTTCCTATTAACTAGTTGACAAGTAGTTGTACGGCAGATATAGTTGTGGCTGTTTATTTAAAGATACACAAGTATTTGGAATTACCATGCACCATCAATGATACAAAACTCCAGGCACTTTTCACCTGCGCCCCAACTTTTTTTTTGTTGAAAATCTGGATCTGCCAGTCTAAGACAGAGCTGAGAAAGGACTGTGAGAAAGACATGGACAAGACCATACACAAAGTTATAATGCAATCAGGAGAACGTACGGCCTTGTCCCACCTGAGTTATGGAGAGGCAACACGATTAGGAGAAGTTAAAGCACAGTTTCCCACACCGCAATGTGAATGAACAGCTTGAGTCCAGAAACTGCAGATAGTTTACCACTCATGCGATTGTGCAAGATGAATTGGATTTGAGGATGCGTTTATTTTGTTCTGCTCAGTTATATACACTGAGGAGATTTATATACCAAGATGACTGCAACCAATGATACTCTATTCACTTGTTAACTGTCCAGATGATTACTCTGAAAAAAGCTAACTCTGAATAAAGCTAACTGGCGACTACGACCAGTCAAATTACACTGTAGTAGAGTTAGCGGGTCTCTAAAAGCAGCCGTGGTATTGTAGCCATTTTTATTTTACAGAATGTCATGCCATGTATGTATTTTAAAAGGTAATAATCTCTCTGTACTTGTATATGTACGTGCATTCCATCATCCTGTGTTGAACATTTGTAACTGTCCAACTGCAGTTTGAAGCGACACATGTACTAAGCAACATCTCAATGGAATGTACAGATATAGGCCAACTAACATGTGATGTGTTGCATATGGCTGACTCGGTACAGCAGGGGAAATAAATATGGGGCTCATACCTCCCTCTTATCCAAATGTTGATTCAGCACCCCAGTTACGAGGGTAAAGTATCACATTTTTTGCTCTGCCCCCATTCTTTACTGCCCAGCTGGGGGCAATATAACAAATACACTCATCATCTGTAAACCGAAACGAGCATGCTTCATGTGTTGGCATATTTGATTAGACAATATCATCAAATATGTGGCTTTACACACACTTTTCATAGCAATGGCTTGTGCAAATGAGGCAGAATTGGCTCTAATGTCTATTGGGCTTTATATTTTATATGTAAGTGAGTATGAATAGTACATCATACTTTAAAATCATTTGTGGAAACGGTTCTGTTGAGGGCAAATTGGGCAATTTAAAACAACTTGTGTTTCCAAGTGGAGGCTTGCCTCCCTATAGAGTAGTAAATTGTTTTTTCTTCAAGTAGAAACTATTACACTGCCTAGCAAGTACACCAGACTCAAATGGTGATAAGAGTGTGACATTACAGTAAAATCTCCCTATTACGACCAGCGAGGGACCGGCCTCAAGTAATTCTATATGCAGGTAATCGGTGGTCTCTTTAATTGTAGAAATTTAGGATCGCAAAAATGGTAAAAATGGTGGCATTATAGAAGAGGTCGTTTGATAGTTGTTGTCTTACTTGGATGTTCAACTGTAATCTATGTTTACATTGTTTAATTGGATGGTTTACACACTTTATTTGTATAAGCAGGTGGCACATGTTATGTTATTTTAAAAGCTTAACAACATAGTATTATGCCAATAATCGTGTATTAATAGTTCAGAAGTGTTTTCATTGAGTAAAAACACACTATAATTGACGGTGCCCCGTGAGGAGCAATGATCATATTTCAGAAAGATCATATAATATACAGTAGAACGTCCAATTAAGGCCATCTTCACACTGAGACCACCTCCATAATGAAACCAGTCATTTTTCGTGGTCTCAAACTTTCATGGTCGATAAATAGATCAATATGAACCTCTGTAAAGAGAGCACCTCTCTATTGAGACCACTTCATGTAAGTCTACCCATTGGTCTTATAGACAAGTTCTATTGTAGACGTATATTGCATGTGAGCTGTTTTTACGTTCACCAAAGTCTTATTGAAATATCTACATTCAATCAACTATTCTAAGCCCCAGTTTGACAGTCACGAACATGCAGCACCAATCATGATCACTGCTCTGTAGAAAATCACAAATACGTGAGGTAAATATGATTCTATCTTTAAAAAACACATTTATATGCATGGCAAACAAGAAGGGTGACAACTCAACCCAACATTCGGCTGCAACATTCGGGACTGTCTGCCCACAGCACAATCCCATTTGTGTAAAGATATCTACACCAAATCCACCATTTTAACAGCGACCTCATTTCCATTACTTCAGTTTAGCTCTCCCTTGCAGGAAGGAAGCAGAATTAGCGAGGGCGACGCGGTGTAACAAACGACAGTTTGAGAGTAACAGCAAAATGACACTCGTCGTTTAGAGGCTGATGGCTCCATCTACTTGTATGGGGCATGCAAGTTATATGACAGGATGGCGACAGAACGGATATGACTTAATCAGAAGTCACAAAACCGCCGAGTTAGGTGAAATATATATGATAATGATGCCTCGGGAGAAGGGGTTGGGTTCCAGGGTCTTTTGATAGAGGGCGGGGGTATGTGGTTGATATTGTAGAGCTGAGTTATTTTGTGACGCTGCTAGACGTGGTTAGGGCAGGTAATGTCCTTACTTTGGTGCAGGAAGCTGTTTATGTGGTTGATGGTTGGGCTGTTGTGTAGATGGTTGTATTTGAAGGAGAACAGAATTCTTAAGTGAGGAAATCGGTTGAAGAACAATGTGTAAGAATGTCTAAGAATGTAAAAACAGGACAAGAATTATAGAAGACGACTAAAAAAGAAGAACACCACGAAGAATATATACCAATAATTATGACATCAAAACGTCTTTATTACGTCGCTTACAGGCTTGTTTTATGATTCTACGCTTCACTTTGACTAGACCGAGTGGCCTTGGAGGGACTCGAACACACGACCTTAAGAATGTGAAACCAGAATGATACTCATCCCATGCAGTGATCCGTAGCAACCAATAGAGTCATTAACGTGCATGACCCGTGCATATATATCAAAATCTTTGTCAAACAGCAAACCTATAAGACTAATCAGTCTATGATCTGACACCAATCCTCCACCCCAACTGATCCCAACCTCAAATCAAACTCCATATCCATTTTCCAAGCGGTAATCAAACTCACGACCCAACCACAATCCGACACCACATCCCCCTAAAATTACGGAGCATTATTGCGATGATCACGTGCGGACGCTTGTCCCAGGCGATTCTAAATGCATTGATAAAAACACCAAGTCCAGCATCTAGAGAACAATGATGAATGGGGGAGACCTACTTCATGTAATGGAATGTTGTGAATAAGATGAATCAGTGATTTGATGGATCTGCCCATCGGACTAATGGGCTATAAGCTTGTCACGTGGACGAGAATTGTCTTGTATCGAAGCCACGTGCAATCTACGTGCAGATTGAGATAGCTGGATTGAAAAAAAAGCACCGCAATACATGTATTGTGAAATGGTGATACTTCGGGAGAGTTTTGTTTTTTGTACTGCTCTTACGCGAGAAGAGTAGTACTGCATATGTAGTACAGCTTGTATTTAGGGAAAGTACTATATTCTTATAGTGCTGGAATGGTAGCAGTAGACCTATACTTTGTTTCAGTTTAATAAGGCATTGAACCGTGAACGACACGCAATACAAACACCCCAATTTTCATCATAATGCCTCAAAGCCATCAGTTATGTAACCTTTTACAAAGCATTTAGCCCACTTCCTCAACCATTCACCTTGGAATTAGATCAATTATTCCAAGGCTCCATTCAAGTACACCATCGACGTTCTCTCTCAAGTACAAAATGCTCAATTGCCGCTAATCCGATTGCGCAGTACCTAATCCGGACAGCAGCCAAATACTTACCGCAGCAGTAATCGAGTATAAGAGACAATGAAACCTGCAATCACAATCGGGAAAAAGCAAATTTGACAGCAAAATCGATGTTAAATATATTGCAGGCCGTGACTTACTGTAAAGGGGGCGATCGTCAACCACGATCGATTGCACAGAAGCTATAAAACGGTCGTGTGCGGGGATCCATACTTGTGAAGCAGCAGCGGAAATGGGTTAAACCAAGATGGGAAAATGCTTTTTATTGTGACTGCTTGTCATGCGTTTTTTTTTACACACGTTTCAGTGTATCTTATGTCGTAAACGTGCCACGTGGCAGCATGTTTATTCATTCATTGCAACCTAATTTACCTGCTTGTGCTATAACACATGAACATATACATTCTGAGTTTGAATGACAGATGTATTTATTGTGCAACTAGGGGGCGTTTACCAGGAAATGCTTGGTGATTACATAACAGCCGTCCCCGGTTTCCCGTCCTACCAGTGAAACCGACTGCTAAAAAGACCGTTTGCATTACATGAGCCATTCGCCACTTAATATGTACATGTACATGAAGTCCTCCTAGAGGAACCCATGGCCGATACCACATCGCATCAATCTCTTAAATTATTATTTTTTGTTTCATGGAAATATTCCCAAATAGGTGCATATCAAATAAACCTACCTATTTCAACTATAAAACAACGCACCCCCTAAAACTGACAGTTACTTGTTAACTCACTGCTAGAGACGTAATTTCAGACATTCTATACACTATTTCAGTGGGCAAAAACAGTGAAGCCCAGAGTATTGCAATGTGCCAATATCGATCGGACGTTTCCCCCAAAGCCGAAATCCAATTAAGATCGAGTGTCTCAAAACTTGTTAAAAATGAAATGTCCTCCCCAGCCATTTACGGAGACAAGTGCTTTGTCGTGTCCTTTGTCTGTGAGGAGAATGCAGACGAGTTCTGAGGAGGATGAGGTTATAGCTCAAAATTATAAGATGGCGACTGGTGCTCAATTCAATTGTTTTGGTGCGGTGCATGACATTTGGGTGTACGTCCTTGGGGGTTGTAGAAGTTGTAGGGGGGGGGGAGGGGGGGGGCTTGAGACACAAGAAAAATGGCACCACGTGTTGGATTGCATGGTTTTAATGATGCAGAAAGGGATTTTTTAATCAGTCATTGCAGTGATTACAACATTTGTCGCCAGTATAGACTGTAGAGTGTACTACTACCACCAGGACACCGTTTCAATTGGCCAAATCATAAGGAATCTGGTCATTTTAGTTTTTAGATGTAAACGTCTATAAAGCTTTTCACACGACGTATCACATTCACCTGGCACTGAATACTCCGCAGAGCGATTTCCTTCAACGATAAAAACGTCTTGCATAAAAAGTCATAATGTATTACTCACAAGAAAAACGATGATTTGTAACATACGAATAACAAGTGCCAATTATTCCGCACGTGTCATCGTATTTACTTGTGCTAAATGGATCAATAAATGTCAATTAAATAATTTCCCCTCGGACCCACACGCCTGGCAGGCGACTCACCCGATATTACGACTACACACAGAGCGTTTGTGGTAAAACACGCCAAATGTTACAATAATCTCAAGCGATATTCCAACAGACGTGATATTTTTGTTCTCCCCAGTTTGCTTGACCTACTCTATTCTGATTGGCTGAGGCACGTTTGGGATATAGGTCATGTGTTGTTGTGTTTTTTACCAGTTGTATTCGGAAACAGGTCACTATTTCACTCTGTAGAAGGAAATGTTTTGACCCCGGAAGTCGTCTGATTAGCGTTGGCGAGCCTCGCTCCCAACACCACCGGTCGGGCAGAGATAATGGGAAAGGGAAGGAAGAGTTTGCAAATAGATTCTCACTCATAGGTCTTTAATATAAGCAGTATCTGTTTCTCTCAGAAGGTTGGAGAATTGATAATGGTAGATATGGACTTGCCAGAGGTTAAAATATTTTGATCAGCTTCAGAGCACCTAAGCATATAGGCCTACTATATGGCACGAACTTGTGTCTTTTGCAGTTCTTTCACTGTGTACTCATGACAGGGGCAATATCAAAGCAACGAGAGAGAAAACATGGCCACAGATCCAAACCATGATTCATAAAAAAGTCTGTGCGCGGGACAAATGTTTTGACTGGATTATCACTACGTGTCTCCGGTGCTGCAAACAGAAAAAAAGAGAAAAACAAAACAAAAACAAAACAAAAACAAAAACAAAAACACACATAAGACACACACAAACATTTGCAACCCATATGAAACTATTCTTATACAGTGTACATATTGCCACAGAATAATACGCCGTACTAGGGACTCAAGCATAAAAAAAGAAGACTGTGGACAGCCGACAATGCTGGCAATTCCATCAACAGTATCATCCTGGACCAAGCACCAGGTCGATAAAGAGTCGCAGACAAAGCTCCTCCTCCTCCTCACCCCGACAATGGCGAGCGGCGACCATAACTCATCCAAATCACCCAACTCGACGCAGGAATAGACAGAGAACAAACTATTCCGGCGGCCGCAGCAAGATAGAGTCGCCACAGGAACTGTGGATGGTCTGGGGGCGGGGGTTCCGGGTCAGTTTGGGACCCGGAAATGGCTATTTATTAATGGTTGTGGCTGTGGCGGCCATTACGGAGACCCGGATGGTGGGAAATGTGGGAAATGGTCACGTGGTCGATGATTATGGTGGTTCAGAGGTGGTTGCATAAGATGGGATGGTAGATTGTTATGCTTGGGTTGAAGACTTATAAAAGTGATGTATTTCACGGACGACTTACGCGCCCATTGTTAAAGTAAAAGATCTCTGTTAAGACCAAAGACCACTTGATGTTTGATTTCAATTTGTTATGATGCAGAGGTGGTCTCTTAATGCAGGTTTTGCCGCAACAGATAGTATTATTACTCAAACAGCCCCAGGACGGGGTGCAATAGATAGCACGCCTTCTTTCTCCACCAAATTATTTCATTTACACAGTTTTTTTCACATCTGCCATCAATCAAGCGTAGTCCACAGAACTCCCGTGATCCATAGCATACAATAAAGGGGCGGCCCCTCTTTTTAAAGAAAAACCTAGGTCTGCTAACGTGTTATTATAGAAATGGTCACTATAGAGAGGTGGGGTTCTTCAGGCGATCTCCTGTAGTGGAAGATGGTCATATTGCGGCTGTTACAGCTGGGGATTTTATATGGTGAGTTGGGAGGTTTTTATGTACAGTAAAACCTCCAATTGAGACCACCTCTATGATAAAATAATGTGTCGAACTTCTCAATAAAGGGACCAAGACGAGCCTCCATAATGGGACCACCTCTTCATTCAGACCCCAGGAGCCAGCCCCTACTCTTTTGGACGGAGTCGAAAGTACCAGTTCAGAGTTGCTACAGTTACGGTAGCTATAGTTACAGTAGGACTACTTACAAAAATATATGACAGTTTTGCTATTCAAATAAAGGAAATTAGTCCTCTCGCCTGGCTGGGTTGTCATACGTTTGTTGTTCACTATCAGTAGGTATGAACGTTGGCCGTCCTATGTTATCAGTGTACCCATGAGATTCCTTAAGGGTATATCTACTTTGAAAAACATGGATCTGCCGGTGTACAGATACATATACACGTGAAAACAAGTGTCACCAATGCCAGACTGATTATAGCTTTAGACACGCGCTTCCATTCGGCGGTCGGGCGGTCGTAGATTTAGTCTATATTAGTGATTTCAACTCTGACCCCAAATTCATAACAACCGCTCACAAGTTCTATTGTGGTCTAATTGTAAATTACAGCAGCCTTTTCTAATGTCATCCATTTACAATTATGGAGGGCCTAGAGTAGAAAAAAGTGTGATGGAATCTGTTCTTTATTTATTGTGAGCCTCATAACATCCAATGTTCATTATCATTGCCAATTATAGCAACTCGGGGAATCGTCGTTATTTACATGGTTGTCAATTTCAGGGGAAGGAGGCAAAGCATAAAGACCTCTCTTTTGTATTGCTTTGTCATTTTAGAGTAACCTATTTAGCCCATATAGTGAGCACAAATATGTGTTTTTGTGTTGTTTGTTGTGTCAATTGTGTTTCATGTAGCATACTATTGCATAATGTAGGCACTACAGGAACTATCTGGCACTTTGAATGGGTTGTCTCAACAATGGCAGGTCCAGGATTTTGGAAAAGAGGTTGGGCGCACCGAGATTAGTTCATGTCATGTGTACACATGATTGATTGAGGCGCTCCCTGTGCCCCTGGACCTGCCTATGTTTTAAGATACCTATTTACTTACTACTTTGTATCATATCAGGTTCCAAACATAATGTAATGATTTTAGATTTATATGTTTTGGCCAAACACATAAACATCTTAACACTATATAACATCTAGCTCTGTTCGGATTCTTTTGGTTCTCACGTTGTCAATGGAATAAGACAGTGCAGATGCATCTTTTAAGCAGCAGACACAGCAATCCCACTGACAAGGCATTCATCCTGATTTATCTTCTGTTCAGCTTCATTGGCCAGTAATTGAAATCAAAAGATTTCCAATTTTGTTTGCTACGAAAATATAAACGAACCAACCAACCAACATATCATATACTAGTGGTTTAGATACCAGGTTAAGATGTGTGCTGTTATACATTTTGCTATAGAGCATTATATACCAAACACCTCTATAGAGAGACCACCTCTCCAATAGAACGATTTGTACGCACCCAACCCTTCATGAAGAGATCATCGTGAACTTAGCCATTGAGACAACTTTAAGTGAACTCTCTAGGTGGTCTTAAGAGAGAAATTCCACTGAATATCGGCATCCTCCATGGCTAGGTATGTCGTGAATCCATGTTTTCTAGAAAGAAAGAAAGCTTGTGTTGCCAAACTCACGTCTGTGAAATAGAAAGAGTGTTATTTTTTCTTCTGGAAAGTAGACTTAAAACACTCATATACGTTTACACTGTTAACACCTGTACCCTTTCTTGCTCACTGGTCAGTTTTAGAAGCGGATAATTTTGACCGTAGCGTGCTGAGCTTCAGAGAGGATGGTCGGAAATTGTTTTCTAAGAAGGTGGTTGTAAATCTGAGTGTCTGACATATTGACGAGCTCATGAAAAAGCTCTTGAAGAATATAGTTTATGACATACTTAGCAGTAGAAAATGGGCATTTAAAATTGGAGTGGAGGTGTGACATTTAAAAGATTGTGAGGTTAGTTGCACCAAAGGAGTTGTTTTGACAATAGATGTATGATTTGTGTTTTTGGTTTAAGACGACATGATATTATGTCGTCGTATTTATGTTTTCCATGTCTGAGAATTAATTGCTGTACTTCTTTCTCAAATAACATTTATACCATTTGAATATACGTGAGATTTGAGAAAAAAAATAGAAATGAAATCATGCATGTAAAATTGTTGCCTTACATCTATGGGTGCGAATACTTGAGCAAGTGAAATTGCCTATAATACAGTTTTAATATCGCACATGACGGAGTATCTCATCTAAAATAATGAATGGGATCTCCAAGTACATTTTGCATGCCAACAGAATATGACGTCAAGGTCAAACTCAAAATGGGAAATGAGCAATAATCACCCCAATTCGTGTACGCTCATTCCTCAATAAAAACACACAGACATATCAAAATGACAGACAAGAGCAACGCATGCGCAATGAACAACAACAAGTCCACGTGGGGACGCCGCATTTGCCCCCCTTTAAGCAAAACCCACTTTACCATTTAGCCGGCCAATATCGTTATCGACGAGGCCATTTGACGCAGTCTCTGAGGTTATTTGTAAAACAGCGGCTCCAGAAAATACATCTTTTGATGCATCAAGGGGGTTTGTCTAAATGATTGCATTTAGAGGAAATTTGCGCCGTGGGAGTGGTGGCAGTGGGGGGGGGGGGGGGGGGGTAAATATGATTTATTGGCAGTGAAGGATGATGTGTGTGTTCGTTGGATGGGGGTGGGGGCTCACACATGCATGACTAGTTAGTCGACTGTTCAGTTGTGATCCAGGCAGGATAACCGGCCAATCATATGAAGAAGAGAAGATGCATATTCTGTTACAAGATATTGATTAAGAATATACAGTTTAAATATTATAGCCAGGTTCATTATAGCTATTATGTTCGGGCTAACATGCGTGACTGTTTCCTTGTGTAGACATAATAAGCATTATGAAGCATGGAGCTTAGGAAAAGTATGATGCATATAGAATATAGCCTTTGTATGTAGTATGTGTTATCATGGCTATTAGGTACAAGTACATGTACCATATCCAGCTATACGAAAACATGCATGGAATTCTTCTCTGAGATCCATCACAAAATTTACACTAAACACCAGAACAAAAGCATACAATACACTACAAAATTGATCAATGTATAGAGAGTTGTCTATCAAAACAGGCAAACAACTGCAAATAAAATACTATCACAAAACATGAGCATATTATACATAAGACCATAAAAGCCAGTAACAAAAGTACGAGAATCTGGAACCATGTTTGTTCAATCTTGCAACTACAACGGCCGTATGGCGCTATCACTGTACTGTAGAACCGGCGATGGAGACCACCTCTATAAAGACCACCTCTGCAATTGGACTATTCTTGGCAATCCCAGTCCTTCGTAAAGAGACTATTGCAAATCTCCACAAAGAGACCACCTGTCAATTGACACGACTTGTTCCCATTGAATGGTCTCAACTGAAAGGTTCTACTGTATTATAGAAGGGTTTCTTTTAAAAACTGGTTCAGTAGAACCTTTAAATAAGAGCACATCTATGACGAGACCACCTCTATAAGAAGACAGTGCTCACAGTCCCAAGTTTTTCACTACCAGTCCAACTGGAACTTCCATAAAACACCACCTCCAGACGAGTTGGATTGTCATAGCTCAAAGGTTCTTCTGTACACGATTCTCGAGCATATGATGCACAAAGGCAATAAAAGCAGAAACAAAAGTGCAGGAGCTGGAGCTGTGTTTGTTCAATCTCAGGCAACAAAGGATGGCTTGGGCTATCACTGTAATAGATTCTCGCCGAGCCAATCAGTCAGAAAGAAACCATTGTGATGATTCGCGCCCCTTACGGGCCGGCAAACCTTAGACAGAGAACAAACTATTCCGGCGACCGCGGGCTTGAATAGAGTCGCCACAGGAACTGTGGATGGTCTGAGGCAGGGGTTCCGGGTCAGTTGGGACGGAAATGGCTATTTATTAATGGTTGTGGCTGCGGCGGCCATTAAGGAGACCCGGATGGTGGGAATTGTGGGATATGGTCACGTGGTGGATGATTATGGTGGTACAGAGGTGGTGATTACACATAAGATGGATGGTAGATTGTTATATTTGGGTTGAAGACTTATAAAAGTGATGTATTTCACGGACGACTTACGCGTCCATTGTTAAAAAAAAGATCTTTGTTAAGACCAAAGACCATTGATGTTTGGTTTCAATTTTTGTTATGATGCAGATTGGTCTCTTAATGCAGGTTTGGCCGCACCAGATAGTATTATTACACAAACAGCCCCAGGACGGGGTGCAATAGATAACACGCCTTCTTTCTCCACCAAATTATTTCATTTTACACAGTTCTTTTCACCTGCCATCAATCAAAGCGTAGTCCACAGAACTCCCGTGATCCATAGCATACAATGAAGGGGCGGCCCCTCTTTTTAAAGACAAAATCTGGTCTGCCCTAGCGTGTTATTATAGAAATGGTCACTATAAGAGAGGAATTAGAGGTTCTTCAGGGCGATCTCCTGTAGTGGAAGATGGTCATATTGCAGCTGTTACAGCTGGGGATTTTATATGGTGAGTTGGGAGGTTTTTATGTACAGTAAAACCTCAATTAGGGTTCCACCTCTATGATAAAATAATGTGTCGAACTTCTCAATAAAGGGACCAAGACGAGCCTCCATAATGGGACCACCTCTTCATTCAGACCCCAGGAGCCAGCCCCTGCTCTTTTTTGGACAGGTCAGAAAGTACCAGTTCAAGTTGCTACAGTTAGCTACCGTTACAGTATGTCTACCTCCTTTTGGTCTAAAAACATTGGAGAAAATTTTTTAAAAAAATTGAAGTATGTTTAGGTGTCCCCCAAGGACCCCCAATTTTGCTGATTTCGGCGAAAATAGGTAAAATTTCATATTTTTGATTCGAGTCTAGGATTTGATAATTATTGTTTATTAGTAATAATTTACGTTTTACAATGTCAATATATTACCATAAAATAAATAATATATCAAATTACGCAGGTTTTGATACATTTTCATGACCTTTGCAGGCATACAAGAGACCCCAATTTTTCCAAATTTTGACGAAATCGCTAAATTTCACTAATCACTTTTCAATTTTGGATCTCCTGAATGAAATAAAGCAATGAAACATTAATGTTATTTATTTGCTTTTATAGATATATATTGGGGCCATTGTGTTTTTATTTTTATTACTTTAAGATATTTATATACTTTTCACACAATAAGAGTAAATGGGTACAGTGTATTTCAAAATGCGTCTGATATTGTAACCTTATTTGCAAATGATGTGTAGCGCTGTTCTTACTACCATTATACACAAAAGTCTAAATCTTAAAATCATAATTACTAAATCATTGCTCTTATATATATAAAGTATATGCATACTAGAAGCTTGAGTAAAGGGATGTTCTATCATGTCAGAATCAACAAAGACAGTGAAGAAGTTCAAGCTTCGTGTAAAATATAATGCAACAGAAGCATTTAAAAATGAAGTTTTAGGTAATGGTGCTGAAGTCTTGTCACAATCACGCCTACCAATCAAAAAGGTTATCCTACAGAGGTGGAGGTTTCTACGTAGAAATAGTGAGTTAAATGATCCCCAACCAAAAAGTGACACTGATTTAGCATCCCAAATGACGAGAGAAGTTATTGAAGTGTGGAGTAAAGCAAACATCCCTACTCAGAGAATAGATAAAATAAAATCAAAAATACTAGCATTGATTAATATTTTTAGAGATATGTTAAAGCATTGTGAAAGATACGACATTGAACAGGAACCATTAAAAAGTTATTGTGCATCTCTAGAAAATCTCTTTGATATTTCTGTCCAAAACCTGCATCAAACGCTTCGTAAAATGGGAAGTGAAACATGGGCAGAAGATTGGGAGTTTTATCAGAACCAGTGTCAAGTGCCACAGGTGGGGTGTATAGGTGCTCTAGATAAAACTTCCCTAGCTATAAAGAAACGTAAAAATGATAGAGAAGAAAGAGAAAGAGAAAGAAGAGAGAAATACAAAAAGCAAGTTAAGACTGAAGTTGGTGCTGAGATGTTACGAAAGAGTACTATTTCATCTGCATCTTTGCTGGAATCAAGGTACTTTACATAGTATTTAACAATTTTATCCATCAATAAAAGTAATTGTAAATTAACACTGCATACATCATGTCCATTTATTAAAACATGTTATATTATATCTTCAGTGGCTCCTCAGATGAATGTGAATTTAAGGATATCGAATATGTCCCAGGTGAATGGCAACAAAAGAGAGAGCGATCTCGCCACAAATCAGAGACTATGACTTTGCAAGATGTGAGAAAGAAAGACCTCTTGAAAGCAACGACGCCAACTGCAACTCGATTCAAGCTGACGCCAACTCAACACCTTGCAATGGTATCAAGCACAGTGTCTGCTGCAGGCGGTGACATGAATGAAGTTACTGCAAGCCTGGCAACAACAAGGAGGCATAGAAGACAGACCCAAATAGCTGAAGCAGAGGCTGTAAAAGCTCGCCTGAAGTCTAATATGCCAACATATAAAGTCATCCACTGGGATGGAAAGTTGATTGAGTTTTTGAATGTGAATGGTGGTGGAGTTTACCAAGACGCTAACGCTGTCATCCTAAGTTCACCTCTGGAATTGAAACCCATGTTTCTTGGTTCCCCTGCAATTGAAAGTGGTACCGGCCAGTTACTATGTGATGCTACAGTTCGTTTGCTCGGAGAGTGGGATGTACTCAGAATATAATTGCTACATGTTGGGACACCACTGCTGCTAATACTGGTGTTCACGAAGGTGCTGCTTCTCACTTTGAGCGGTTTCTTGGCTATGCAGTTCTTTGGCTCGCATGCAGGCACCACATGGCAGAACTGCACATCAAGCACACATATGACAAAATTCAAGGAGCAACTCAAGGTATGTGATTTTAATGAAAAGAAATTTAGAAAAGTATAATTGCATCAAACTATAATCCTGCTTATCATATAGAGTGGACACATCACATGTCACAGACATAAAAATATCAAATGCCGTACAATTGCTGTATGATTATTGCAGGTCCAGATGATCCCTTCTTTAAGCGCTTCAAGAAGTGGTACAAGACACAGGCCAATGATGCAAGGGAGCACAACGCTGTGTTTCCTGATCCAGCAGACTTTAATCGTTGGGAGTGGACTGAGACTTCTCCAAATGGCCCATACCTGACTAGTATGAACTGGTGGGCACGTTCAACTCTCACCTGGGTTCAGGAACATCTTGTACGTGGTACATTTCCAAGAGAGGACTACCGTGAACTCTGTGAACTGATCAACATTGTCCTCGGTGGGGAGGTTAGTTGCATCTGTTTAATATAATAATCCTTAGAATCTCCATATTAATATGCGTGCATAGACAGTTGTGAAGTTATTAATAATGGCCATCTACATTACATCATAATTTTTATTTTAACATTAAAAAGTAAATAGTTATATATTGCATTTTAGCCAATTCGCCCTCGTCACGGACAGGTCTATCATGAGTTTACCATGCGTCAACCAGGAGCATACCATCATGCTAGATTTATGGGAAAAAGCCTGTACATTTTGAAGATCTACCTTCTATCTGAGGTCTTCCATCTTACTCGAGTGGAAAAGCGCCGGGTTGATCGTTTAGCCCAATTTGTGGTCCTGCTGTATGGCAAATACTTTTTGTCAACATCTTTGAGTACTGCCGCTCCAAGACATGATCTCAACTTTTGGTATGACCTCCAAGAATATCGGCAATTTGATCGTGTAGCAGCCGATCAAGCTCTTCTCAGTTCAAGACGACATTTGTGGTACCTCACCCCTGAACTGATCGCATTGAGTCTTTTTGATGATGGTGTTACAGTGGTGGAGAAGAAAGCAATGGCTGAAACATTGCTTCAATTTCCAAAACCTGATGTGTTTGCCCCAGGAAAACCTGGACAGCCCCAGTTTAATCCTGTTGCAATCCACCTAACAAACGAAAAACCACCATTAGCCAGTTTTATAACGGAACGTTCATGGCTTATGTTCCACTTGATAAACGCCGACTCAGAATGGTTGAATGATGATCCATCAACGTGGCTTCACAATGCAGCATACCAGCACCTGCAGTCATTTTGGAAAGACCTTCAGGTAGTGAATGATGCTGCAGAGAGGGGTATAAAAGACATTTCTGATTATGCTCGCGCTACAAGTGATCCTGTTTTGAGGGATGCAATTATCATTGTGGCCAATGACCACAGGGGGCGTGTCACAAATATGAAGAAAGGCAACCTCAATGCCTTGTAGTTAGGCACGGAGTTCACTGTTGACTAAGCACTGTACAAAACTACTTGATATTAATAAATCATTAAATAATTTCTAATATATTGTGTTTCTTGCATATATATATATTTTCCTCCTAGTTATTGGTGCAAAATGAAAGCATTATTGACTTAACGTTAGTATGGTCAGAAAATCTGAAATCTCACGTTTTTGGCAAATTTTGACCGATATTATTTATTATCATATATATTACAAAAGCAAAAAATGGATCTGGTTTCTTATTTGATCTCTTCCATACTGATATATTCACTTCATAAGAGTTGAATTATTAATCAGAAATGACAATTACAATATCCTAGACATGAATCAAAAATATGAAATTTTGCCTATTTTCGCCTGAATCAGCAAAATTGGGGGTCCTTGGGGGACACCTAAACATACTTCAAATTTTTTTAAATTTTTTCTCCAAGGTTTTTAGCCCAAAAGGAACACCAAAAACACTGGGGAGCATAACTTTTCTAAAGACCCCTCTCTTTTGTAATGATTTAGATTGAGTGAGCAAAATATGATCCCTTGTGTTTCCCCTTGATAATGTAGGCACTACAGCTATCCTATGTTTGTAACACCGATACCTGAGTTCATACTGATTGATTGAGCGATTTGCCCCTTGACCTGCCTATATACCTAGGTTCCAAACATGTAATGATTTTAAAGTTATGTGTTTTAGTTTACTACTTTGTATCATATCCGGTTCCAAACATTGTAATGATTTTAAAGTTATGTGTTTTGGTCTATTTATCTTAACGGCTCTGTTCAGATTCTTTTGGTTCTCACTTTGTCAATGGAATAAGACAGTGCAGATGCATCTTTAAGCAGCAGACACAGCAATCCCACAGACAACGATTCATCCTGATTTATCTTCTGTTCAGCTTCATTGGCCAGTAATTGAAATCAAAAGATTTCAATTTTTGTTTTGCTACGAAAATATAAACGAACCAACCAACCAACATATCATATACTAGTGGTTTAGATACCAGGTTAAGATGTGTGCTGTTATACATTTGCTATAGAGCATTATATACCAAACACCTCTATAGAGACCACCTCCTCCAATAGAACTATTTGTACGCACCCAACCCTTCATGAACAGACCATCGTGAACCTAGCCATTGAGACCACATTACGTGAACGCTCTAGGGGTCTTCAGAGAAAAAAATCAACTGAATATCGGCATCCTCCATGGCTAGGTATGTCGTGATCCATGTTTTCTAAAAAAAGAAAGAAAGCTTGTGTTGCCAAACTCACGTCTGTAAAAAAGAGTTTTTTTCTCTGGAAAGTAGACTTAAAACACTCATATACGTTCACACTGTTAACACCTGTACCCTTTCTTGCTCACTGGTCAGTTTTAGAAACGGATAATTTTGACCGTAGCGTGCTGAGCTTCAGAGAGGATGGTCGGAAATTGTTTTTTCTAAGAAGGTGGTTGTAAATCTGAGTGTCTGACATATTGACGAGCTCATGAAAAAGGCTCTTGAAAGAATATAGTTTATGACATACTTAGCAGTAGAAAATGGGCATTTAAAATTGGAGTGGAGGTGTGACATTTAAAAGATTGTGAGGTTAGTTGCACCAAAGAGGGTTTTTTTGACAATAGATGTATGATTTGTGTTGGTTGAAGACGACATGATATTATGTCGCCGTATTTATGTTTTCCATGTCTGAGAATTAATTGCTGTACTTCTTTCTCAAATAACATTTATACCATTTGAATATACGTGAGATTTGAAAAAAAGTAGAAATGAAATCATGCATGTAAAAATTGTTGCCTTGCATTTATGGGTGCGAATACTTGAGCAAGTGAACTGCCTATAATAAAGTTTTAATATCGCACATGGCGGAGTATCTAATCTAAAATAATGAATGGGATCTCCAAGTACATTTTGCATGCCAACAGAATATGACGTCAAGGTCAAACTCAAAATGGGAAATGAGCAATAATCACCCCAATTCGTGTACGCTCATTCTTCAATAAAAACACACAGACATATCAAAATGACAGACAAGAGCAACGCATGCGCAATGAACAACAACAAGTCCACGTGGGGACGCCACATTTGCCCCCTTTAAAAACCCACTTTACCATTTAGCCGGCCAATATCGTTATCGACGAGGCCATTTGACGCAGTCTCTGAGGTTATTTGTAAAACAGCGGCTCCAGAAAATACATCTTTTGATGCATCAAGGGGTTTGTCTAAATGATTGCATTTAGAGGAAATTTGCGCCGTGGGAGTGGTGGCAGTGGGGGGCGGGGTGGGTGGGTAAATATGATTTATTGGCAGTGAAGGATGATGTGTGTGTGTTCGTTGGATGGGGGGTGGGGGCTCATACATGCATGACTAGCTAGTCGACTGTTTAGTTGTGCTCAGGCAGGATAACCGGCCAATCATATGAAGAAGAGAAGATGTATATTCCGTTACAAGATATTGATTAAGAATATACAGTTTAAATATTATAGCCAGGTTCATTAAGAGCTTTTATGTTCGGGCTAACATGGGTGACTATATCCTTGTGTAGTAAGCATTATGAAGCATGGAGCTTAGGAAAAATGATGCATATATAATAGAGCCTTTGTATGTAGTATGTGTTATCAAATGTACATGTACCATATCCATATACGAAAACATGCATGGGATTTCTCTGAGATCCATCACAAACTTTTACACTAAACACCAGAACAAAAAGCATACAATACACTACAAAAATTGATCAATGTATAGAGAGTTGTCTATCAAAACAGGCAAACAACTGCAAAAAAATACTATCACAAAACATGAGCATATTATGCATAAGACAATAAAGCCAGTAACAAAGTACGAGAATCTGGAACCATGTTTGTTTCAATCTTGCAACTACAACGGCTGTATGCCGCTATCGCTGTACGGTAGAACCGGCGATGGAGACCACCTCTATAAAGAGACCACCTCTGCAATTGGACTATTCTTGGCAATCCCAGTCATTCGTAAAGAGACTATTGCAAATCTCCACAATGAGACCACCTGCCAATTGACACGACTTGTTCCCATTGAATGGTCTCAACTGAAAGGTTCTACTGTATAGAAGAGGTTTCTTTTTAAAACTGGTTCAGTAGAACCTTTAAATAAACACATCTATGACGAGACCACCCTATTTAGCCTTAAGTGAGCAAAAAATATGTGTTTTGTGTTGTTTTTTTTTGTTTTTTGGGCAATTTGTTTCATAAGAATACCTAATTGATTTTTTAAAGGCATAGGATTTTGGAAAGAGGTTGGGGCCAAAATGCAGGCCAGATTTTGGGAGGTTGGGGCCCCTTTGAGATTTTAAGTCCATTTACACTTTGATTAGGGTTCCAAACTGAAATGTTTTAAAAGTTATTTTTTATTACTACTTTGTATCATACCCGGTTAAACATAATGTAATGATTTTAAATTATTTTTTTTGGAAAAATAAAATCTTAACCTATATAACATCTAGCTCTGTTCGATTCTTTTGGTTCTCCTTTGTCAATGGAATAAGCAGTGCAGATATTTTTTAAGCAGCAAAACACAGCAATCCCACGACAACCATTCATCTGATTTATCTTCTGTTCAGCTTCATTGGCCAGTAATTGAAATCAAAAGATTTTCAATTTTGTTTGCTACCAAAATATAAACGGTCGAAATCCAACCAACCAATATTATACTATTGGTTTAGATTGCAGGTTAAGATGTAGGTTGTTATACATTTTACAATGGAGCCTTAAATAATCCGACCACTTTATTGAGAGATTCACATCTCCATTGAACCATTTGTACGCACCCAAACCCTTCATGAAGAGCTTCCATCGTGAACCTCGCCATTGTGATTCGTGAAGTGAACCCTCTATATGGTCTTAAGAGAGAAATCAACTGAATATCGGCATCCTCCATGGCTAGGTATGTAGTGAATCCATGCTTTCTAAAAGAAAGCTTGTGTTGCCAAACTCACGTCTGTAAAACAGAAAGAGTTTTTCTCTCTGGAAAATAGACTTAAACACTCATATACGTTCATTACCTGTTAACACACCTGTGCCGTTCTTGCTCACTGAATCAGTTTTAGAAGCGGATAATTTTGACCGCCGCGTGCTGCGCTTCAGAGGGATGGTCGGAAATTGTTTTCAAGAAGGTGGTTTGTAAATCTGGAGTTGTCCGACATATTGACGAGCTCATGAAAAGGCTCTTGAAGAATATAGTTTATGACATACTTAGCTGTAGAAAATGGGCATTTAAAATTGGAGTGGAGGTGTGACATTTAAAAGAGATTGTGAGGTTAGTTGCACCAAAGGAGTTTTTTTTGACAATAGATGTATGATTTGTGTTGGTTTTAAGACGACATGATATTATGTCGTCGTATTTATGTTTTCCATGTCTGAGAATTAATTGCTGTACTTCTTTCTCAAAATAACATTTATACCATTTGAATATACGTGAGATTTGAGAAAAAAAAAAAAATGAAATCATGCATGTAAAATTGTTGCCTTACATCAATGGGTGCGAATACTTGAGCAAGATCAATTCCTATAATAAAGTTTTAATATCGCACATGACGGAGTATCATCTAAAATAATGAATGGGATCTCCAAGTACATTTTGCATGCCAACAGAATATGACGTCAAGGTCAAACTCAAAATGGGAAATGAGCAATAATCACCCCAATTCGTGTACGCTCATTCCTCAATAAAAACACACAGACATATCAAAAATGACAGAAAAGAGCAACGCATGCGCAATGAACAACAACAAGTCCACGTGGGGACGCCACATTTGCCCTTTACTAGCAAAACCCACTTTACCATTTAGCCGGCCATATCGTTATCGACGAGGCCATTTGACGCAGTCTCTGAGGTTATTTGTAAAACAGCGGCTCCAGAAAATACATCTTTTGATGCATCAAGGGGGTTTGTCTAAATGATTGCATTTAGAGGAAATTTGCGCCGTGGGAGTGGTGGCAGTGGGGGCGGGGGTGGGTGGGTAAATATGATTTATTGGCAGTGAAGGATGATGTGTGTGTTCGTTGGATGGGGGTGGGGGCTCACACATGCATGACTAGTTAGTCGACTGTTCAGTTGTGATCCAGGCAGGATAACCGGCCAATCATATGAAGAAGAGAAGATGCATATTCTGTTACAAGATATTGATTAAGAATATACAGTTTAAATATTATAGCCAGGTTCATTATAGCTATTATGTTCGGGCTAACATGCGTGACTGTTTCCTTGTGTATACATAATAAGCATTATGAAGCATGGAGCTTAGGAAAAGTATGATGCATATAGAATATAGCCTTTGTATGTAGTATGTGTTATCATGGCTATTAGGTACAAGTACATGTACCATATCCAGCTATACGAAAACATGCATGGAATTCTTCTCTGAGATCCATCACAAAATTTACACTAAACACCAGAACAAAAGCATACAATACACTACAAAATTGATCAATGTATAGAGAGTTGTCTATCAAAACAGGCAAACAACTGCAAATAAAATACTATCACAAAACATGAGCATATTATACATAAGACCATAAAAGCCAGTAACAAAAGTACGAGAATCTGGAACCATGTTTGTTCAATCTTGCAACTACAACGGCCGTATGGCGCTATCACTGTACTGTAGAACCGGCGATGGAGACCAGCTCTATAAAGAGAACACCTCTGCAATTGGACTATTCTTGGCAACCCCAGTCCTTCGTAAAGAGACTATTGCAAATCTCCACAAAGAGACCACCTGTCAATTGACACGACTTGTTCCCATTGAATGGTCTCAACTGAAAGGTTCTACTGTATTATAGAAGGGTTTCTTTTAAAAACTGGTTCAGTAGAACCTTTAAATAAGAGCACATCTATGACGAGACCACCTCTATAAGAAGACCAGTGCTCATAGTCCCAAGTTTTCACTACCAGTCCAACTGGAACCTCCACAAAACACCACCTCTCTATTCAGACGAGTTGGATTGTCATAGCTCAAAGGTTCTTCTGTACACGATGCTCGAGCATATGATGCACAAAGGCAATAAAAGCAGAAACAAAAGTGCCAAAGTCTGGAGCTGTGTTTGTTCAATCTCACAGGCAACAAAGGATGTATTGGGCTATCACTGTAATAGATTCTCGCCGAGCCAATCAGTCAGAAAGAAATCCATTGTGATGATTCGCGCCTTCCATTGTACCGGGGCGCCGGGGTCAGCGCTTTATGAGGGTGATGGGACGCCGAGCACTTGCCACGATTGCGCGCAATTTTACTTCCTTCTATCTTAGCCGGTACTATTTTTTTGTTTATTTGTCCAAGCCCCTCCCCCCATTTTTAAAAACAATGTTTGTCTGGTATATGAGTCATTTAAATGAATTGTATGCATGATAGGAACATTCAAATAAGACCCCCCTATCCATTTAAAGGAGATGATGGGGTGAGAAGTATTGGCAAAGATTGAGGAAACTTTCATCCATCTGGTATATGAGTCATTTAAATGAATTGTATGCATGATAGGCAATGGTATTAATGCTAATACAGTAGAATGTTCAAATAAGACCCCCCTATCCATTTAAAGGAGATGATGGGGTGATAAGTACTGGCAAAGATTGAGGAAAATTTCATCCATCTATAACAGAATTGTTTTGCTCACATGCTTTGCATTGTGTCACACTCAATCAAATCACACACTCAATCATATTTCCTCTTAAAATTCAATCAAGTTATCAGAGTGCATTTAATTATTCAAATAAAACTGATGGAAATGCAAATTTCGTTCATATCAGTCCCGAAATAACATAGATATCTGTTTAACATAGCATTGGCCTCATCCAAAATGTATGGAAGCATTATCATTGTAATTTCATTATTATCCTCTTTGAGATAAAACGGAAATAAATGGGCAACAATAATACTGAATATAAATAACAACCCAATTGCTAATGACTCTAACATTTGAATTATTATAACAGCATCAATAGATAATGCATCTTCCATTGAATCACCACCTACCAGTCATCTCCAAATCATAGGTGCCCGATGAAGCACATGTGTATGTATTACAGGTCATTGCTTCCAGCCATTCTTTACGGCAAACAACTTCTTTGATGTACAATGTCAAGTGGTGTTTTCAAAAGCTCCACGTCAAGAAGAAAGAAATAATGAAGAGACCAAAGTTTCTTGTCTGTAGCTGTTTGCTCATACAGTCATGCAAAAGTGAGCGGTCATTTTCTAAAACAATACATGGTAGAAACTCTCTAATAGCACATCTCAGATGGTACTGACCACAAATGGTCTCCGTAGAAAGGTGTTCTTTTGTAGAGGTTCTTTATAGACAGTTTATGATGGACTATTACCGTCTTATTTTATAGGAAGCCTCTTTGTATAGGTGGTTTTAATGGGAGGCTCTATCGTTAAGAAGCATAATGCCTTTAGTTTTAAGTGTCTTACAAAAATAATGCAAGCATTCTAAAAGTGTTACCAAATTTAAAAAACAACAACAACAAAACATTATGCATCACAGCCGTCTATGGATATGCATTTCTAACCCAATTTACCAACAATGCCGAGTGCTGTATAGGAATCAAACTCTCATTACATTATTTACACGGCTAGATTGCCCTCACATTTGAAAGGCACATACATCCCAGTTAGTCTGGCATAAAAGGCGCACTAGAATGGTCCGTGAACACCGGCAGCCAGTTTAGCAGATATGTTTTCAATGTCTGTTTCGCGTGTCTGAGCTTCGTTCAAACATGGCCATCAATGTGGTGAGTATTGGCAGAGAGATTCTATGTGGGTTAACAACCGCTGCCGATTAGTGCGGACATCAGTGGGTGGTGTATCAGCTGTGTGCACTCGTGGTAGCTCAAATGTCAACAAGAAGAGAGTTTAGTCTTGGTTATTAGGTTTGATAGTTTTAGGCACAATTATTCTACAACATAGTTAAAACGTCTTTTCAAAATATCATCGTTTTGAGACTGTGTTCATCGAGTGTTTGGGGGGGTTGGGGGGGGGGGAGTCCAACTGCTCCTGAGTTTCTGACTTCTATTACAATTAGATAGGATAAAAAAATTCTGGTGACCACAACTAGACATATTGCACTCTACTTCATACTGAACTACCATTCACAAACGCCGAGTTCCAGTGTGAATTACAATACAAACATTGAAGTAAGGCCCAGGAAAAGCACTGACCAACTGCCTTTGACAAAACTCGCAGGTGGAATTCAAAGTTCTCCCAGCGTCAGATGTCTTCTACTCTGAGTAACCAGCATTTTGTAAAACTATCCATCTGCTCATCGCAGCATGACAGTATAAAGGAACAATTTAAAGACCCACGCGGGGCATAATTCATGGACTAGTCTCATGTGAGCAGCATTGTGAAATATTAACTCTGTTTTAGATTACTATTAAAAGGGAAAAGTTCTAAAGAGTAGAGGCATTTTATCATTTCTCATACAAACATGAATGATCACAGTCATTTAATACTTGTGTTAGTTATTTTGATATATAGAAATGCCAGTGGCTCTGAGAAGAGATTGAAAGAATCATACTTTTAGAATGAAAACAATGGTCTAAAATGAGTGAGCTAAATTGAATTCTCACATGTTATATAATCCATATAATAGTTAATATACCCCATGCAAATCTAAATGTATTAAAACTATATTACTTTCCAGTAATCAGCAATATAAAATGCAAATCTCTTTTCTGTGTAAATTTCCAGTAATCATTTTTATACGATGACAAATTTAATGCCTGTCCAGTATTCAATTTACACTAATTATAAAAATAATGGCAAAACTTAGGGGCCTTTGGGTATATTACTTTCAAATAATTTCTACTGTATGAACAAAAAACAACTTTCTAAATTACTTTCCAGTCATCAATTATATAATGGCAAATCATTTTGTACATTACTTTCCAGTGATCAGTATCATGCACCAGTATTGTTTTCTCCATCACTTTTCAGTAATCGATAGTACTCGTATATTATAACTGTAAATCTATTACTTTCCAGCATTCTATGAACACTGATCCATCTATTTCCTTATTAACTTCCAGTAATCAATTACATGTATACATAAATAACGTGGTAAATGTATTGTCTTTACACATGTATTAGTTTCACATGTGGTAGAAAAATGACATTATCTTCAAATGTTACATCCTCTAAATATAGTGGCCATTTGTCTAATGGGTGAACATCTACTACAAATGGTAAGTATCATTTTCCAATCCACATACAAACTAAATAAATATATAGAAATGTATAAATATAAACACTCATTTACTGATAAGATGAGTGTGTTAACCATGTTACCTTCCAATGTGGTAGAATAATAAAAAAGAAAGATCATCATCAAATGTTACATGTTCTAAATATAGTGGTCACTGGAGGAAGCTGATTCGTCTCTGTCAAGGGGAAGACGCCGGGCCACCGCCTCCATAATTGTCTCTTTTCACAAAATATTGAACTTGATGTACGGATTTGTATGCTGTAGTCGACATTTTATCCAATAATATATTGAACACAGTTATCAATTTAGTGGTATACTAAGTATCGACACTTGTGTATATCGAAATGGATGATCCTAGTAGTATCCATGCAGAGAGCCCAATTCAGAAGGAGCATTATATCATAGTAATCTTATAAAGTAGACAGAAATCGAAACATTATTTTCACAGATTATTTTTGTGATAAAGATACGAAAAATGCTGTAAAATAAATTGACTGTCTTATTACGTCGTATTATGAAATTACACAGGTGGTGATAAAGCTTGAACCAGTGGAAATCAGAGAACTTGAATAACAGCAACATATGTGTAGCTCATACCTAACAATTGCAGCATATAAGCCCAATGTTTTTACGTTGTGCAATAAAAAAGGTCGACTGTTCAAGGACTCTGTGTGAATTTACGCAGAAAATCAAGTTGCAGTGGATGATGAGCAGTAAATCAATTTTTATAGCTACATGTATGTGAATGCCTGTTATGTACATTTTTTTGTATGTTTATATTTTGTCACGCGTGTTGTCTCATAAGTAATAATAAATGATTCAAATACTACTTCCAAATTACCCTGTCGGATGTCACCTGCTGTGCTCTTATATGATACACAATAAGTGTATTTCACTACTGAGAAGTGGTAAACACCAATTTATGGCGTACCTTAGGCCTCGTACACAGCAAAGTTCAAGAATTCAAAACGTGCACAGCACATCCCTCAAAGGATATATAATTCTGTTATTACAACAATGTTAAGTTTACGCCTATGCAAGAAGCCTTGAGAACAAATTTACCCTCCTCCGGGAAATTTCAAAATTTGATAAAACCTTGCCCCGGAGGCTCTTAAATCACAAAGAGCAAAACGCCTTTGCTGACTCCTGGCCTTTTGAATACATACGAGGGAACGTATATTCTGCAGGGCCTGGTATTAGAATAGGGTTTGAGCAACGGGCGCAGCGATCGTAACTTAAGTTGGAATATGATGCTTCCTTCAAAATAGCTATTTTTGTGCTCAGAGTAATCTGTGAATGCTTGCATATTTCAGTGCTTTGAGTTCAGCATCAATACAAGGTAAGATAATTCATAGTAAGGTCAAACAATGCGTTCATCACAAATCACACAGTACAAAAAGTATAATATAAATGTTATTTGATCCTATATATTTCAGGATTTTCATCTAACTTGAAGGTCTTTGGAGAAAAAAGATACTAAAACAATGCATGTGCGCAGGTGAAAGAGGTGCACATTAACTCACAATGGAGTAATTATGGCATTTGTATTTGCACGATCATAAGCAAAATACTAAGCTTCACTTTTCATCACTATACCAAGTCACTCCCTAACACTGCAAAATGACTAGTCTCTAAGTCAAAAAATAATCTTGAAAATGGAAATGATTTTGTCAATAAACCAATATCCACTGGGCCCGGGATATTAGTGCAGTTGTGGGCCAAGGAGTTGCGGAGAGCATAAAGAACAAACCCAATACAATCTGGGTTCACAGATAATTGGTGGAAAGAGCGGAGTAGGAAACTCAATAAGACCCCTGGCGCAGTCCCTTAAACACCTGCACGTATGGGCGAGGGTGTTAAGCCACAGACGGGGGGAGACTATGTTGATGTGTGGGTCTAGCATGTAAGAGGGGCAGAGAATGGTGGGTGGGTGGGGGGGGGGGGGGGCAAACCCTCCGTAACCCCCATCTATATTAAGCCTTCATTATCAAACGCATATTATGCTTCAATGACTTCAATGTAGTATTTGTAGTTTTGAAGCAGTGATATAAGTTTGATCTCGGATGTAGATGTTACAATGTACCACTAAATAAGTGTGTGTGTGTGTGTGTGTGTGTGTGTGTGTGTGTGTGTGTGTGTGTGTGTGTGTGTGTGTGTGTGTGTGTGTGTGTGTGTGTGTGTGTGTGTGTGTGTGTGTGTGTGTGTGTGTGTGTGTGTGTGTGTGTGTGTGTGTGTGTGTGTGTGTGTGTGTGTGTGTGTGTGTGTGTGTGTGTGTGTGTGTGTGTGTGTGTGTGTGTGTGTGTGTGTGTGTGTGTGTGTGTGTATGGGGGTGTTAAAGAAAATACTCTTACACATTAAAATGCTTAACATTATATTAGGATATGTGTGGGGTATGGCATATTGATGGCTACATTCCCTGTATCAAAATCATTGCAACATAGTTATAAGTGTGTTCCAAGTCGTGCTGCCATAAAAGTAGTAAGACGGATATATTGTTAGAAAATGACAATATTATCATACATTTTTAAATGTACAGGTCTTTATGGTGAATGAAATGGCATAAGGAGTACAAACGCTAGATGAAAGAAAGAAAACGCAAATATGAACACATTCTAATAGCTGGAAAATCACCTGCAAGATTGAATTAATGTCAAAACATCATCCTATATTTCCCAGGCGAGCACATTATGTCAAGACGGTAAACTGTGATTTATCATAAGAGGAAGTTGATAATAATTAAGTATCGTGTACACTGATAGTTGTGTAAATCTAGAAGGATGTTAACAAGCACAATGCTGAAGATATATTCCATATTATGTGCCCGTACACTGAAATATATGGTTCTGTTCAGCCAAAAAAAAAACAACAACAGGAGATTTGACCAAACACAATACTGAATATCCCATGCCGCATCATGTACTGTACATGAACATGTATACAGAATATTTAGGCTAAATTTCAGTCTTGCCGTATCCCGTGCTATACGTATGTACAACATGTAATAAAGGCCTAAGTGTTCTGTTCTCACTTAAAGTCAAGAGATTTCAAGAAATATACGTCATGGTACTTTATGACTTTTTGTTTGGTGCTATAATTGGACAACATCGGACATAACGACCCCCCAAAGGCGAGGCTACTACAGGGAAATGCGAACATAATATGTTGGAAGGCGTGAACATATAGCAGGGCAAAGTATGATTCTTAGAGCCCCAGTCTGACAGTCGCGAGTGTTTATAAAAAAAAATCTTAACTGCATCGAAGCAGATGAGAAATGGATGCAGGCAAAGAGACTTTAGAACATACTTTGAGGAAACAATGTTCCAGTTAACAAGAACTACATCGACTGCTGTGGTTCCAATATTCTGGGATATCTCACCTGAGCTATACAAATTGCACACACATGGCATGTTAGAAAAGGTTACTGCCTAAATGAAGTGTACATTTTGCTGTGATATAGTGTTTCTGATAAAAAAGCTGCATCCGTATTTCTTTTCTTTGCCCTTGAACACGAAACATGTATAATGTGTGGGCGTTTGTGAATTGGTTAGCATGCCCTTTTGAATATTAGAATTACTTCACCTCTGACCTTTTCTGTAAATTAAAACAAAGTAAAGTATATGCTAATAGTTTTCAGAACTATTAGTACATACTTTACTTTAGTTTATTAGACTGTAAAGTCAATGGTAAAATGAGAAAAAAAACTGCCTACAGCCAGATCAAAGAACTTGGTCACATCAATTTTAGACAAAGCATAAATGATATTGTCACAGTTTAGCAGAATGTATAAAGATCATAGCGTAAATTATGGTTATGTTAAGGTAATTAACTGCAGTCAAGTACTGTTAACAGCGAAGTGAGTTACTTGGCCTTTAAGCTCTCAAGTCACTGCTAATTCTTAAACACTTTGGGCAAAACGACTGGACTCATGAGTAAAAACTCTTGTAAGCTCTGACGTATTTGGAAAGAGCCATTATAGAATATTTTAGAATCTAAATGTAGCTTTCATCTTCTCTAAATGTTAATGTGAATGTGGTGGTTTATTGTTGTGATTCAAGTTTTGTTCTCACAACTTTACTTCTATTCTAGAACAAGAGTTAATGTTTGATACTTAAAGCATCTCGTGGAATGAGAAGCATTAAGTAACGTAAACTTTCTTCAGCTGATATTTGGTGTTGATATCAAATGTTCTTAAGGTGCTAAATAGTTGATTTAAACCATTGTCTGACATTCACGAATAAAAGTCACCGCCAGTTTAAAGTATGGTGGAATTTCTCATTCTGTATCAAAACAACATTTCACTGACACACCACAGATAAACAAGCACTACACGAGTACTGTCTACCACAACTATTTGGTGTGTCAGACTCGAGCATTAATGATTAAGTACATTACATAACATATTCCAGAACAATGACATAATTACATCGAATCAGCCTGCAAACCTTGGACTCTAGTAATATGTACGCCATATCAAAGCAACAAACCACGTTACATAGCCATAGAGTATGTATGTATGCTACAGGTCCGTATTCCAAAAGCAATTATATGGAAGCTAAACGAAGCAAACCTTGGTGTATTTTTTGTCATTCACCTTTAAATGGATGTGGTCACCTCTTCTGCACACACGTGAACTATATGGACGCCTTAATGAGGCTTTCCCAGCAGTGTGTTAAGGGTGAAGGTCGGTTCTGTGGACTCCCAGAGGTAATTACTGACATATACGCCAAAGTGGATTGAAAGTGGCTGTTAGTACGGATAGTAGAAAACTAAAAGGTCGGGTGATGTTGTGCTACTTAAAATAGGAATCAGTTGTCCTTTCGGTTATATGGTTCATTTATTTCAATTCCAAATTATAAAGATGTTACAAATGAATTTATTAACCTTAATGAAAATTAAACCAAAGAGGAACTCAGCAACCAAAGTGCGTGGCAATAAAATGTGACCCAATTTGCCAAGTTCCGTTTTAAATTCTATAAAATCCCACCCGATTTGCAAAGACCATTTTAAATACTATATGATCCCCATAATATAGCAACCAAAGCCACCCAGTTATGAGATTAAGGGTCGCCCAGGGCATTATACATTGGCCCCAGTTTATTGCGTGCGATACCCCTCAATATGCATACATTAGCATACTATATCTACTGGGCTGCATGTCCATACATTGATCCTATGTTGACCATTGGAAATAACTGTTAGCACGTCATCATATTATATGGGTATTAACAGCTTTGGCTATTAGAGCCAAACGTTGAAGTGTACACTTTTCAAACATATCTTGGCCTTGGCATTTCAGCCCTTTTGTTTGAGCGACATGCTCATAGCTTCCTATGTCTTCAGTAAACAAACAGTTTGCTCAAAGCTATTAACAGAGCCTAAGAACAATATTGTCATTGATAATTGCCTCGACCAAGCAGTGGAATTGTCATGCATTATCCCATTAATTTGCTCCCTATGTATTCCTATTGAGGATAAATGCTTGGCCCAGTGCAAAGAAATGATAGATTAGAGGCTGGGGATGAAAATGACAGATTATAGCACTCTGGCAATAATGGTTCTTTACTCTGCACTTATTGTATAAATCCTTTATCACCGCAGTCGTGCTTTTGCATTGGGGGAGTTTCCCCAACACCTAAAACAGCAGAGAAAAGAAACTGAGACTCTATTGTTCTTTGGTATTGAATTGAGAACGAGTCTTTGATGATGTTTCCCCACACAATAAATATAAATGACGTGACAGGAGAATGTAGTAAATGGTTTTCCACTGCTAACTAATGATATTTAGTGAGAGTGCTTTGTGCTATCAGTTGATATTGTCATTGGCGTGAATTATTAACAGGATCAATGCCCATCGTGGTTTATTTAACAAATATCTGCGTGATGTGTGATTAATATTATGCGGTTGGTGGATTGCGGTGGCTATGGTTTGTAATTAACAATAGAGCTAAAAACTCCTTATGTATTAATGGATTCATTCATAGCACACACAGTTTACAACCAGTCATGCATTTTATAAGGTAAGTTAATTACATGTCCGCAAAAATGTGCACATTCAAATGACATTGTCCTATCTCAATTTTGTTTTTCCTTTCCTACATGATAATAGCATTTCTATTGGTCGTACTTACATATCACACATATATATATATTGTCATTCACGTCATTCTGATATCCTCTTGAGCTCTCCTTGCTCACTTCCACTCTCGTGTAACCAGCCCTCTCGTTACCTATCATTAAGATAACACACGACTTGCAGAAAAGGCCATTCTAAAAGATTAAAATTACATTAGTTTGGCCCAGTATTTGTCATTATAAAAGCCCAGTTTGTGGCCGCACTAAGCTTGAAACAAAGACCCGCATCCATCCAGTGTGGTTTTACTCTTCCATGTTTGTGTCTGCTGCTCAAAATATAGAATCCGTGATTACCCAGGTCCATCGCGAGTGTTTGGGTTGGGTGGGACAGGGCCCAACCACTATTGCAATAACTCAATCAAATCAATCAATCAAATCCTAAATTTATTTTAAACAGGCCCTAATTATTCCTCATTCAGAGGGTGTGGCCTGGCTGCCCAGTCTAAATAAATAACTATTTTGCCAAAATGTAAAGACAAAGCAGTGATGCTTAGGCGGGGTGCTTAGGGATCAAAATCATATGTTGTTTCTTGTATTTCGCATCCCTTATCGTACTGTGTATTTCCGGACATTAACCCTCATGACTGTAAAACTGGGGCTTCAGTGATTTAAAACAGTTGTAAAGGAAACTAACAACAGTCGAGTGTTATTTGCTCATGCGCATATCACATATCGGATTGTTGAGCAGCAAAGCAAGAACATACATTTAAACTGAAAACTATTACAGTAGAAGCACATACGATAATAAGACCACACTTTGTGGTCACAAGTCTTTATAATTGTAAACTGTAGACATCCATTAAGAGACAAGTGGTCTCGATACATAGGCTCTACTGTAAAGGTTTCATTCACTACACGGCTGTCAAAAAATAGCACAGCATATCTTTCATATTTTGAGCACTATTTCTAAATACTCTAATGCAGCCTTCTGACCGAAGCATCAGTTTGACGGCCACGAATTTTAAAGAAGAAGATGATAAGTTCATGGCAGATTGATGATTCTTTCCAACTTTTCCAAGCAACTCGTCAGCGCGGACGAAATTCAGCACATACCAACAAACATAACAAATTGACTCGGCTTTTATTATCAGAAACGTCTGATCCTAGCATTAGGTACTTAAAATGCAAAACTCATTTATTTTGTAAACGGTTTATTTATCAAGCTCAACTGTAAGCTATTTACACGTAAAGTGTGTATTGGATATTAGCTTCGTAGACGCCGTGGTAAGATCTTCAGTTTTCAACATTTAATGCTCACTCTACTGGGAGCAGAGCTTCGGCACATAGGGAAGATAATTCACAACTGGTGAAGCAGCTTCAGTAAAATTACGCATTTTGCACTGGTGCTGCCACTTCAGCGGTCATGAATGGTCAATATTGTATGTAGTTGACCATAATAATGATAGACATTCTTGTATTGGGCATAATGAATAATGCACTCATCTATAGCTGTATTTACACTTTTAATCAAGTGGTCATCATCGTCTATTATTAAATTTACAAGATATTGAAAACAATTGAGGGAATAGTGTAGGTGATATTGGCACAATGGAAATATGCGCAGTGTACAAGATATTCCCATCGACAGAAGGTATTAATTATTGTCAAACCGATTGGGAAATTACAAACCATTCATAAGCATACTTTCGCTCATTCATAATTGTGCTCAGTTAACTTATTAATTTCCACGTTATCTGCCTTTGCAAAGCTCCCATGCGACAATATTTTTCTTACTTACATTTCCCAATTACAACTTAATTCTAAATTAATTACCCCCTTAACAATATTTCTTTTCAACAGCTACATAGAAATAGAACTAATATTTATTTCCAAATTTAACTTCCCTGAACTTTAATTTCCTCCAGATCCCCATACACTTCACCGTTGGTCTTTTGCCCCCTACAGACTGGAGGGTCACAGTGCACATTCACTGCACGTTGTGCCCAACCCAGTGGTGCAATGACACATGGATTTCCAATCTATGTCCAAGGAGGGCTCAGGTCTTTTAATGCATTGCCAATGTATTGAGTGCTAGGTCAGAGAACATATATCGCAATAGAAACAAGCGACATTTGGGTCAGAAATAGTACACTGCAGTACCTGTTTAACAAGGCCTATTGGCTTCAAGAGGCCTCAACATCATTTAAGATATGGTCACGTTTTGGAGATTTACGGTAGTCTGTTCCACATGAAATGTTGCCAGTACAGAGGTGGTCTCTTTTTAGCGGTGGTTTGACGGTTGGTGGTTATACAGTACAATTGATTGAGTGTCCAACTGATTGGTTTGATTGAGTAAAATATATGCAATGTGTATGAGGGTCACACAGCTATGCAGTATGCATGAACGAGCGTGGTATATAAAATACATGTGTATTAGTGATATTTATGAGTTTATATTGACAATGGTGTTCATTATTAATGAGTTTAATGTCCATTACTGTTTATTTAACAATTACCTCCGAAGTGAAATGTGATTAATAAAATATGGTGGATTGCAGTTGCTACTATCTTTATTGAAACACCCCAAAATAAATAAACAACATCCCACATGTCATTCTGGAGGTTTGTTTATAATATCAGCCTATCACACAGGCTTCTTATGAAAAACTATAAGATCTAACTAAGATTACTATTTGTAAAGATCACACTACAGACCGCTCAGAACAGTCATACAAATAATAATAAGATGATGAAGCAGCAGCAACATTTAAATACAGAGATTGACATGGAATTTCGCAAGTGTCTCTTTATGGAGGACTGGGGTCGTGAAAAGTTTTCTTTTAACAGGAAGGGAGTGGGAGAGGGGTCATGGTTTTGCGATGGGTGATTGAGGTTTTACTGTATGCTACGTGTAATATAGATAATACATAGGAAATCTTCTCAAATCTAGGCACTTTAATTCCCAATCTTGTGATGTATGGTGTAAATTCTTTAGAAATAAAGCACCTAACCACAAGCAGCAAGCCTCAATTAGAAGAAGGAAAAAAGGAAGAGAAACAGCATTTAACTTCAATTGCCATTGATGTGTGTTGTGGCTCTTTTCTCCTAGGAGGAGTCGCAATTGGATTACAGCCGCCGACTGTGTATAGAATCCGATAAAACACTGATCACCCGCTTATTTACAGTCCTGGGTTGTGCGTTTGTGTTTGGAGAAAGGACCCGGGGATGGGGGTGATGTATGTTACAATTCCGAGCTGTTATTTCAAGTGGGCCTAAATTCTTGTCGCGTCATATTTTGGCTTTATGGGATACAGTGATGGGGTTGGTGTGGCTGTGAATGGAGAGTGGGGGGGGGGGGGATTGGAGGTTGTGGTGTGGTGTGGGGATGGTTGTAACTACTAGCACCAGACAATTACGGGAATCTAGACCAGAATGTCCAATTTAGACTTGGATCAAGCATATTTTATTTCAGAAATGAAAATGATCGGGGTATGTGGCAAGTGGGGACTGTATCCGTATTTCCAGTATTATAGACTTGTTGTAGGTGTCATTTTAAGTGGTCCGAATTATTGCTTCATGTTTTAGGCAACGGCCTTGTGGTTGTTTTGGTTTGGATTAAGATTTTTCTAAGTCTCAATGTATCATAGACATCATTCTATATCTTACTATTTTTCATTTGCAACAAAATTATCATTCACTCTCACATCCACCTATTAAAGTCTTATTTCTCCCCCCACAACCTCTCATTACGCTTCCACATTCTACTTTTGCTGAGTTCTATCAAATATAACTCTCCCTCAAAGTGGTCACTATAGCACCGAATCCCCAAACCGCACACCCACCCCACAACCTCCACGTAATGGCGATGGACCAACGGGCAATTATTGGGAGGACTGAACCCTAACAGGAAGTGGACCCACTGGGCCGGCGATCTTAAGGGTGGCTACCACTCGGAGTGGACCATTAGGGGGGTTCTTTGGTGGGGCGTGGCTCGGATAATGTCGTCTTGTTAGTGGTCATTGGGGTTAATAGAGGCAAGTATGGTAATCGGCCGGGTTCATTAGTATAGGGTTTGGTTGATTGTTTTTATGGTATTGGGGGTTTTGGGTGTCCAGTAAAACTTTGCCATGGGGACACGTTGTTAATATTAATGAAACATCGCAATCAGGGGGGCACCTTTTCATTATGTGGTATGTAATATAATGTTTTTTTTTAAATGCTTCACAAACTGGAATACCTTCGTATTAGAGGCCACGTTTACATGCTCCCACCTGTGTCCACAATAGCGAGGTTCCAATGTACTCGTGTTTGTAAAGATGTAAGTGTCATTGGTCATAATAGAAGCCAATTTTGTGATGATTTTATTTTATTCGAGTGATTAGTTTGGTTGGTTGTTTAGGTGATTATTGCTATGATTGTTTGCTGTGAGTTAGTGTACTTGTACGAGTTCGCTTTTTAGTGCGTGCCTGCACGTCTTGTTAGTGGTAATTCACACTAATAGAGACACGGGCAGTGCATGTATTCTGTAGGTGTCATTGTTTGGCTGATATGTGTGAGTGTTTAGTGTGTTTAGGGGGCGGGATGGGGTGAGGCGGTGGGGGGTGGGGGGGGGGGGCTTTAGTTGTAAGTTATGTTACTTGTAATGTTGACACATATTTGGTCATTTGGGCTAATAGAGGCAAGTTTGACTATGATTTGATTTCATTAGGATGATGTTAGATTTGGTTGTTGGGTTGAGTATTTTATGAGTACTTGACTGTGAATTATGTCACTTGAATGTGTGTGTGTGGTGTGTGTGTGTGTGTGTGTGTGTGTGTGTGTGTGTGTGTGGTTCTGTGTGGGATGTTGTGTGTTTGACAGTTTGGAATTGAACTCACATGTTGTGGTTTGGTTTGGAAGTTGTATGGTGGGTTCTATGTGTGTATGCCATAATTGTAAGAGTTTTGGTGCGTGGGTGTATGTCTGGCTGGGCAAATGTCAGTATAAGTGTAAATCACTTTGATGCCCTTTGCGTGCCATTCTAAATAACCATTTATATAGCAAATTAATAGCATTCCACTTAAGTCAGATACAAAGCGCACTATATCCACTAAAGAATTCCCATATGTTGAACACCTCATTAATAGAAATACCTCACACCAAGTAATACAATTTTTCATATTTTCCCATATATCAAACAATATTATCAAACATATTTCACACTCAGGGACACCCCAGTTATGGGAACACACCGCTTCCTCCCATCTACTGCGGTCCCTAATATCCCTTGTATAATTTCCATTTACAAATAGCAAAAATCTTCCAACTGAAGCAGAGTCCAACAGAGGAGGCCCCGCACCATTTGTAGGCGTGACGTTGACGTATGCGTCCATGTCACCACCCCACTGGGCGGGTGGCAGATGGTATCAGCTCCCGGAGTGTGCACCAGCCCAAAGTGAAATACTGAAATATGGCAATACACAGACTGCTATTTGCAAATGTACAGGGCATAAATATTGCACTGGAAAGAGCAAAAATAGTATGACATTTCATGGGATGCTACTACCGTAGGAGACGGATTTGTCCTTTTAAAGCAACCATGACTGTTGTGCGCTACAAGCGTATATGTTTGGGGTTGGAATAGGACGTAAAAAGGCTGTAATGAACTTTAGCATATACGTAGTCATGTTTGAAGTTTAATTCGTAGTTTGGCATTTAGACAGGAAGGGGAGTTCACTGTACGGGAAACAACACTATGATGTGTTATCCATCGCCAATTAGTAAATGTATTGTAAACACAGCAGGAGCTACATATAGAAGTTGTTCAAACATATTGAGGCAATGTAAACCTCTGTTAATTTGGATATGCAGATCTGGGGAGGGAAGGGGGAGTGTGGCTCCCCTTTTCTCACAAAAATGGGTTTTGGCATACTTAGTATTTGTCATCGATTGCGTGCACAGAATCTATGAAATCCCTAAGTGTGCCCCCCCCCCCTTTAAAAAAACCTGGATCTGTCATGGACTTCATGCCGCAATGTTCACTTCAATGGATTTCACACCACGGCTAGACGGAACTAATACCAATGTAATACAATGGGCAGACATTTTCATTTAATTATGCATATTATTGTATTTGATTTTTTTCAGTGGATATTGTTGATTCAATTAAGCATGATAATGATTTTTGCTACAGCCTATGTGCATAAAAGCCGGGCAAATTGCTTTTAGTGAATGAGTGTGATACTGTAAATAATTAAAACTAATACTCATCAGATAATGAAAATTGGGGTTATTACAATTATGTATCTATATAAAAGCAATGAGGCAGAGTTTTGTTTAGCGTAATATCATTGCATTTTGCATGAAGTGATGGTAATTAAGTCTATTGCGAACTATGCATTTTGGCACAATTTTGCTTTATCTTCTTCATCATTTTGGTAACATTTTGGCCAATTTTGCAGATAATAGTTTTTTTATCAGCAATATGTAAAAAGTGTAAAGCATTCATCAAAATATAGTCATGATGACAGAGTATCTTTATAAGGTTTTGAGTAAAGAAAACTTTTATCATTGTCACTAGGCGACCAATTGTTAACTTGAGAACTGAAAAACCAGCCGTTACCACCAATCTAAATGGCCATTTTCTTTGTTGATTCAAATATTTGCGTCTTCTTATCATTAAACATGGTGAGATATATTGTAAAGCTGTGGTGATATATTTCACACGTTACATCAACAGGCTTGTTTTATGATTTACCGAAACCCTGTATTTTCTATCTAATTGACCATTTTTTATACATGAGCACGTAATTGTTGTATTCTTTAGCATATTGTCCATGTGGCTGTGCAACGAAATGTGGCTCGTGCAATCTGGTCAATGCTTAGTTGCTCGTAATCGCCGGTATTGTGGTTACATGTAATGAATGGTTTCAGACGGTGAAGTCACACATTTTAAAGGACAACGCTACTAAACAAATATATATTAAATCAAAGTACACACGTTTTGTTAAAGAATGACAATGATAGTAAACACACATTCGTCGATCTCCACGACCTACCATCCATGGAAGAGAAACACAAGTAGAGGTGGCATTGCTGTCCTTATAGAACGTGCACTAACTTCTGCACAATCAATTTGGGGAAATTAGTCGTGTTTACAATGCTCTGTACGCTAACTCACTAGGTCTTTATCAAGTTGTACTCGACAAATTAAAGATCAATTCCTGCCTAATCACCCGTAAACACATAATTACCCCCGCATTAATTGTGCTCAAGATGTGAAGGATTAGTGGGTATTAGCAGCATTTAAAGCCGCTGAAATCCAATAAGGCAAAGATGACGTAAGTCTGTCAGTATTGCTGTCGTCACAAAGTGAAGTACTATAGAGTACTTAAGTGGTGGTAAGTGGGTCATTTGTCGCTCTGTTGTCGCTGAAGATGTGCGTCTGCATTCTGTAATCTGGCCTCTGATTGGCTCTATTCATGCGTGCATTGAACGTATTTAGGCAGTTAGCTCCAAGGGTGAGCATTTTCTCCTATTGTTCACGTGGTCTGTCCTGAGCTTTGATTCCGTTTGGAATGCTCTAACTACTTCCAAAATGGGGCCGATTCAATATTGCTGTGAATGGGGAATCTTGGCAGAGGGAGGGATCTTTGCATTTGAAATTCAGTTACCTCTTGCATCGTTACCTTGTAATTGGAGCATTGGATCAACGGAGTCAACTGTGCTATGCACCTATTATATACTGTATTGTTTAGGTAATATAATGATCAACTATCCAGAAACATTATATGGTATGAAATATCACATAAAATACAAAATAACACACACAGGGTATAGGGTTTATAAGAACGTGAGACGTAGGGAAAAATCTAAAAAAGAGGGGTGTAGGGCATCAAGGAAGTCGGATGTAGGGAAGTGATTAAGAAACAGTGGATTGTGGAAAAAAAGAGGAAGTTGGGATATATTGATCCAGTATATGCACCATAGTCCACAAACTATGCAGATAAGAATTACACAGAGTGAACTCAACAATCCGTTTTGTAAAACAGACAATAATAATAATAAAAAAACCCATAAAAAACAACAAACAAAAACGTTGTCAGCAATGTTTGAAGGCCATCACCAAAAACTAGTTTCACAATTGCCGGTATGTTTTCCCCAATGGACACTCTCAGCACTATGATGAAATGGCGTGCCACAAACCCACAGTCCAGGCCCTTAAGCCCTCTGCTCCATGCCTAATACTATTATCCACAAAACAAATGATACGCATTATCTCCAACTGCTACCACAATTCTCTCTTCGCCCATCCTCAATCAAGCGGCTTTTATGGCTGGGTTTAAAGGCATCAAATTGAGCATCATCTATTAAAGGCGTGCTGACATGAATACGTCTACATCACATGGGTGTGTGAATGACGTACACTGTATACAATGTGTGCTTGGCACTGGAAGCATGAGAGGTAGAAACATGTACAGTAAAGCGTACAGATGAGACTACTCCTGTAAAGAGATTATCTCTATGTCAAGACAATTCCCCGTAGCTTCAAATCTCTATGTAATGATATTGCTGTGAATCTCTTTAGAACTTTAGAAAAGAGATCATCTCTGCAATAAGACCACTCTCTACAGTCGCAATGCTCAATTTAACGAGATCACGCAAAAGTCCATCTCCCCAGTGAACCATTTAGGTATTGAAGACGTCCAGAAGACGTCCGTTTTTACGTCGTTTGCCAACGTCCGAGGGACGTAAGAAAACCCCAAAAAGTGTTACATTTTTAGGACGTCCATAAAACGTATGCAGGGACACACAGATATCACACAAAAGTCCATCTCGACCTTTCCAACAGATTGGTCATATTGTACTTCAATCCTTGTAGTACTAATGAAGGTAAACTGTAAAACAAGCATAGACAGACATGTGTCATTAGCTAGACAAAGGTAATACAATGTGAATAAAAGAAATTTATTTGTGCTAGGATATAGTAAATGTCCAATTAGTACCTGGACAAGAGAAGTGTAAATGAGCATGCACTAACAATTGTCCAGTATACGGCACACACCATGTTCAAACGTAAAACAAAACAGCAATACAGGTGCAATTGGCGCTTTAATGGCCGTTTCCAACATATTCAGGCTACGTGAATAGCCATTTATATATCACAATTGCAACCAATGTGGATAGTTTGATAATGGCCCATAAAAATCATGTGTTTTATCCCTGGGGTTTTATCATGCCAGTGATGAGGGATTGATTGTTCGTGGCGGGGTGTAATGTTACGTCAGTACAGTGAAACATGTGCTATATTTTGTATATTTTTGAAGAAGTTAATTAACAAGTGTCCACATAGGACAAGTATCAACTGTACACATATATTCATTGTAACTCTTCATATTTAATGTATTGTGCAGCAAAACCTCCTACCTCACTAATAGGGAGATCTCACAATTAGACACATATTTTCGTTTTCTTGTTGGTTACATATTGTTTCTAAAAATGATTCGTTAATGTAATGGGGCTATTAGCAAGATGTAACTGTGTATGTATGGGGAAGTGTACTGTGTTTTTGTATAAAGTTGTCACCATACATAAGTATCCAAAATGATATGTTCCACTGTAGTTACTGTGTTGGTGGTTTCGTAATGAGGTAAATAAGTGTGCACAGTCGCCTGTAGTACACACTGAGTATGTACAGGGGCGTGACTTTTCCAGGGGAGTGCGCACGTTTCAGGCTCGTGTGGAAAGCAGTGGACTTGAATACTTACTGTTGTATATTGTACAGTGGAACCTGTTGATTGCCACAGTGTACGCAAAGCATAAGGGTGTCATTTTAAGGAAGTGGTTCCCAGGGTACTTCATAATGTTTTTGTTGTTGTTGTTGTTGTTGTTGTTGATGATGTTGATGTTGTTGCTGTTGTTGTTGCTGCTGTTGTTGCTGCTGTTGCTGCTGCTGTTGCTGCTGCTGTTGCTGCTGCTGTTGCTGCTGTTGTTATTGCTGCTGCTGCTGCTTTCTTCTGAAATAGCTGCTGCTGCTGCTGGTGCTTCTGGCATATGGGTTCTGCTATTGTTACTGTTGTTGCTGCTGCTACAGCATTTTTGCAGTTTTTATTGTTGTTGTTATTGATACTGTTGCTGCTGTTACTGATGCTGCAGTTGTTGCAGCTCTTGCTTCTCCTGCATCCTCTCTAGCTCATCAGTTAATGACTATGACGTCACTCACGATGACGTGGATATTCTGAACATTATGTCTTGTTACACAATACACCTTTCCCGGAAAATTAAACCCCATACAAACCCCATACAATATATACATGTAGGCTACACCTCACATAACACAGTATACATAGTACACATACAATTATCAAGGGACAGGCGGTAACTAATAGAGGTGCAAATAACACCACTTACGCCTCTGAATATGGACATATACAGTCTAACCTCCAACAAAGTACACCTTTATAAAGAGATCCTCTGTAAAATAAGCCCATCTCCCAGCCCAAAGACCCCAAAACAAAGTCCATCAGAAACCTCTATAGATAGATCACCTCTCTTTTGAAACCGGTTAAGGCCATCCCACAAGGTGGTCGCAATGCAGAGGTCCTACTATATACCACAGAGAAAAAGGTAATTCTATCCACACACCAGATCCATTAAGATAGAAAAATGCAAAGTGTAAAAACCCATTGGCACTCACATGTAATTCTGCTAGCAATCAATAGACAATTGACAGCGACTGTCCGTGTATTTACCTAGCAATTACCTGGCACCAGCCTCAGTGATGCATCAGCGGGCTGGGCGAGTGGATGACTGATTGGGGGCGAGGGCTCTCATAGTGTAATGCGTCTGGGCGCGGTGTTGAGAGAGGAGATGAACAGAATGCACACTGCTACCTGTCCCTCTTAGAGGTTTCCACAGCAAATATTGTTTATTACCCTTATTACTCTTTATAAATGCACCAATCCTAGGTTGATAACTAAGTTAGGATGTGGAATTGTTCAGATGTTTTTTGTTTTCATGCCAAGGGGTAGCCTACTTGTACTACAAAACGAGCATGAGTAAACAAGTGACAAGTGTTTATGTTTAGACTTGGAGGTGAAAGTATCAACTGTATCTAGGTTATATACCCATACCCCTGTATCCATAGATTGGTTTTGAATTTAGAGACTTTATCTTTAAGCTGTGGCGTTATCAATATTTCGGCAATACCATATTTCAAGAGGGAATCGAGATGAGTGATGGGGCTCTGGCACTAATAGTTTAATGCACCTGGGAGTGGGGAGAGTGGAAATAGAAGTGTTGTGTAGTGTAGAGGCGTGAGTTGAAAATCTATCTTATTGTTGTTTGAGCATTTGAGCAATTGGAAATGCTGCTAGCAGTAGAAATAGCTGCAGGAACAGCAGCAAAACAAAGAAGGCGAAGACCAAGAAGACAAAGAGCAAGACAGAGAAGAGAAAGAAGAAAAATTAGACCAAGGCAACCAAGAAGAAAAAAACAAAACAATGCAGCAGGCACAACATCAGCAGGAACGACATCAGCAGCGGCACAATCAAGATGCGTGAGTGCTGTGCCGTTTCTAACAAGCATAACAGACACATGTCACGGAAAATAAAACAAGCTGTTTTCACACACATCACAGTAGAATCTCTACGTATAAAGCAGTAAACCGCCATCATCCCACCCAAACCCACCACGCTTTAATAACAATATCACCTCCCTTCGGGAGTCTGCCGTATGCAATAACGCCCGCTTGTAATTCCAGGCCAGAAGTCCACTCCCAAACCAGGCCCACCCCGGCTCTCATACATATATTATGGAGCCACCGTATTTTTACAAAGGCCGCAAGTTTATCATGTGGGGTTAAAAGATTATTGCGGAGTTTACTGACGAGTAAATTATCCAGAGCTGCGAGTCCGAGTGTGTTTATTTTTTGTATGTGTTTTATGGGTTGGGAGTGGATTAGTTTAGTTAGTGTGTGGATGGGTTGGGAGTGAACTGAAAACTGCTTCCTTTGGATTCTGGTGTAATGGCATATATGTTAATGGGTTGGTAATTAAAGTAAACTTGACATAGAGGATTCTTGTATCACGTAAACACTGAAAAGTTCTATAGACTTAGAGAAGGAATCCACTATGTTAATAATTACATTCAAGTCTATTATTAATTACAACATTTATCTTTTTATACCCGTAAACCTAATCAGTAAGATGCGATAGATGGTTTTCTTATCAACTCACACTTTAAGTGTTTGTAATATCAACATCCTAGTATGTTGACGCATGTCAGCACAATTCACCACACACCGTATGTTGATCATGTATATTTGTACAATGACTGGGATATATCCTGGTGTACAGCAATAATTCTTAACATAACCTCCAAACTCCAATAGAACCCTCCATTTTTCAGTGCAATCACCTTTTACTTAAACGTCCCTCTCCTAATAAGGTAAAACTGCCTGGATCCACCCCTGGACCCATAAACAATCGTTAAATAACCAAAACTAAGTTCTGCTTGATTTAAACAAGCATTTTTATGTGTCTCAAAATTCCAATTGTACACATAAAGTGTTTGGAATGAAATTAGCCTTGAAAATTGCGGCCGGTTCTCCTATTACATTTGCATTGAAATGGGGCCTGATAAAACTAAGGGCTTCGTCTGTAAGCGCAGCCAATTATTCTAGCAGCAGGAAGCTAAACTTCTCAAATAAAGGTGTGGAGCCTCATACTAAATAAATGCATCAGCATACATAAATGAAGGGGCTTTTGCAGTATGAACTCTCTATGAAGACCAGTTGGGGATAAGGCTCAAGTGATTTCAAAAATATAGTTGGTCAATGCATAGAGGTTTGCAGTGATATCTTTGTGAAGGTTCACGACTGACAAAAACGGTTTTATTATAAAGGTGGTCGCCTTTTGGAGGTTGTATAATTGGGGGTTTACCGTAGACATGAACAGAAAACACAAAAGAAACAGAGATGGAAATAGTGAATACTGGAAATACAGGTGAGGTAATGCAGACAGAGTATCCCTCTTTTCATTTCTATGATAAGAAACAAAATACCAATGCCATGTAATGCGAATGTCTTACATTTCATGAAGGGAAATTATTTGCAAAGCAATGCAAAGCCGTATATCTTTAAATCCATTATGTAGAAATGACCTCGAAGGATTTGCTACGCCATAACAAGAAAAAAAAGACATGGATGGACACCCCATGCAACAACCTCTTGGTTGAAATATTCCTCTTACATTCACAAGACAACAAATATATACAAAGGATTGAATAATTCATAAATGCTATGTCTAAAGATAACTGCTGTGCTTTATGATGAAACAACGCCATTTCTAGAAGTTGGAAAGGCTCATTTGCACATTTTGAAACATATTTATCAGTTCATTAATTGGAGACTACTGTACTGACTTTCAGAATGTAAACAGTCCTTCCTAAATTCGATAGGTTACACTCGAGCTAATTTACAAAAGTAAGAAAAACACAGCTACATTTTACACTAAAATATTGTCTCAGAGTATCATCAGAGACTCCAACAGTTGGTGATGCAAGGTTTCAAATACATCATCATCAAATAACCTATTGCTCAAGGAATTTAAAACAAGACGCAAGTATTATGGTGATAGAGCCAAGGAATACAATACAATACAATACAATACAATTTATATAGCGTAATTTCCACTAAATGTCCACGTACGCTTGTAGGCCTCTTTAAACAAATGGTGCTTTAGTTGGGATTTAAAACATACAAGAGTATGGGATTGTCAAATGGACGTCGGAAGGTTATTCCATGATTTAGGTGCTGCTGTTTTAAATTCTCTATCACCAAACTTCATATGTTCAAGCAACATTGAATCCAAGACTCTTGCCACTTTAACATTCCAATCAACCACCATTACAGAAATTTGCGCTATAAATTTTCATATTGTATTGTATTGTAATGTAATACATTGCATTGCATTGTATTGTATTGTACAACTAACAATCGTTGAGGTATCTACAACCTAGAAGTAACCTGTTTTAGTTTGACATTCTGCCAAGCGTAGAAGAGGCCACAGACTATCCAGGATTAGCCGCTAATACATCACTGATTGAGTCCAGACTATTAGTCACTGGGCCACGGGCACACGTCTAAGAGATCCGTGTGCAAAACTGAAACTTTGTCTCTGTTTGAGAAACACACTTAATAAAATGGTAATGACAGGGTAATTTATAATGGTGATTTCCGACCTCTCACATTTAATAATGTTCTTGGTAGTATGCAACATGTGAGAAGATTATTACTAAAAACGAATTCACGAGCAATTGTGTAACAATATTTACAATCGTAAACTTTTATTGTGTGTCTATCTATCTATCTGCTGTCGTTTTTTGTTTCTTTCAACATTGAATACAATATCGTCTGCATTCTCGTCCCTCCATGATGAATGGCTTTATCGAAAAACGACCTCAAATTTATGGCTTGTGTCGAGAGCTTCTAAATTTCCATAAGCAGTGGGAATTGGGTACAGTGGGACCGAGTGCAAAGGCAGCAGGGCCCTGGTGACTGTGTAAGTAGGTCGTATTTATCGGGAGTAGTGTAATGCATACAGTGGAGTCTCCTTAAGAATTAAGACCACCCCTGGGGATTGACCCCCAGTGGTCTCAATAGAGATGTGGTCTCCATCTCTAGATGAAGAGATGGGGCCGTGATGACAAGACGACAATAATTTCCAGTATTTCCTGTTCAACTCGAACTTGAAGCGGTGCATTTATGATTTGAAATATCCCAATTTTCAAGTTATCATAATGCTTTATTAATTTAAGTGTGAGGAAAGTAAGAGGGGAAATGAAATGGTCATTTGCACGAGCTTTGTAAATTAAGAGCTTGAGATGAGCATGTTCAACTGTATTAGCAGTCGACATTACACCATTTATGCTCATCTCAAACTCTGAATTTACATAGCAAAACAATAGGTGTCACCACAAAACCACAAACCACGCAGAACCCCGAAGTCTGGACATACAAGGGCCACGTCTGGGAGCCAAACGAGCCTTCCTTTCACGCGCAGTACAGCCATCATCATCGTCACTCCAGCACCATCTACGTATTTGCATAATCAATCCTCTATCGACAGCAGCGCCCCCTGTTTACCCACCAATTATCGCTCATTGAAAATAGCACGTCAGGCCCCTCCCTACATGGGGTGCCAAGAAAAAAGTTGGCTTGTCCATGAGTGAGCTTTTCAGACAGCCTAAACATTTCCGGGGAGATTGAGAATGTTCAAAAGTTAAAACATATGTTGATATTTCATATTTTGGCATTTTTATACAATTTAAAACTTAATGCAAATGTGTATTTGTTAAAGAGATTCCCGTAAGAGAACGATCATACATAATGATACCGGGGGGTCGTCCAAAAGGTGGGGGGTCGTCCAACTTTTCTGATTCCCTTTGGGGGGGTCGCTGAACTTTTTTTTATCATGCTACGGTATTTTCAATTAAAATATTTTCTTTTAGCAATACAATCACTATATAGAGGACTTTTTTTTAGCAGAGGGTGGGGGGTCACTCAACTTTTTAAAATGTTGATGGGGGGGTCGGTTAACTTTTTGTTCGCGCGCCCAAAAATGGACGACCCCCCCCCGGTATCGTTATTTATGATCGTTCTCTAAACCAACCAGTATATCGGCCCCCGTCAACTGATTGCGATGTACAGTAACTGACATTACATTGTTGGTGGACTGTCACAAGCCAAAATACGGCTGTGTTGCCATGTCTGTTTTAGCCCATCGCGGGGACCGGCCCATCGGGGTCTTCCCTGTTTGCGGAGTCTCTCTACACACTGACATTTTAGACGCAGATTTCCTCGAGGACTAATTTCTCTCATAAAGGGAAGAGCAAACAGAACGTAATCAGCGGACTCGCTAATGACGGAGAAGTTCAACACATTAATTGGGAGAAAGAAAGCTGATACTGGCGGCGGCACCGAGAGGGTCAACTTCTATTAGAGGGTGTTGGCTGATGGGCAGTACAGTGTGACATGTCTGGTGAGAGGTGAAAAGTGCGCAAAAAAGACGGTTGTTCTCCTTAAAAAGGGGTGTAATTTTTTAATGATGTATACTATAGGGAAAGGTAGAGGCGAAAAGTGTTCGCATGAGACAGGTGTCCTTAAATGGGTGGTGTCACGTGGACAGGTGCCACTGTGTAATTTGTTCTCAGGTGTAGACAGTGATACGTTGAAGTTCTATCAGATGATGTACGTATTTTGTGGGTCACCTTCAATTATTTTTTGGGGCTCTTTGTTTGCTGAAGTAGGGTAATAGTCTGAAGTGCATCAGTTCCTCTCACATTGAGTAATGAATATAGTAATGACTGTATAGTTCTACTCATCTGCTTTTATATTGTTTTTAAAATATGTCCCTGTAAGAAATCCAAACAAGCATCCATTAAGACTTCTGTTACGAGGGTGATGCCATATTAGGTGGCCTTGTATGTTTGAAGATGATGTCTGGATTCTTATATCATGGAGCAATAAATGACAAGGCGTATACTTTAAAGACAGTTTCAGTTGAAAAATGATTGATACATGGAGCCAGATACAGAGGCACTTTGACAGACATCTACTGAGAGACAGGCTTAGATACATTTAATGAAATTTTTTGTGCTTTATGCAGATGGAAAATGTGCAAAACTCGCAAGAAAAAACAATGATATTTAGATAAGACCAGCAATTCATTTGCTCAGCACACAACTTCAGTGCCAACAAAGATAAAGACTCAAAAGCCAGGCATTCTTGTCAAGAATCCAGCTCCATGTCCAGCCAAGCGTGGAACCGGCGCACACAAAATTAATATGGAAATACGGAGAAATGTTTCGCTCACAGCCCAATCCCCAGCAGATATGGAAATCGCGACTTTCATGACGTTTGGACATTTGTGCAGCCAAAGTATTTTCTGCTAAAAGCATCAATATCAGATGATAGATTAGCAAGTCATATTTCTGTTTGTTCGCACGCACACACATTACACAAACTGTTATTGCATTCGTCCATATTTACACAGCACACCAAAATAGATAATAGAGATACAAGTATTCATTGATGCATATATATTTTTATTAGAGATTTGTATGTTGACATTTGTTATATAGACAGTATCGTACACTACAGGCTAATCCATTATAAAATTATTATATTTATAATTTATTTGTTTCAAGTTTTATTTTGATGCAGTTTGCTTGTTTTAATAACATAAATCCAACAATCAAATTTCATCAAAAAAGCTTCATTTCTGGTCCTTTGTTACACTGAATGGGATACTGTATCTTTGTATCGTTGCGGATAGGGATATGGACTATAATATTCCAACCTTTTTTAAAACCGAAGATAACTCACCTATATTCTCCCCCTCCTGCTGAAGATACCCAACACTCCAAACCGTGTTACCGACAAACAGGCAATTGTCTCATGTCACGAATAATAGAAGCTACATTGTTCTACAGAGATGTGACGTCTCTTACAAGTGCACGGCATGGTCAACCTAATCATAGTAATTAACAGCTGTCCCTGTTAGCAGACGTCATTACAGAAGCTCCTGGAGGGGCGTTGTGTGGCTGCGTTTGACGCAATGGGGGTCAGTTGGTTACCTCACCTCCCTCTGGATGTCCATGTACCAACACCACGTGGCCTCTTCGCCCTCTGCTATAATCATTCGCAAGTTGATGGCTGCAGAGTATTCACATAAACACAAAAATAAGTATTTACAATAATATAAGTATTCATTTTTGTTGCACAAGGACACGATGGTCAAGTTAAATAGTTAAAACTGCAAACACAAACCTACTTAATCCATCCCTCTAGCACTAAAACAAGCCTACTTACACAACACCCATATTCTTTCTTTTCACACGCATTCTGCAAAAAAAAGTATCAACCTCCAAGCCCCCACAGAACAGCAACAACTAACCCTCCATCATTACCCAGAATTAATAGCCTGGCCTGACATGTTATAAAGTGGCCTCTCTTCTCAGCGACATCGCCATTTGCGAATCATGGGCTCCTATTTGGACAGCTGTTCACCCCAAAGTGGCTGCATGTAATTTTCCTCTAGGTAATTTATGACTCAAACCCTTATAGCATTGTAACTAATCACTTGGGTACACGTTAAGGCGTATTTGTAGGGCCATTGGCCTGATATTTCCCTCATAAGATGGTTGGAGCATCTAGCAAACTAATTAAAAAGGCCAATCATAGCCATTTGTAATGTATATTTTCTTTTAAAAAGAGCAGTCACCAAGATTTTTTTTTTCAAATTTAAAGAACATGAACCTTTTGTCAGAAAAGGTTAGGACCAAAAACATTATGGTAGTTTTTCAAAAAGGTGCGCAAGTACGTACTGTCCGTATACTTATGCTACCTCGCTGCAGTCATGGGTACAGTCTTGGTAGAGAGGTGGTCTTTTTATGGAAGACTAGTTGATAATTTACTATTTAAGTATGGTGAGTACTGTGAATAATGCTCTTAGTATAGAGGAGATATGTTTATATTGGGTGATGTTATTTGGAGGTTGTACTGTAAATAAAAAAAGATAATTCCAAGACATTTCCTGATTCAATACTGCCTCGTGTTGACCTTGACAATCTTAATTTCAAAGTTCATGTTGCGTGATGCAAATCAGAAAAAGCAATTAAACCAATATTACCTTTATTCGAAGTTACACAATTGTGGTAAAAGCATGATGGAACGGGCAATGATTCATGTTAGTCAATTAGCCATTCAACAATTATTCATAGCATTCATGACTCGTTATAAACGGTCATTAATGAAACATGCAAGAGTGAGTAGTAATCACCAAGTACACATTTGGTAATAAGTATCTTGGGATAGAATAGTTTACATCATGCCATGAGTGAGGGGTAGAATACTATCATTGACTCCTTGTCATCCAGCCATAAGAGCAGAATAAACTTTTACCTCAAAATCAGTCCACCGTAAATTTATCTAGTGTGTTATACATACCTATGTAAGCTATAATCTATGATTATATCTAGCCAGTACATCAGTGAATTAACGTTGTTGTCAGATTTTAGTGTTTGCATTGGATCTGTATAACTACGTGTATGTAAAATACATGACCAGACTTTTTTTTATAAAATACAATCTTTCCCATGTTTTGGGGTGGGTACTTGTTGTACAGTGTATGCACATTGCAATTGTGAGGAAAGCATCACAATCATTGATATAGAGTTTAATGCAATGATCAATAGATTTGTTACCACTGTCACAAAGATACAAACTACCTAAATACACAAAAGCATTTGCAACCAAAGCTTTAAAAAAATAAAACTCGTTTTTACTTCAAGCTGCCACGCATTAGTGTAAATTGTACCCCAGGTACTGAGGCATTAGACTTAGACATGAATATTTGATACATGTGACACTTGCTGAATAAGATCGACCGCATCAGTGAAGCCGCCATGAGCATATCTAATGCATGGCCTACTCATGAGTTAGGCCCCTGTCTGACAGTCACGAATGTCCACTCCCGAATGTTACCGTTCAGTAGGAGTTGAGAAATATATTGGGAGAGATGATTCTAGCTCTGTGACGAAGCAATGTGATAATTGATAATGGCCACGATACTTTGCGATTGTTTCAGCTTGATCTTTGATGTTTGGCACTCACTATCTGCAGTGTCTGGCTTTTAACTTCACTGGCTGTGTGCTCTCCGGTACAGAGGGAGGTTGGGGATTTATAAACTTATTTGCCCTGCCCACTGTTACAATACACAATGTGTACACAATATGATGTTACTTATAATCGTCCGGTGCGTGCAAATATTATCGATGAAAACTTGAGCGCACACCTGTCTTTTTGTGCTCATGTGACGTATACATGTATGTAAAAACTTAGGCCCGTTTAAATACACCATCCGTGCGTGTGACGCAACTACACCTCGGAGGTCTACTAGGATGTGTTTTTGTTTGTGTATTTATGTGAGTTTGGGTGAGGGGTGATCCAAGATCCAAGAAATTCCACATCACTCTCGGTTTTTGTTACTTCTTCTACACTTCCCACGATTTCAAAGTCCTTTCCTCACACCTGAAAGGGGGAATCCCACCACAAAATCCACTTCCTTACAAACCCCGCATGTTGGTGATTTCTTTTAGGCCAGCATCATAAAATTGTAGAATTTTGGTAATCAGGGGGTGTAACTTCGTATACTCAATGTTACTCAATATTAAATGAAAGTGTATATGGCGTTGTACATATGAGAGTTTCGACTTTAAGGTGTACGAATGAATATTCTGGTTATCAACGTATAACCAAATATTGCATTTCCATTTACACAGAAGTCACTACACTCCGTTTCAAAGGCATTCTAGCCAATTTCACCATCCACTAGACCAATTAGGGATACAATTAGTCTGAACCAGAGCATAAACCCCGCATACAGACACACCACCCTCACAATCAGCCATTCATACCCCTAATAGACATGTCCATAATAAACATTGCGTGCGCATTCTCCACGTAAAAAGCAGTAATTGGGTAAAGTGGCTTTGAAGTGCAACTGCGTAGTAATACAATTGGCCGGTGTGTGGGTTATCTTTGTTAGTGATAAGGCAGGAGCTTTCATGCTGTGGCTGGCTAATAATGGCTAATGGCTGGCAGAATATGGACTATCATGGCTGGATGGGCATGATGAGATAGGTGGGCTGAGTTTTTAGCTATTACACAACATGTATTATTACAGGTGGTGCTGTTGTAACTGCTATAGGTTTGCCATTTAATAGTGTGCGTCTAGTCCTATCTCATTTATGCATAGAGCTGAATGATGGCTGGTTTCATATGGGTTGTCGTGGATGGGCGGGTATGATGAGTTAGGTGAGGTGAGTTTTTAAGCTAGCCAACTCGCTACTGGGTAATAGATGTTCAATGGCCAGATTGTTTTGTGTTATGGTATTGTGGCCATATGTAGATTTTTAAAACTTTCATTGACTATCTTTGCTGCGAAACATAGATTAGTAGGCCTATTATAATGAAATAACTGTGAATATTGTTGTGTCTGCCCCAGGTCTCTGTAAGAGTCAATGTCATATGAAATCTATTTCAACAGATGTAATATATTTACCATTTCAGACTACATCAAGTCTAGTTCAATCTTCTCCCTCACTTTGTTCCATCAATCTGTGATTCTAAGATCAGTGTTTTACCTAACACTCTCATAATTTGCCTGTTGCATTGCATTCTCCATGGCCAAGAGCATCCCATGGTTAGTAGTACCCCTTTATAAGTATATTCAATTTCCTCTCTCCCTTTTGTCATCATTTGTCCTTTTGTTCCCCCTCTCTTTCAGTCATTGATAGGTGTTTTACCCCGTAATCTCACATGTATCCCTTCTTTATGACAGCATCTCGGGTCATGATGACATGACGAATGCCTCATATAACAAAGTGCTCTCTTACAAAACTACAGAGGTGGATTAGAGGGTTGGTGGCCTCTGTTGTTAGTGTTGGTAGCCTCTGTAGTGGTGTTCGATGAACCATGATGGCACATATTATAACAACAGTACTATATTGGTCTGCTTACTGAAAGGTATTACATTGATCTGTTTTCAGGTTTATTAAGAATAAGATGTTAATGAAAAGATTAAAAAGAAATACTAAAAGAAATGGTTAAAAAGAAGCTATGTCAAACACTTAAAGACTCAATTCGTGAAATCTTGTCCAGTTTCAAGCTGGTTTAATGGGTTTAAGTAAGCAGACATGTCCACCATTAATCCTCCCAGGTCACGATGATATGATGGAGGCTTCTATGATAAAGTGCTAGTTCATGTGTGTAATGCTCACGAGGGTGCAGCAACCATTAAAATATTGCAGGATGCAAGCTTGACAATTTGCAACCTTCATGTAAACGTAGGAGGCTATAAATATACAACAATATAACGTATGCACGTGTATAAACGTTCATCTACATTGTATATATGATAGGGTATATAATTCGTGTTTGTAAAAACGATGGCACAAATATCACCATTTTAATTTTTGGTAGCAAATTCATCAATTGACAATGCTCATGTGGTGGTAGGCTTGAGATTGCGAAAGGTGCAGAGTTCTATATATAACAGCTTAAACGTGCCTTTGCAGGAGTGCTCATACTTATATGTATTGTAATCAATGGAAAACAGAAAGACCAAGAGTATTAATTGTGATAAACATTAGAAACATTAAAAGCAGTGTAGCCCCAAACATTACATTCAAATACACACTGACAAAATTGAAATTCAAAAAATCCTTCCTACTTCACTAAATTGAAAGCTACATCATTGCTACCTCCAAACCACTTCCCTGCCTAAAACTCAAACCTAAATTTAATCCTTCCCCATCAGCACCATCATCATCAGGCTGCATTCAACATCAATACCGTTGAGATCAATTGGGCCATTAAAGTCCCCACTGACTGGTGTGACGAGAACCATCAATTCCCGTATACTTACAGCACAATCTGTATCAAGTCCACCTCTGTATTGAGACCACCTCTATGTGTGAGCTTTATCAGCGTTGCCGCATCTTGATGAGTTGACGAAGATAACAGTTTATGAAGACCGCACCTCTATTAAAACCACTTTAGGCCAATTCCTTGGATGGTCTAGATAGGCAAGTCCTACAGTAGTTACTCCATTGCAATGATATAAACTATAACTGAGCCAGTGCTGCCGGCTCTAACGATCCTGAGGCACGCTCCTGCCGGTTTTACGCCTAATGCCCCCACTTTACTCTGTGTGTTCGCCAATTTAGAATTATGTGTAGATACACAAATGTGTATTGGTAACACTAACATGGTGGTAGTGTTGTTTGTTCAGTTTGTGTAGCTGCGCTATAAAATGCACGAGTATTATTTTTTCATTGGGAGTGTAGAACGTTCTCCAAATCAGACCATTACATTACATTTGTCACTACTATAAAAAATCATATATAAACCGATTTCAAATGTCACTTGTCAAATGAGACCACTCAGTGGCAGATCCAGGGGGAGGACACCGGGGGGGCCGCCCCCCCCCCCCCCTCTGTATCATAGTTTCTTGTGTCAACTTATATTTCAATTGTGCACTATGAATTAAATAATCCCAGTAAGAGTAAATATTATGAAAATGTACTTCAAGTATCTCTTAGAATGAATTATTTAAGGTCCAAATTAAAAAAAAAAAATCTGGGGGAGCATGCCCCGAGACCTCCCTAGATGTAGAAAGGCGCTGACTCTACGGGCCGGCGCGCATCTGCACCTTCAGACTCATTGAACGTTTCCGGGGCCCCGGTTCCTGCAAATCCTGGATCTGCCATTGGCACTTGAGGTCTTACTGTACAGGTGGTCTCTGTGTGTGGATGGCCCTAACCACACTTGCAACTTCACAACCACAAAAGATCTACAACCACAGGGCAGTCTTAAATAGAAAATCATACTCAATATACTGTCTATAGTCAACAATGATGAGACTCATACAACGTCTGATGCATAAAAGCCCGTGAATACCTGCATCATGTCTACATCAATACCACATGTTTTTACCTTCCACCTATACAGAGATACACTCACTTATGCAAACGCACCCTCCAATGGCGTAAAAATCGCCAAACATAGTGCCACATTGAGACCAACACGCCGGCACACTTTGAGTACACACGGCGGCGTGCAGGAGACTGTACAAACCCCGCCTCGGACGCAGAACCCGCATCCCCTCGGCAAACACAGCTCAGCCCCCTGACAGACAGGCGTCTGCGTGGGGGCGTCGGTTGCACGGCCTTTTGGGGAACTGTGTCGATTGACACACTTTACTTTATGTTGGATGCTCATTTGTTCAAAGTTCTGTTAATCATCTTGAGTTATACTCGTACTTTTGAACCAATATTTTGAAGCTACCTGAAGCTTTCGGCCATCTTCACATGTTCACAAGCTTCAGGTAGCTTCAAAATATTGGTTCAAAAGTACAAGTATAACTCAAGATGATTAACACTTTACTTTGTGTAATTTTGTAGTGAACCTTTGTGATTTGATATTGACGGGAGATGAACTATATGAAGGCATTTCAACAGGGACTCGGAAGATTTTTCAAATGCTATTCGGATATTTTTAGTTACTAGGCAGAAGTATTCAACATTTGTGATCCCCTGTAGGGTCGCGCTATTTACACTGTGACCTGTGTAGGGGCCAGGCATTTACGCCTCACTGAGCTCTATTATTTTAGCCCAAGCGTCGTCCATTGATAGACGTGAGGCTACAAACTGTACATTGATGTGGTGGACGTGAGGCTACCAACCGACTGTGTGTACAGACCCGCTAAAATGGGGGGGGGGGGGTCAAACTAAGCATGCCTTTTTGCAAAACGTTCTCAGGCTTTGCGAATGTGTCCTCTGAAATTCGTTATTAGTTGAAACATCCAGATCTTTCAGAAATATACTAAAATATGCAAATTTAATAAATGCTCTATAGTGTTTGATATATGGGATGTCCGACAACTGGGATTTGAAACCATCACCTCATGAATAATGAATGCATGATCAATTGACTATTGACCATACACAGTGTGTATCAGTTAATTAACAGGCCAATAAATGAAAAAAAAAGGCTGATGACAATGACAAACGGAATAAGTGAGCCTACATCTTCTGTTTCTTCTGGCCTTGAATGTTAATCATCCTCATTAATAGGTACACATTAATTTAGCAGGATATGTCATTGAAAATATATAACATTAAGACACATATTAACCGACCGCTACTAAGAAAAATGACCAGAAATGTAAACCGAAGGTTTCTCTTTCTTATTCACTTAAATGTTAATCATCTTCATTAATACATAATATGTAATAGGTACACATAAATTCATTAGGATGTGTCATCGGATGCATCATATCAAGACACATTATATTCATAACTGACCGCTATTAATAAAAAAAATACCAGATATCAAACTGGATAAAAGGACTGATATGGAGAAGACTGTTGGTTACTGAGTATCCAGGCTAGCATCCTTGCACTGTCTGGGCTATTTCCACAGAATTTCTCAAATGCCCAACATTATTGCATTCATTGGTCCGACAGACACGTTGCGATTGATTAAAACACAACGGCCCAGTATCAAGACACCAAGAAAGTTGACGTCTATAAATGAGAAAATTACGAACGCATCAGTCTTCAAGTGCAAAAAAAATATGACTCGTTTAGCAACTTCACACATTGTTCACAAATAAAACAGAATGCAACCTCTATCGCCACATGCACATGGGTGTGTGCATGTTTCCGACCTACATAAAAAGACTGGTCCTCTACAAGGACCACTTGAGAGTTGTTACATATGAAGGTCTTGTGGAGAGGATGTACTGTTGATTGATTAGGTGACAGCATGGACTTCAACAGCCATTCATAACACACAGCCACACTCCCACCACACTATGTACTCGCAGCAGATAAGGCAACTTAATCATTATGAGATTAATTTACCACAATGACCTCTTCAGATCTTCCCATGAGGCCTCAGACCACCAGCAGCACGATATTTATGCCAACATGTCCCTCAAGCAGCAAATTGTCAGTGCTACTTAATTGTACTGTGCACTGGAATGCATCAAATATAATATAATTGTTCAACATAAAACAGGTGCCCATTGCATACATGGCCACGTTATAGACGATGCTCTAAAAGTCTACATGAAACTGGATTTTAGAACTGGTATGCAGGTCCACCTTAAGGCAGGTGTCAATTGTACTGGTGTCCACAGAGACAGGTTCCGCTGTACCCTAAAAGACACAGGTGCGTTCACAGGTCCGTTGAATGATGCAATTTGCCATTGTAGACAAGTTTTCACTGCGCATGCGTCACGGTATACAATGTAGGTCACGTGACGTCGTTTTGATGACGTGGCGATGAGACTAATGTTACAAGGCTTGAAGCCTAGTTCATGAGGAATATGGTGTGTGCTTTTTCTGGATCATCTTTCTACACAACTCAGGAAGTTATGAACCACATATAGCGTGATACTGGCTGGCATTCTAGCAGTGTGCATTGCGTTGACTTGTAGATTAGGCTACCTGGCTAGCAGCTTTGCCATCCTGACTACTGGAGAAGTTTATTCGACTAGCATTATAAAAATTTTATCTTGATAGTAAGCTATCCTTATTAGTTACTTGCAAGGCAGGGTGGTCACCATAACCAACATGATCAAGGTGGCCATCTTGAAAGGTACGGTTGCCACGTTAACTATCAGTGTCATTATCTTGGCCACTAGGGTAGACACACTGACTAACATCAAAATCATCTTGACTAACATGGTAATCATTTAGACAAACAATATCCCAACCGATTCAAGGCATCCTGGCGACCCCCGGCTGGGTTACCACGCACCCTGCTAATTACTCGCCCCAAAATAACCCCTATCTCCATCACTGTTGCCACGTGTTCTTGGATGTACCTGAGGCCCCTACCTAGGCTAAAAGGGCACATATACATGGGGCTTTGGAGCTACTTGTAGCTAGAACGTGACACATTTGAAATTGCTCATCATTTGACACAAAGGGATACTAAAATTTCTGGTATAAAGATATCAAGAGAAGTGTTCAAACAGACCAAAAACGTCTTCAATTGAGGCATAAAAGCAACACACTTAATTTGAAACTCCATGTAGCGGCCTTTACTTCACCTTTAAAGGCCATGGCTGCGACATTTAAATGAAGCAGCGGGAATTAACGAGACTAAACTCTACAACTGCTTGTTTATAACGTGTTTAGGACGATAACAGAAGAGAGAAAAGGCTGAGAGTTAACTGGATAATGCATAGTTTCATTGTGTGTATAGAAGCTAATGCGTGTGAGGCTTTAGATATGGTTGATACTGTTTATACTGACATATGCTTTTCTTAGTTTAGACAGCGTTATTTGGAAGTTTGGAATCGGACAATCCCGATTAGTGAAACCGAATCAATCATGGAATTGTGAATTGTAGTCATTGCCAATGCATTGTCAGACGTAGTAGTTTTTAAGGGTTGAATGATCTAATTGTCTACCCGTCAACAGTCCCCCCCCCCTCTTCCCCCCCCCCCCCCCCACCACCACACACACAGTGATGGTATGTTTCATCTCCCATTGTACAAATACATACAAGAACATTCTTTATTCAATGACAGACCCAGGTTTTCGGAAAGGGGGGCTCACTTAAGGGATTTCAAGAGATTTGCACGTGCAATCGATGGCAGACATGGCAAAAACTAAAATTAAGTATACGCAGTAGGCCCTACTTCACAAAAAAAATTGAAAACTCTATCACACCATTCACATACTAACGTGCAATCAGGACACCCATGACTGGCTGGCTATAAGTTCCAGATCAGTACCAAGTGTTGACCAATGACCTTATGCAATCAATCTAGGTCCTTGTTTTGACACTATTTCCCCACCAGCAACAACCCAACAAACCTAAAAATAGCCTGGTACCAATAATTCCCGGTACGCAATAAATTACTCGTCCCAGGTGACAAAACGCACGCGTCGGGCGGTAAATTATTCACGATGATGATTCTCGGATCTGTGTTTGCCAACAATAGGTCGTAACCGCGATACAGTACAACCTCCCATTAAGACCACGTGTGTGATCAAAACCACGTCTGCAATGAGACCCCTTTTAAAGGACTACTTCAATGTACTTCCGCAGAGAGACTATATATAAAGAGACCACATCTCTATTGCGACCACACGAGGCAAGTTATAATCAATTACCTGGGTGGCTGTAACAGAGAGTTCCTTCTGTATAGAGCTAAATGAGTTAATCCAGGTACAAGGGACGAATGACAGCTGTAGTTAGCGAGGCGCGTGCGTGCAGCAATTGTAATGTGTCAAGTGACAAATGTAGGACCCTACACGGGCTAAAATGACATTGGGACATGACTTTTTCTTTCTTTTTTTTGTGACCACTTTTACCTGTAAACGTGACAGTTTCGAAAAGGGTTATATGTAAACGTAATCAGGCACGTCTGTAGTTCGTGTATAGAATCTATGAAGAAAGTGATAGAACTTTTTTCCAGATGTTAAGAATAGATAAGTAGACACTGTACTTGCTGTCGGACCCCATCTATGGCCGTCAGGGTGTAGTGCCGGGACTAATGGAAACTGCTTACGCTTTAATGTTTCGCCAATAGCTGGAGCAGCAGACGACTTTTTATTCTGCATTTTCAGGTTCGATTGAATTGTTTGAGCGGCCTTTTGTTTCGCTGGTGCCGCTTTAACAATGCGTGGGGAAAAACGTAAAGTAGTTAGTACAGTACAACATCGTCATCAAAACGACCTCCACAAAGAAACTGCGTCTATCAAATAGACAATTTTCACAGTCAGAAACCTTTAAAGACCAGCTTGAGCTTCCAAAACGAGACTACCTTCCAGAACGACATGCTTGAGATCAACGTACTCTAATATGCAAATTTTCCAAATTTAAAACATAGGCCTACATATCAATGAAACCACTCATAAATTGCCTGGCATTGATTAAATTGTCTCGACAAAGAGATGGTCTCTTTATAAAGGTATTTGGCAGTCTATTGTACAATCACACGGTGGCTGACCAAAAGTTGTATGCTCTCTTTTATGCCGTTCAGCCTTTAAACATATGGGACGGTAAAAAAATGCCTTACATATGGCATTATAGAAGCATACAGAGGGAGTCTTAGCGGAAACTTCAACTATATAAAACACAGTACAAAACAGCAGGTAAATTGGTTGCCAGGTCAATGTGCAAAAACTGTGCGTTGGACCACTCAAGTGGTGGGCACGGTTAATGGGTTGTTTGAGCCTGATATGTCACGCATAGGCGTAGTCCATTCATAGCACACAAAGCAAATATCGGCTCTAATTTGCAAACTGCACGCTGGCTGATTCTGTTTGCAAGGTTTACAATGTACTGTAGTGGACAGTTTTGATCATGTCGTATTGTCTCTGAGTGGGCAATGAAATTGATGGGTTGTAATTGTCAGTGCATGTTAACACGCGAAGCTTGGCATGGGGGATAAAAATGCAGTTTCCTTTGGCCAACGGATTACTTGAATTTGAAGGGATTGGGGACTCAAAATTCGTGTTATTAGAATGTTGGAGTGATCAGAGTGATTATTAATGGGAGGAAAATTGAGAAGAAATTTGATATTTTGTCGAGGTATCCATCAATTCGAGTAACCACAATTCACGATACATGTAAATAGGTCATATGGAATATGTACAGCATATGGAAAAAAAAGTAGATTGACATGATATGACAAATCCACTAGAGATTGCAATGTTTTCTATCTTGAATAAAACAACCCAAAAATGCCGTGTAATCTATTTTGTCGAAATCTAATGCACCCCCCCCCCCGTAAGAGTCACAGTGGCGGCGTCTCAGGCGGCGGCGGCGGCCACAGTGGTGCCATGCGTCTCATGACCCCGTGACCTCTCACAGAGTCACGTGACAGTTGGAACAAGCCTGCCGCCGACCAGTCCCATCCATCAGCGCGCAAAATAGCTCACAAGTGAGCGCACTTACACACCCTAATTTTCACCACTTGGGCTTTGCGCCTGTCTCGGTATGTTTCCATTAGTGGCCGCAAGATGGAGTGACTGTCGCGCCCGTTATGATCAAGTCGGCGGCCCCGTGGGAGAACGCGGGGATTTGGGCTGCCGCCTCCGGCAATGTCCTCTGTAATGGTCCCTCAGGGGGCTGGTGGGGGAGGGGTAGGGGGTGGGGGGAAGTGGTAGTTTGACGGGCGGGGCCTGGATTTCTGGACTCTTAAACGGAGATGTAGATATACAGTTATCACGTGATCAAGCGCTGTTATCACGTGATTTGACGGTGATACTGTCAAAAGCAGAACGTGGGAATCGACCGGACACGGAAACGACGAGTGATAAGGCCGGTGTTTTATGCAATATCGCCCATCACGGAGATGGTGATACGCGCGGGGAGGCTGTTTTTATGCTGTATTAATGTAGCGTGGGTATTGGGGTTTCGCTGCTCGGGTGGGGGAGATTCGCCATCTACACCGGGGACGTTTTTATGGGGCCTCGGCGAGATGATGCATTGAGAGTTTGACTTTTATGTTGTAATGTCACTGTGGAAGAGTGTGACTGACCGAGCGGGGCTCACTGGAAGTGATTGTGTATTGCTGGAACAACGATAGTGCAAGGGCAAGGGTAGACCCTATGTTATTGGTGGAGGTTGAATTGGTGTAATTGCTGAGTATATTTGCCTATGTAAAGTTTATAATACTTTGTAATTAGAAGAAAAAATATACACATTACACGCTCAATCGTACAAATACATGCACGTGTTGCAGCATGCAGTCAATGTGGATGAGAGACATACATACAGAATAAAGAACAAATGAGAGACACACTGATTGAGAGACAGAATGGAAGACAAACTGTTAGACTATCAGAGATTTGAGAGGCTGTGTGAGAGACAGACACATGATAATACAGATGACATCACATGATCCAGTGGCCAGGGCGTGCGCCCACCCAATCATCGTTCCCCCACAATTTCTGAAAATGTCCTGTGATGTTAGTTAAGTCTGCCAGCATTCTATCACAGGTACAAGAGCCTTGACATCCACTGGATGTACCACGCCCTCTTTCTAAAACCTGGACTTGCTAGCGCAGACGCACAGCCACTGAGACAATTAGACACACAAGCAGCCTTTAAGCCAGACAAACAGACAGGCTAGCTCTCACTCACTCACAGAACCTCACATCTCAGCACACGCTAACCAGCTATTGGACCATCACTTGAACAAGCCCAGCTCGTTGTCGTGCTGCGGTAATCCCCACTCGCGGCAGTAAATAATCCTCACAGCCAATAACTGAGTGAATAATGCACGAGTACATTATGGACAAATACACGGTGAGTAATGAATTGTCCGGCTTGCTGAGTCCCGGTAACCCGCTGTTAAGTGCTGCAGAGTCACAGCGGGGACAAACGGTTCAGCCAATGTTGCTGACTGACACCTATGGGCAGGATAATCCTTGCTGAGTGAAATTGTACAAAAATACAACTACAGTAGAGGGGAGGGGGTTATAAGGGCTCTAGAAATCCCATATCCCTCTTTTGGTGTGCTTTTTTCCCTTATCCCTCTTTTTGGCCTTTTTTCCCTTATCCCTCTTATTGGCTCTTTTCCCCCTTATCTCACTAATTGGAGATCCCTTATCCCTCTTTTTTGCCCGTTTTCCCTTATCCCTCTTTTTCAGCCTTTATTCCATTATCCCACTTCCTAATAGACCCCCAACCCAGTAGAACCTCTCTGCTAAGACCACTGGAGTACATTGCTTATAGAGAAAGTTTGATTTTAGAGTCGCCTGGTCGCGTTATGATGACACAGACCCGAGAAAAATGGTCTCATTCTGAGGATGGTCTTTTATATGTAGATGGTCTTATTCGGAGGAACCGATGATGCATTTGTGACGAATATTAGATGTCGTGATGAATGATGATGTTCAATTGGCTCGATCACAAAGCACCAGTCGTTAGCATTAGCAGACAACACGTGCACCAGACAGCACAGATAATGTTAACGTCTACCCAATCCATCAGCCATGGCATTTGCAAAGAGCTCGTTCACGGTTCTAGTGACGTAGTATGTCACCAGAGGTTGCTAATCTAAACATTTAGTCTCCATTGACAGTACCAGTTGTTGAAGCTTGGGTCCCTCCAGACCTACATGTAACGTCTATGAATTGATGTATGCCGTTTGCAATTACTTGATGTCCCATTTGTGACAACAGCTGCATCACTAGTTTAAGCTCCTACGCTCTGTACCATTCAGCTGAATCAACAAAAGTAAAGTTCCCACGCACTTAAATCGGGTATGACTGCAATAACCATGACTTATATCTATATGGCAGTAGATGTTACTGTGGTGAGTACTACTAACAGCACTTATAACTACTTATCATACAAATGGTTTTGGAAGTTGTGGTTCCAGGTACACTATTAACATAGAAATGATATAAGGAGGATAGTTCACGTGGAGTTCTCAAAGACGCATGTGTAGAAGCACTCCGCAAGCATCAACTAGGCGATATGTTCATATGAATCATCTGTATCCATCTGGCAACGGCCGTTTAAGTAGGATGTGCCAATGAGTGTACTACTTGGATGAAAGAGCCCTTCTGGTGCCCTACAATAGTACACAGAACCACCCATGCAAAGTTCCCACTGACGTAAATAATACATGTAAAGTTACTTCATTTTCAGCAGCACTTACAACCAAAAACACTACACATAAAACATATATATGTATTTCAGAATCAATGCAGATGTTACGGTGGTAGTACAACTTATTGCCATTTTGCCACTGGTGCACTGCGGGAGTAAAAAGACCAATCGTGCACACTTCCCATCGACCTACATATTTAGAAGCACTTAGCAACTAACAACTCTATATCTGATTCGTATCTGTCCGTGTGACAAAAGCAGTTGTACACCGTGTGCTAGTCAGTGCACTAGGGGTGGAGTTTTTCCATTGGTGCCCCGTAGACGTAAGTGGGATCAATGTGTGTCTCTACATCATTACACCCCAGTATTGGTGAGGCCATCAGCCGGTTACCCGGATCAGGCTGGATGTACGCACGCTCGTTTCAGAGTCGTTTGCTCGTGATTAAGAGCAGTTTGGTTAAGCCCTAGTCTGACAGTCGCGAATGCTCTCCTCCAAAATTTACTGTGTACTAGGAGTATCCAATTGGAAGAGAGTACTGCACTGGTCATGAAGTATGTAAGCGTAAAAATAGGACGTTGGAAACATGGGTCATTATAACACTTGCACATTTAACTATATTGCAATCTTTCCACGGCTTGGTTTGAAATAGAGCTTTTGTTGTACACTGAAAACATAATGCAGTCAAATTTATTACTACCTACAACGCATCACTCATAATGACCTTGCATTGGGTGTACACATGTAAGCCAATCTCTGCGTGACAGTTTGAGAAAACTGTCATACTAAACCTGTTTACCAAACCTCAGGGTCCTTTCTGATAATACAGACAACATGGCAAATGTCACATCACCTTGCGTGGATTAGAAAGCCTCCAGTAGAACATGCTTATTAATACCACCTGAACACTAATCTTATTAGTCATAATAGAGAGGTGGTCGCTTTATGGACCTCTCTTTTCATGGATGTGTGGAACTGTCATATAGCCTCTTATATACTATGTAGTTGGTCTATTTATAGACGCTACGCTGTATCTGTGTAAGAAAAAGAAGTTGCTACAAAACACGTGTTCATCAAATTCCCGCAAGAGGGCACCTCGTCACAGACGTAAAAACGCACAGCCTCATTGAATGTCAAGGTCAGATAACCTCCTACCGAAATACACAGCGGAATGAATGACAGCTCTTTGTATTCAGTGCACATGAAGGATAATCTACCCATGTGATGAGAGAATTTAGAAGACAATGAACCCACAACACGACACACCCACAAAAGGGCATATTTTCACAGACAGATGAAGAAGAAACCATTACAAACTACGTGTAAGTAAACTAACCTATCATTATATGTGTTTTCAGAGACCAAGTATGATTATCTGGACTAAAATTGAGTCTGATCGACAATACCACCACGTTAGTGTTACTAATACACAGTTGTGTATCAACACATAATTCTAAATTGGCGAACACACAGAGTAAAGTGGGGGCATTAGGCGTAAAACCGGCAGGAGCGTGCCTCAGGATCGTTAGAGCCGGCAGCACTGGCTCAGTTATAGTTTATATCATTGCAATGGAGTAGCTACAGTAGAACTATTCTATTATGACCATACTAGAGATCTACCACAACGGCTATCAATACAGAGGCTGTCACTCTAGATGAATAGTAGTACTGGTCTTTAAATGGTACGTCAAGAAATGGTCTTATTACAGAGGTGGTCATTCTATAGAGGCGGTCGCCATAGAGAGGTTCTAATGTCGGTATAGGTTTTGTATAAGGTTGTGGTTATCGCCCAGGAAAGTCTGCAGGGACTTTAACAACCCCACAAAAGACCACAGTTTCTAGCTTCTTCTGTGTTGGCACTTGGCAACTTGTGACAGCTACATACATGTAGCTACAACTGTAACACGATCTCTTTGCATGACAGACACAGGGTGTGCGGAAATACCTGGACATCAAGCCTACTAATTTTGAGAGCTGGAAACTGCATTGATTTTGTGTAAATATTAGAATTGTTTTGTTTTTCTCTCTCTGTTTTAAATAATGTATGACTGTGAGAACTTATAAAACGTTGAAACAATACCCATTGTCATTTATATCATAAAACATGGAAACAACTCCCATTGTCATTGGAATAATGCATATACAAATTATTCTTCATGCACATTTTGTAATTATAAATGTCACAAACTTTTACGTACAAGTAAATGTCAGCTAATATAACAGTCACGTCATCGTAGTTTTTATCAACAGCCACACTATCATAATGTACTCTGTCACTTGTTCTAATCAAACTGGAGCAGTTGACGTGACAACACATATCTGGTACAACGTTTAGAGACTTTCTTTTCCCAGTTTTACAAGGAAAGGTGAAGGTAAAGTCTTTAAATAATAGTATATCCCTGCAAAACTAGAAGAACCATAGCGAGGAATCTTACCTGTGTTGCTGACCGGAGGCTGGGTACCAGGAGAGACGTCCCCGAGGACCAGGGCCGGCCAAAACAGGCCCAGGGCCATCAGAAACATGGGGGCTCTGATAAATCCGAATTGCTCCATGATTAAATCGTGTAAGATCCAAAATGTGACATTAGATTGTTATCAGACAAGTGAGATCATCCTTGTTCATAAGAACTGCACAACGTCAGGAATATGAGGTATAACTCTTTCAGTTCTAATGTATCCTTTCAAATATCCAAATAGATGCTCGAGTGTTCACGATGGGGGAACACAATATTCTGATTATTCGTCATTTACTATATTCTGTTGACAGTTACATCCATCCAAAATGAATACTATAGTATAGGCGCAATAAAATTCTTCAACACAATGAGCTAGTTTGACAGCATGAAAACAATGTTTGTCCATCAAGTCTCTGATCGAGCCCGCCAATACACAAGTACCCACTGATCATACCCGTCCAGCCTGATTTACTGGCCCACCTCGACAACATGAAATGTGTTTTGCTCACTGCCAAGTTATTTTCCCCTTCATATGCGATCCGGCCATAAAAGTGACATAAAGTGCTTCGCCAATCCTGCAATCTGGATGCAATCTGGATTGTGGCCCAATATTATGTGCTTCGTCCATGTGTAAGCGCCGGTGCACGGAATAGTCCTTTCAAGTGAGAATCTCCACCTAGGTTCATCCCTATTGATACATTGTGGTACGGTGAAACAGTGTGAACACGAACTTCAAAGCAGAATTCTTGTGTCTTGATTTAAGTGTTCTTGGGTGTGTACTCTGGTCAAGTATCTTATTGCAAAGGTATCTTGTTTTGATGTGAGAATTCCATCCAACCTGCGTACTTTGGCGCAGAACAGACTTTCATTACTAATGTTGGTGGGTTACATGTAGTTTATTATCCAATGTACATGTACATGCAGGTTTGTGTTGATTGGAACAATAGTATTAAGGTTTATATTCCACGAGGTAATTCCTTTTGCTTTCATTGTATCTCAGAAGTGTATTTTGGCGTTATTCTTATCTATTACACTAGCTTATTAAATGTTAGGTCATGACCACTTACAATATATTAGGGAATACACATATTCCAAAATATTTGTCCAATAAACCATATCCTTTCCAGATTTACAGGTCTCTTCCAAATTGGTACACTTTGAAACACGGTCCATCAATTATCTATCATATAAACAAGAATTTCATTATAAATGTAATACAGTTTATAGCATTAGTGCACTCTGTTTTTCAGAGACACCTCACTCATCTGGAACCCTCGCAATTATGTGCATGTTCTCATACTCCCGTTGACCATTCATTGTTACTACACGTACAAATGCATCACTAATGGGGAGCAGCACTCCAGAATGTGGTTACTATTTCACACTGCCACAAATGCAACGACTGGCAAGGTTATACTACATATCATGCACGGACATTGCAAAGAACACCTACTGCCCCCCCCCCACCCCTGCCCAAAAAACTCTTCCCTCCACCCAGAGTTGAGAAATGGGTGACCAGTGTCTTGGGACCAGAGCAGCCTCGTTATGAATTGGGTCACAGCACGTGATGCTACTTCGGAATATGTACAGCGTCCGTCCAAACATCATGAGAAGGAGAGGGGATAAGCTCACTGCAGCAGCTTTGCAAACAGTAGGCTTACCATACTAGATTTATGATATCATATCTATATAAGACTAGTGTTTGTAAAGCAAATGCAGTATATTACACCCCCCCCCCCACACACAGCTTGATGCTTGGGCCCATGCTGCACAACACATAGCGCTGTTACTTATGATGCTGTTGAAGTTGTGTCTCGACATTTAACACAATGTTAACCTTTTGCGTTTCTAAATCTTTAAATTAGCTACTTTTACAGGATTGCATGTTCATATATCAAGACAATAAGAGATAATGTTATCTTGTTACTGTTATACAAGGTTTGAGGCTTAGGGCCAAATTACCACCACTGACAAGGAGTCAAGAACTTGGGACTGTCTGGCCCTAACTGTAGTGGCCACATGAATCATGAATGGATCAATGTGGTTAAAACATTTTTATACTGTGGCAATCAATGTGCTACTAGTGTTGTCACGTGTGCATCCGACATCACACCACGTTGTCACATACTGACATTTACTTTCATAACTTGAAACTCCATGAACTTTAAAAAGCTAATTTGCGCATTTGTTGTTTTGCACAAAACCACAGACGACAAACTCCGTAACTGGCAAACTCACCAAATGGTATCCATTGAATACAAATCCCAATATAAACAAAAATCCATCATAGATTTAACACAATAATACCACTATCATAGATCTGGACCACCAGTTCGTAGGGCAAATTCTGCACGCCCAATTACTGGTATAATTCGTCCATACGCACTAAAGCAGTATCCCCAATATCCTAATGACAGTAATCCTCCTCCTCCTAACTACGGACACGATTGGCAGCTAAAGACACACGACAAAACACCGTGTTTATCCTTAATTGATATGACGCTAACTGCTCAAAAGGTTCCGCTGATTGAGCAACTCTTACCCGGGCTACAAATTGCTCGACGCCACCGAGCACCCGGGAGTGAGACGGGGAGAGTGCTCGGGGCGACGGCGGCAGCGGCCGGCGGGTGGTGCCGGTAGACGGGGTAGACTTTTGGGGTTAGAGGTGATTAGATAGCAGGCCAGGAGGAGAGATACATAGGTGCAGACAATATAGGCAATTAGAGATATTAATTAGGCATTCTAATGTGTTTTTCTCAAGTTCGCTAACCATGTTCTACTTATTACATGTATGTCCAGAAGTAGCTGTCCAGATTGTAGTAGTGAATGGTGGTCGATTGCTCAGGGGTGAGGTTAATAGGATGAGGTTTATGTATGCGCCTAAAAGATAGTGATCACTGCGGTTAAAGGATACATTAACGAGAACTATTCACTCATATACTCCAACTATCTATAACAGTAAATGAACAGTTGAGTAGCATTGCATGTTTATTGATGTATAGCGGTCATATAACAGGTACGAAGTTCTTCACCCTGCTAATCTCGTCTCCCGACAGCACTCAGTTGTCAGCTAACAGATCAGGTTACGCTTATGCGTGTAAGCTGCACACTCTGAAATCATTAGAAATATCCTATTCACTACTTTTGCTAATTCTCTTGATGCAGTTTTACTGTATGCCAATTGTAAGTGTAAATAAAATTATCAGCTAGTTCAATGCTTGTCTCCATTACATCACAAATTTTCATACCTGCCTTCGGGTAGAAGATTACGTTCAATTCCATCAAGAACCACTAGGTACAAAAACTCTTTCGTTCTCTTCACAATTCGAAATCGCAATCTCTCCACATACGTTCCTTCTCATGTATTGCATTGAATGTAGGTATGTAAGTTTCTTGTCAGTATTATCAACGGTATCCGTGTTTGTATTGTCCACTCTATATATATATACGGTTATTTATTTTTACTTACATGTTATGCATTGTTATAGTTACTTGTTATTTTCAACTGTACGCACTTCCCATGACGAGTTTCACGAATAGTGATTAATAAAGCTTTACTTACTTACTTACTTACTTACTTACTTACTTACTTACTTACTTACTTACTTACTTACTCTCCAATAAAAATGAAAGACATTAAGTTAGCAATATATCAAAACACTACCACGCAGGATAGTATCCCTGCTACCACATAACAACCATATCTTATTAATAACCGAGACAATCATCTATTCTCATAGAAGAGCTTTACTGTAGACCCTTTAACGTGCTTCAGGACACAAATTAGTCACATTGAGCCTAATACTGTGGAGTTCACATAGAAAGCGTGAAAAGATTCACAGCCAGGCAACCAGAGATAGCCAGCCAAACAAACAGCAAAACAGCCAACCAGGCACCCAGCTGACAAGCGAGCTGAGCTCATACAGACATCGTACAAACAGACAACCACCAACCAACCACCAACCAACCACCAACCAACCAACCAACCAACCAACCAACCAACCAACCAACCAACCAACCAGCCAACCAACCACCAACCAACCAACCAGCCAGCCAAGCAAGCAACCAACCAACTAACCAACCAGCCAACCAGCCAGCCATCCAACCAACAAACCAGCCAGCCAACCAACCGACCAACCAACCAGCCAACTAACTAACTAACCAACCAACCAACCACCAACCAGCCAACCAACCAACCAACCAACCGACCAACCAGCCAACTTACTAACCAACCAACCAACCAACCAACCAACCAACCAGCCAACCAACCGACCAACCAGCCAACTTACTAACCAACCAACCAACCAACCAATCAACCAAATACACAAAAAAAACACAACCAAAACAATTACAGACAGTTCCCGATCGCATATCCCACGCACAAATCTAGCAGTGTCCTCACGTCTGTGACTGATCAATCTTTATACAGTAGACCCTACCATCCCACGCAATACATGTATGCAGAGGCAAATTCGATAGACGAAATGGTTTACAGGATTCTGATATTGGTTTAGTCATCCTACATCTATTACCGTCTTGCGTTCATATGGGACTGGTGTCAACACATATGAAATATGTAGGTGTGGATCTGGTAAGGAGACTCTGATTTGGAATCATTGTTAAAATGCGAAATTTGCAAGTTTGTCCACTGACACATGCCCCAAACCTAATTGTCGCCGTGTTGATTCCACCAAACAGTAGACCCCACTAAGAGGCTAGCAGACAGAGCTGTGATAATCCCCAAACCAAATTGCCTAATCCGGGATTTTACCACCATCTTCAAAGGAAACGGCGGCGGTGGATTTGGCCCGAAGATTTGCCTCTCGCCACTTCACTTCTAGCAGCTTAGCGGCATCAGTCAATTCCTCGATTAGACTCATGGGCCCAAAGAGAGTTACATATATGTGTCAGGTACTTTTGATAAGTGTCAGGTACTTTTGCCTTTTATGGTCATATTGCTGACTTTGGCTCAGGATCTTTAAATGATTTGTCGACTTCTATGAGCACCAGTCAATGAAGATCTATGTAACATACATTTATTCCGATCATATGCAGACGTTAGCTGTACGTGCTGTATAAAACAGAAGTTGGTAGAAAAAGCTGAAACATGTAAACCATGATTTAGCGTGCTGGTGAAAGTGGCTGGTCGGTCACATGGCAGGGCAATTTGTCACTCAAGTATGAGAGGTAGGAAATAGTCCCTTTTACAATTGTAGGTGCATACAGGGCGTGGCAAGTTTATCGCCCGCGTGATCTGTGCATTCGAGGATATCTTAGTGAAAATAAATATCACCTCTATAAAGCGATTACCTCTATAATGATACAGTTTCTTGCATTCTTTGGCCGTCATCAAACGATCTCCGCTAACCTTCTTAATGTATAGAAATAAATGTAAATAAACTTGATAAATATCTGGTGTCTTGGTCTTCTTCCCCGAAGGATCAGGCGACTCCAGATCTACACCAGGTCATTGGCATCCATGTCACACTATCTTTCTCAATCCCTGGGGAGCATTCGACACATCTTTTGGCTACCTAGTAACCGTAGCGCAGACGTGCTAATCAACCAAATTTGCGTCCACTCGCCTGACCTGTACCTTTTTAGCGTGTATGTACCACGGAGCAGAGTGCAACCTGTTAGAGGTAGGTTTGCTCAACACCCACCATCAGACCCGACCGGGAATTGAACCCACTGCCTTCTGGTCACGAGTCCGAATGCCTATCCACTCGGCCACATAAGCAGATAATATATGTAGACTGCCTCTCTTTTGAGACCACTTTAGACGTGTACACCATGCGTGGTCTTGTAAGAGAGGTTGTAGTGTAACACACTATCAAAATGAAAGCTCTACGCCCCATTTTCCTATTCTAGCCATATCTATCATATCTTAACCACGTTCCGGATGAGTTTGGTTGTGAACTTACACGGGGCTGTGCTTTCTGCAATTATTTGGACATGTATACGATACCCTAGTTTTGGCAAATGCTGGTTCTTCAACTTTTGTATATTTTTATAACAAGTGTTAATCAGCCTTCTTATATCTTAAAGGACGAGCTTTTCATACTGGAATACTGTATCAAACCAGTAGATTGGACGGTCCACTATTTTCTCAATGGAAAGTGCCTAGAAACTCACGGGAAATGCTACAATAAGACCGTTTTGCATGGTAGGAGACTTTCATAATAACCTTCATAAAGAGACCACCTCCCAATTGAGACCAAGAGATGCCAGTCTTATGTGTGGTCTTGATAGAGAGGTCCTACAGTACTCGTCCAGTTAACTACAAATGCACCATATTTACATCACTGTTAAAACCACCATGCCAGCATGTGATTGCGCATAAATTTACGCTCACGGGTTTTTTCTGCCTCGGCCAAATGGACACTCTGTCATACAGGAAGCTGATTTATGATCATTGCGCATGCGCGACTGAGCTATCGGCCTCGTTCTGATAAAGAGTCCTGATGGAAGTGACGCAATAACCGCGAAACAGTCAGGGTGGATAATTAAAGTGTTCTCATATAGAAACCGTATACATTTTGCTGAACCATAGTTACAAAAATACAAAAGAAAAGTGAGATGGGGGTGCGTCAAAGCGTACTACTAATAAAAATCATGTAGAACCTGGTGGGCAGTAACTTGTATTTTGCTGCAGCCTCTGCAACAGTGATGTGGTTACCTTAGGAACGTACAAGAAATACTTGAAAACACTTCAAAGACCCAGCTCGGCATATGTGCGTGTAGTTGATCCTAGCAGTGGCACTTTCTGGACATCATAGATGATACTTGTTGTGAGAGAAGTCATGCAAACAAACAGTCTAATAACCTCAACAATAAATACCCTCCCAAGTTCCCTACCCACTTCACACCGATCACCTCACCCCAAAGCCCAAATACACCGAAACAAGCTGTTGGTCCTGTGGCCCAATTTCCCACCACATGATATACCAATGTTGAAAAAATCAGCTTATCACTATGAAGTGTAAACCCCTCACAATACTAAAAAAATCCGACTTAACGTTACTTTCCACGTCCCCTCCCCCACTGCCCCCGCCCCCGCAACCCCCGCAGAAATCAACCATTGATCCCTAGCTCAATCTCCCACTTTCGCGCACACAAGATGCAATTTAGTGCAATCTGGGCGCTAATGGGGACCTCTGCTGCAGGGAGATTGGGGGAGTGAGGGGAGAGGGGGCCGCCTGCGGGGAAGGTCGGGCACTCACGGGAAGGACAGAGAGGAGGGTCGCTTGCCTTGAGGAGGACGGGCATGTTCAGATTGGGGGGGTAATGTAGAAGGGGGCGAGGGAGCATTTGGCCGGGTCATCCAGTGTGGGCGATATTGTGTGGGTCTCAAGGACATCTAAATCAGCGAAGATTGGATTATTACACGTCACGTGTTTGCGTGATCAAGATAGGAGACACTGTTAAAAGCTCAAGTAATGATTTGAACTGATTTGAACTGATTTGAACTGAATCATCCTAGTTAAGAGTGAAATACATATATTTGTCTGTAATATCCAGGTAAAATCCAGGATAAAAGCATTTCCATCATAGTTTTTCCATGGGTTATTTTGTTTTACTTATTGATGTTGTGATGCTGCTACTGCTGCTGCTGCTGCTTCTGCTGCTGCTGCTGCTGCTGCTGCTGCTGCTGCTGCTACTGCTGCTGCTGTTGTCAAAAACATACCAGCAACACACACACACACACACACACACACACACACACACACACACACACACACACACACACACACACACACACACACACACACACACACACACACACACACACACACACTACAACACATAGAACCTCCATTCCAACATTACATAGTGTAAGTTAAACAAACAATTATGAGACATAGTGCAAGCTAAAAGTTTTACACCAATTACAAATCGAAACCAGCCTAGTCTCCCCTCCAATCCATACCTCCACCACATTGCCGCCGCCACCGCCGGTATTTCACGGTGTATCCAAACAATGGACGCCCTGCCGGGGGATTGATTCCCGGCGCACGCCCGTCAGGCCGGGAACACTGGGGACCCGGCCGGGCGGAAGACGCGATCATTGCGCAGGCGCACTGGGCGTGGTGAAGAGGAGCATCAATTGGTGGCGCTGTGACGCGCGGGTCAGTGAGGGGCGCCCCATTGGTTTAACTCTTTACTGATGATGGCTTGGTTGTTGTACAGTTGAGCCTATCTTTTTTTTTAGATCACGGCTATATAAGGCGATCACTTCTTTGATATTAAGATCATTGTTTGAGGTAATTAGCCCTTAAAACAGACCACAATAACCTAGGCCCCAAAGGAAAAGATCAGCTTACATTGGGACTAGGCCTTCTTTGAGGTCGTTCCCTGCGTAGTCATGATAGATGCGCCCTACTGTATTGTAATGCCTAGAATCAAACCTAAATGGGCTTAGATTGGCCATAATAGTATGTGGTTGTCTGAATTAACCAAAACGCTGTGACTATGAATACGACACCCAATATCATCACTTCCAGCTTATTCTAAGCTATATCACAGGCTACAATGCCATAAATACCGTCTACTGCATCGAGATCAGACACCAAAGGGTTAAGGCGTGAGTCTGAGGTCAACCTCAGGTCACGCCCGATTACCTTAAACACCACGTATTTCACTATCTCACAATGAGACGAGCCGACCGATTTTTTACACCCATCGATTCGCAGACGTACATTTGACAATAAGCTCACTCTGTTCATTGATTTTTCATTATGTTCTGGTGGGTTTTCCAGATTTTGCGGTCGTTGCATCGGGTTTGGTTTATGTGACCTTTTCATGGGTTTGAACTGGTGATCTTGTGTTATCGCTCGTTTACTGTCGTCTGTTGCAGCAGAGGAGAAGATGTTTGCTATGAGATATGAGGCCCGCGGTGGGGGATTTCACTGCCAGATCCGCTGGGCCGCTATCCGCCCCCATTTTGTACCCCACAAAAATGTCACTATCACGAGGTATGTTTGTTTCCGTCTCCACAAGCTTTAGGGAACGATCATAAATAACGATTTCCATCTCGAAGAAAAAATTGACCGACCCCCCCAACATTTTGCATCAAAGCATTGCATTGCTAAAAGAAAATAAAAAAATATCCGTAGCATGATAAAAAAGTTCACGCCCCCAAAAAAAGGGAATCAGAAAAAAAATCCCCACCTTTTTTGACGATTCATTATTTATGATCGTTCCCTTATTGCGCTAGTTTCTAGAGAAAAAAATGTTTGCAGTTTACACGATTTGACCTTGTTTGAACACATTTATTTGCATGACACATTCAAATATCTTCCTCAACCTCATATTCATCTAATTTCCCTTATATTTTCTGCTGCTTCTTTACGCTAAAGTAGGTGATGGACGGGTAGGCAGGTAGCAATAAGGGAGGCACACTGGCAAGCAGGCAAACAGGCAGGCAGGCATGCGCACAGCAAAAACAGAATACAAAACAATACCAACACCCGCTAATCAACATATCATTCATTATCCTAATGTGTGCCATTGCAGTCGGTGACCACCCACCCGAGCGACTACCGCAATAGTGTGTATAACCCCCATTCAGTTTACACCCGGCTTGTGGTGCAGAAAACAAAGCTACGCCCATTGCATTTGCCCAATAGGCGCCCCTCTCCTGAAAACATGCGGGGTATTTTGTAAAATGGGAAATCATTGGTATCAAATGCTTCAGCCACGCTGAGTTTAACGTCATTGAAGATCGTGCTGAGGAAATCGACGATGGAAAGCAGCAACGTGGAGAGGAAAATGCGAATTAGGATGGATTTTTTATGGGGGAATAAGTAAAGTGATAGATACTACTAGTTGGTTTGTATAAGACGTAATTATGTGGTTAGTAGTGGCAGGTAATAAGAGAGGATCTGTAAGAAAGGGTGCATTTGTTCAAACAAATAATGTGTAGGGTCTATGTGTTATGGCTGTTTCTGTATTATCTATAGCCCTTAATTTCAAACACGCGATCATTGTAATATGTTGAAAATTCATTTGTTCAAAGTTCTGTTAATCGTCTTGAGTTATACTTGTACTTTTGAACTATATTTTTAAGCTACCTGAAGCTTTCGGCCATCTTCACATGTATATGATATCATCCTGGGGGCCAAGGTCATCGCACCACAATCTCGTGGTGACTAGTGCACTGTGGGAAAAAAGCCATGCGAAGATGGCCGAAAGCTTCAGGTAGCTTCAAAAATATAGTTCAAAGGTAAAAGTATAACTCAAGATGAGTGACAATTGTATTACAAATATAACGACGGTTTGCAAGTTGGTCAGACTGATCAGAGACAGAGATGAGAAGAAAACATAAAGGAAATAGGTGAAATGTGCGGGTTGTGGACGAACGCTGCGATCCTGTCAAGGGGAAGTTACAACATCGAGCCTTCGCTGGACGAGGAGGTCTACGTGAGACGGACCGCTCTGCAGGGGATGCCGCCAGACTTGAGCTGATAACCAGGGAGGCCAATAGAGGGAACGATAACGCGCCAATCGATGATGATGCTGCAGTAAAACCAGAGAAGATGGCTCAATTTTTAAGCTAATTGAAGTTGGTAGTTGGAGGACGATTAGACTATGTGTGTGTTTTGCTCTTGTCATTGGTTTGGCTGGGTATATATGAGTCTAGAAGAGGCCACTTATTGAACTGATGTTGTCTCACCAAGTGTTCCAGGCCAAGGAACGGTGTTGTCAGTACAGTATTGGGAGAGGTGATTATTAACAACGACAACTTAAACTATTGTTTTTTGAAATTTCACATCATCAAGAGCATGAAGATCGAGTCGTGTGCATGATCGAACATTTTCTTTTTGATTAGCTAGTCAATTATTTGTTTGAATTTACATATAATATTGTGTGATATTTTACATTTGTTAAGATTGAAAGCAGATTAACTCGTTCATTTAGTTGTTTTCATTAAACTATACGAGTCTCCTTCATTGAAAAAAACATGATAGGCCTAGTGGAAAGTATTTATTCTAATCTGAAGAGTAAGTGGGTATATGATTCACAGCAAGAATGCATGCATATCAACCATGATGGCGACTTTGTGGTAGAGCAAAATCACACAGGTTGGACTTGCCCCTTGTCTACTCGTTACTGCTGTCACGTGACCGCCACTTTCATAGTGGTCATGTGACTAAGTAGCAGGATCTTCACGTTAGGCCTGACGAAGCTCTTGATACAAGAGTGAAAGTCCTGCCCAAGATGGAATGACAGGTTTCAATTGGCATCTACTTAATTAATTGATAATGATATTTATAATGTGTTTCTCTATGCATCTCTCTTCACCTATCATACCCAGCTAGTAGATCTACATTTTTCGGGGTTGAACCTCATACGAATTACACCATTTGCGTGATGCCAGCGTGTGATATGCAATGGCTTCTCCCACATTACTCCGAATCGACCCCCGCCTCCCCCCAAATTGCTCCAAATCTCCATCCATTCCCACCTCCGCCAGATGACAGTGTTCATGACAGATTAGGGGGTATAGTCTAGGGAGAAATTCCCATGGGGTAGGAGTGTTATAAATCAGTAGGCCTATTCCAACCTGCACAACCTACTCCCGTCTCAAATGGGGATCCTAGCCGAAGACCGTATAGTCCTGTAGTCCTGCTGTTGGCGAAAAAGCACTACTCATCTGTTTAATCCCGGTGATAATAATCGGTACTATACATCTATTGTCACAATGCCCAGTCACATTTCTCTTAGTTAGTTATAGTCAGTCCAGCCAGCCAGCCAGCCAGCCAACCAGCCAGCCAGCCAACCAGCCAGCCAGCCAGCCAACCAGCCAGCCAGCCAGCCAGCCAGCCAGTCAGCCAGCCAGCCAGTCAGTCACTTAGTTTGTCCAGGAATCAATGTTCATAGAATATCACATGAAAGCATACATATTGTATTGCTTATTTACAATGTGGTCCTGGTTGTTTGGAAGGTTGGGTAACCAACTGAACGGAACCACAAAAATGAAACTGAAACTGGCAATTTGTTACAATTTTAATCTCCTCAATCATATGTGCAATTCGTTCAGGTGAAAGTTATTTCAAAATTAAAAGAAGATAGATCCCCGACAGCAGTCTATTATCAATGGCTCCACTCGCCAGAAAGGAAGAAAGGAAAATCACCACCATATATTTAGTCTTTTGGCTGTTATTTCAGTTATTATCTGTCTTGGTAATGTATAGATACTATTGGTCAATCAGTAGTAATATGTGTTCCATCCATACATATCATGGAGTATTTACTGATAATTTTACGGGTTATAAAAGCCGAGTTTGACTGAGGTACACATTGGAAAATAATGCAACAACATGGTCAAACTAAAGTGCTCGTATTTTTTTTGCTATCTATCAAAATCGCAACTCCATCCAGTATGTTGTGGACAAGTGTATATATAATTAGTTCTTTTTTTTATGAATAGGACAAATGATAGTCTTTAAGCACATAAACATTGTGTCAAAATATGGTAATTTTCCCTTCATTGACACGGGAGCGAGTTTTATTTACCTGTTTTATTTACCTGTATCTCAACGCACGTGGCTGACGCATCCTCCATCATATACTTTGTGACGGCGAACGTACACACGTATAAAACAGAGCTTTTTAATCAAGGGTGTTTCTTGAAACTATGCTATCGTGTATGTTTTACCATGCGTCACCACAGTACGTCATTTTGACGTTTAAAATCCATCTCATATAATATACAGTACTAGTGTAATATACAGTACTAGTGTAGTACTTTCTTCATACTTAGGTCAGGACAAATAGACCATCTCAGACGTTTTTTATTCAGTTACATTATTCAGTTACATTATTCAGTTACATTATCACATATGCAGTACAGAATGATGGATACTTGCTGATCGCTTACTATACAGCAATTTCTTGGGCGTAAGTAAGGATTGTAATCAACTTTGTAATCTATCAAGCAGGTCAACTCTGATTCTGAATGAAACTATGTCATTATAATTTATGTGGCGGGTAGAGAAGAAGTGGTCTTACTAATACTAATCAACTATTTATCAAAAAGCCTCTCCTAATAGTCACCTAGTATTATTTTTTTACAGAGGCGTACCAGATCTCCTGCAACTGTAAGTGGTGGACCATTACTTAGTATGGGGTGCGCGAGTAATATATGTAAAAAAATTGTTTGTTCATCGCACACATCGGACAAAAAAATGTTTGTTTTCATTTAGAAAGGAAAAAAAAATGTTTGTTCCTTTTGTAAAGAAAAAAAAATGTTTGCACAAATGTCGATTTTTACGCGTTTATGGCATTCATTTTTACTTACAGTATGTTTATTGATGGCAGTGATGCTGATGTATTTCTTCTGCATTCTGTATTCTGTATTTCAAACATTAACACAAATATTCTGAATATGCCAAATACTTTATTATCTACTTTCTCTTAAAGCAAAAGCAAATTTTCACTCTGAAATGATGTACATTGTACATTTTATACCATGAATGAAGAAGTTCCTTCAAACATTTTTTGAATGTCAGTGACATCTTCCTTATACTGCGAACAGGTCTCTCAATCTGATTATCAATATAAAATTGATTCGAAAACTTTATTTTTACATTTATCGCTTAAAACATCAATATGTTACCAATAGTTTTTAGTATCCATTTGTATTCATAATTACATGAAGCATTCTTAGCATGCAATCAGCATATTCTGTGTACCATATTCCTGTGCATGAAAGCCCATGAGCTTTTATCTGAAAAATGCTACTTTTTGGACCTTTGGCGATGGAAAAAAATATATTTATATGCCCAGGGTGTATATATTCAAATATCAAGCCCATCATATCTTCGGAGTATTACTTATGAGCTGCGGATTACCAAACATAAGAGAGGTTCACTTGTCACAGTGATGCATCTCGGCCGCGTATTTGCATATTTTACCATTGTGTGTAAATTTGGAGAAAATCGAATGAAAAATAACCCAGATATGGTTTATACTTACAAATTTTGATGGACCCCAGGGGCAATGATTCAACTATGGAATGATGATCATATAGACAATTACACCATGTATAAATTTGATGAAAATTGAAAAAAAGGTCCAGCTACGGTTTATACTAAAACATTTGATGGACCACTGGGGCGAGGTCAATTTTCCGCCAGGGGCATGATTCAACCATGGAATGACAATCTATTAAACATACAAGTTGTGTGTAAGAGTGATGAAAAATAAACTATTGTGCAAATATTAATTTTGCACGTAGAGCCAAACGTGTTGACGGCTAAAAGGTAATCTGACAGGTGAGGTAAAAAATGTATATGGTCCTTTGAAGCTTCACATGTGAATAGCGTTAATTTATTTCGATTCATTTTCAACATTGACATATAAATATTAGTAGTAGTTTCAATACATTCAATGCTATTTTAATACACTAGTAATAAATACAAATTAATTAAAATTTGAAAAGTCTTGTCCATTTTGTATTCGAAAAAAAATGTTGACATTTAAGTACTGATTAATAAGGATATGTTTGTCAGCGTTATCGTGTGAAAAAGAAATGCTTGCAGAATATGGCCATGTGAAAAAAATTACTCCCCCCCCACCAACTATGTAATGGTCCACCCCTACGCCTTCCTTTGAATATTGGGGACATTTTCTTTTATTCTTTCTTCTATTTCTGCTGCCCTAAAATGGTCTAGATTAAATCTATGTTGGTCTAAATCATGTTTTATATATTTTTATTTACTTTATTTACTCTTTCAACATGTTTCAATAGCAATCCTGGATACTGATAGCATTGAAACATATTGAAAGAATAAATAGAGTAAATAAAAATATATAAAACATTTATACCAACATAGATTTAATTTAGATCTAGACCACAATAGAGCAGCAGAAATAGAAGAGAATATAATAAAAGAAAATGCGACCACATAATGCTGCACACCATATTTCACCAATCTTGTATAATATTGGGGACGTTGTGACGAAAACTTTAAATGGTGTTTCATATTAATCATCTATACAAGATTTGTGAAATATGGTATGCAGCATGTGGTCGCATTTGCTTCTGTTCTTTCTTTTCTTTCTGCTGCTTTAACGCGGTATGTTGGTCCAAATTTTATTTACTTTACTCTTAACATGTTTCGATACTACCAGTATCCTTTTCAAATAAAAATTTCAAAACATTAGTTATATATAGAATATTATCATTTATGATATTCTATATTTTCAAAAATATAGAATATCATCATTTATGATATTCTATATTTTTGGAACTAATATTTTGAAAATTTTAATTTTAATTTGAAAAGGATACTGGTAGTATCGAAACATGTTAAGAGTAAAGTAAATAACATTTGGACCAACATAAATTTAATCTTAATTTAATTTAGACCGCTTTAAACCAGCAGAAAGAGAACAAAGAACAAAAGAAATATTAACAGGGTTCCCATGGAGTCCGGAAAAGTCATGCAAATTAAAAAAAATCCAGATCCTGGAAAAATCATGGAATTTTGTAAAGAGTCATGGAAAAATGGAATTTTGTCAATAAGTCAGGAAAAAGTTATGGAATTTTGTACAACTGATAATTTATTAACTATTTGGGCAGATTTTTTAATATTTTAGAAAATGGCTAACATTTTGATAACTATGCAAGATTATAAATCAACAAATATTTTGTTACAATATGAACAAACTTTGTGTTATCAGGACTGGATTATTCCTTCAACCATTTAAGATACGCATGACTGCTATTTGAATGAATAGATGTATATAAAAAAAAGTCCTGGAAAAATAAAAATTTGTCTGGAAAAGTCATGGAAAAGTCATGGAATTTTGCCAAACAAAATCTGTGGGAACCCTGATTAATCATAGTTATATAGTTTAAAATACACTGATGAGTTTTTATTGAAATCATACAAAAGAAAAGTTTTAAGAATAAGCGTTTTACATATATATATATTTTCACGCCACACCAGAAACATATATAATGAAATAAACACAAAATTGTTTTATTATTTTAGTAGGTAGTATTTGTAAGTAGGCCCTATGGTAAATTCCGATGCCAGCTGTTGCTCAGTTAAATCAAATAATATCCTTGATCAAATCATTATTGATTGTGTTGGATTTGAATATTTCAGATGGATAACGCAGAGAACATTTCGCAACCTTCACCTTTGAACATTATTGTGTACAAAACAGAAAATGGAGATGAAGCTGACACCGTGTCAGTGACTGGAAAAAGTTTTCTCGACGGCACTAAAACTTTGACTGATCTCATAAGAATTGATGCAGGGGATAAACCATACGAGTTAAGTGCAACTGACGAGAAATCATTGAGCAAACTTAAAAACCACAAGACACCGTATCAGTGTGATGAATGTGGCAAGTGTTTCGGAAATAAAAGTGCCTTGACTATACACATTAGAATCCACACGGGGGAGAAACCATATAAATGTAAAGTATGTGAGAAACGTTTCAGAGACAAAAGTGTGTGCATCAAACACAGGAGAATCCATACAGCACAGAAACCATTTAAATGTTCATTGTGTAAGAAATCATTCGATTGCACTTTACACTTGAAGTATCACATGGTAATGCATACGGGTGAGAAACCTTATGTGTGCAGTATTTGTAAGAAAGGTTTTGCTTATAAAAATGCCTTGAATGCACATTTGAAAATCCACACTGTGGAGAGGCCATATGAGTGTAGAATTTGTGGAAAATCATTTCGTGAAAGTCGGAATCTAACTAACCATACGTTATCGCACAATGTGAAAAAGTTGAATCAATGTATAACGGGGAAAAAAGAAGACAACCAAAGTAGTATGAAAACACACAATATTCAAAGTGACCAGACTCTTTATGAGTGTTGCACATGTGGGACTAGTTTTCATGACAGTAGCACTTTAACCAAACATATGAAAGTACACACAGAGTGTGCAGTTTGCAAATTAGTGTTCAGCAAGGAGTGTGATTTGATAGACCATATGAAAACACACATTGGAGACAAACTGCACGAATGCAATGAATGCGGGAAGTGTTTTGTATCGAGATCTGCATTAAAAAAGCATATGACTAGTCACACTGGGGAGAAGCCGTTTGAGTGTGAATTTTGTAGAAAGTGTTTTCCTAGGAAAAATGCATTGACACGTCACATTAGAATACACACTGGAGAGAAACCCTACAAATGTAATGTATGTGAGAAACAGTTTAGGGACAGTGCCTCCAGCATCTACCATAGTCGAATCCACACTGGAGAGAGACCATATAAATGTTCAGTGTGCAATGAAACTTTTATTACCTCTTCACATTTGAAGTATCACATGATGATGCACACAGGTGAGAAACCATATGTTTGTAGTGTATGTGAGAAAGGTTTTACATCCAAATGTTCCTTGGCAGCGCACATGAGAGTTCACACTGGTGAAAAGCCTTATCAGTGTTCAGTGTGTGGAAATTTGTTTCGTGAGAACACATCTCTAACTAGACATATGGTAATCCACACTGGGGAGAAACCATATCAGTGTGAGGTTTGTGAGAAATTCTTTAGTCTTAAAAGGACCCTGAGAGTTCATATGAAATCACACAGTGGAGAGAAGCCTCATGCGTGCAGTGAATGTGGGGTGTGTTTTAAGAATATCTCTACTTTGACATGCCATAAGAGAATCCACACTGGAGAGAAACCGTATTCATGCACAGTTTGTGGTCAGGCATTCAGGCAGACTACACATCTGAAAACTCACTTGCGAACACATACGGGGGAGAAACCCTATGAGTGCAGTCAGTGTGGGGAACGTTTTGCCGTAAAAGCTTCTCTTCACACTCACAACAGGCGTGCACACTCTTCATAGATTCATTGATTTGCATCCGTCTTAAGTATCCAATAAATCGAAATAAAAACGAGTAGTTTTGTATAAAGCACTGTTTTGTACATATTTTAGAATCTACTTTTGCATTTTACTATGAGAAGTGAATTGATATGATGTTGAGTGTGACCCAGGATGCAGTGACACCCAAGACAAAAAAAAAACTGGCACAGTGTGGTGTTTCATTTATGCTAAATGCATATGTGAGGATATATTAGGCTAATATATGCTCACATATGCTCATGTTGCTTTTTATGGTCCCACCACTTACCAAGATGCATATTTGTATCTAATTATTGCTTGCATTCCATTTTTCAAAGCTACATGAATACACAAAGTATTTGGAAAACAAGTGTTGAATTCAGATGTTAATTGACATTTATGATTCAACAATTGCAAAATATTCGCTACATTTATTGATTTTATTAATATACAGTTTTTTCTATTGGAATTTTCTGTGACTTCTACCTTATGGTCAAAATAAGTTTGCCACATATATTGATTTTGATCATAAAATCTGAAATAATATTTGTATAAAATAAGCTATTATTAGATAATTAGTGTGTAAGGGATTTTTGATGGTGGCTTATTTGATTGTTTTAATAGATAGTATGTTCATGTTAAGTTGTAAAATATTGCAAAATAGTCAGATTGTACTGTTTTTATTAGTAAAATGATTCAACATTAAAAATTTATGTGATAACACGATTGCAACCTAATACATTTTTATTTTGTATTTTCTAAGCAAGTATGGTGGCTGGTATTTGTAATTAGTGTAAAGGATTTTGTGCGATATTATTTCTTTGTGTCACATCAAGACGAGTTTGAAGGGAAAACTACTGCACTGAAATTACTGTAAAACTAGAATATTTTGTGGCTATTAAATTTTGCGATTTTCGTATAAAAATTATTTTGCGACTATTTAATTTTTACGATTTTGGTCCAGCTTGGACCTACTTTACATAGACTATCAATGTTTGCTGACTATTTAAGTTTGCGTTTTTGCACCTACCCATGAAATTTGCAAATCAAATTATGCGCAAACATTTCTAGTTTTACAGTAGTAGTATGTTGCAGTGTAGGAGATAGAACATTCGTTTCGTAGAGCAGGTAGTTTTGCTGAATCATAATCACAGTGTTGAATGTCCACGTACTTTTAATTTCAGTTATAATGTCAATTATTACATCATGTGTTTGCAATGATTGTAAATAAATTGTTCACGTCACTCAAAGCACTTATATACAAAAAAATAACTACGGTATCAGTAATTCCCCAACTATGCCAAAACTTTTATTCAGACAATGAATTTACAACAGCAGCTATAATAAAGCAAAGCAGTTCCATCAAACATGGTATTATGCTCGAAAAGCTCAGAGAAGGTCCCTTAAAGTGGTATAATTATCAAATACTATACTCAAATGAGGTAAATCACAACTTGAAGACCACATGATGTTAATTCCATGAAATTATATCACATCAGTAGACTTTGTCATAATTTACACAAGCTACAGGTAAAGTGCAATGCAATGTCTATTACATGATAAGAAATCATGAAGTCTCTTCCTGGTGAATCCAAGTCATCTGCATCATTCCTAAAATATATGATCATCATCATCAGGAATAACTTTCTTGATAATGGTGTATGTCAGTTTTTGCATATAGTTTTTTTAAATCAATCGGTGGAAATAAACTACGGCACTACTAAAGTATCCAACGAAAACAACATGCAATAGTATAAAGAATTTAAATTATACATGTATACATGTACTAGACAATACATATTGCATGCGTACAAGTCATGCATTCATATGTTTTGCTTTGCACTTAGAACTAATTCACAATGTAAGGGAACGATCATAAATAATGATACAGGGGGGGGGGGGCGGGTCGTCCAAAAAGTGGGGGGTCGTCCAACTTTTCTGATTCCTTTTGGGGGTGGGGGTGGGGGGTCACTGACCATTTTTTTTTATCACGCCACGGTATATCTTTTTTTAAATATTTTCTTTTAGCAATTGTCCAAACATGCAATGACTCTATAGAAGACTTTTGCTTTAGTGGTGGTGGGGATGGGGGTCGCTCAACTTTTTAAAATGTTGATGGTGGGGTCGGTTAATTTTTTCTTCGAGCCCCAAAAAATGGACGACCCACCGTTGTCATTAGTTATGATCGTTCCCCTAACACTAATTTGCCTGTGTTCTATAACATATAGTATTCTTCTAGCAAAATGGTTGAATGTGGAAATTGAAGATATTCAAACATTAATTTAACAGATGTTCTTACTTTAGCAGTCAACAGGAGAAGTTGATCTAGTACCAGGAATCTCTTCCCCCGTGCGCTTCTTAACGCACCAGTAGTTACTGTCATCACTCTGCATCTTCTTAAAATACCCTAGGCATGGTGTACTACATTGTTACATTGTAATATCTAGGTTTTCAAAGCATCAAATGGGTGGGTGGGTTGGTGGGTTGGTGGGTGGGTATAAAGACTTTACCAATATGAATATGAAAAATAAATGATTGTCCATTAGCCTTGCAATGGATTTTTAAACAGTGTTTCCTACCTCTACGTGTACAATCTGGTATATATTCAGCATCCTCGTCCAATTCAAAGGAATAATAAAAGTGTTGGCCTGCATAGTAATTTTTCCATTTGAGAATATCGCAGGGTCTGTAACCGCTGTCTGAAATTGACAGACATCTGTTAATAATAGATCCAATACAAATATGTCGACAACCATTTTGTAAAATAATGTGGAGAGAAACTTGAGCGTATAAACCCGATGATAGTTAAGTATTCCTTTTTTTTCAAATTAATTGGCTTTGAGGGTGGGGCGGTGTGTTGCCGAAGCGTATTGTTGTGTGGATTATAACTTTTAAGTAAGTTTTCCAAATAAAAGTTGGTACACACTGATGGCAATAAATGATAATAACATGGAGTTGACATCTGAAATACATCTTTAGGTTAATTTGCAATGGCAGTTTATAAGAAACAACAATGAGTTTCGGAATGACATTTTTAACTGAAACGGTAGACCTGTGAGCTGGTTACACCCAGGGAAATACATCGTCGCTTTCACGGGTTTATCATTCACAAGTTGTCTATGTTTATAATATTAAGTGCGTATATCGCAGTGAGATATGGCAATGGGCAAATTTTACACTCATACTATAATAATACAGTTGTACAGTACGTATTTGAAAAACTTACTTCTGCAGTCCAGTTTTATCTCAATGGGATGCCTTGTACCTTCGACCATGCCTCCACCATAACGACCCGTGCAAAAACACCAGCCTGGAAAATTAGCCACACAAAAAGGAATAGATTTCAAGTATGGATATTGCAATTAAAAATATCCAAATAAAAATTACTTTATGCTACCTATTATTTATGCATTCGTTGTGAATTCTTATACCTTCAGCACTTAATCATACTATGGAACTGCTTCAATGAGCTGGAGGCACACACGTGTACAAATGCATATTATAAATAATTTGTACCATAAAGGATGTTTTATTAGGATATCATTAACCTAGAGGTTCATGGTGCAAACAGCGGAGTCTAGAAACCTACAAGGAACCAGTTCAAGCCAGCATGTATGTGATTGGCTTGTAGTGACTCTGGCCATGTCTGTCAGGTCATAAATTGAACCGAAAACAAAGATCCTCTACTGAAAACTTGCTTCAAAATTTTGCGCCAGCCTGCGTCAGTATGCAAGTTAGTGGAGCGGATAACTAAAAGTTGGCAAAACAACCATTCATTTGATAAAACAAGCACCAAATCTGGTTCAAATGTTGTCTCTACGTCAACATTTAAGAAAAATGTGCTAGTCACATAGTATTTTCATATGGCGGCCAATTTTCTAGATGGCCGCCCGAAAACCCTTTAATTCACCAATTTCGCCAATATATTGAGATTGGAAATGCACTAATTGGTTATTGTTTACTTGAATGACAACTTTATTTATTTATTTTGTGTAAGGAAAACAGGCACTAGTCACTTAGAATTCCAATATGGCGGCCATATTTACATGATTATTTACTTATTAGGTTCACCCTGTTTGTGACACTCACGCCAAGAGCCAGCTCAACCATTGTAAAATTTTCTTGCCGCCAAATGGATGCTTGGCATCACTTGGTGGGAGATTTGAACAACTACACACCACTAGACACCTTATTGGCTAGGGGACAAGCTTAATTGCAATGGCCCACACAACTCCAGTCGACTCGTTGCATAAACAAAGGTTTCAATCATAAAACTATGATATAATGTCAATCGTACTGCACTTGTAGTAAGATAGCATGCATTTCGATGTTTTCTTTTTGTAGGTTCAGACAAACCAATGGTAAACCCATTTATACAATGCTTACCTGACATAAACATGTCTGTATTACACTGCCTGCGTTTAAATGTTCCATCCCCTCTACAGTCAGGAATATAATAATCCGAAATACCAAAATATTCCATCGCCATTGCACGTTGCATCCACCGTCCACACCTTCCAATCCTGCCTATTCATGATCAACAAATTAATTCATAGTATGATGGAAGATCATTTATCCTGAATCTGATAGTCATATGTTTATATTCTAAACAGGATAATAAAGTTCAAATTACATCTTGAGCTTTCGGCAATTGCTCTTGCCTTGTTCACAACAAATGATGACGTCATAGGTCGTCACTGTTGGGGCATAATCACAGGCTTCACATTACTTGAAGTCATAGGTAATGACGTAATCCAAAAAATCAAAGTCATTTAAAATGATTGTAGACAGTGTTAAACAGATTCACCTATGATGGCTGTGTATGCTTTAAAATAGCATTTTGAATGTATCAAATAATGTGTCACCGTACAGTAAGAATAGAAATAAGACAATACTTGATTACTTGGTTCTGTCTCAGTAATTTCTACTTCCTTCTCAGACTCCGCTGAAGTTCCATTTTTCAAAACCACCAACTTGAATATATAGAATGCGGGGAATTCAGTGTCATATATGCAACGTCTACCTCCAGGCAAACGCAGGAAATAAAGATCAGTCTCTGGCGTCTCCCACGAATTATACATTTTGACCCTGAAAAGAAATGGACAATGGGTTCTTTGATTTGGAATACTATCTCAAATGTTACAGTACAAGTACATTTATTGGATACGCATATTCAAAATTGAAAGAAAGTATACTAGAATAACTGTTGATGATATAAAGTGATATAATTTCTACTTACGTGTAATGCCATTGATAATCTGAAGCTTCACGTTCCTTTGCCCTAAGAATCACTCTGTAATTATAACCGTGTGGTCTGATCTTCAAAATGAAGTCAGCATTAATCTCTTCTGATCCTGCAACAACCAGATGCATGGACAAATGTTTACATGTAAGTATTACTGCAAAAGACTGTTCCTCGTGCTGGGTAGCAGTGCAAATTTATACTTTTGATACTGTTGGCTGTCTTTGGCGATTTTATAAAAAAAAAGAAATGCAGACGATGGGCGCCATCTTGGGGTCAATAGCTTCATAAAGGCGTCAAGTAAACCACATAGGTTTAAATGGTAATCAGTCAATGTCCCTAATAGTAAGGGTTACGGTCATTTTGCCACTTGGTCTATGTGTACATTAAAACCTTCAATAAGGACCACGTATACAAAGAAACCAGCTTTATAATACCGGGATTTCTTACAGTCCCAAGACTTCATACAAGATCATTGCTATATCCTCCATAAACAGAGCACCTATATCAAGACCCCTCGAGGCCAGCTTGCTCGGTCTTAATAGAGGTTCTACTGCAGTATTAAATCTAAGTAGCGTTTAAATTACTGGGCGATGAATATGTATTATTGTGTAACTACGTCCAAATTATGTACGCTCATTTAAAATCACCGTGAGATTTCGTGTTGCGGGGGTTGTAATGCTGGAGGAGGATGTCAGAGCGTGGGTAGGTGCTATCAGGTCAACAACGGTTGGGTGCTGTCAGAATGGTTGGCAGGGCATTGTATAAGGACAAGGGTGCTGTAAGATCGAGAGGCAGAGGGGAGGGGCGGGTGTCCAATTAATATGCATTTTCATAGTATGTATGAATTTCTTCTGTACATAAACTTTGTTGTAACTGCCCCGTTATGAGTAAGAACCAGCTATGCAATATTTTTTGTCGAGACGTGAGGGGTGGGTGTGGGTGACTGAGGAGCTGCTCTCAGGACAGGGATGGGTGCTGTCAGAATGGGGAGTTGGCGTTGCTACTATGATGTTGGGTGTGGGAGACGGAGATGGCTGATAACACATATGTGGGCGCTGGGGTGAGAGTATCAGTGTGGGAGTGCGGATGCTGAAGACTTTGCAAGCAATATTGGTTATTGAATAGTAAGTGGGGGTTAGGTGGGTTTGGCGGTGTTTACTTCAGAACAAGGGCTTGAACCTTCCTTGTGCGTTATTGATTTTTCGTCACCACGGGTCTAAGCTAGTAGATAGATGTTTCATCTATGAAGCGAACACTGGCAATATCACGCTTTATGAATGGGATCTAAAATGTTTTGTACGACAATCGATAGCGGGACATACCAAAAATCCCACGAAAACGCAATATTTTGGTGAGAAGGTATCTACCACTGGCTAATATATGTGCAAAACAAAATCCTGATTATACACGTGTAAAAGTGTCAACTTTGAACTAATGTTTTGTTTTGTTTTGAACGTACCTTCTATGCCTTGTGAAGAAAGCACTATCGCTGCAAGGAGTAAGAGTGTTCCAATATGCATTTTCACAGTTGTAATGAATTCTTCTTTACATAAACTTTATTCTAGCTGCCTTGTTATGAGTAAGAAGCAGTTATAGACAAACGCTTTCGATTATGTGACAATAATTGATTGTATGTAGCACGTGCATAGCGAGTGACACCTAATTTTATCTTATGATTGAACATTGTATCAATGCAATATGATATATGGAGTTGAAAATAGAAAGTGCATATTTAGAAGACTCGATTTACTAGCTCAGAAAAAGTAGGGGTGCATTTAAGACATTAGTTCTATGCATGTTTTCCAACAATCTACCATAAATTTAAGGTTTTTGTTTATAGACAAAGTAGGTCTTCAAAATAGCATGATAATGAAGTATCAAGGTATTATATGTCGATTCAAGATAAAAAAAACTGATCTTCCATTTTTAAACAGTTAAAAGAGGGGGTATTCAAGTTATAATGGGGAAAAGAAATACTGACAATTCTTCAGTTTCAGTTGGAATTCAGTTTCTTCTATGCATGTGCCCACGAAAAAGCAAGTCTTCAATGGTGACGCAACTATAAGAAAGCCCTTCAAAACTTATTGTCACAAGCGGTTTCTTATTCACTATATCATCCTTGATAATAAAGCTTAAATGGTTCAAGCATAATTGTCCAATACCAGAGTCCAAATCCACATGACACAGGAATAATTATAAGGATTAACCAAACATTAATTTCATTCACATACACGTGAGCAATGAAACAACCCCACGGCAATTGATTCACCACACGAGAAATAAAAAGCAGTCCCATGCAAATGCCAATTAAATTGCACCAAATCAAATAATCTTGCAGAGATACGTACGTCATGTATTAATTGGCGTTTGCCTGGACAAATACAGCACATCCAAGCATTAGTGTAATCAGATAAATTGGCCTTTCATAACAGACATGGTACAGCGGAACCCACCCACTGATGACTAGTATTATGGACACCTTCATTGAAGATAAAAACGTCTTTTTAAGTTGAAAATTCACTATACCAAGGATCACTTGGTATCACATTTAGCGACCACCTCTACAAGGAGGCCATCTGTTTAATGAGACCATCTTTCTCAGACCCAAAATACCATGTCGATATTGTGTAAATGTTCATATGATATAATAAACCTTTTTGTTGATACCACTTGCCGCAAGTCCTATGACTATGTAGACTTTAATTACGCCATCTAGACAATCGAAGGTTGAAACATTTCTTTGACAGTACCTTTAGACCTTTCAACTTCACACAAAGTTTCCTTCATTCTGGCTCCCAACCAGTCTTTCGCCATGAGATGATAGTGTGGCATAATCGCCGGCGGTCACTAATAAAACAATCACCAAACAAAGACTTTAAACTCGATGTACGTGTGTGCGCGTGCGTGCGTGCGTGTGCGCGCGTGTGTGTGTGTGTGGCGGGGGAGAGATGACCACAAAAAGCCAGATGGAAATGTTCCACTGTACTGAAGGGAGAAACACAAATGCATTACGCTCCCCGCTCTGTTACGTTTGTCAACAGCGCTGCGATTGATCGGGTATTTCCCCGACCGCTCAATGCTAAATACAAATTTCCCAACTGGCGGGGTTTGCCGTTGATGGATTATGAGGGGAAAGTTCTGTGATTAACTGGGGGTTGGTAGGTGTTTATTTATTTATCGGCACCGGAACCGTGCTATACGGTAGTTTTGAAGACCTCTACTACCGGTAGACGATTTTATTTGATTAGAAATTTGATGACTTGCATTATCACTTTCCAAAGCCGACTTCTACGTGCAACCAAAATAGCGGCGTTTGCGTTAATCAAAAAAGGCAATTTTGCTTGTCGATTCAAGCACAATGAATTATGTTCTATTGGAAATCGGTGACTGAACTCCTGTTTTGTCTGTGCAGTTGACCATTCTTTTTATACATGTAATAAGTTGCACATAACCGTACACTCTGGTTGGGCGTAATGGCGTACGTTTTGTCATATTATCCATGTGGCTGTGTACCGTGGCTGATTCAACCTGGTCACTGTACACTGTCGAAACTGACCTGTACATCTAACCAAAATAGCGGCCTTTACGTGTAATAAAAACCGCCAGGTTGCTAGACATTGTCAATCAAGGTGTACTATATGCTACTGTAAAGCTTTGGTGGTGTAAAGCTTTGGTGGTTGCCGTGCTATATATTTTACTCCAGTGATATACTGCTATGATTATTGATAACATTGATGTATGATCTTTCATAATCATTTTTATGGGAAGATATAAAGACATATTGAATAATGGTTAAGCTAAATTAAGTTATTAAGAAATTATGTCACTTAGACTTTTAAATAGTGTAGAAAGAATTAAAAAAAACTTTCAATATCAAAATCTTAAAATTCATTTAAAAAGGCAGATATGTAAAAAACAGAAACGATTTTCTGGTTGGGTGGTATTTTTATTCCAGCAATATGTGGTTTAAAGATATATAATACATATCTATTATAGATATATTAAACGAGCTAGAATAAACCAACAGAGTAGTAAAAGTAAGGGTTCCAACCAAAAAGTATTAAATAAATAAACATGTGACCAAATGAATACAATAAAAACTATAGTCCCAAAATGTTTGTTGCAACTGTTCAAAACTGAAAAGTGGTTAAACTCTTCTTCTCACAACAAACTTCCTCTTACGAGGTACAACGCAGTCTGTGTCACATGGAATAACAGTTGTGTTCCTGTCGATCACGATTCTCCTTTTTCTTGACATATCCGTGGAACGCGAAGAACTAGAAGTATTGACTTCCCTACTCTCTTGTTCAGATTTCGGGAAATACTCCTTAAAAACGCCATTTGGGTTCGCAAAATCCAATTCGGTGAATGGACGCGACTTGAAGACGAGTCTTGGTTCTTCTGTTATCTCTGACAAATCAGAATCTTCCACTGGTTGTACAGCAGTCACGTTGCTATCTCTTTCCATAGATTCTCTTTCTGATTTCTGGAAGAACTCCTTGTACACGCCATCACGACTAGCAAAATCTAACTCAGTAAATGGGCGGAATCTGAAGAAATTCTTGTAAAAGCCATCGTGGCTTGCAAAGTCGAGTTCTGTAAAAGGTCGTGGTTTGACTGCAGTTACAGTTCTACTCGAGTGTGAAGAATTGAGATTGCTAATCATCATAAATTATTTAGAAAAGTATTGCAAAAATAAAACAAGGCTTGCTTGATATATGTGATTTGCACATTGGTTACCACGCACGTCGCACGTAAGCGTACGTTGCTTTGCTACGTTGTACGCAGAACGTATTGAGACTTACGTTGTTAGTCTCGATCAACAACTTCAGAGCCTGCTTGAACGAAGGACCACTCTGGGCAACAGGGCCTGTACTGGGTGTGATTTTGTTAGCTTACTACTGAGCCTAGATCATCCAGTACCGATGTAGTTCTAAGTAGTGTTGATATAATAGACACATTAAAAGAGCCTGAAGATAAAACTCTATAGAAACTGGTAGATGTTTTGCTGCTAGAACTCAACATACTACTACACGCACATACAGTAGAGCCCCCTATTAGGACCACCCCCGAGACTAACCTCAAATGGTCTCAATGTGCAGGTGTTCTCTGTATAGAGATTCGCGTTGGTATTGGAGCTGCAAAGATGGTCGTATTATAGAGATGGTCAATTTATAGAAGTGGTCCTAGTGGATTGGTTCTACTATACATGTCTACGCGTATTACACGTTTTACTGCATTCTTTAATGTTTTGTGTGTGACTTAATAATATTTCAACCGGTAGTATTGAAGCACTTTGTAACTTTCACTTGTACAATATATATCATGTTGCGGGTGTTTTGTTTAACATCAATCTGCAATTTTTATTTGTTTTGGGTTTTTGGGGTTGCTTTTTTCATCTATTTGAATATTTATTGAAATCCCGTGTATTCTTTTGTAATTGACCATTCTTTTTAAATATTAATGTTCAAAGCAAAGGCCCTGTCAAAAGCAAATGGCCTATCCTTTGTCATATTATACATGTGACTGTGTGACGTAGATAATGCAATATTATATAGAACGGACTTGCGTTAAACTTGTTAGTTGCATCATGGTTTGTCTGGGAAGTTACCCCTTCCCAGTGGGCTTTACAATCGGTGGTGACGCAAATATCACCTGCACCTGTATATGTGTGTTAAATTTCAATAACATTAATTTTCTGATTTCCTCTCTGTGCAGTGTACTTGAAAGTCAGTAACATAATAACAGTTTTTTCATCAATCAAGAGGACGGTTCTGATTAATCTAGCTTGACGTAACAAAATGCACATGCTACTTTGTGTTAAATTAGGGTATACGAGAGCACAGATGGTACAGAATCAACTTTCGTCTTGCCATTGGCAGATCCAGGGGGCTGGTACAGGGGGCGCCCCGCCTTTCCTTACGTGCGCCCCCCTTTTCGAAAAACCTGTATCTGCCTATGCTTGCAGTTACCGTGCATTGTCAAATTGTCTGGTCTCAGTCGTTTTTAATGATAGAATAACCCCAATCCCTTCCTCACCCCCACCCCACCCCCATATGATCATCATCTCCTACCGCACAGTAAAAAAATCAATAATTCAGTTATGAACATTCGTGAATGTCAGACTGTGGCTTGATAGATCAACATTCAACAATGGCACACACAACGCATTATGCCACATTATAATGTAATTTCAGACGGATTGCAGCAAACCATTTGAAAACATCTTCCCATCTATATGCAGATCTCAGGATTTTGAGGCTTTGCTGCCAAAACAATGCGAATAGAAATCAGCCATTGCGACGATATCTGTAAGTATGATGGTTTCACATTTAGTGAAGACTATCGTAAAAAGTTGTTATTCTTTCAGCTGATGAATCATTGAGTGAATGCATTTTCATGCTTCAAACAGTTCCATCAAATTGCCACACCCAAGTAAATTGATTCCAATAAATCTATGCGTGATTTCTATCACATGGTGACTGACAGGGATTTCTTGAAATGATGGGGGCGGGGGGGGGGGCATGGATTCTAACGACCACAAAAGTACTATCATCTCAAGCAACCCAAGGGCTTGGCAAAAATGATCAAATACAGCTGAGACCGTTTAACACTAACTTGAAACGAGCAACCGTTAAAAAAAGCTATCCTGACCGTATATTATTAGACACTGATAGTGGTTTACATTGAAGCTGTAATATCATGGTCAAACCTTGGTTGATTTGGTCAAATTATCCTTAAATTTGAGCTATTAGAGTTCATGGTAATAGGATCCTGGTGTATTTCATTATTTAACCGACAAAATAGGGGGCCTAGGCCCACCGAAGGACTTGCCACTGATGATGCCATAAGATAATTGGTTCCTCAATATGCTCTAACCTAGTCCATGCTTACTATTCCATTCACAATTCTACTGATCAAAGTGTTTGTTCCCTGATAGAAGCAAAATTGACCCACTTTGGGATACTGTAACAGTGGGAAAATGTACAGTGTGAAAGAGATTCCCCTGGAGCTACAATGTCCTCAGTCCTAAATTTAGTTTCACAGAGTCGCCCCACGACGGTTCAAACTTAATACCCCGCAGTCATTAGAGCAGAAAGATAGTGTCACATCCCCAGCCAGCTGTCAATTAGCATAAGGATGTCACCATCGGCGGCAATGAGGCATGTGGCTGCTTGTCAGGCTGGTTGTCAGGCTAGATGTGAAGCTGTCATCCACGACACATCGTCGTTTGACGGCTTACGATGACTTTTGCTCATTATTTGGTAGTTACATAGCACTTTGCTAGCTGCAGTAGCGGTTGTTTTGTCTTGATACAATACATACCATTGTGTAATTAGAATGGAAATATCTTAAAACTACTACAGTTCTAGCATAGATTATAAAGACATAGATGGCTAGGGCAAGCAACCCTTATGTAAAAATTGTCATATAGTGGTTGACTGTGACTCACAACTACCAATTAGAGGCAAAATATCAATCGCGAGCAAAATTGACGCATGTAGTCAGGTGGCCGCACTGAAACTGGTGGAGAATCCTCGTCAAAGTAATCATCGTTGAGGCATTTAAGTTGGTTGACTAGGTCTATGGTGCTAGTGCCCATGTCATAGGCTGTATTCCGTCTCAATCACAATTTATCATCGCTGACTGAAAGAATTGCACGTCATCCTGCGAGGACGTTTACCCCTAATATCGTCACAACGGCACGGGACGTCGTAGTAATGACAGTCATTTACTCATTAATGCTCTGGTAGGAGGTAATCTTCTAATGAGATTGCAATCACCCTAAATGAGCATTAAACAGGAATGAGAAAACATGTCTTTTGTTTTCAGTGGCAAAATATCTAGCCATTTAGAGAGATCGGAGAGGTAGAGTGAAGGGGATATCGTCCTGTTAACCCTCTACCATAGGGGCATACAGCAAATTATAATTTAAATAAACAGTGGAACTGGTGGCGTTTTTTATCAGTCCCATGCGCTACCACCCTGGATCTACCAATGGTAGTAGTTCTTGTTCGTACAGGCACCTTGATAAAGTTAGTCCTTTTGGCACATCAACATGTTTTTTCTGCACCCTACCCTTGACCCACCTTCAGTCTATGGCAATGTCTTTCACAATGAACCTATAATTTGTGCACAACATCTACCTGTCTATTCTCATCGGGTTGTTTGCAGTGACTCGTAAATCGAATTTTAAACTAAAATAGATGAAAGAGTCCACATGGACTTCAAGGAAGTTTTCGTCGTTTTAAGAGCTATGCGTCCGCGCTGTATCTTAACTCTAAATAATATTGATCATACATTTCTACAATAAAATCCGGATTTACCAGTGCGTGCCATGCTGTCCTTCATTTTGCAGAAACCACCATTTTATGTGTTTGGCCATGTGAATAATACCATTATCTCAAGCACATCTATGGCAGATACATTTGAATTGTCTACACATTACTATCGTTAGGAGACTGTGGTCTGACTGTCCTGTCTTCTCATACATAATGCAATCGACCATCTACTGTTAGTCAGCCCCATTCCCCTCCACTCCCCCCAAACAAAATATTTCATCTTCGTTTGTTTTAATGTCCGTTACCATGAGACCCATGAGGTCACTTGAATGCACAGTGCCCGCCTCTCTGTAAACCTAGAGCTGTAAGTGATATTGGACATACTAAAAATATTTTACTAGGAAAAATATATATGATGTTACGTTGTCTTAAATTAGAGTAGGACCGTACAGAATCAATCAGTCTTGCAGCGGCGACTGTGACTTGTTAGGTTGTCTGGTCTTAGATGTTTTTTAAGGTATTATACCCCTAGCTGTGTATTAATCATCTCACGCAGTCATGACGGAGAAAATTTCAGGGATGACTAGCAGCGAATATACCGACTGTCATGTGTTCCCTTACATAATGCAATCGGCCATGTACGGTTACGCTCGTTTTAAAAAATCAGGATTTGTCCTAAGACTTTCAAAAGTAAATACCTACTTATGATAGCTTATGATGATAGAATAGGTCTAAACGTAACAGATAATTTATACGTATGGTGTCTAATCGACTTTAAGCCCACAGGTTCCTTTTCAAATCAGATAGCACGCTAAAAGAAATACTAATTAACTTCCGTATCTGTAACTAACTAAACTATTTTGAATATTACAACTTATTTTATCGCAGTTAACATTAAATATTATGGATAACATGCATAGTAAATAATCCAGCTATGAAACATAATCGCACTAGTTCTGTACATTTTCAATGACGAACAAACGCATACATGTAATATAACGGTCATCGGTTTGAGGGGAAAATATGTATTGATATGGATACACATCCTATTGGTTATTTCGCTTACTGCTTCACGGGTAGTGATAATAAAAGAACAAGGCGGGATTGGATGTAATAAACATGAATCACATAAAAAACGGAAGACTCTTCCAGGGTTTGGATCTGATAAAGTTACAATAGTTTTCATGCACGAAACATAAGCATCCCTATTTGCTCATGATTATTATGCTCTTTATATACCACAGTATTAAAACCCGATTCCATATTTTTAATGACATGCAGGAGGACATGTACATGTACACGGACAATAGATTACTTAAACGCGTTTTCGCATCTAGTAATTTAGTACATGACACATCAAAATAGATTGGATCAGTTTTACACGTACTCAGACAATGTGACAATATTACGACAAACTGCACTGTTTGAAGCTGTCTAAAACTCTTCTAATTTGCCTTACTTTCCTAGGTTGGAACAAAAAAAGTTAAAGCACAAAGAATGCTGAACTCACCTATTCTCAAAGGAATCTGTGCTAAATGAAGCACAACTGTGGTGTGCACCTAATTAATTAACCGTCTGAGAAAGCTATTTCAGGAACATTTAAAAGGAAGTGAAATAAAATATTGGTTCAAATCTGCAGTGAGTAATACGTATGTGAGTGTCGCAACAATTATAGTTTAGTAAAGTATTTCATAGACGCATGTCTATTACATAAATAATGTCTTCAACATATGCCAATTTTGTACTATAAAGCCCCAGTCTCACATTATAGACAATACGTGTTTAAAAAAACGATGACCTATGTTACTAACACAATAATTCCCATTAAGGCCACCTTGGATTGGAGTGTTTTCACGTGAGCATCATTTCCTTTACGGACATTCTCTGCGCTAGCATTGTTTAGTTTGGATTGCTGCAAAGAATGACCCGGTCATGGATGGGTTTATGTAGATACAAGTAGTCTCAATTGAAAGTTCTACTGCATATGATGTTTAATTTTATTTGTGTGAATAATACTTTGTATGATTGTATTTTATAATTTATTTTGATGGATGTGATGTATATTGGTTGTACTACAATGAGAATTCAATATTTAATATTTTTTTCTGGAGGATGCTTTTTCCAACTGGGAGATTGATCACACATGAGAACGTTATGATATAACTTATTTATTATAAAAACAAAGCAGACACTAGCTGAGTGTGACTGCATATGATGTTTATATCCCATGGGACAGCACACGGCTGCTATCGTTGCTGCTGCTGCTGCTGCTGCTGCTGCTGCTGCTGCTGCTGCTGCTGCTGCTGCTGCTGCTGCTGCTGCTGCTGCTGCTGCTGCTCTTGGTATCTCTCTAGCGCTCCTATGCGACATTCATCATGCTGGATAGGGTCACGGTTCCGAGACACTGGAGGGGAGTGCGCCTCACACATCACTTTCCATTAGCCACATTTATTACCAATTACCTGCCGCAAAGTGTTCCTAGCCCCGCTGTGTGGGACTTGTAATGTCTGAGGCGCGACTTAAGCTTAGGGCACAACTGTCAATGATTTCCAACTGCTACTCTATTGCGAAAGTCTAAAGGAGACCGTAGGGATCAACGTGTGCCTAGTGCTGTGAAAGTGCTGCAAAAGTACGTTTTTGAGACAGTACGGCGATATTAGCTGAAGTTTAACATGCCAAAACAGTCAAAGAAACACTTTCCTGACCATGTGTATGCAGTACAGAGCAAATGCATCAAGTCTTACGTTAATACATGTCGTAGTCGGGCAGACACGAAAAAACGTACTGTCAAAATGTCCGCACTGTCTGTTGTGTTCTAGGTTTAATGACACCGCAATCCAGGCTATCTTATCAACTGTCATTTTGTTTCTGTTGTGGTTGCAGATGTTTCATCCCCATAAACGTTTTTTTTTCTATTCATATGTTATGGAAACTGACGTGGTGAAAATTATGCTCATCTGCAGCATGAAAAAATTATCGTTTTGTGTTTTTCACCATATCAATCGTGCATATGAAACCTCAGATGCCTTAAGTTTGACCCCTGCTTACGTTATGCTTGCTTGCTGTGTTTTTGTAGTGTTTTGATATTTCAAATGGCGCCTTCATGTGATAAAATAACATTCTACTCACACCAAGATAGGAAATTTTGAAATTATCAAAGTAGACGATTGTTTGTACTCATTATTTTTGGATACGTAATATTAAGAAAAAAAAGATAAATAAAAATAACTGACATTTTTAAGAAAACACCCAGACGACACGCACGCGCACCCTCTTGAACCCGGATTATCCTAGCCGTGGATTATCGTAAATCCCCTCAGTGTCCTGTTATCGCCGCCGCCATTACCGGCTCATAGCTACACGTAAAATAGCGTTACGTAATCCTCTGCTGCCTCCAACGCTAATCCTGTACAATATCATTAGGGAATGGTCATTTTATATCATTGGGGTGCCCCCGGGGGTGGGGGTGAATGGAATGCTTTGATTCATTGTTTTTGGCAGTTTTTGAACAAAATATAGACCGTGCAGATAAAACAATGCTTGCGAAGGGTTATAGACCCATTTTTGCATTTGTATTCAGATCTACATGTGAGCATATCATGAGTAAACAAAAGTGGTTGGGTCCAGGTGAAAAATCCAGAACCTACAACCCCTTGAATTTCTAATGAGCAGTCTTCTAGACGCGACGCCGTCTCCTGCTGCTGATGTAATGTCACTAACATCGACACAAAGCTCATAAACTAGGCCAGTTATGGCGATAATGATGAGGATACTAGAGGTCATAAAACTGCATGTTTGTGCTATATTATTCTGGAGAGTTCATTATGCTTCTTTTTTAAATCTGGAAAGAATGGTTTTGATCATCGTCGGTCAACGGGGATCTTTTTCACACTGTATTTTTTTCTAGTGCTACACTATATATCATAACCTGTGAGTTAGACGATATAAGCAAAAGAAAAATAGATCAGTAGAGGATGGGCTGCGATATTTAGCTCTGGAGGTTTAAATGTTTTTGTTTATATCATTGTTTGGATTGTGTTTGTACTGTGGCTCATTTGTTTGGAAATATGTTGATGCTAAAACGTCGTATCATTCGTATGTTTCAATTAGCAAGAAGAGTTCTTTAATGTGAAGCAAAGCCTTACGATTGGAAAAAGACACCCTAAAGGTTACTGTTACAAGTCTTTACTTCAATCTCTTCTGTTTCGATTTCGCCAGGATAAGTTTAGCACTACAGATCGAGAAGACAATCAAATATGCCTAAAACTATGAAGGCTGTCAAATTCTGCAAGTCTTAGAGACAATACGAAGCATACTAAGAGACCTGATAACCTTAAAGTTACTGCTACAACTCTTAATTTACATTCACTTCTGCGTTGACAGTAAATTTATACGTTTCACTAATAACATCTTCAGGCTTAATCATATGACTTTCAGTCTTCAAGATAGACAAGTCGTTCAAGAACTGTATGCTGTCAAACACACTCCAAACATGCCACCCATTCCCTACACCAACACACGGGTCACAACTTTAGCAGATTGACAACTTGGCCACACATTCACATAACACATATCGGTAGGCCTACATACAGCATTTCAGACATGCAGCACAGCGTCTAGAAACTCGTATTCAGATTCTTTCAGACTGATTCACATGGCTTATTCATCTTATAAACTATTCCCTCAAATATGCAGCAGCAATCAGTAAGAAGTTGCTCAAAAGGCTCACTTCATTTGTTTCTCAATAAAATCAGAGATTCCCGGCGGTCGCATTTGTCATGTGCTTTGGGCGTACTCGGGAATTGCAAACGAATATAATCGATCGCCATCTCTTGCTGGCGCCCAAGTGGAGCATAAATCGCGTTCGCCTCGATTGCTTTACATATCTTTTAAGTACATCAAACGCAAAACAAGCTTTTTGCGTTTATTGGTTGGAAGCATCAAGTGAGTAACTGTGGCACCCATCCAGGCTTCTTATCTAATTGCATTGCGTATTCCATTCGCGTTCATCACCACAAAAACACGTTTTAACAACAATCTTGTTTCTAGTTTTGTGCTTGTTAGCGTGAACGCTGATGGTATTCATCATTGGATTATGATGAATAATGAAAAGCTTACTCTGAGACAATGGGAAACTTGTTGACGGTGATTGGAGTGAAAGTTGTATACTTCTTGCAAGCTTGCAGACAATGGCAGTATATACCGTCAATATATGATGTGAAAGATGTTTGATTCTGGTATAGTTATGATTTATAGAGATGGTCTAATAGAAGACTGATTGTAATGTTGAAAAGAATAAAAAAAACGTCAGTGTCCTTACAGTACTTTATCTTTATCATTAGTCCCCCCCAATGGTTCTGGGTAGGAAAGTACAAGAAATACTTGAAGAATGCTTATGATTTCTTTTGTCTTTGAACACGTGTCTAGATCCCTGGAGCATGTCAAATAAGTTCCAAATAGTGTTTATTGCTACATAATGATGATAATGTGACCTATCTTAATAACAGAACCAATGCCCAAATCACAAATCATAAACGTAACAGTGACAACCAAATTGATCATTTGAGGTAATGGACAATGCATCAACACCACAACTGGATAGGCTTCAATATTCCGGACTGTCTGACACTCGCTTACCACAGAACATCATTTGTGCTAAATGTCTATCCATATGATTTATAATTGCTTGGGATGATGGTATCATTCTGGTTTTTTCAGGGCCACTTTGATGTCTATCCATATGGTATTTAGAATTGAATTAAAATTTGGCAAAACAATGGGAAAATATATACTAAATTAAATTTTTAATTTTACTTTTAAATCTTCAAATTTCAAGACTGGGTCTCTTTATCAAAAATACAACTAAATACAACCAAATACAACAAAATCATATACAATACGCGTATCACAACGTGATTACACTCTCTATTTACACTATAACCCACACCTGTGCATACGCAGACAAAACAAGGTCGCATTTTCCACTCACACCGGCTCCAACCTACAAAGACAGCAGCCGAAAATCCGCCCGCCGCCGCCGCCGCTGTGGCCAGAAGAAACGTGATTTACGCGCCAATCTGCTCCGCGATTATGACGTAATGGAAACGTTACACGGCGCGTTACGGCGCGGCTTTGTTGCGGCTGTGACGCGATCCCATTACACAGAGAGGGGCCGGCGGCGGGGGGCGGGGAGGGTGGGGGGTGAGGGGTAGCGGCGGCTTTTGAAGTCGTGATTTGGATGGAAACCGCATTTGTGGTGATTTGATGTAACACAGTGGTGTTTGTGTGGACTGCATTTGTGTGGTGTGTGTGTGTATGTGTGTGTGTGTGTGTGTGTGTGTGTGTGTGTGTGTGTGTGTGTGTGTGTGTGGTGTGTGTGTTTGTGCGTGCGCGTGCATGCTTGAAACATGTGGTGCTAACGCAAATGAAAATGTGGGTTTTTTCAGTCACAGTTCACTGTTATCATTCACATGTGTCTTAACTAAACTTGACTTGACTAAACAAAAAAACAACAACAACAAAAAAAATAACAACAAAGACAACAACAAAAAACAACAACAAACAAAAGCAAACAAAACAAAAACAAAACAAACCACAAAAACAAATATGAAAAACACCACAGAACCGCCAATGACTCGAACTCATGACCTTCTGCTCACAACTCCAACTCCCCATCCATTCGGCCTTGGAATCACAACCACCCACTCTCCACCTCCCTGGTCACATTCAGTCAATGAACTGGGCCCGTCCCCGGAGCCTCGTTTGTCAAAGGCAGAGATGGACCAACACCTCCGTGAAGGCTTCGCATAGTTCGTCTTTTACAGGGGCACAGTGCCTTGCTTCGTGCATGTCCGATGGGAAGACAAGAAAGTGTGTGGTATCTTATATAATCTCTACGGTTTTTAGATTACTCGGTTTGATTAAACAAACTGATGGTGCTATTGTTTCACAAAGTAATTTGCAATCCAAGGGGACATTTTTCACAACTCTGCACCACGATTCTAATTACCCGTTTAATGATGTTTCAAGTGGAATCTAAATAGCGATTGCATATCGAGTTGGAAAGAAAAAGCAATCAGATAACTCATATCGTAGAATGCCACATCAGCATTACTAAAGAGAGGACTCATTTGTAGTTGGTTCCCGTATTACTGTTGGATTGTTTATTAGTATTTAAAAAGTATTGTCATACATTTAAGTATACTACGATTCTTGTTAAAGTGTAAATGCACGCTTTCTGAACTTGGCCAAGCTGCATACAGTGCAACTCATAGTAATTATTCATTCCAGGCAGTTCACCTCCATGCTTACTTCATGCAGGTCACGTGATGTGACTTTACGTCACACGCCGCACTTGATTATGTAATTACGCTGAAATCCTGACGAATCGTACTGATGTTAGAGCGTCAACCTACTCGTGTCATTTGCGGCCACTGCTGCACCTAAAATATGATGTATGATTGTAGATAGCTGCGGAACAAATTTATATACCTATCTGCACAACCGGTCTAGATTTTCATGATTTTATCCCCACATGCCCTAGACTCGCAGGATTTGATGAGACTCAACGCTTGTCCCTACGATATTTTCACAAACTCTTGGACCTGCGACTGTGATACTCATAATTGTAATTGAACAATAGTTACGAACGGAAAAGGAAACAATACCATGATCATCCCTTTTTAAGTATTGCATTAGCAAAATACGCAGTGATGCAGCATGCAGCTGCCAACTATCATCATCAACCCATAATATCAAATATCCACCCCAAAACAAACCACTCCAGTCCTATGTTAATAACATGTAAACTGCCACCCCCAGCAAAGCCCAAATTTACGTCAGATGGAGCTTGTAATCAATAAATGGTGAATTCTGCTTGTCATGCCTCACGCCGATGATGACGTATCTGGGACTGGAGGATTCCCGGGAGATTCCCGTTATCACCCGGGGATGACCCCGCCTCCGCCAAGGCTGGATAAGCCTGATGACAAATCTTAGGGAACTCGAGCATGAAATGCAAAACTGGCTGTGGAGATTTCCGTCTTGGTATTAGAAGGACCTTGTAAATGGGGTGTAATGTTGAGGGGGCGGGCGGGGGGCGGGGGTCATTCATGTTGTCGAGAGGGACTCGGCTAGGGGGATTGTGATGCAGTTGTTATTATGCTGGACGATGTTCAATACTTGCTTTGGTTTTTCGCTTTTGGCTTGTTTAGTACTGGTAAATGGGGATATAACCCTGCAATGTATATTTTTTCCTCCAAAAGTGATAACGGGCAGCATTTGCACATGAATATGGAATTATAACTCGTGTGCACAGATGTACTGTCCCCGAATATGATGGCCATGCACACGAAATTTTGGGTTGATTTGTAGAAAGAGGAGTTGAATGACTGCAATCACACTTCATATAACCCTCAAGTAACCTCATAGAGCCAAACAATCACAATAAAGCAGTTGTAGTTTGGTACGAGCTAGCAGCTGTAAATGGTTGTCACACACATTATAACCTCTAATCAAGATCACCTCTCTATAAAAACACCTCTATAATAAAAACATCGTGTCTCGTGGTCATAAATCATCCCGTCTTGGGAAATCTCAATAGGGAGGTCCTAGATGTACTGTATAATTGCTAACCTCCCCCAGGGAGATACATACATGTAGGTTCTGTTACAATGTTACAAGAAGTAATAATCCTTGTTCTATTCATAAATACCACCTCTCTAATGATACAACGTCTATAATAAGACATTCATAAAGATTAACGATACCACGACAAACCTCATAACATGAGAGGTCTTAATAGTGAAGTTCTACATACCCAGAGACACAGTTTCTCTTATCAGTTATTCTGTAAAAAAATGAGAACTCTGTCACACTGCTGAAAGTGGCAAAAGTGTTGCAAGACGAGCAGCTGTAAAAAGCAGAGAAAGTTTCACAGTAAAGCGCACGCAGACATGACAAGTTATTGCGCGGGGCCTAATGCGGGAAGCAATATCTCTCCCAAACATCACCACCGACAGATTTATGAGATGCCGTTATAAAGGAAATTTGAACCTGTTATGGTGGACGAGGCAAGAAAGATATTGTGTTGCAAGTGCTCTTGTACCTTTGATTATCGTTTGGTTTTTGTCTTGTGGATTTCTGTATTTGTAGTATCACAAGTATCAAATGAGAAGTATTTCATTGTGACGGATGCGAACATTATCTGGCCAAGCTTCTCTTACGTGAAAGATCAATGGAAACTTAGCCAAAGGATCACCTTTCTATTGAGACCATTTGCGGCCGGTTGCTTGTTGGTCTTTTAGGAAAGGTTCTACTATATTTTGATGGTATGCTCAGGAATTATTGTGCAAAATATTTCACATGAGCAAAGTATAGGTTGACAATCCCTAAACGTCAACTTCACGTTATTGACACCACCCCTAAGATTTTTTAACATGAAGTGAAAAAAATAATTCTTATATCTGTATATTTTCCCACTGAATCCGGTTAGAAGACTTGCGTGCTACTATTGAGATAAACGTATGTGCCCGTCTGTAAAGCTAATGGCGAATCTATACTGTACGTTGTATGCACCTTACTTGTGTAAACAAACTCTTCTATGTGACCAGAAATCTTGCGTTTCATATTGCAGAGTTCATGATACCAGAGACCAAGGAACATGACACAATGACTATAACTCAAGATATAAAATTCCTGCCCCACACACAGCAACTGTATGGAGATGAGAAATGCACACAATAAACCCCTCTGGCCAGAGAGTCCCTCATCATGCGTTGTGTTTCCCTGGCTATGGCAGCCTCCATGCCCCCTCGCTGCCCCCACCCCCTTCATCCCGCACCATGTTCCTCGCCTACAGCACCCTCCTGGGACCCGGATAAAGATAGCGCTAAATCTGTCAGCCCTTTATAGGTAGGTGGCGGCCGGCCGAGCAATCCAAGGGCCAAGTTTCTACACAACAAGACAAACGACCAGGAATGCGAACAGCGCAGTCTCCATGGGAGGCTCTCTTTGTGTATAGTAGTTTTTATTGTATGAACATATAGCATTTATGTTAAAATTATTTTAATTGAATTGAGATTTATAATACTACCGTTTACAATCTAAGGTGTTCGTATTTGTAACAGCAGCGGTTAAGGGACCAAGCCAAAAGTTGCGTGTCTGATAACTAAGTTAATTCTTTAACTTAGCTCAGAGACCCCCCCCCCCTGTTAAGTTCATTATTAAAAAGTTGATTTAGCGGAACGACCAACACCCCACCCCACCCCCCAAGGCAATGTCTTAAAAATTTGAATGTGCACTTTAAAAAATCTTGATTAACAAATGTTTGGTTTTAAAGTTAACTATAGAAATGAAAAACAATATGAAATAACAAAGTTTGGAAATGGGCTGTTAAAAAGTTGATTTTGTCGGATGGCACAAGTTAATTGGGCCTACTGACCCCCTCCCCACCTAAGTTAAATAATTAACTTAGAAATCCGACATTGATCTTTTGGCTTGGTCCCTAACACGGTTCAATAATAATGCTGTTGAGCATGGATTTGGTATGGTCGTTATAGTTGTTAAATCAGCTGTATGTTTGTACAGAGCTCATACATTTGTGCGAGAAATGTAAAACCAGCAAACAAAACATTGCAGATATACATATGCAATGAATGTGTGTTTTCTTATAACATCTACAAAACGCCCAGCTGAATGTATTCCTCTGAATTTGT